>CM060922.1:750072102-750749602 GCA_030737875.1 Allium sativum
TCAATCAGAACTCATGACTTTCTCTATATCCAAATTTCTCTATCCTCTATATCCAACCAATTATGATTAATACATCGAATATCAATAAAAGATTTTGGATACAAAAATATAATGGCTATGGATGCCTGGAAAGGAGGGAACCATGCACCAAACATTTGCCTATCAAGATCCATGTATTCCAAACAAGCAAAACGGACAAAAAATAGATTTTTCTTTTTCAACTTCGAGGCAATAACAAGACTTTTTACTTTGAGACAAAACTACACTGCTGCTTGCTTTTCAAGTTCAAAATCCAGGTGAACCAAAACTGGAATGAATCAAAATAGAGAAAACTAAAGGAAACTCAATTCAAAAACCAGTTTGTTCCAAAGTTTGTCTACACTCTTCATTAATCAACATAACACAATACAAGGAAAAAAAAAAAAAAAAAAAAAAAACTTCAAATGAGAATTCCAGAAAGTAGAAATCAGATCATTCATAATATACAGCACACATGGCAAATAAGAAGTAAAATTTTATTCAGAACTCAATGACCAAATAAAACATTAGATATATCAGCAAAGGCTCTAAGAATTACATCATGATGGAGAGAAGAATTAAGTGAAAGATAAGAACAAACAAGTTTCTTCAGGTCTTCATCTCCAAATACTTGCCTTTCAATAATCATCTCCAACATTGAATCTCTGAAATCCACATAAGGATCATCTGATCTTTTCACCACAGGAATGCCTCTCACTACTCTCTTCTCCCTCTTACTATTAGCCACTTTCCTTCTTCTTGAAGACTGACCATTTTTTCTCTTGTTCTTAATCTTGTCTTTATTTTTTGTAGGTTTGGTGTAAAACTCACATGAAGCAGACGAGTAGAACCTTTTTGATGAAAGGAAAGTCTCTGTTTCATTCTCATCATCAATGACTTCATCGCTGCTAAAGAAGCCAGACTCGTCATTTTCAGATGAGCTACTAAACCCATAGGCATTTCTAAATGCAACCTTCTTCCTTATATCAATCTTCTCTTTTTTCTCGGCCTCCACGTTTTCATGAATGTTCAAACCTTCAAATGGAGATGAAGGAGGGCAAATTTGTCCTTCTTTACACCCGGTACCCGTTTCATATAATTCACCACTCTCTCTGACTCGCCTTTCAATTTTATTGCTCGCATTGGCTACAACATCTTTGTTTTGAGAATGTTTGTTTGGTTTGCATATTTTGGTTAAGTCAAAAGAGAGTTTTTTAGAAGACGATGAAGAGTTGGATAAGAGAGTTTGGTCGAGTTTATAGACCTTGACGTTGCTAGCAACAAATGACGGATCATCGCTGCGGGTGCTGCCAGTGTTTGGGGAAGAAGAAGAAGTAAAGATGGTGCTTGAAGAAGTGGAGTTGGATGAGTTATGAAGTAGTTTTGAAGGGATGAAGAAATGAGTGAGCTGTTTGAGCTTGCTTTTACTTTCCATTTTGCTTTGCCAATTTGAATTTATTTGATATGGAGTTTGAAGTTGAAGAGATATGTGAGAGAACCATGGAGTATTTATATATCACTTTAGTTTACATATGAAGGGACCATTATTTGTTAAAAGATAATTATGTAGACATGGATATTTAACTGAAGCTTCATTTATCAACAAAAATTAAACATAAATAGCACAAAATCATTCAATACTGATAGATTGACCGGTGATCATAAACAATACTAATTGATCCGGGATGTTTGTTCTTTCTACTTATAAGTAGTTAATTAGATTACTATAAACATAAATGTACATTTTTAATTAATAACAAGGTACCTAACTCATTTTATTTTATAGTTTCAAGGGACTTGACATGAATAGCCAAACAAATAGTTATCAGTGTTGTCGTACATTATTTTCAAATTAAAGGTGATTAGACATTGAAAAACATATAAAAATACGGCCTCTAGGTTATATTGAATTATATTCTGCTTTTGGAAATTGGTGATCTTTCGTTTTCTTTCCATATTTTCACATTATATAGTTGGTGAAAGATCAATGGTATTAGGCTCTAATTTAACTAATACAATTATACTTGTACAATACTAGTAATATCATTATACACAACCATATTTATGAACAAGAAGCAAACACTCAATGTAGACTTATTCTGATGTGATATAAATGGCTAAACTTACACTAATCAAAGTGGGATTTTTCTTCTTCTTCCTATTTTCATTCTAAACTCATCATAAGGGAGAAATATATTGTTGTTGCTTCTAGTTTAACTTCATACTGAAGAACAAATCATGGAGTTATATGATTTCTATATGATATAAATGGCTACCCATGGTGACCAATGTAAAACCTACACTGCAATAAGGCTAGAAACTGATACAGCAGGCTGCTCTGTTTGGATACTGCTACCACTGTCGATGTAGACTGATACATACACATAAAAATACTCTAAAAGAACAAAACAGTTAAATTCTTTCTTGCAAAGAGGATGTTCTTTTTCTATGTTATATCCCTATCTCTTTCTTACTTGTTCGTTACACAATTGCTAAATTCCTATTCTTTGTATGACGCTAGTCGTTTTCTTTAGTAAATAGGTTCAACTACTTTCCTTTAATTACTTCATTAAATGATGCTGGTCAAGTGTCACTAAATTCTCGCTCGATTTGGTTTTTTTAACCTTACTTTGGTTGACAATAAGTCAGTAAAATCATAATCCTCGTTTTAGTGTATAAGTACTATATATACTCTACCTAATTGATGTATAAATCCGTACTAATTTTGGTTCATGCTGTTAACGTCAGCAGCAAAGGCTTAATCCCTGTTTGCAGGGCCAAGTACACAAAATAATTACTGTTGCATGCTTGTGTTGAATCCATAACAGTCTACCACGTCACCAACAAAACAAATTTTATCGTAAATTCATCCACAATTTGATTATTTTACTTCTACTGTTTGTCAAACTTGTTTTTTCTTCCAGGATGGTTCCCCAACTAAAATGTTGTTGCCTCACTAGTCAGGCCCTAGCCCTTAGGGTCGGCCCTTACCATTTGAAAAATGAAAAATTATCATCATCACTTATTCAATTAGTATACCTGCAAGAGCATTCCCAGCAGTGGGGATTCATCACGAGATGGGGATGAAAGGTATTGCGACGCTCTCCAGCAGCAGCGCGAAGGGCGTGGGGAGGAACCTGAAATGACGACGCTCGCCATTTCACAAATTAGAGCGGCAAGACCTGAATGGTTTTATGAAAACAGAATAACCACTAAACGGTTTTCATAAAACCGTTTAAAATATAAACGGTTTTATGGAAACCGTTTAGTGTATTTTCGGTTTTCATAAAACCTTTTTGGTTTTATACGGTTTTATGAGAACCGTATGAAACATGGATTTTTTTTTTTAAATAATCCAATTTTTGATTTGTTAATTTAATATGTGTAAATTAATTTGTAAATTTATCTAAATTTAAGTTTTCAAATTAATTTAAAACATGGATTTTTGAAAATCTATATGCTTTCAAGTTTCCGAAGTGTTTTTTAAATGTTCGGATTATGTTTGTGTATCTAACACTTACCGCACAATTTTATTTAGCTTTTAAATATAGTTTTAAGTATGTACGCATACTTGATAACAACGTAAAAGAAGTTTGAATCTCATATGCGCATTAGAAAAATATATATAAATTACTTAAAACTAGTTTATTTTTTTTAATAACTCACAAAACAATACATCCAACATAGAAAACTAAAACTAGGATACAACAAGCCAGAAATAGCAATCTAGAAATAACAGCATTACAGCCAACTTAGAAAACTAAAGCTAGGATACAAAACGCTCGAAATAGCAACATAGACTATGTCTACATCTCGGAACTTCCTTCTTCTTCTTCCTGATATCGTTTCTATTGAGCCCTCAATATACGATCTTTTTTTGCTATAGCATACTGAAGAGCAAGTCCAGTCAAATAAGATATATCTCTTAATAGATACTCCTCCTCTTCCTTTTCCTTCAAGCTTCTTTCACATTTTTCTTTATAAGCAGTTCTTTGTATGAGAGCTGTAGTTCAAGCGGCATCTTGCTGCAGTTGCATCTTCATGATCTGCAACTTCTTATCTTTATGCTTTTCACGGTCTTCTTTGCTGGAGACGGATGCAAGTGATATATCACTTAACAACGAAGTTAGTTTATCACTAGACGCTGCCAAATCTTTTGTTTCCTTATTTCTCAGTAATGCTCTCTTGCTTGATTTTATTCCTTTTGGCCTTGTTTCAACCCTCATCATACATCATTTCCGAATTAGAAGTCACAGGTGTACTGTTATTCCCACCCTCGTCTGTAGCTATAGGACGTTCAGCTGTATTTCCTGGGGATGAATCTACCGAAAGTCTAGAAGCTACATTTCTTCATTGTCTACAAGATATACATAATCCGTTTCGCATAGATTGGACCAACGTGGACAAAAAGAAAGAATTTCCAATGCTTCATGAGCAACGAATTCAGTTTTACAGGTGTCACGATAGATGTTATCGTAATCGTCCTTTAAATCTCTGAATGTTTGACCGCTTCTAAGCGAATCCCCCCTATTGCTTTTACCCCTTTATACCTGGTACACATAGTATTCAAATTATACCATGTAGTCTTCGTGCTCTCAATTGATCTTCGTGTTATGCATTCAGGATCTCCATTGTACAAATCATTAACCCTCTATAGATAAACTTACCACCAGAACGGCCTTCAGCAACGACAGACGCATTTACCCATGCATTAGCTAGCACTTTATAGTCAGCTGCTTTCCATATTTTACCAGTAGCTACAGTTTTTTCCATGCTACTTTAAATGGGAGTTTCTTTTGTTTTTCGCTTGGTGTAAGACCGTTTGGCCTTGATTTGTCCTCTGTCAGGTACCGGGTCGGAGCAACCATCTCTTGGTTTACGTTTTGATTATGAAGTTGGCCATACATGTTACCGTACTGCTGAGTGAGGTTTAATTGGTGGAGAAATGACTTTGTTCTGGAGTTAGGAAAGGGGATGGAATCATTGACGGGCCTTCGGCTTGAGATAGTAAACTAGTAAAATTACCAATGTTATCATCGGTATAGCCAGAGAAATTGTTGTTGTTGGGATCAACCATTGTTGTTTGCTTAGAATTGGAATTGTTTGTGAGTATGAGGAAAACTACCGTACCTCCGTATTTATGAAGACAAAGGATGCAAGTAGGCTTGAAAATTACAATAAGCCATTCAGTGTTCTGCAATGTGTTTTCCAATTAACTGTAGAAAATAGGGTAAGTTTAATTGCTCTAACCCTGTCAAGTTGTTTAATCAAATCAAATTTAACGATTCCCTTGAACGGTGTGATGCTTTGCTTTACTTTACTCTGCTTTGCCTATATTAAACGTTTGAATTGTAGTTTAACTACACACTTCGAAATGGCAAATGAAAACTGGACTGCTTCAGACTATGTTGTTTTGATAAAGTCGTACATTGAAGCAGACTTACTACATATGGAAAAAGAGGTAGATCAAGATTTTTGGGAAACCCTCGATGATTTTTATAACAATCATACTAGTTGTAGAATACAGAGGCCCAACTTAGCAACCAGAAGTGCTTTCTGCTTATTTACTACCGATTGTACGAATTACCGCAAAGTAATTGATAAGATAAAAAAGGATGGCGTCTTTCAGGAGAAACGGTCGACGTACGACTCACTCTATCTTTTCAAGTACCGTTCAATCTTCGTCGGCCACGAAGCGTACGGGTTATGGTACAATCATATTATACAATTTGAGTAGTAGATCGTTATATTATGTGTTGTATTCAATATGTATCATTTGGTTTATGTAGTTGGAAAGTGTGGACGTATCCGTAGAGTTCAATTTCAATTCATAACTATATTATGTGTGTTATTCAACTGAAATGACTAGTCTATGGACACTACAAGTCATGCTCCACGAACATTAAAAGTCGTGCTCCACTCACATTAAAAGTCGTGCTCCACTAACATTAAAAGTCGTGCTCCATTAACATTAAAAGTCATGCTGGAAAGAAAGAGTCAAGGAGTTAAAGATTTGGGCCGTCCTCTTTTGAATTGTGAAAATAAAGAGTTAAGGCTTTTAAGGAGTTATTTTGAATTGTGAAAATAAAGAGTTTAAGGCGTTTAAGGAGTTACATATAGTTTGGGTCGTCCTCTTTTGAATTGTGAAAATAAAGAGTTAAGGCGTTTAAGGAGTTAAGGAGTTACATACAGTTTGGGTCGTCCTCATCAAACGTGCATTTTGCATATTAGCTACACTATAAAATAGAAATGCAATATATTTAAACTATATAAAACAATACAATAGTCGAGTACTACAACGTTACAATTGCTCAACAACAGCATCGACTATATCTAAGTAGTACCTTTCGTATGCCATAAATGCTCAACCAGGTCATCCTGCAGTTTACTATGGACCTCCCTAGACCTAATTTTACGCAGTCGCCTAAGAAATACCTCAAGAGCCATTGGATTACTATCAGCAACAACAGTTGCGGTGTTATCTGGATTATATCCCAAATAAGACGGAAATTTTCCTCTTTCTTCTTCAGTGATCATGTTATGCATTATAATACGAGCACGCATAATGTTGCTCAAAACCAGTGGCTTAAATAATTTTACAGGTTTTTTTACAATGGCAAACCTTGCTTGGAGAACCCCGAATGCATGTTCTACGTCTTTTCTCGCTGCCTCTTACTTTTTAGCATAGTATTTTTGTTTCTCTGTTTCAGGAGATGAAATTGTTTTGACAAGTTTACCCCAAGAAGGATAGATGCCATCTGCTAAATAATACCCCATGTCGTACGTATTTCCTGCAATATTAAAATCACATGCAGGTGCTTTTCCATGTGCAAGGCTCTTAAACAAATGTTATTGGTGAAGTACATTAATAACGTTCATTGAGCTAGGACATCCGAAAAATGCATGCCAAAACCATAGATCATGTGAAGCAACAGCTTCAAGTATCATTGTCGCTTTAGGGTAATGTCCAATAAATTGACCGTGCCATGCTATAGGATAGTTTTTCCATTCCCAATGCATACAGTCTAGACTGCCTAACATGCCGGGAAATCCTCTTTTGGCTCCTAACCTTTTCAATTTGTTGACATCGCTTTGCGTCGGAGCATGTAGGTACTCCTCGCCATACATTTCAATTATGGCTACACAAAACCTTTCAAGGCTTAAGGTAATAGTACTCTCACCCATTCAGACAACCTCATCAAACGCATTGGAGCTATTCCATAAGCTATTACACATAATGCGCCTATAATTTTTTGGTACCGCGAACATCCTAAGGTACCAGCACTATTACGTTTTTGAACAAAATAATTCTCGTGTTCAACACCTCCATTGAAAATGCGCATAAACATATTGTTGCTCATACGAAAACGACATCTAAAGTCGTCAGGACCATATGTACAGGGGGTGTTGAAATAATTTTTAAGTAATCTTGCAGTACCTCCTTTATGATCCCACGTCTTCCGTTTGTCTACACGACCGTACACGCTGCCTCCTTGAGTACCCCTAGATGATCCTTCCATTAGGAAATGCTAGTTAATCTTTAATTGTTGCATGATAACAGCTTGCATCATAATCTATAAATTATCGCTATCAGTCGAGCTATCCAAAGAAAACTGAAGAAATTTTGTATGCCCCCAACCAATCATCGCCTTCGTCGGAATCGGAACCAGTGTCATCCAGACCATTCTGGCTATAGTATATTGAATCTTAGGTTTGCGCATCTGATTCGTAAACAGCATCGTCGTTGTAGACATTATGAGACATTTTTGTGTTGTGAAGCTAAATGTGCACACCAGAAGTGGTTTTATAGCTTCTTCAATCCGCAGTTGCAATGGCTATATAAAGAATAATGCATAAAAATATATTTGTTAACGGCTATAAATTCAAACAGAATTATAATATTCTGCAACAGCTATAAATTTGAATTATATTTTACTATTCAGGAACGGTTATTTGTTTAAACTATATTTAAATATTCGGAACAGACTTCAAATAGACATATTTTATTCTAATATTTCAAAACGGCTCTCTCTATATATATTATATTTTTATTTTTATTTAATTTTTATACCCGTTAACTATATTTTGGCCTTTCGACCATATTTTAAAAATTATTAAAAAATATAATTCGAAACCGGTTTTCTGAAAACCCTTTTGGGTTAAACGGTTTTCTTAAAACCGTTTAACCTATAAACGGTTTTCAGAAAACTGTTTACAGTAAAAATAAAAAAATAAGAAAAACAACGGAGCGTCCCCCCCACCGGCTGTTGGATGGATGGGGGAAATTCACGCTCAAAATGGGGAATCAACGCTCTTTGCTGGGAATGCTCTAATAACTTTTGAAAAACTTGCAAAAACCAAACATTTGGCCTTTTCTCATAATAAAAGTTTAAAATCATCTTTGTTATAACTTCTAAAAAATGACTATCAGGGACATATCTGTAATACCAAACGTAATTCAAAACGGATTATTGTGCATAACATTATATAAAACGGTTTCTATAAATTTTTACAATATCAAATTTGTTTAGTGTTTTTTTATTCTAAAGCTTAGTTTTATCCCATAAAACTGTAAATATTAAAACTAGACAAATGAATTACGACATAAATCCAGAAATGTCTTCACTTTTTGAAAAATACTGCGAACACATATGCAAATATTCGCATAATAATTATAAACAAATCTATAAATATTTGCTCGATAAGCCAATGTTCACGGATACAAAAAATCTGCAGAAATATATGCAATTATTATATTAAATTGCGAACTTATATGTAATTTTCCACTGTAAATGGTCAGTTTTGTTTGTATTCATTTTGCATTAAACTTTTTTTCAATAAACACGACAATGAATATAACTTGAAATAGATTTTGAAATTTGAAATATTCAACAAAATTTGCATAGAATCATGCAATTATTGGCTATAATTGCTTGTATGTTAATAATATTTTGAACAATTCATATATTTCTGTAGGTTTTTCGAAAGCTTTTAGATTTTGTTTTTCAGCCACAACTTTTTATTTTTTTTATAATAAACATGACGATATCTATATATATATATATATTATTATTATTTTTTGGAAGTTTTTCACTTTACTTTTTGATGTTTTTTAGGATTTTTTTCTAAAAGAGGAACTTAATTAACATATTTTTTAAACTTGTTGTTTTGTGTATTTTGAAACTTAACAAAGACCTTAGTCAAACCGTTCCATTAAAAATGTATATTTAGGATTCACATTATTTACAGTACTTTTTCACCAATTCGGACATAATATGCTTTAATACAAACTAGGGGTGGGCATAAATTGCACCGCAATGCGGAAACCGCCCAGACCGAACCGCAAAAACGGTGCGGAAAACCGTACTGGATTCTCTCTCTAAAGCAAACAACCCAAACCGAACCGACTCGCAACGATACCATTCGGTTGCAGTTTGAACTTTTACCAAACTATATTAAACTGAACCGAGCTGCATAGCTACACCGACAGTGTTATAATAAAAAAATTTAATAGATTCCTATCTAACTATTTATTTAACGATATGTATTCTATTTTCAATGTATGTTGAAGTTATATTAATTAAAGATAACACTATGTGTTTTAACTTTCAGGTGACACAACGTCATACAATTGTAAATTGTTTGTTGATGGAAATAATTTTCTTGTTTCATATTTAATACTGGTTCAAACCGGACCGAACCAAAATCGGACCGTGTTATATTGAAACCAAACCGAACCGTTTGAACGGTTAGTATAATGGTTTGCATTTGTATCCACTTATAATGGTTAGTATAATGCATCTGTTGAATCTATAACCCTTTGTTTGTGCAGTATACCGCGTCAATAACCAAACAAATTTTATTGTAAATTCATTTAATAGTTTGATTATTCTACTTCAACTATTTGTCAAACTTGTTTTTTCTTCCAGGATGGTTCCCCAACTAAAATGTTTTTGCCTCACAAGACTTGCCCTAGCCCCTAGGGTCGGCCCTTACCATTTGAAAAATGAAAAATTATCATTGTCACTTATTCAATTAGTATACCAGTAATAACTTTTGAAAAACTTGCAAAAACCAAACATTTGGCCTTTTCTTATAACAAAAGCTTAAAATCATCTTTGTTATAACTTCTAAAAAATGACTATCAGGGACATATCTGTAATACCAAACACAATTAAAAACGGATTACTATGCATCACATTATATAAAACGATTCCTATAAATTTTTACTACATCAAATTTATTTAGTGTTTTTTATTCTAAAGCTTAGTTTTATCCCATAAAACTGTAAATATTAAAACTAGACAAATGAATTATAAAAAGACATAAATGCAAAAATGTCTTCACTTTTTGAAAAATACTGCAGACACGTATGCAAATATTCACATAATAATTATAGACAAATCTATAAATATATGCTCGATAAGCCAATATTCATGGATATCAAAAATCTGCAGAAATATTTGCAATTATTATATAAAATTGCGAACTTATATGTAATTTTCCACTGTAAATGGTCATTTTTGTTTGTGTTCATTTTGTATTAACCTTTTTTTCAATAAACACGACGTTGAATATAATTTGAAATAGATTTTGAAATTTGAAATATTCATCAAAATTTGCATAAAATCATGCAATTATTGGCTATAGTTGCTTGCGAGTTAGTAATATTTTGAACAATTCATAGATTTCTGTAGGTTTTTCTAGGGCTTTTTGTTTTTGTTTTTCAGCCACATTTTTTTATTTTTTATCATAAACATGACGATATATGTAACACCCCGTATTTTTCTGTGAACATAAAGTAACAAAAAAAGTATAATTAAATTTTACAGGAAGAATTAAGGGAAACAGGTTACGCCATTGCGTCCATCTCGGAATTCTGCTTGAGATAGAGTCCGAGTTTGCATAAATCGGACTATGTTTGAAGAAGTTATGACCTTCAGAATTTTTCAGAAAATTTAAACAACTCAGTCGAAAATTCAAAATTCAAAATTCAAAATTCAAAATACACACCCGGGCTGGGCAGGAAATTTACTACCCAGGACCCAGGTCAACCAAGGGGTTGACCTGGGTAGGCAGATCGACCATGGGGTCGACCTCCCCCCTTTTCCAGATCCGAGGACAGATCCATTTTTCTACATCTAGACGCCCGTTCTGACTAGATTCGTTGCTCCTAAGCTATTTAAACACCCCCAAACCTCACTTTCTCTCCAAACAATTTCATTACGCCTATACTCTGCTCTAATTCATATTAAATAAATCAATGGTGTCACTACTCTGCTGAAACCTAAGCTAGAACTAGTGTTTCTTCTTCTTCCAATCTGAATAGGATTAAAAGATAACAAATCAACGCCTACATCAATAGAAAGCTAAATGAACTCCAGAAAATCAGATCCCAGAATCGTTCTTCTCTTTCTTAAACCGCAAATTGTGAGTACAGTTATTTTTAGATATGAAACTTAATTATGATCTTGACATGGTTATAAATCTGAACTGGAGATTATGCATATTCATGTTTATCAGATCTGTTTTTCTGTGTAGATCTATCTTATTCTTGTTTATCAGATCTGTTTTATTTTGTGTAGATCTATCTTATTGTAACCATTCTGTATCTCTTCCTTCTTTCTGTTCTATAGCCAGGCTACCACGAGCCTGAGCCAAATCTCATAAGAGATTGACACGCGAACGCTAAATTTAGGGAAAATATTGAATGATGCATAATCGAACATAACTGATTTATGACTAAATTGAGAACACAACACAAGTTGTAATTTTAGATCTAGATCTAGGCATACTATCTATGACAGTTTATGATTTGGAAGAAGGAGAATTATTGTATGACAACTTATGACTTGTAATTTGGGGGACATAATGCATGTTATAATTCAAGATCTGATTTTGAGGACATAATACATGTTGTAACTTAAGATCTAGATTTGGGGTATATTTTATATGACGATCTATGACTGGGAAGAAAAAGGATATGTGACTTAGGCCCGAAAAACCTATATTAAAATAGGGATAAATATTGATGTGAATACGCCTAATTCAGATTTTTGGGTATTTGACATACGCGGTAATCAACGGTTATAATTTGGCATAATTTATATTGTGCATCATGATTTGGGGTTTTTAGAGAATATTCTGTACGGTGCAAATTTAACTAAAAATTTGGGACATATGTTATATTTTGAATTATGACCGCAATTTGGGAATGTAAAATTAGGCATAATTTTATAATTGGGTGAGGTATGTCAATGGAATTTTAATGGATGATTAAATCTGTTAAGTTGCCTAATCTGCTAGATCTGTTGAAACTGAATACGGTAATTTGGGTATGAAATCTGTAGGCTCGATCTAAAATTGGGCAAAACATGTTAATAGAACTTTGAATAATCTGCTGTAACTTGTAAAGAAGTTAATTTGTTGAATCGGCATAATTAGTCTGATATTGGCATAATCTGTGAATGAATACTCTAGCTAAAAATAGGAATGCTGAGACACGAGGTTAGACTCTATTTGGGGTAGAAGCCTGCTCGGACACAATTGGCCTAACCAGCAACCGCAAACTGTCAGTCTAATGTGAGAGGTCGTAGGCATAAAGATGCTTAGACATGAGGTTAGGTCTGGCTTGTGGCATAAGTCTTCCTGGAACGGCCCGACACATCCAGCGGCCACAAGATACCAACCTTATGTGAGAGGTCTGTGCATTAATATTTAACTAATGCAAATCTAAGACAAATGTGATAGCTAAAACATATTGGGTGGATAGGGTTAAAACAACTGGACTGATGAATCTAATAAACTCGTTTAAAAATATGTAGGCGCAATACAAGGTTAGGTGAAACAATTTGTAAGTCTGTTAATCTGTATATCTGATCCGTTAGTCTGAAGACATGTTAATCTGTATATCTGATCCATTAGTCTAAAAACTTGTTAATCTGTATATCTGATCCGTTAGTCTGAAAACTTGTTAATCTGTATATCTGATCCGTTAATCTGAAAACTTTTTAACTTGTATGTCTGATCTGAGAATTAGTTAATCTGAACTTTGTACATCTGAAATCTGTAGGCAAGTTAATCTGAAATTCGTTAGTCTGGGGACACAAGGTTAGGAGGGGTAATTACTTGTGTCATCTGTTGTTTAGGACCCATATTAGTCAGTAACCCTTTCTGGTATCAAAACTATGACCCAACACTAAGAGGGGTACGGGCACGCTTACTGAACTAATTGTATGAGGTTCACTCTGATAATGGCGAGGGGTGTTGATAGCGCATTCCAACCGGGTCATGTGCGTGCATGGATCCTGTCTGCTCTGAGGATGTAAGACACCGTGACATCTGTAAATAGGTCTGTGTCTATAGGTTGCCACTTTAGGGAGTGATACACCCTTCCGTGGAGCCGGCACAGGTTATTTATGTATTAGGGAGCCGATCGCTTAGGGTAGAATTTAGGGTACACTTAGTTCTGTCTGTTTCTGTTGAGGGTACCGTATGTTTCTGTTGAGGTGGTAACACCTGTCTATTTCTGTGTGGTGTCGTATGTTGGGGTGGTAAAAGCCCATTACTAGTGTACACCTAATTCTAATATTCTGTTTCCGTAGGGATTATTCTGTTTCCGTCTCTTATTCCGTTCCTGCTTCTGTTTCTGTACGTCTATCTCTGTTGGGGTGTTAAAGGCCCATTAGCTGGGGTGGTAAAGGCCCATTATTAGCATCCTGTTTCCGTACCTTCTGTCTCTGTTCGGGTGGTAATGGCCCATAATCTGTTTCTACACCATCTGTCTCTGTTCAGGTGGTAAAGGCCCATTACTAATAATATGTTTCTTTACCGTCTGTCTCTGTTCGGGTGGTAAAGGCCCATTACTAGCATCATGTTTCTGAAGAGATCATTCTGTTTTCTATTTAGACATTAGGACAACACCTAATTCTGTCATACTAGTACTAGTGCAGAGAAGTGAATAGTAAGTAAGAAGCATAGCTTGATCTAGGTTATTCTGTTCTGTTCCGTTTACCCTATTTATACTTGTTGTTCTTGTTCCTGTTATCTCTCATCCAATTTTATTTACATGTCATGATACTATTATTTGTTTATATGCTGAAAGTCACTGGACTCACCAGACTTATATCAGACCTAGTTTGTTTTGCCTCTTTTCTTTTCGTTCCCCCTCCCCCCCTCCCCGATGCTCAGGGTGGAAACGTGGGTGCTTGATTCAAATTCACTCTGCTTGAAGTGTTTAAAGTATTGCTTGGCTTTGACTCTATCTTTTCATGGTAGTTTATGTTGGGAATTATGGCTTAGAAATTATGCATTCTGAAGGTTTTTGTACAAGACTGATATTTATGTACTTGAATTCTGATATTGTGGTTTTGAAAGATGTAACCAAACTTACTTCTTTTTCTGCTGCAATAAATTTATAAAATTTTCAACTACTACTTTATGTATTTGTCTTGTAATATTCTGTTCTGTTTACTTATAACATTCTACTGAAGTTAAGGCATTCCCTTTGCGAGTGACCTTAACGGAAGTGGGGTGTTACACTTGGTATCAGAGCTGAAGGTTACCGGATTAGATAAAAGTTTTTGAAAACTATTTTCAAAAAGGTTTTAAAAAGGAAGTATTTTCAAAAGTAGAGTTCGTTTTGAAAAACATAATCCCCAAGAGCCATATATCTTTCTTTCGATTCTCCGTTTTGAATCTCTTCCGTTTTCTTTTCAGCAAGTCCGGGTTACCGAGATACCCAGGGCATATCAATACCAATTTGGTTCAGAAGGTATCTGGAGGCTAGGGCTACTGCCGTAGGCCCAACAGACGTTCCTCCTCCTTCTCCTCCTCCTCCCTCTGCCCGCGTTGATACTTTTTCGAAGATATGCAAGGACTTTCGGGCGATGGGCGGGAAACCTTTTCATGGGTCAGAGACGTTTGTTGAAGCTCAAAATTGTCTTAAGGAGGTGGAAGATTTATTTGGTATCTTCGAGATAGAAGACGGAAGGAAGGTCCAACTAGCTGTTTGGTTAGTAAAGGACGAAGCCTCGTTTTGGTGACGAATGGAGAGCGTCCAGTGGAGACATGGGGGGATTTCAGGCATAGGTTCGAGATGAAATTTCTCTCATGGGCAGAAGAGAATTTATACATGGAGAGGTTCTTAGCATTGAAGCAAGGGAATTTATTGGTAAAGGAGTACGTTAACAAGTTCAACCAGTTGGCGAGATTTGGCTTAGACTTGGTGAACACATCTGAAAAGAAGGCCCTGAGATTCGTTAAAGGTTTGAATGAGCCGCTACACGGGTTGGCTATGGCCCACATTCCCATGGGGCTACCTTCGAAAAATTGGTTGACATGGCGTTAATGCATGAAGAGGAAGCCAAAAGAGAGAAGAAATAAGAAAAGCTCGAAGGACCACAGAACAAGAAAGCATGACCCAAAAAGGAAACACAAAAGAAGGATGAAAAGTCTAAAGATAAGAAGGAGAAAAAGTGCTTTACTTGTGGAAGCTTGACTCATCTGAACAAGGATTGCAGAAAAAGGAAGGGCGCTTGCTTCAACTGTAGAGAAATGGGACACTTCACTAGGGACTGCCCCAAGAAACGTGGGCATGGGCAGAGGGCAGAACCTACTTCTAGAGGCAGGCGAATGCTCTCGTTACTAATGGATAGGATAGAGATAGGAAAATTTCTGTAGAAGGATTAATTTCCTTTCTGATTATTGAGTTAAAACCCTCTTTGATTCTATAATTGAGACTCTGCACTTTAATACTAGTCTTGTTTCTGATCCCGCTATAGTCTCTAACCCCATGAGGGTTACGACCCATCTATTTGTGATAAGTTGGGGTTTTAAGGTATCTGTGTTAAGCGTTAAGTTGACTGTGACGCATACATTCTGGTTTTTGAGTGATATGGCAGGTTTTTATCATGCTTAGTTTCCTAAGAATCATTTGATAATCTGATCTGTACCAGTAGTCTGTAATTATTTGAATATTTCTGATAAGGTTAGGGGTTTTTACTCAAAGCGTGAAGATGACTTCCAGTTTGACATTTGTTTAATGGGGGTAATTCTCTGAGTGTCAATCTGATGTTCATTTCGGTCTTCGGGGTTGATACTTAGGGGGTTATTCTCTTAAAACGATGTCTAATGGGAACAAAGCTTTTGTTTAAATTGTACTTGCTTCTATCACTCGGCTGTATCCTATCGATCGTGTCTTCGACCTTTAGGTAGAAACTGATGGGTGTAAACATGTGTTTGAGACATGTTATATTTGATGGTTGCAAGTGGATGCAAGTGGTTGCTAGTGGTTGCTCATGGATGGATATACACACACACACACTAGGCACTAGTTCGGCTCAAAAACACTTTCATACTACATATGGATGTGTGTGCATTTTTTTTAATTTTTTTGAATGCAAAATGATTGACCCATCACATGGATGTTGCATTTGGATGAATGGTTATGCATCATATAAAAATGATGTGTATCAAATAGGATTTCTTGCATACATAATTCGACTCATGGCACTAACATAATTCGCATCGAGGAGGTCAACTGAATCAGTAGACCGCCTGATCTTTGCATTATATAAGAGACATATACACACACTTTTGCATATGTCCATATAACATTAGAAGTTATCTAAGGACAATGGATGATTGTGGATGATGGTTGAGTAGATGAGTGATTCGATGGTAGGACACATTCTTCTTAACTTGAAGATTTCGGGGACGAAATCCTTTAAGGAGCGGAGAATGTAACACTCCTTATTTTTCTGTGAACATAAAGTAACAAAACAAAGTATAATTAATTTTTATAGGAAGAATTAAGGGAAACAGGTTATGCCATTGCATTCATCTCCGAATTCTGCTTGAGATAGAGTCCGAGTTTGCGTAAATCGGACTCCGTATGAAGAAGTTATGACCTTCGGAAGTTTTCAGAAAATTTAAACAGCTCAGCCGAAAATTCAAAATACACACCTGGGCTAGGCAGGAAATGTCCCGCCCAGGACCCAGGTCGACCAAGGAGTACACCTGGGGGTCGACCTGGGTAGGCAGGTTGACCATGGGGTCGACCTCCCCCCTTTTCCAGATCCGAGGACAGATCCATTTTTCTGCATCTAGACGCCCGTTCTGACTAGATTCGTTGCTCCTAAGCTATTTAAACACCCATAAACCTCACTTTCTCTCCACACAATTTCATTACGCCTATACTCTAATTCATATTAAATAAATCAATGGTGTCGCTACTCTGCTGAAACCTAAGCTAGAACTAGTGCTTCTTCTTCGTCTTCCAATCTGAATAGTATTAAAGGATAACAAATCAACGCCTACATCAACGGAAAGCTGAATCAACTCCAGAAAATCAGATCCCAGAATCATTCTTCTCTTTCTTAAACCACAAATTGTGAGTACAGTTATTTTCAGATATGAAACTTAATTATGATCTTGTCATGGTTATAAACCTGAATTGGAGATTATGCATATTCCTGTTTATCAGATCTGTTTTTCTGTGTAGATCTATCTTATTCTTGTTTATCAAATCTGTTTTATTTTGTGTAGAATTATCTTATTGTAACCATTCTGTATCTCTTCCTTCTTTCTTTTCTATAGCCAGGCTACCACGATCCTGAGCCAAATCTCATAAGAGATTAACACGCGAATGCTGAATTTGGGGAAAATATTGAATGATGCATAATCGGACGTAAATGATTTGTGACTAAATTGAGAACACAACATAAGTTGTAATTTAAGATCTAGATCTAGGCATACTATCTATGACGGTTTATGATTTGGAAGAAGGAGAATTATTGTATGACAACTTATGACTTGTAATTTGGGGGACATAATGCATGTTATAATTCAAGATCTGATTTTCAGGACATAATACATGTTGTAACTTAAGATCTAGATGTGGGGCATATTTTATATGACGATCTATAACTGGGAAGAAAAAGGATATGTGACCTAGGCCTGAAAAACCTATATTAAAATAGGGATAACTATTAGTGTGAATACGCCTAACTTGAATTTTTGGATATTTGACATACGCGGTAATCAACGGTTATAATTTGGCATAATTTATATTGTGCATCATGATTTGGGGTTTTTAGAGAATATTCTGTGCGGTGCAAATTTAACTAAAAATTTGGGACATATGTTATATTTTGAATTATGACCGTAATTCGGGCATGTAAAATTAGGCGTAATTTTATAATTGGGCGAGGTATGTCAATGGAATTTTAAGGGATGATTAAATCTGTTAAGTTCCCTAATCTGCTAGATCTGTTGAAACTGAATACGGTGATTTGGGTATGAAATCTGTAGGCTCGATCTAAAATTGAGAAAAACATGTTAATAGAACTTTGAATAATCTGTTGTAACTTGTAAAGAAGTTAATTTGTTGAATTGGCATAATTAGTCTGATATCGGCATAATCTGTGAATGAATACTCTAGCTAAAAATAGGAATGCTGAGACACGAGGTTAGACTCTATTTGCGGTAAAAAAAACCAACCGGCTTAACCAGCAACCGCAAACTGTCAGTCTAATGTGAGAGATCGTTGGCATAAAGATGCTTAGACATGAGGTTAGGTCTGGCTTGTGGCAGAAGTCTGCCCGGAACCTTCCGGCACATCCGGCGGCCACAAGCTACCGACCTAATGTAAGAGGTCTGTGCATTAATATTTAATTAATGCAAATCTAAGATAAATGTAATACCTAAAACGTGTTGGGTGGATAGGGTTAAAACAACTGGACTGATGAATCTAATAAACCCGTTTAAAAATTAGTTGGCCCAATACAAGGTTAGGTGAAACAATCTATAAGTCTGTTAATTTGTATATCTGATCCGTTAGTCTGAAAACTTGTCAATCTGTATATCTGATCCGTTAGTCTGAAGACATGTTAATTTGTATATCTTATCCGTTAGTCTGAAAACTTGTTAATCTGTATATCTGATCCATTAGTCTAAAAACTTGTTAATCTGTACATCTGATTTGTTAATCTGAAAACTTGTTAACTTGTATGTCTGATCTAAGAACTAGTTAATCTGAACTTTGTACATCTGAAATCTATAGGCAAGTTAATCTAAAATCCATTAGTCTGGGGGCACAAGGTTAGGAGGGGTAATTACCTGTGTCATCTGTTTTTTAGGACCCATATTAGTCAGTAACCCTTTCTGGTATCAAAACTATGACCCAACACTAAGAGGGGCCCGGGCACGCTTACTGAACTAATTGTAAGAGGTTCACTCTGATAATGGCGAGGGGTGTTGATGGCGCATTCCAACCGGGTCATGTGCATGCATGGATCCGGTCTGCTCTGAGGATGTAAGACACTGTTACATCTGTAAACAGGTCCATGTCTATAGGTTGCCACTTTAGGGAGTGATACACCCTTCTGTAGGGCCGACACAGTGTATTTGTGTATTAGGGAGCCGATCGCTTGGGGTAGAATTTATTGTACACTTAGTTCTGTCTGTTTTTGTTAAGGGTACCTCTGTTTCTATTGGGGTGGTAACACCTGTCTGTTTCTGTGTGGTTCCGTCTGTTGGGGTGGTAAAGGCCCACTACTAGTATACACCTAATTCTAATATTCTGTTTCCGTAGGGATTATTCTGTTTCCATCTCTGATTCCGTTCCTGCTTCTATTTCTGTACGTCTGTCTTTGTGGGGGTAGTAAAGGCTCATTAGCTGGGGTGGTAAAGGCCCATTATTAGCATTCTGTTTCTATACCTTCTGTCTCTGTTCGGGTGGTAAAGGCCCATAATCTGTTTCTATATCGTCTGTTCTGTTCAGGTGGTAAAAGCCCATTACTAATAATCTGTTTCTATACGGTCCATCCTTGTTCGGGTGCTAAAGGCCCATTACTAGCATCATGTTTCCGAAGAGATCGTTCTATTTTCTGTTTAGACACTAGGACAACACCTAATTCTGTTATACTAGTATTAGTGCAGAGAAGTGAATAGTAAGTAAGAAGCATAGCTTGATCTAGGTTATTCTGTTCTGTTCCGTTTACCCTATTTATACCTGTTGTTCTTGTTCCTGTTTTCTCTCATCCAGTTTTATTTACATGTTATGATACTATTATCTGTTTATATGCTGAAAGTCACTGGACTCACCAGACTTATGTCTGACCTAGTTTGTTTCGCCTCTTTTCTTTCCGTTTCCCCCACAGGTGCTCAGGGTGGAAACGTAGGAGCTTGTTTCAGATTCTCTCTGCTTGAAGTGTTTGATGTATTGCTTGCCTTTGACTCTATCTTTTCATGGCAGTTTATGTTGGGGATTATGGCTTTGAAATTATGCATTCTGAAGGCTTTTGTACAAGACTGATATTTATGTACTTGAATTCCGATATTGTGGTTTTGAAAGATGTAACCAAACTTACTTCTGTTTCTGCTGCAATAAAGTTATAAAATTTTCAACTACTACTTTATGTATCTGTCTTGTAATATTCTATTCTGTTTACTTATAACATTCCACCGAAGTTAAGGCATTCCCTTTGCGAGTGACCTTAACGGAAGTGGGGTGTTACAATATATATATATTGATTTTTTTTTAATTTTGGAAGTTTTTTACTTTATTTTTTTATGTTTTTAGGCTTTTTTTTTCCTAAAAGAGGGACTTGATTCACATTTTTTTTAAACTTGATGTTTTGTGTATTTTGAAACTTAACAAAAACCTTAGTAAAACCGTTCCATTAAAAATGTATACTTATAGTTAGCAAAGTTACTACGCACCTCTTATATACTGGATTGGTCCAATTAATATACTAGATTGCTCAATTCACTATCCGAATGAACACAGTCATACTAAATATTTACAAGAAAGAGAGCAAAGACAGTTATACTACCCATTGACCGAAGGCTAGTATACTTAGGACGGAAGCTTCACGCCTATATGATTCTCTAGCACTTCCACTCTAGAAGAATTTCTCCAGGTTTACTTAAGAAGCACCTAAATTGTTAGAAAGAGGTGTAAATTATGAGCCGGCAAGCCTTCTAACAAAGGATTTAGCCGTGGAGATTTGGATTAGCATTAATAGGTTGGTGCATAAAAGAATTTCCAACATGCTTTTTTTTCAAGGAAGTATAGACAAGCCATTAATATATACAGTACATTTTCACCAACTCAGACATAACAAAGAATTAGTACAAACTTACAAGTACTCAATCCACTTCAAAAAACATGCATCATACATATTAAAAAGTCATCCTCATTTTAAAAATAAAAAACACTTATCTTATTTTACTATCTCTCGTCCTTCAAGCAAACTAAGAAACTATGTTTACTAAATTCCCTCTGATTTTAACCATGTGTTTTTTTACTTCCTCTTCCCATTCTCTCTCCACTTATCCAGTTATTTAAATGCAAACTAGTGATTCAAAATATGGTGCTCACAAACAGAGGTGGCATAAAATGCTTTATAGAACAACTACATCACAGTTTAGCTACATCTCGAATCCCTCGATTTACACAAGTCTCGATTTAAACAAAATGTAGAAATGTTCTTTTGATGCAATTTTTTTTGCTTTAAATGTAATGTGCGGAGTTATAACAAATTTGCCCCAACTCCAAAACTACAGTTGAATATTAATAAGTGAACACATTAAAAGAAGGATTTAGCTTGTTGATTAATTACTAACCACCAATACAATAAAAACAACCACCAAGCAAATTAAAATAGAAGAGTAGAAAATATAAAGTTTAAACGTGGTTCAACTATGTCAATGTGCATGTGTCCAACAATTATTATTAATTTTCGTGAAGAAAGAGGTTACAAATATCAACACACTAGGAAAATGATAAAACAACGGGTAGTATAAAGCGACTCTAACCTATAATTATACTAAATAATCAATTTCTTTAAAGAACTTTCTATTTATTGAAAATACATATTTTGATTTGACTGCAAAATTATGTTTTACTAAAGAATAAGATAATGGTGGATGCATTCTCTGATTCATACTCACAGATATGAAGATGAACTTCTTCATTTAAATAGACTCTCGAATGAAGGAATTAATTGATGATTAAGTAAATTATGGTGCAATCGACTTAGTGTTTTTATTTTTCAGTTTTCGTTTGTAAAAAAATGCAAAAGGTGCATGTATTCGCAAAAAACAATTGTTTAGGAAAATGAAGTTAAAACATAAAATCATAATTAAAAAAACTTGTTTTTCATATTTTGGAAAATAACTAAAGGACGAGAGGCAATTCATTTTTTTCTCGTCCCTCCAACATCTCCATTGTCTCCTCCATCTTCCATCCACCCCCTCTGTCATCCTTCCGCACTTCTCATTTTTTGTATATATAACTCAAAACATAAAATAAAGCCCATCTTGGTTTTTTAATCATCTTGAAACTTTCTAAATATCCTTTAATTTATTTTAATGCAAATAGAAAGTCATGATCTTGATTCCCATAAGTTTCTTCATCTCCATGTACTAACTTTTATAGTCATATAATAAATCTTTTGACTAATCAATTGATTCGATAATCAATTTGTTTTCTTTTAAAATATTATCTTAAATCGTTCCATATATAATCTAATTGACTGATAAGATTAGTTATCTAGATTTTTATGGTAAATATTTGAATTATCCAAATTTAACAATTCATATTGATTCAAATATAGAATCTTTCTTTATCATCGTATTTCAACAAGCTGTTGGGTGTATGTCTCATGGCATTAAATATAGGATGAGCAAGCTTGGGGATTATTGCCCAAACGCAATTTCCAAAACTCCCGCAAACATAAGAAAGATAATATGCATTTCAACAAACAACAAGCATATGAGGAAATATCAATATTCTTTAACAAAACTGATTTTAGAAGATGAACATGTAGATGCTAATATTTAAGCAACCTATGATGATTTAATAATGCCACTCACATTCTCTATTTCCAAATTGAGTGGGGACATACTTAGTATCATATACTTCAGTCTCTTTCACAAGAATTTTACTAGCCTTTCCTAAGTCAACACCAACAGACTTACAACCAAGGTTCGCAACATTCAAATCATAAGACGAAGAATCATCATTGCAAACATGCTTACAAAAAGGAATAACTGAACCAAAAGGCTTTTTTTTGCAACTAAGCTTCACCTTGAGTCAGAACCTCTACAATCTTCAAATCAACGATGGTATCATCAAAAATACTAAAATCCCTCTAAAAATGGAAACAATTTGATAAATCCAAATGTATTTAACAATTTTGTGCTCTCCTAATGTCATCACTTAACATAGGATCTACCTTCAATAAAGACAACTTATCAAATATCACATGCATATGTTATGATTCTAATAGTTATTAACACCATGACTTATATCTCATCACTCCTTCTCTATAACCTAACAAAATGATCTTGCTTTCTCTAGCATTTAACTTATCACGTCTCTTATCATCTAGATAAGCTGAGCAATTAAGGACTTTAAGGAATGAATACTCAATAAGCTTTCTTTTCCATGCTTATACTGGGATGTTCATATCTATGACAATAAAAGATATGTGGTTAATGAGAAATATTGTCATAGATATTGCATTTTCCCTAAGTCCCTCCTCAAACTAGTGTTGAATATCGCTTTATAGCGTTTTAATTATGACAACTATACATGTACATATATTAGTATCAACTAACTCTGTTTTGCAGGAAGAAACTCTACAGCAGATTCCAAAAGCTCAATTTAAGATTATATATGATTAGAGTC
Organism: Allium sativum; assembly: GCA_030737875.1. Taxonomy (NCBI): domain Eukaryota; kingdom Viridiplantae; phylum Streptophyta; class Magnoliopsida; order Asparagales; family Amaryllidaceae; genus Allium; species Allium sativum. The sequence goes on from CM060922.1 coordinate 750,095,819, forward strand.
CATATTGGTATAGATTTTTTTAAAATCTTCCTTGGCAATACACACACACGTGCACGTTTTAATTTATAAGTTTTTTTGTATAACATGCATAGGAAATAGGCACATAACAGCAAATAGACATATGAAATTTTCAATTCAGACGTCTGTCTGCTAAAACAAAGTTATATACTCAACATAATATTCAGATGTCTGTTTTGAATATTTCAGACGTCTGAATATACCCTAAAATAGTCTTTTTACTTCCTGTTTATATATTTGATTTAAAACGGACTTCTGAATTTTTAATTCAGACTTTTGAATACTGGCTGAAATAGCCTATTTCCTTGCTGTTTGAATTTCTATTTAAAAACAGACATCTGAGTTTTTAATTTAGACATTTGAATACGAATGGATGCAACTATTCAACGATAAGTCACAACTTTTAATTCATATCTTTTCTTCGAATCTCTTCGCAAATGATTGCAACTATTTGATTGTTATAAATAGAAGTTTAATCAAATGTCTTCTCAATCAAATCTTATTCTAATTATTTCTATCTTATCTATAATATTCAGATTCACTCAAGCACTCTATTTCCATATTTCTAAGATTACAAACCAATTCTAATCTTTCATATTCTTTCACGAACTACATTATTATCATCAAGGAAAGTTTACAGGAATGGTGTACATTAATTTGACATATCTGTGTTATCAAGAACACAAGTGGTCAACAAATTCTTTGTATTATGGAAGTCCTCTTCAGCAGTTGAGGCAAGAAATCCCTTCGGCTATTCGGGTAATTGTAAACTTGTTCCCCCGGGTGAAGTGAGGATAATTGTTGTTTAGTTAAATACTAGAAGGGAGTCAGGGACTGGAAGTAGGACAATGGTCTGAACCAATATAATATCAACTTTGTCATTTTATTTACTGCTATTACTTAACTATCTACATATTACCTTGCTTATACTCCATAATATACGATCCTACCGCTGCATAGACTCTTTCAACTAGAAGTCGTTCTCAAGCTAATAGCCATCTCTCATAACTTCGGACGCATGCTCTCTGTCATTCCATAATAATGTGATGTATTGGAAAAATCTCAAAATACGTGCTCCTACCTATAATAGCTAATTAATTTTCATGATGCAAATTCACTACTACTTCCAATTTTGAGAACCTTCAAACGCTTCCTCGACTACTTCTCTATTAAGGTCTTTCGCTTAAAAATTTGAGCAAGTATTTCGTCTTTAGTCTTCAAGAAATAGATTTAGAAATTACGTGAGAAATCATTCACAAATACAATGAAGTAATTTTCTTCACTTAAAGATGTAAGTAGGGTGAGTCCCCACATATAATAATGAGTGTACTCTAGAAAGTTTGTAGTTATAGGTCTTATTAAATCAAGTGTGATATGCTTCTGCTTATTTCTACAAGAACAATCTCCACAGTACTACCTCAAGATTTTTCTCATCAACATAACCTAAATGAAGATGCTATAACCAAGTAGAAGCTGAAATACTAGAATCAGTGGAAACTACTTACTATCCTAAGAATGTATCCCCATGAAACACATAAATATCATTGACTCACATCATCTTCATTGCTAAAGTAACCCTTTGCCACTCTCAATTTCTTTTCCTCTACAATTGTCCTCATACCAAGTTTACTTAGTGCTGCAACTGACAACAAACCCCTACGCGGCATCAGGACGGGATCAACACTATGATAGTCCTAATAAGACCATTATACATGCTAAAACGCGCACATCCATTGTTCATGACATGAAAACGTGTGTCATTTTCCATACGGACTCTTTCACTATCAATCTTTTAGAAATGGGCAATGCAACTCATATTTGGTGTAATATGACAAGAGGCCCCAAAATCAATCATCCAACTTTTACTCTCTTTCGCTGAAATTTTAGGCTAAAAATGACGACATGTCATTATCACTTCGTTCTGCATCTAATCACTGCAAAAAATGAAGGTTTCATCTTCCTCTCTCTCTGTCTCTCTCTCTCTTTTCTAAGAGCTCTACAATCCCATATAAAATGACACTTCTTACAATTGTAATAAGCACCTCTTCTAGGATCCATCGAATGTGACCTATACATATCTCTCCTACCTCCAAGTTTCTTCTAGATCTTTCCTCTTCTTCTAAATGAATTAAGTTATTGCTGACCGTCATTAGCCTTCGCGTTCCATGTTCATAAAACATCTCTTATAGCAAATTTGATGTTCTCATAATTTTTTATACTAGTACTAAAGGAATTAGCCATTGTTAACTAATCTAGAATAAGATAACTAGCTTGAATACTAATCTATTATGCTATCTAGTTTTTGTTGTAATCTCTAACACAGAGTGAAGAAATAAAAATCAGTTGGGTCTTCGTGGATGTAGGGTATTTATATTTGACCATATTAAATTTAACAACACTGATTTTAGTAATAGAATATTCGTAAATTTAATTAAAAGTAATTGAATTGGAATGATGTGGTGGTTAAGGCAATGAGATTGGCATTTAGTAAATTAATTAGAAGGTTGATTGTTACCAAATAAACATGTATAGGAAAGAGAGACATGAGGAGGGAAATATTGGCATTCGACCTATGGCATGTGTATGTGTGTGTGCGTGTGTATATATCATGCTGTTAATAGTTCACTCACAATACTCATTCTAAAACCTAGACTAAAGCTAAAGAAAAACTTAAGAAGGTCGGCCATTCTAAACTAGGAAAAAAGAGAGGAAGATATAGCTAGGAAAACATAGATCTTGGAATATTTCATCAACAAATCTCATTATTTCTATCTAACCAAGGTGAGTAATATACATATCCCCTTGGTTTTGGCTATTATGATACAACCGAAAGCTATGTTGATTGTCATGTTATGCTCTTGTTGCTTTTGATGTTTTACGATGTTTGAGAAGAACCCATGTTTGGTTTTGCAGTATAGTTACATTCGTATGACATTATTCGCATATGAGAATTGCTTTCATAAAGAAGCTAATAACATGGTAATTGATTAAGTGGTAAGTTGAAACCCTTAGTTAGAGATCTCCAAATAATATGAAACTTTTGTATGACGTATGTTGAATGATTTTGGAGATGATTTTCGAATTTCATGTATTGTTATGCTTGTATGAATTTGCTATATGTTGGCATGCTTTTTTAGTCAAAGTAGTCACACATGGAATTTTTGGTTAGAAACACTCTCAAGCGTCGAGAACATCGTTAGAAAACAGGAAGAAATTTTGTTGAAGTCGCATCAAAAACAAATGGCCCGAAGATGACATCTTTTGGGCCCGAAAATATCATACAGAGCTTTTCTCCGTAACTCTTGTAGCTCTCTGAATTAGCTTCAAGTAGAGCTTTTGTTTGGCTAAAACGGACCTACAGTTTTGAAGTTATGCCCGTTTCCGTGAATGTGCGCAGAACCAAAAACTTGGATTTTGGGAATTGGCTTGACCTCTCGGTTCGGATCGGAAATGTTGGCTCGGTTCGGGACAAGGAGGACCGGACTCCACTCTTTGAAGCATTATGGCATCGGATGATTTTGACAGAGCTCTGACTCGGTTCAGATTGGATGGAATGGAAGAATCCGAAACGCCTAGCTGAAAGCAAAGCAACAGCTTCGGTTTGAAGGATCCGGTTCAGATCGGGTGGACCGAACCGACTGCCTGTAACGAGCTTCAAACAGCGACTTTGGCCTATTCCTAACTACCTCCTACTAACCCGGATCAACACACACATGTCATCCCACGATTTAGAGAGGTTTTCTCCACTTCCCCTGCTACATTTCAAGATGAAGGGGACGCCCGCCATGTGGCACCCGAACCGAACCCAGAAATTAGCTATAAATACCTCACTACATGACATTTTGAGGGGACTTTGGGCACTAGCTCCTCACTGCATCCACTATTGCTACACCATGAGGATTTATGCTTCTAAAACGAGATTAACACGAGGATTTCGTATACGAATTCATTCTCTTTTCTATACTTCTTCATAAAATACAAGGATGTTGTATGTAAATGAATCTTGTGGATTGTAAGACAGCGTTGTGTTTGTAATTTCTTAGGATTTAAGAAAATATAAAGTGTACGTAGGCTTGGTTTAAGACGAACCACTATAAAAACCTCGTATGTTCCCTGTCTTTACGGTTTTATCTGCATTTTGTGACCTGTGATTTGTGATTGTGAGGACTTCATACTGCATTTGGGTGTTAGGCCCAGATTTTGGTCTAACACTATAATTTTCCTAAGGGTGCATGCTTTAGGAAATATCATGGGTTAATTTTTGTATAAAAATATAAGTTGTTAGACCCACATATTTTGTATTTTCATGAAGTACAAAGTACTAGGAAATTGTATACATTTTATCTGGATACTTTTTGTAAACCAATAGATTTTCGAGAAAAATAGCGGAGTTGGTGAAAAGAAATACTTCATATAGAAATAATTGGTTTTGTGTAAAATTATTGTCAGTGCCATTTCCAGATCCGAAAGCACTTCCGACAACCATCAGAATCGTCTTTCGAAAGGGCCAAATAGTTGAAATATCACGAGTATAATATTTGACGTATTCAGGCCTCAGCCTCATACCTTTCAGTCCCGGGAATTGGTTCTGACACTTATGAATTTTTTTGTTTTAATTGATCGCTACTCCACTAGAGGCTTCTTCCTCAACCATTTCGGATAGGCTGAAGAGGTGTTTTCCATAAAAGATCTATTTTCCTAAATATATGTATGTATTTATGACATATTATAGGCAGTTACTTTGAAAGGAATGTCGTTTGAATCATGGTCGTTACGGCGGTAAATCGAGTCGATAGTGGTCCAATTAGTCGACAAGTGGACTAGTCACAGACTAGTCAATAAACAAATAAATACATTAAAGTCTCCAGTAATTAAATAATATAGAGTTCTGTATTTTTGATGGATAAAATAGATATAAGCCCAACAATTAGAAGTACATTAAAGTCTTTAGTAATTAAAGTAGAAGTTGAATAATAGTTGCTTCACTGTAAAGCTTCGAAAAAGAAGTAGCCCATCTAATAATTAACCATTTCAATTTTGACAGCCCGCAAGTATTCAGCCCACACCAATACCTGAAATCTTAACCCTAAATCTTCCTATCCATTCATATGAAACTAAAAAAGATATCAGATCCAATCAGATAAAAGGTGACAAATAGAAAAGAAAAGAAAATACGGCATTAGATCCAATCAGACAAAAAGCAAAAAAGAGAAAAGAAAAGAAAAAGACATTAAATTGAACCTCATCTGCTCAATTTTGGTTAAAGTAGATGGTCGAATCCGCTGAAATTATCATCAACGATGCTTGATTTGCTGTTAAAATTGAAAGTAATTTGCTGAAGGTGTATTTGGTATGTTTTTTTATTCATTTCCCAATTTTTCCTTTTGATTCCATTTTCATTTGGTTTTCCTATCTCTTATGAAGCTACTTCAGTTTTTTTGCTTTCTTCCTTCAACTGCAGCTTCTAGTCAATAATTGGCCAGTCGAGGCTTCCAGTCGCGGCTTCAATCTCGACTAGTCACGACTAATCGAGTGTCGTGATAACGGTGGTTTAAATATCTCTAGGTCTTTAAGGAGGGAGCTTTCTACCGAAGCTTAAGCTTCCGCAGGCTTAGAAACCCTTAAAGTTGTTGCTTCTGTAGACATGCCTTTATAAAACTAATTTTTTTTAAAAAAATTCCTTAGGTATTGAAGGAGCCATTAAGGAATTTATCCTAAAATAAAATATTTTCAGGCTTTGCCTCCATGACTGTTGGCATCAGTGATGATAACGATGAACTTTTTATCTAAATAATAGTGTATATATATTCTAAATGGAGTAGAGGACTTTCCTCTATTGATTGTCGTCATTGTACTGGGACGACATGCACTGGTTGTTGAGCAAGCGAAGACAGAAAGGGCTAACCCTTTCAGAATAGCTAGGAAATAGACTTCGATATCATTATGGAAGTTGAAGTATATTGGAGTAGACACAAGCGTCAGGTTTAACATGATGTATGTGTTTTTTACTTTTCCTTGAAATATTATGTATTGGTTGTTGCCATTGTTAAATCACTACATTTATGTGGGGAATAACAGGAGGGTCCCAAGTGTTGGGAATTTAATACTCATCAGTAACAAAAAATAATGATTAATAAATGTGTTTCTTCGCACAGTACGGAAGGAGTTGGAAAGGAACCTTCAAGTTTTTTGTTAGTGGGGAGGCACTATACGAAGCACTGAAGAGAACCAAAGGGGATGTTGGCTCTGTATGGATGGCCGGCAATGCCATAAAATACTATAAGCGAATTAACTATAAAAGGAAGTTTTGGATTTGTTGCCTAGCTAATTAGTTCTTTGTGAAAGAATAGATGGGAGTCTGATAGGGGGAGGGAATCCGTTGAGTGTTTGATGATAAATGTTGAAGTCATTGTTGTATGTGTATATGTATCATGTTATTTTGATAATTGAACTAATAATTGAAGTGCATGGGATGTAGGAATGTATACTTTCATATGAGATACTAACGAGAGGGAAACACATTCCTCTATGCAGCGTGGTCTCGCTAAATATCATTGGTGTCGGGTTATAAGTTATTATTCATATTAGTTTTTTTGGTTGACCCATGGTTTATAATTTTCCCATAAATTGTTTGGTGCTCAATTAAGCTGGTGAGGGTCAAGGTGTTTCAGGTGTTAGCTATGGATGATTTTCCAAAGGCGCCTGATGGCGATAACTATTTTGGAACGCTGCTGTGTTTTATTTTACAGTTGGTTTTATGTATCAGCATGTTACGATTCCAATAATTTATACTCTAATCACTCGAGAAGGCATCTTCATATGTCACTCTCGGTGTTATTTGTAATAACTTGTATTTTTTCCAAACGGGTTATACAAAGGGTTGTATGAGTGAATGTTTTGTGATATTCTTCATACTCTCATGTTATCTGATGTTGATAATGAATAACATTTGATTTTATATCACTGAAAGTAAAAAATTAAAGGTGAATGTAGGACTTGTAGTATTTAGCTTCCGGCCTTAAAGAATGAGGTGTTACAATTTGGCATCAGAGAGAGATTTATATAAGCTTAAATAATCTTTTCTCAACAAGAATGTTTTAATAGAAAGAACATAGGAAAATACTGAGAGTTTGGATGATGAAACTATAGTGTATTTATATTTTATTATATACATATGTATATACCCCACGGTCTTTAGGTTATCCTTTGGTATCTTACTAAAGTTTGTCTACAAAAAAGAAGTAAGATATGAAGATAAGGAGTGCAAGGCTGAGTATTGCTGGTGGAAGCACCACAATAAATGATAATATTCAACTTGATGCTGGCATAGATCAGGGTCGAAGGGCAAATGAGAATAATGGTGTTGACACCACCGGTAGATTTGGGGAAATTGTTCCATATGTTTATTCAGATGTTGCAAGTCATGGTTGTTGCTAGCCCTATAGAAATAAACCCCGGAGAGCAAGTTAGAAATAACTATGTGAAATTGAGTAGATGTTATGTCAGTTTTGGAGGGAGACCATTCCTTAGAACGGAAGATGTACATATCTGGTTGCTACATTGCGAAAGAATCATTGGAGATTTGGGCTTGATGAATGAACAAAAGAGGAGGTTTGCTTCGGGGCAACTGCAGGTTAATGCTTTACATTGGTGGATTGGAGTTATGGTAAGAACACCAGGGGAAGGAATCATGTGGTATGACTTCTAGGGGATGCTTAGGGAAAGGTTTGTTTTGGAAGTAGCTCAATCGATGACGATGAGGAAGTTTGTTGAATTAAAGAAAGGAGAGATGTCAGTTGTGGAATATGTTGCTATGTTTGATGAGCTATCTCATTATGCACGTGGGTCTATAGATATAGTTATCTTGAGGAATGGGAGGTTCATAAGGGGGCTTCGGTTTGATATCATTCAGGCAACAATGCCTCACATACGAGACCCTAGCAATGTTGTTGTCGAAATGACTATCAGGAATGAAGAAGTGTGGAGGGATATTGTGAAGTCCAAAGGAGCTAAAATTTTCACGCCAAGAAAAGGAAATTCTTCAAAGGGAAGAAAGCTCAAGAAGGAGGAAATTCGAGGAAGAACAAAGTGGAAGTCGTGTGCTTTATGTGCCATCAAAAAGGCCATTACTCTACCGTATGCATGGACTAAGACATCATATCCAGGATCACTGTTGGAAGGCAAAATATTAGGTTCTTCAATTGTAGTCAGCTTAGGTGCTATAAGAACAAGTGTCCGGAAGCAACGAAGAGAGCCTTCATCTTTGGACCTACTACTGCTGAGAAAATGAAAATAAAATTGGAAGGCATGCTTTGTTTCGTAACATGCATGTTGAAGTATTATTTGATAATGGTGCATCCCATTCATTTATAACTAGATGTGTAGTGGATAAATTATACTTAAAACCATCATACCTTAATACGTCCATTGGAGTAGCTAATCCTATCGGAGGCTACGTAGCACTTAGGATGAGACGTGACAACTTAGAAATACATTTGCTAAATTATGTTTTTGTTTGTAGCTTGTATGTATTTTATTTTGATGGTTTTAGAATTATTTTAGGGATGGATTTTATGAGTCGATATGATGCTAGAATCATTTGTCGAAGTAGGGTGGTGTCGTTGAAACATCCCGAAAGCGATAAAAGGGTTGTGTTCCTTGTAGAAAAGGAGGTGTCCTGAATGTTTCCATTTGAAAGTGTTATGGAGTTGGAGAAAAAGAAAAGTAAGGTTCCTATCATAAAATATTATGTCAATATCGTTGAACCAGTAAAGGTTTGTGTAACACCCCACCTCCGCTAGGGTCACTCACAAAGGGAATGCACTAGGTTTGGTGAAGTATTATCGATGTAAACATGCACAGAAATATTACAAGACAGAACATATATAAAACAACGGAAGTGAAACAAATTTCATTTCCTTATAAAATAAGGTCTAAAGCCTTTTTCATCAGAATACATCAAAACCTGCCTTGCAATAGTAAAGAAGCATAAAACCTTTTCATAAATTATTCCCCAAAATAAAGCGGTGAAGCAGCCATAGCCAACAGAAGACCAAGCTATACATGATGACCTTCAAGCATAAGAGGTCCGAACTAAACAACAGCATTTCCTCCCTGAAAACCTGGGGGGGGGGGGGACGGAAGACAAAGAGGCGAAAGAAAACGGGGTCAGTCATAAAGACTGGTAAGTCCTATCTACTTCCAGCATAAAAACAGGTAAAGGTAACATGACATGCATAAACTGAAAGTAAACATAAGGATGACGACAAGATAAGCTAGACCAAGATAACAGGATGAACCACTGTATCAAGATAAACTAAGGTATCACATTGTCAGGTTTCTATCAAGTATAAAATCCCGAGGTATCTACCATGTATATTTGCTCTGCACCTCCCGTACTAGTATCCCAACCCGTGTTATGTGTTAACTATAAAATGTCCCTTGCCCAATGTCATGAAATAGTCCATGTCGACCTAATATATCACATATATAGGTTTTCTCAACTCGTGTGTTTCTTTCCATGTATGAGTTCAGTCCTTTACCGTTGCGCGGGCTTTCTCACTACTTCAACGTAGTACCATTTGATCCTTGAAATCATTTGGACTGTCATCTTTTATCTAAATATGTTTTCTTATCAAGAACTATCGCGTGTTCAACTAAGGTTTTAGCCACCCAGGACAACTGGGGATTATGCTACCTAATGAACGTTTTCGTATCTCGGTTTGGGTTCAAACCACGTAGGGCCACTAGGGATTATGCTACCTGTCAACCACGCCCTTTTTTCCACGTATGTATCGTGAATCGTTTTTCCATGTCTAGGTGCACATGTATCTCAATGTGCCATCCAAGCTCCGTGACAGAATACAGGACACGGTCGGGAGCTTTAGGTTATCTGCCGATGCAGATATTAAGGTCTGTTTTCTACCGGTGGTTATGGTCCTACGTGACCCCTCCCTCAACTACTGAAAGGCAAAACAAGAAAAATCATGTATGAGAACTACACTACGGCCATCAATGCCCCACTCCCAAATGGCCTACCTCACCCATAACTAGATAGCAATTATGGTCTGTTGGGTGTTCTCTGCCTTTCCGCACGTACACGATTGACTAAAGATGGTAGGTGGCCGACGATGTGCTATCTAGGGCTACCGTGAAAATATCGCCGACCCCACACTAATCCACCCCAGTCTTTAGGTTGCTCGCACAGCAACCAAGGCATACCCTTGGCTCTTCTACCGCAGTCCTTAACCTCTTTGAGCCCAGGAGGATCATCTGCCACCTCACAGAGGGATATCAAGAATATCCTCACGTTCCCCGAAGCTACCACTTCATCACCCAGTTCGTTGGAGCCTTTATCTAAATCAGATATTGCTCCACCTCGTGTATTTGCCGAAGCGACAACCTACCGAATCGGGTTACTCATCTTTTATGAACTGGTCCAATTTCCTTGACTAAGAATTATTACTTAGTTATCCTTAACTAAGGTTTATCACTTAGCTTCCTTTCCCGTCATCCTTGTTAACTACTGTTTTCCACTTAGTCCCCCTGAACTAGGGTTTTATCTAATGGGTTAAGCGTTGTCATTCAAGCTCATGACTTAACCCGTCTAGAAGCATGTCAAAATTGGCTAAGTGTTCAAGTTCAAGACTTAGCCCTACAAACCATATGTCAAGTTGGTTAAGTATATCAAGAAGTTTACGGCTTAACCTTATCGCATTATCGTGGTTGGTTAAGTATAGATTATCCTTACCAAATTACCGAGTCGAGTTGGTTAAGTATATTCAAGCAGTTCGTGTCTTAACCCTATCCAATTACTATGTTAGATTGGTTAAGTGTAGGTGGACTTAACCCCATCAAGTTACCGAGTCAAATTGGTTAAGTATTGGTTAACTTAACCTCATCAAAATTATCGAGTCAAATTGGTTAACCTAACCCCATTAAATCATCATGTATAATTGGTTAAGTATAAGTTACTTAACCCCATTAGATTATCCTGTTAGATTGGTTAAGTATGGGTTAACTTAACCTCATTAAATTATTGGGTCGGATTGGTTAAGTGTTGGTTAACTTAACCCCCTCCAGTAATCGTGTTGTATGGTTAAGTGTCATTAGTCTAGCTAAGTTACTTAACCCACCCTTCCATGTCATATCAGTTAAGTGTCATTAGTCTAATCAAGTTACTTAACCTTATCATGTGGCATTAATTAACTTAATGCACCCCAACCTCTCACATTAGACTTTGTTGTGGTTACTAGTTAAGCCGGGCGGGTCCGGGTAGCTTTACACCACAACCTAGTCTAACCTCGGGTTTTAAGTGCGATATGACCAACTACTCACATTGGGTCCTATTGTTTGTAGCCACTAGTTAAGTCGGTCGGTTCCGAGTAGATTTATGCTACAAACTCAACCCAACCTCGAGTTGGCCACTTTCATGTTTTACTACGTATCATGTTCATGCCGAATTTAGGCCTTGATTAAGTCCATGTTTTTCACTCATTCCCATTGTCCCATTTCTTGGTATAATTCATGTCAAGTTCATATGTTCCATATTTTTCCAAGTGTCATCCCCACATTTATTACCATTACATGTTACATGTAATTTCATGTCAAGTTCATAGCAAATTTCGAGCTTTGCCTAGACTACCCAAAACGTATTCCCAACGCACATGAAAGCGAATCAACATAGTAGGAAAAATATGACAAGAGAGGGTATAAGATGGCAAAGGTGAATCACAAGTTAAACATGGTGACGCTTGGGTTAAAAGATGTTCACATAACTAGCATATTGCATATCGGCCTCAAAACATGTATGATAGCATAAAGGGATTGGCCTCTAACATGCATGATATCATAAGAGGTTTGGTCTCAAGCATGCATGATATCATATCCTAGGTCCATCCTCTTATGCATGTGAGTATCATGAGGGGTTTTAGGTTCTTTTACATGCATAAACCCAAAATGTTTCACAAGTCAAAATGGTTCTAAGGGTTCATGCCATCATTCCACAAGTAAAGATCCAAACTTGCATGATAAATCAAGTCCAGCACAACATAAGTAGCATGATTTAGTCACTAAAACATAGCCCAAAGTCATGGGTTCAAGAAAGGGGCAAAACTAGGTTTACATAGGCTAACATACTTGTGTTTCTTTTCATTTTATTCCATGTCAACACTAAATCTACCGTTTAGATCTAGAAGTAGCTAGAACTTACAAATCGAGGCTTGAGAATTAGGGGTAAGAATCTTGTCATAGGATCCATGTTGAGATGATGATCAATACCCTTGATTTGATGTAGAAAGCTTGCTCCTTTGCCTTGAATCTAGTTTGCATGCATAAAATTTTGGAGATGAAGGTGGAGGCCATGATCAAGAGGGATTTGGGCAGCACTTCGTGGCAAGAGTGATTTGTGAGGGTTTAGGCTAGGTCTAGGGGTCTTTTTATAGAAGTTTAGGTTAGTTTAGGCCATAGGATTAACCCTAGTTTAGATTTGAACCATCAAATCCCGAAATAGGCCTTAAAACATGACCCAAAACACTCAGCAGGTGCACCGGACCAAAGTGGCCGGACCACCCAGGTCGACATCCGTGTCGACTGGGCAGTCGACCTGCCCCTGGGCGTGTCGACTCCCCAGTCGACCTGGGGCTTGGGCGGGAATTTTTCCAGCCCAATCTGTTTGGCTCCAGATTTGAATTTCGAACTGTTTTTGAACTTGAAATTTTCTGAAAACTTCGACGGGCCATAACTGGGTCATACGGACTCCGATTTTCGAAAACTCGGACTCTATTTCGCGTATTTTTCCGAGACGAACGCAATGGTGCATCCCGTTTCCTCTGATTCCGATTTTTATAATTTAATTCCACCTTGATTCTTGTCTTAACACGTTATAAAAATCTGGGTTGTTACATTCTCCCCAACTTAAAGGATTTCGTCCCCGAAATCTCTAAGTTAGGAAGATCGTATCCTACCATCCATCATCCATCTACTCAAAACATCATCCATAAGCAACCAATGTCCTTAGACGATTTCTAATGTTGTATGTACATATGCAAAAAGTGTGTGTATATGTATTTATCTAATGTAAATGATCAGGCCTGAGTGATCTTCTAAATGCAAAATATGTTTAGTGCCATGAATCCAACATGTATGCAAATAGTCCTAGTCATATAAACACTATATGTGTGCACAACCATTCATCCACATGCAACATCCACATGATAACATATTCAATTTTGTCCATAAACAAGTACAAATACTCGTGCATATGCAATATGAAATGTGACTGAATCGACCTAGTGTCTAATGTGTACTCAATCATCCACAAGCAACCACTTGCAACCAATGGCAACCATATCAATCATAACATGTTTCAAATACATGTTTACATCCATAGGGTTCTACCTAAGGTCCTCAAGATAAGATCGAGAAGATAAACAAGATAAACTCCTTATGGGGTTTGCAACTAAACTAAGATCGAAAACAGAACCGAGAGGATATTCATAAAAGATAGCCTACAAGTAAGTTCTATAGAAAACAGGGATCAAGGATATACTCTTAAAAAGAGATATCATGCGCGTATCTAGTCTTCATCCTTCTGAGTCGCATTCCCTTGAGCTTAGTTCCATTGTGCTTTGACCATCTTTTAACTTCATGATTTCGTAGCTTCTTATTTCCTGTTTCCATAATGTGAGTTGGAACTCATTTTATTGTTGCCTCTCGTTCCACTTTCACTTATTCTTCTTCTAGTATATTTGATTCAAACATGACTGCGTACTCATGATTCCATGTGAGCTCTCCAAAATTCACTAGTGAATCTTGGATCTCGTTTACATATTATACGGTATTCCACGCAGAAGAACTTTCTCTTGAAAGTAAACAGATGCCAACCAGGTTACCATGTGTACTTACTAGGGTGATTTTTATAACTTATGCATAAGTGAAATGAACCATCCGTCTTATTGGCAAACACCACTCGATCGGGTTTCAAATTTCCAATAAAGGCATCAAGGGATTCTAGGTAACTAATCATGACAGAACCCAAAAGGTTACACGAGACTTCGAGGGTATTACCAAGGCTAGTCAAGATCTAACTACCCTCCTATCAAAACCGAGGGTGGCACCCCTTACTGGATAACCACTTCATTCCTAGAATCCATCCATGGCCCAAAACATAAGCATTACTTCCAAACTCAACTCTTGGCACAGACATTCTCAAATCCAAACAAGTCGTGAATAAATGGACTGATTCTCCAATAAGATTTGAGACAAAATGGGATCCTCTACTACGCTAGTACTAAGGTGCAGAGACTCAACTATCGAAGCAGACTTGAATGATGCAGTGATCAAAACAAAGTCCTGACGGGATGATAGAAAAGAATAACTAAACCTTCAACAAGAATGTTACCATCCTTCTCAGGTACGCTAATGAGGGCATACAATTGCCTTCTCGATGATCTTGTCCTTGTTCCATAATACTTAACTATCCGTCCCGTTTTACAATACCAAAAATACTCTCTCGTCATAGGTTGAGCCCTACAACAAGTTGCTTATCCTTAAGCCCATATCCTTTATCCTTGTTCTTACCATCTTTTCTTATAACGCGGCAACAGGTCTCTGGAGAACTACCTCCATCGCACGGAAAACACTTAGGTAGCTAGGGGAGGATTAGTCGCAGTTCAAACTACTGTGACTACAGATGGAGGAAAGAAAGGAAAAGAGATTCAATCAAGGAAACAAAGGATAGTGCTAATGGCCTTTGGGGAATAGCCTTTAAAAATAAAACCTTTTTGAAAAATGCTTCTTTGTAAACAGTTTGGAAAATAGTTTCAGAAGGTTTTAAAAAAACTTTTGCCTAGTCTGGTAACCTTCTGCTCTGATACCAAATGTAACACCCCACCTCCGCTAGGGTCACTCACAAAGGGAATGCACTAGGTTTGGTGAAGTATTATCGAGGTAAACATGCACAGAAATATTACAAGACAGAACATATATAAAACAGCGGAAGTAAAACAAATTTCATTTCCTTATAAAATAAGGTCTAAAGCCTTTTTCATCAGAATACATCAAAACCTGCCTTGCAATAGTAAAGAAGCATAAAAACTTTTCATAAATTATTCCCCAAAATAAAGCGGTGAAGCAGCCATAGCCAAGAGAAGACCAAGCTATACATGATGACCTTCAAGCATAAGAGGTCCGAACTAAACAACAACATTTCCTCCCTGAAAACCTGTGGGGGGGGGGACGGAAGACAAAGAGGCGAAAGAAAACGGGGTCAGTCATAAAGACTGGTAAGTCCTATCTACTTCCAGCATAAAAACAGGTAAAGGTAACATGACATGCATAAAATGAAAGTAAACATAAGGATGACGACAAGATAAGCTAGACCAAGATAACAGGATGAACCACTGTATCAAGATAAACTAAGGTATCACATTGTCAGGTTTCTATCAAGTATAAAATCCCGAGGTATCTACCATGTATATTTGCTCTGCACCTCCCGTACTAGTATCCCAACCCGTGTTATGTGTTAACTATAAAATGTCCCTTGCCCAATGTCATGAAATGGTCCATGTCGACCTAATATATCGCATATATAGGTTTTCTCAACTCATATGTTTCTTTCCATGTATGAGTTCAGTCCTTTGCCGTACCTCGTGCAGGCTTTCTCACTACTTCAACGTAGTACCATTTGATCCTTGAAAACATTTGGACTGTCATCTTTTATCTAAATATGTTTTCTTATCAAGAACTATCGCGTGTTCAACTAAGGTTTTTGCCACCTAGGACCACTGGGGATTATGCTACCTAATGAATGTTTTCGTATCTCGGTTTGGGTTCAAACCACCTAGGGCCACTAGGGATTATGCTACCCGTCAACCATGCCCTTTTTCCCACGTATGTATCGTGAATCGTTTTTCCATGTCTAGGTGCACATGTATCTCAATGTGCCATCCGAGTTCCGTGACAGAATACAGGACTCGGTCGGGAGCTTTAGGTTATCTGCCGATGCAGATATTAAGGTCTGTTTTCTACCAGTGGTTATGGTCCCACGTGACCCCTCCCTCAACTAATGAAAGGCAAAACAAGAAAAATCATGTATGAGAACTACACTACGGCCATCAATGCCCCACTCCCAAATGGCATACCTCACCCATAACTAGATAGCAATTATGGTCTGTTGGGTGTTCTCTGCCTTTCCGCACATACACGATTGACTAAAGATGGTAGGTGACTGACGATGTGCTATCTAGGGCTACCGTGAAAATATCGCCGACCCCACGCTAATCCACCCCAGTCTTTAGGTTACTCGCACAGCAACCAAGGCATACCCTTGGCTCTTCTACCGCAGACCTTAACCTCTGTGAGCCCAGGAGGATCATCTGCCACCTCACAGAGGGATACCAAGAGTATCCTCACGTTCCCCGAAGCTACCGCTTCGTCACCCAGTTCGTTGGAGCCTTTATCTAAATCAGATATTGCTCCACCTCGTGTATTTGCTGAAGCGACAACCTACCGAATCGGGTTACTCATCTATTATGAATTGGTCCAATTTCCTTGACTAAGAATTATTACTTAGTTATCCTTAACTAAGGTTTATCACTTAGCTTCCTTTCCCGTCATCCTTGTTAACTACTGTTTTCCACTTAGTCCCCCTGAACTAGGGTTTTATCTAATGGGTTAAGCGTTGTCATTCAAGCTCATGACTTAACCCGTCTAGAAGCATGTCAAAATTGGCTAAGTGTTCAAGTTCAAGACTTAGCCCTACAAACCATATGTCAAGTTGGTTAAGTATATCAAGAAGTTCACGGCTTAACCTTATCGCGTTATCGTGGTTGGTTAAGTATAGATTATCCTTATCAAATTACCGAGTCGAGTTGGTTAAGTATATTCAAGCAGTTCGTGTCTTAACCCTATCCAATTACTATGTTAGATTGGTTAAGTGTAGGTGGACTTAACCCCATCAA
This sequence comes from Allium sativum, assembly GCA_030737875.1. Lineage (NCBI taxonomy): Eukaryota > Viridiplantae > Streptophyta > Magnoliopsida > Asparagales > Amaryllidaceae > Allium > Allium sativum. The sequence goes on from CM060922.1 coordinate 750,112,798, forward strand.
GTTACCGAGTCAAATGGGTTAAGTATTGGTTAACTTAACCTCATCAAAATTATCGAGTCAAATTGGTTAACCTAACCCCATTAAATCATCGTGTATAATTGGTTAAGTATTGTAATGGCGCGTTTTGTAAGTTATAATAATTAAGTTATTTAATTATTTAAAAAACGAATATATTAAATAAACGATAGTTGAACGTATAATTTATAATATAATTATAATCGAGCTTGAAATGGCGCGGCAGTTCGCTATTTGGCGATTCGAACTTCAACTGAATGTACAGGATTCGTTTTAAGCCAGATTTCTGTGAAACAAGAAACGTGTGGAGCTGGGGGAGTATATCTTTCTAGTAGAAGAGAGAGATCGGGATTTCGTCATGTGGATTTTGAGTTGCGTCCAAATCAAATTATCAGAAATGCAGCGCCCTGACCATAACGATTTAATTATATTTAAATAGGGATTTAAATAGAAATCGACCGTCGATATAACTCTGACGATGTAATATCGAGTTGGAAATACATACAGGAATAGTCTAGAGCTGTACGGCATTACACTATGAATACAGACGATAATAATTAATTTTAAATATTTAATAATATTTAAATATATTTATATATTTAAATAGGCTATTTAGAGCGTTAAAAATAGCCACTTTTGCATACGAAGTCGGAATTCGACGAAACCAGTTTTATTGGATCCACAATGTCAAATAGTTGTTAGATTCCAAGTTTCGTGATTTTTAAAGTCACTGTGTGACCGTGGGGATTTTTAGAGTGAGAAATAGTCAGTATTACGACGGATAAAAATACGCTGTGTGAACATCCGGAGTCGGAATTCGACGAAACCATTTTCGTTGGGACCGTAATATCGAACTCTAGCTACATGTCCAGTTCGGTGATTTTTGGGCATCGTATGTGGTCGCAGGGATTTTTAAAGACCGGAGATGAGTATTTAATCGATAAAATAAAATATAAAAATAAAATTTAAAAATATCCCACCAATTTTCTATGATCAACAACAGCCCACGCGACCTTGTTCTCAACCACAAACACCACCTACCACAATACAACACCTATATAACCCAGATTACACCGAACACAGAAAAGTTTGCACCAAAAGAAAAATCAAAACAAATCATTCAAAATTCTATAAATTGATTTACAAATATATATGAGAACCTCAGCTATCCCTCTTCGCTGCGATGTATGCTTTGCGTGGTACGATTCATTTTTTGGGAAGCTCGAAGAGACAGCGAGATGCTAGGGTTGCGTAAACGAGGACATTGAAGCATTGATTGGCACAACTGAGGTCGGATTTGGATTTATTAGTGAAAGCCGCGCCTCCCTTAAGCATTTGGTGGTTTTCCATTTGAAGTGGTGTCGGTCTCATCATCGTCGAGAGCAGTAGCTCGCGAGCAGAGGACGGTGACCGAGTTCGACAACAAGGGGGTGGCAGGGTGCGGGTTTGGACGTTGAGGCAGATGGAGGTGGTTCCGTTTGGAGATGATGGCCGAGGTGGACGCAAAGCACGGTCAAAGTGAGGTCAACGAGGGAGGTTGGGTTCCTGTAGTCGCGTTTAGGATTTGGGGAAGAAGGGTTTGAAGGCCGACGGTATTAAAGGTGCGGACATGGGCTGTTAAGGGTAGTGGGCCGGTGGAGGAAAAGGTAAGGCCCATTTGCCATGTTAAGACCAAGTTTTTATTTTTTTAAATACGTATCGAACTTGTAAAATACGTAACTTGCTCGTACGATGTCAGAATCTGACGAAACAAGATCCGTCGGGATCGTATGGACGGACACTACACAATGGAACTGACCGCGAGTCAATTGGAGTCCGTCACAATTTATAGCAAAATAAATTGTCTGAATCAAGCGATGGTTATCGTCATTGACGATGATCGTCAAATGTGAGTAAAACACATCAACTCTAAATAGTTCTATTTTTACATCGTGTTCTTAGAACTGCTAAGTATCTGTTGTTTGACTGTGTGTTGACTGTTTGATTGAACTGCTAGTCAGTTAGTAGAGATTTTATATATATGTATATATATATATAAACCGTCAAATAGTTATGTGTCGATTCTGTTTATCAGAATATTATATTGGTGTTGTCTAACATCTGTGGTGCAGGGAAACAGGTTGGAGGAATCCAACTGGATTCCTCAACAGTTATTTTTACTGTGATTTATATATTGTGACATATAATGTGATGTATATAATCCGTTGTGATTATGCGTGTTTGGACAAATATTCATCGTTGTTAGATGATGTGTTAAAAACCATAAGTTAACCAAAGCGAGTTAGTCGAGTTAAACAAAGTAATTGGTTAGGTTAACCAAAGCGAGTTAGTCGAGTTAAACAAAGTAATTGGTTAGGTTAACCAAAGCAAAGTTAGTCGAGTTAAACAAAGTAATTGGTTAGGTTAACCAAAGCAAAGTTAGTCGAGTTAAACAAAGTAATTGGTTAAGTTAACCAAAGCAAAGTTAGTCGAGGTAAACAAAGTAATTGGTTAAGTAAATCAAAGCAAGTTAGTTAAGTTAAACTAAGTGATTAATCGATGTGAATTAGTTAAGTTAAACTAAGTGATTTATCAAAGTGAGTTAGTTAAGTTAAACTAAGTGATTAATCGATGTGAATTAGTTAAGTTAAACTAAGTGATTTATCAAAGTGAATTAGTTAAGTTAAACTAAGTGATTAATCGATGTGAATTAGTTAAGTTAAACTAACTGATTTATCAAAGTGAATTAGTTAAGTTAAACTAAGTGATTAATCGATGTGAATTAGTTAAGTTAAACTAAGTGGTTAATCGAAGTGAATTAGTTAAGTTAACTAAGTGGTTAATCGAAGTGAATTAGTTGAGTTAAACTAAGTGAATCGGTTAGAGTTAATCAACGTGAATTAGATGAGTTAAACTGAGTGGATTTGTTCAGTTAATCAAGACGAGTTAACCAGTTAGGTTAAACCAGTAGAGTTAACCAGTTGAGTTAACCAGTTAGAGTTAACCAGTTAGGTTAAACCAGTTGAGTTGACCAGTTAGAGTTAACCAGTTAGAGTTAATCTGTTAGAGTTAACCAGTTGAGTTAACCAGATGAGTTAACCAGTTAGAGTTGACCAGTTAGAGTTGATCAGTTAGAGCTATCCAAGTAGAGTTAATCGAGTAGAGTTGTCGAATATCACTTATCCGAAGTAGAGTTATCGAATATAGTGTATTCGAGAGAAGAGTAATCGAATATAGTTTATTCGAGTGGAGAAATCAAATGTTATTCATTTGAGAAGAGTTATCGAATATAGTTTATTCGAGTGGAGAAATCAAATGTTATTCATTTGAGAAGAGTTATCGAATATAGTTTATTCGAGTGGAGAAATCAAATGTTATTAATTTGAGAAGAGTTATCGAATATAGTTTATTCGAGTGGAGAAATCAAATGCTATTCATTTGAGAAGAGTTACCGAATATAGTTTATTCGAGTGGAGAAATCAAATGTTATTCATTTGAGAAGAGTTATCGAATATAGTTTATTCGAGTGGAGAAATCAAATGTTATTCATTTGAGAAGAGTTATCGAATATTATTTATTCGAAGAGTAGTTATCGAATATTGGTTATTCGAAGTTAGTTAATCCAAAGGAGTTATTCGAAGTTAGTTAATCCAAAGGAGTTATTCGAAGTTAGTTAATCCAAAGGAGTTATTTGAAGTTAGTGAATCCAAAGGAGTTATTCGAAGTTAGTTAATCCGAAGGAGTTAATCGAAGAGTTAATCCGAAGGAGTTAGCCGAAGAGTTAATCCAAAGGAGTTATTCGAAGTTAGTTAATCCGAAGGAGTTAATCGAAGAGTTAATCCGAAGGAGTTAGTCGAAGAGTTAATCCAAAGGAGTTATTCGAAGTTAGTTAATCCGAAGGAGTTAATCGAAGAGTTAATCCGAAGGAGTTAGTCGAAGAGTTAATCCAAAGGAGTCATTCGAAGTTAGTTAATCCAAAGGAGTTAGTCGAAGAGTTAATCGAATATAGTTATTCGAAAGAAAGTGGTAATCGAATATAGTTTATTCGAGTAAAGTTAAAGAGTTAATCGAATATAATTTATTTGAATAGAGTTAGAGAAGTTAATCGAATATAGTTTATTCGAATAGTGTTGGAGGAGATATCGAATATAGTTTATTCGACAGAAGTTAAGTGAATAGGGTTAATCAAATAGAGTTAAGCAAATAGAGTTAATCCAATAGGGTCAGCCCAATAGAGTTAAGTGAAAAGAGATAATCGAATATAGTTATTCGAAAGGCAAGGGTTAAGTAAGGAAGTTAGTTAAAGGAATTTAAAGTGAACTTTGTCTATTTCAAGGTTAGAAGTGTTGTTCAGTTAAGGTCTGAGAGGTAGTTCTACCCCAACTTGATTGGCTTCGTTTTAACTATGGAATGGTTAAAGTTTGGCAGTAAAGAGGAGTTAAGTGAAATGTGTAATTTAGGAAAATGGTTAAAGTTGGTATAGCGATGTTTTATCTAAACATCTACTTAATCAAAATGTAGGAGTTTTGGAAATGTTTTCCAAAGAAGAATAAGAATTGTTTCCTGATATAGAAACAAGGAATGGAAATGTTTTCCAGTGTTAATAAATATATTTTCTAAAATCTAGAAAATAGCAAAATGTTGAATATAGGGAAACAGGAGATGTAAAATGAACCAAAGAGATAAATGTTAAATGATGTTTGTTCGATATAATTTCCGTCTGGAAATAATATCGTTGTTTGCACACTTGTTTTTCTTTGATAGTTAACTCACAGACTATCGAAGTTTTTACCATTTTAACGTTGTTAATATGGAGAGACCGGTTGGATTATTATCCAAAGAACCACTCTGTATCGGCATAAGCGTTGCGAGCAATATATGCCAAAGATAAATTGAAGACGGAGTAAAGTGCAAGGGCTGTTGTATAAGTCTTAGATAACAGTGACTAAGATGGATATACTGAATAGTGCCTTCGGTTTGTCCAGTCCCAGGACAACGTATATGGAAGAAGGTCTGATAGAGTATATCCAATGGATCGCGTATGTTGATCTGTTCAAACGTATTCACGTTTGGTGGCGGAGGAATTCGTTTCTCTTAGTTGTATACCCGTGTTATTTTTGGATAAGTCAATTTGTGATTTGGCGGGTATGACGATGTGGCATTCAAAGTGAATGGTGATCAGATGTTCTGAAGATAGACGTAGCCTCTAGCCTCACAACCAGGAAGTAACAAAAGTTGGGCTAGGCAGCATGGCTAGTTGGGTCATCCCCAAGCAGGGTGTATTGTCACCGATCTAGAGAATATTCATATTTATACTTCTTTTTGATTCTGTATCTTCGGATGACGGTTGGATGGCCTACAACCGTGGTGGCAATATATTCGCGACACTCAAGCTAAATGAGTGAGCAGTCATGTGTGGCCGGGTTGCAAGACGTTCTTGTTGAACCCTGAGTGTATCACCTCTAGAGTACACTGATCAGAAGGTGCTCCCATACCTTGTCTGTTGGAATCCATTCTCCGATAAGCGCCCTGCGGTTTATGATTTTATACTATGTATGTAGAACGTGAGATGCAAGCGTTTCTGCTAGATTGATATCTATTTGTACTTAGACATTATTATAATATCAGAATGATATTGCTTGTCAAAGTTGTTCAGATACTCATAAGGAAAAACCCGTTCCGTATTCACGGCGTGGTCTTATGAGATATCCTATACCTGTGTTTAAACTATTTTACTCACACCAGTCCCATGACTGACCCGGAGTTTATTTTGTTGTTTTCCCTAAACTCTTGGGTGCCTAAATTTGTACGGGCAGTCAAGTAGTCGGGATTTACAGATATACTTGGAGGGCTTGGAGCAGGAGGCTTCGAGATTCTATAGCTATAGTTATTTCCGCTGTGTTGTAAGTGTTGTACTCTGATAAGTTCTATTGTATATATATAACTGTTATGCTTCAAAGTTATGTTATATATTATATGTTATTCGTTCCGCTGTGAGATTCGTGTTACTCTGATGATGCAAGTGCTTCTTTTCTTCTTCTGTTCTAAATTTCTATATTATCTATTCTCACCCTCTAATTTCTTTCATTAACAACCGGAATTTTTCGATGTTTGGTTAGTCGTCGTCGCGTTTACGTCGATAACCAAAGTCGCGAAAATCCGGGACGTTACAAGTATAAGTTACTTAACCCCATTAGATTATCCTGTTAGATTGGTTAAATATTGGTTAACTTAACCTCATCAAATTATTGGGTCGGATTGGTTAAGTGTTGGCTAACTTAACCCCCTCCACTAATCGTGTTGTATGGTTAAGTGTCATTAGTCTAGTTAAGTTACTTAACCCACCCGTACATGTCATATCGGTTAAGTGTCATTAGTCTAATCAAGTTACTTAACCTTATCATGTGGCATTAATTAACTTAATGCACCCCAACCTCTCACATTAGACTTTGTTGTGGTTACTAGTTAAGCCGGGCGGGTCCGGGTAGCTTTACACCACAACCTAGTCTAACCTCGGGTTTTATGTGCGATATAACCAACTACTCAAATTGGGTCCTATTGTTTGTAGCCACTAGTTAAGTCGGTCGGTTCCGGGTAGATTTATGATACAAACTCAACCCAACCTCGAGTTGGCCACTTTCATGTTTTACTACGTATCATGTTCATGCCGAATTTAGGCCTTGATTAAGTCCATGTTTTTCACTCATGCCCATTGTCCCATTTCTTGGTATAATTCATGTCAAGTTCACATGTTCCATATTTTTCCAAGTGTCATCCCCACATTTATTACCATTACATGTTACATGTAATTTCATGTCAAGTTCATAGCAAATTTCAAGCTTTGCCTAGACTACCCAAAACGTATTCCCAACGCACATGAAAGCGAATCAACATAGTAGGAAAAATATGACAAGAGAGGGTATAAGATGGCAAAGGTGAATCACAAGTTAAACATGGTGACGCTTGGGGTAAAAGGTGTTCACATAACTAGCATATTGCATATCGGCCTCAAAACATGTATGATAGCATAAAGGGATTGGCCTCTAACATGCATGATATCATAAGAGGACTGGTCTCAAGCATGCATGATATCATATCCTAGGTCCATCCTCTTATGCATGTGAGTATCATGAGGGGTTTTAGGTTCTTTTACATGCATAAACCCAAAATGTTTCACAAGTCAAAATGGTTCTAAGGGTTCATGCCATCATTCCACAAGTAAAGATCCAAACTTGCATGATAAATCAAGTCCAACACAACATAAGTAGCATGATTTAGTCACTAAAACATAGCCCAAAGTCATGGGTTCAAGAAAGGGGCAAAACTAGGTTCACATAGGCTAACATACTTGTGTTTCTTTTCATTTTATTCCATGTCAACACTAAATCTACCGTTTAGATCTAGAAGTAGCTAGAACTTACAAATCGAGGCTAGAGAATTAGGGGTAAGAATCTTGTCGTAGGATCCATGTTGAGATGATGATCAGCACCCTTGATTTGATGTAGAAAGCTTGCTCCTTTGCCTCGAATCTAGTTTGCATGCATAAGCTTTTGGAGATGAAGGTGGAGGCCATGATCAAGAGGGATTTGGGCAGCACTTCGTGGCAAGAGTGATTTGTGAGGGTTTAGGCTAGGTCTAGGGGTCTTTTTATAGAAGTTTAGGTTAGTTTAGGCCATAGGATTAACCCTAGTTTAGATCTGAACCATCAAATCCCGAAACAGGCCTTAAAACATGACCCAAAACACTCAGCAGGTGCACCAGACCAAAGTGGCCGGACCACCCAGGTCGACACCTGTGTCGACTGGGCAGTCGACCTGCCCCTGGGCGTGTCGACTCCCCAGTCGACACCCCAGTCGACCTCGGGCTTGGGCGGGAATTTTTCCCGCCCAATCTGTTTGGCTCCAGATTTGAATTTCGAACTGTTTTTGAACTTGAATTTTTCTGAAAACTTCGACGGGCCATAACTGGGTCATACAAACTCCGATTTTCGAAAACTCGGACTCTATTTCGCGTATTTTTCCGAGATGAACGCAATGGCACAGCCCGTTTCCTCTGATTCAGATTTTATAATTTAATTCCGCCTTGATTCTTGTCTTAACACGTTATAAAAATCCGGGTTGTTACAGTTTGCCATCGAATAGAGTTTTTGGGTTCCTCATTAATTTACTACTGGGAGCGGAGCCAATGTATCAGCCGCCTTTCCGAATTACCTCTACAAAAATGAAGGAATTGAAGAAACAATTTGCTGATTTAGAAGAAAGGAATTTTATTCGTCCAAGTAGCTCGCCTAGGGGAGTTGCTGCCGTGTTTGTGAAGAAGCCAGATGGAACTTTGAGAATGTGTATTGAATATTAGAGGCTCAATGAAAAGAAAATAAAGAATAAGTACCCACTACCTCGTATTGTTAATCTATTTGATCAACTAAGTGGAGCAAAGGTGTTTTCTCAATTGAATTCGGCAGCCAGCTTTCCGCAATTGAGGATAGCAGAAGATAACATTTCACTGTCAACCTTTCATACGATATATGGATTGTATGAATTGATGGTTTTTCCATTTGGATTAACAAATGTACCTACATTCTTTATGGGTTTGATGATGTGAGTGTTTCGAGAGTACTTAGATAAATTTTTATTGGTTTTCATTGATGGCATACAGTGTACTTGAAGGATACTAAAAAGCACGAGTGTCACCTTCATATTGTTCTTGAGATTATGCAGAGACAGTGCTTGAAAGTTAAGTTTTATAAGTGTCAGTTTTGAAGGGGAAAAAATTACTCTGACATATAGTTTTGGGTAAAGGACTGTCGGTGGATATAGAAAAGGTTAATGCTATTGTAAGTTGGAAGAGGTCTAGAAGCATTACGAAAGTCAGAAGCTTTCTTGGATTGGTAGGATATTATCGAAAATTTATAAAAGATTTCTCGAGGATTGCCTTACTAAGTTGATCTGAAAAGATATTAAGTTTGTATAGTCAATAAAGTGGGAAGAAGCATTTTGGAAGTTGAACCAGTTATTGACCAATGCTATGTTTTCAATGGTGTCGGATGGAAATCAAGACTTAGTTGTTCATACGGATGCTTGCAAAGTGGGCTTACGAGCTTTCCTTATGAAGAAAAGAAAGGTAGTTGCCTATGCTTCCCAACAATTAAGGCTACATGAAGTAAGATACCCAACTCATGATCTTGAGTTAGTTGCTGTAGTTTTTACCTTAAATTTAGAGGCATTATTTATTGGGTGAAAGTTTTGATTTGTTTACGGATCATAAGTCTTTAAGATGCATGTTTTCTCAAAAGGAAACAAATACGCGACAACATAGATGGTTTGAGTTTTATCCACTTATGATCTCAATATTGAATATATCCCAGGCAAAGAAAATAAGTTTGCTGATGCATTTAGTCGGAAGCACAAATGTTAGCGTCGTCCATGTTAAATGAATGGAAAGATTTGGAAGCTTTTATAGCGTGTTATGTAAGGAGTCGGTCGACATCATGTTCTTGTTGAAGTACACCCATAGTATTGTGTTTGAAAGTTCAACTTTTTTGATTGATAAGATTGCTTGTAAGTAGGAGGAAGACCCTTTGTTAGCTGAAAGGATTCGAAAGCTCAGAGTTGTTTGGATGAATCAAAAGGGTTTACTGTTGATCGAAATGGATGGTTAAGGAATAAGGAAATGTTATGTATCCTGGATATTGACGACTTAAGGAAAGAAGTCATTAAGGAGTATCACCGTTCTAAATTCACAATACACCCTATTGGTACCAAGAAGTACCAGGAAGTAGATAGAAGTTTTGTAATGCCCCACATCTATACTCGCGTTAACCAAGGCCGTTGCAAGCAATGGTGTCAATTAACCCGAAGAATAAGGCTGTTGAGGAGCGACCATTTGTATATTAACTATGGATGATTTTTGAAAGGCGCCTGATGGAGATAGATATTTTAGAGCGCTACCGTGTTTTCTTTTACTGTTGGTTTTATGTATCAGCATGTTACGATTCCACTCTTCGTACTCTTATCAGTCGAGAGGGCATCATCATATGTCGCTCCCGGTGTTATTTGTACTAACTTATATTTTCTTTGAAAGAGTTATACGAAGGGTTGTATGAATGAATGTTTTGTGATATTCTTCATACTCACATGTTATCTGATGTTGATATTGAATGACATTTGATTTTATATCACTGAAAGTAAAAACTAGAGTGATTATAGGACCTGTAGTATTTAGCTTCCGGCCTTAGAGAATGAGGTGTTACAATTTTGGTATCATAGAGAGGTTTATATAAGATTAAATAACCTTTTCTCAACAAGAATTTTCTAAATAAAAAGAACATAGGAAAATACTGAGGGTTTGGATAATGAAACTATAACGTATTTGTATTTTATTATATACATATGTATATACCCTACGGCATTTGGGTTATCCTTTGGTATCTTACTAACGTTTTGTTTACAAAAAATAAGTAAGATATGAAGATATGGAGTGCAAGGCTGAATATTGCTGGTGAAAGCACCACAATAAATGATAATACTCAACTTGATGCAGGCACAGGTCAGGGACAAAGGGTAAATGAGAATAAAGGTGTTGATAACACCAGTAGATATGGGGAAATTGTTTCATATGTTTATTCAGATGTTGCAAGTCATGGTTGTTGCTAGCTCCATAGAAATAAACCCCAGAGAGCAAGTTGGAAATAACTATGAGAAATTGAGTAGATATTATGTCAGTTTTGGAGAAAGACCATTCCTTAGAACGGAAGATGTAGATATCTGGTTGCTACATTGCAAAAGAATCTTTGGAGATCTAGGTTTGACGAATGAACAAAAGAGGAGGTTTGCTTCTGAGCAACTACAGGTTAATGCTTTACATTAGTGGAATGGAGTTATGGTAAGAACACCAGGGGAAGGAATCATGTGGGATGACTTCTAGGAGAAGATTAGGGAAAGATTTGTTTTGGAAGTAGCTCAATCGACGATGATGAGGGAGTTTGATGAATTAAAGAAAGGAGAGATGCCAGTTGTGGAATATGCTGCTATGTTTGATGAGCTATCTCATTATGCATGTGGGTCGATAGATACGGTTATCTTGAGGAATGAGAAGTTCATAAGGGGGCTTCGGTTTGATATCATTCAGGCAACAATGCCTCACATACGAGACCCTAGCAATGTTGTTGTTGAAATGACTATCAGGAATGAAGAAGTGTTGAGGGAGATAGTGAAGTCCATAGAAGCTAGAATTTTCACGCCAAGAAAAGGAAATTCTTCAAAGGGAAGAAAGCTCAAGAAGGAGGAAATCCAAGGAAGAATAAAGCGGAAGTCGTGTGCTTTAATTGCCATCAGAAAGGCCATTGCTCTACTGTATGCAAGGACTAAGAAATCATATCCAGGATCACTGTTGGAAGGCAGAATATTAGGTGCTTCAATTATAGTCAGCTTAGGCACTATAAGAACAAGTTTCCAGAAGCAACGAAGAGAGCCTTCATCTTTTGGACCTACTATTGTTGAGAAGATGAAAATAAAATTGGAAGGCATACTTTTGTTTCGTAACACGCATGTTGGTGCATCCCATTCATTTATAGCTAGATATGTAGTGGATAAATTATCCTTATAACCACCATACTTAATACATCTATTAGAGTGGCTAATCCTATCGGAGGCTACGTATCCCTTAGGATGAGATGTGACAACTTAGAAATACATTTGCTAAATTATGTTTTTGTTTGTAGCTTGTATGTATTTTATTTTGATGGTTCAGAATTATTTTAGGGATGGATTTTGTGAGTCGATATGATGCTAGAATCATTTGTCGAAGTAGGGTGGTGTCGTCGAAACATCCCGAAAGCGATGAAAGGGTTGTGTTCCTAGTAGTAAAGGAGGTGCCATGAATGTTTCTATTTTAAAGTGTTTTAGAGTTTGAGCAAAATATAAGTAATGTTCCTATTGTAAAATATTTTGTCAATGTCTTTGAACCAGTAAAGGTTTGCCCCCGAATAGGGTTATTGGGTTCCTCATTGATTTACAACAGGGAACAGAGCCAACGAGTCAGCCACCGGGCCGAATTACTTCTATGAAAATGAAGGAATTGAAGAAACAATTTGTTGATTTTGACAGAAGGAATTTTATTCGTCCAAGTAGCTCGCCTTGGGGAGTTGCTGCTGTGTTTGTGAAGAAGCCGGATGGAACTTTGAGAATGTGTATTGACTATCGGAGGCTCAATGAAAGAACAGTAAAGAATAAGTAACCTCTACCTCGTATTGTTGATCTATTCGGTCAACTAAGTGGAGCAAAGGTGTTTTCTTAATTGAATTTGGCTACCGACTTTGACTAATTGAGGATAGCGGAAGACAACATTTCATTGACAGCCTTTCATACAATATATGGATTGTATAAATTAATGGTTTTTCCATTTGGATTAACAAATTTACTTGCATTCTTTATGGGTTTGATGACCCGAGTGTTTCAGAAGTGATTAGATAAATTTGTATTGGTTTTCATTAATGACAGAGTAGTGTACTTGGAGGATACAAAAAAGCAGAAGTGTCACCTTCATGTTGTTCTTAAGACTTTGCGGAATCATTTCTTGAAATTTAAGTTTTATACGTGTTAGTTTTGGAAGGGGAAAATAATATTTCTCTAACATATAGTTTTGGGTAAAGGACTATCAATGGATGCAGAAAAGGTTGATGCCATTGTAAGTTGGAAGAGGTCAAGGAGCATTATGGAAGTCAGAAGCTTTCTTGGATTGGTAGGATATTATCGTAAATTTATTGAAGATTTGTTGAGGATTGCATCACCACTTACTAAGTTAACCTAAAAAGATATTAAGTTTGCATGGTCAAGAAAGTGGGAAGAAGCATTTCGAAAGTTAAAGCAGTTATTGACCAATGCTATGGTTTTAATGGTGTTGGATGGAAATTCGGACATAGTTGTTCATACGGATGCTTGCGAAACAGGCTTACGAGCTTTTCTTATGAAGAAAAGAAAGGTAGTTGCCTATGTTTCCCAACAATTAAGGCTACATGAAGTAAGATACCCAACTCATGATCTTGAGTTAGTTGTTGTAATTTTTACCTTAAAATTTAGAGGCATTATTTATTGGGTGAAAGTTTTGATTTGTTTACGTATCATAAGTCTTTAAGATGCCTGTTTTCTCAAAAGGAACCGAATATGCGACAGCATAGATGGTTTGAGTTTAATCCACTTACGATCTTAATATTGAATATATCCCAGGCAAAGAAAATAAGTTTGCTGATGCACTTAGTCGAAAGCACAAATGTTGGCGTCGGTCATGTTGAATGAATGGAAATATTTGGAAGCTTTTAGAGCGTGTTATGTAAGGAGTCAGTCGACAGCATGTTCTTGTGGAAGTACACCCATAGTATTGTTTTCGAAAGTTCAACATTTTTTGATTGACAAGATTGCTTGTAAGTAGGTGGAAGACCCTTTGTTAGCCAAAAGGATTCGAAAGCTCAGATTTGTAGCAGCATGTAATAATTCGAAAGGGTTTACTGTTGATCGAAATGGATGGTTAAGGAATAAGGAAAGGTTATGTATTCTGGATATTGACGACTTAAAGAAAGAAGTCCTTAAGGAGTATCGCCGTTATAAATTCACAGTACACTCTGGTGGTACCAAGATTTACTAGGACATAGAGAGAAGTTTTGTAACGCCCCACCATTATACTCGCGTTAACCAAGGCCATTGCAAGTAATGGTGTCAACTACCCCACAGAATAAGGCTGTTGAGGAGCGACCAGCTGTATATTACCTTTGAACGAGTGCTAAATATGTCGAATAATATAGTCTAACTTTTCGAATCTCATGAGGAAATCCGACACATCTAAATCAATTTCAAGTCCATTACATAGTTACTTTATATAATTCGGAAAGAAATACAAAATACATAACAATAAAATTAGAGTCAGACATAGATATTCATATACAGAAGTGGTGGTCATAATACAAGTGGTCATGCAAGATCCACTATATCATAAATAATAGATATATGTACAACAGAAAAGTATATGTACACATAAGAGTCACAATCTCAAATACATGAAAGATAAAACTACTAAAACAAGTGAGGTTAACCAAAAGAAAGACTAGCCCATGCTACAGTCAAGGAGAGGCACCTGTAATACTCGGTCTGATCGGAGTATTATTTATAAGAATAAACAATAAATGGATCAGTCTAGCTGTATTCATCATAAAAAAACTGAGATAGACATAAATATATAAATAGAAAATGACATATATAAAATAACAACAATGTTCACATGTAAAATGTGAAGACTCAATATGTCTAGAAAATATGCCAAAGAAATTTCGACACTATATAAGGATATCTCAATAACAAAGAAACTAAGAATGATAAATTAATATCAATATGAGATTGACAGCACATATGTCAATAAAAATAAGATTGATAAATTAATATCAATACCAGATTGACATCACATATGTCAATAAAAATAAGATCGAAGAAATCAATAAATTAGAAATCCTGAAGATCCCAAAGAAGGGGAAGACCTAAGTCAAGGTGGGAACCCGAAGGCTCATCAAAATCAATATGGGAGTCCGAAGACTCAACCAACTCAATATCGAAGGTGGGACGTGATCTCAAGGAAAAAGCCATAGTGTTGAGTCGAAGCTCCTACGATGGTCCGAAGACCGTGGGTCGTGACCCCGCATGATAATCCAAAGATCATTGATAAAAATCAGTGAATCGAAGTTTCTCAAGATGATACGAAGATCATCAGAATCACCAGAAGGTCGGAATGATCCAGAGATCCTCAAGATGATCCGATGATCATCGATATGATCAAAATTGATCAAGTATAGTGTAAACTACGTCGAGCTAGTAATTATAAGAGTTGAGCTACATGTCTCATAATCGCTTGCTCTACTCGAATATTTACGAACAAGTTGAATATTCCACTAGAAAAACGAAACGATCATTGCCATGGTGTTCAATCGAACGAGTCCAAAAATTAACCGTCAAAACAAACACAAGGGTTCATAGTCCTCGCTTTTACTAAGGCGTTGAATTAGATTTCTCATACGAACGAGAAAAAGGTTTATGAAAGCATATACTAGTAGATAGTGTAATAATTCAGAAAATATCTTCATATAATGAAGTGAAGTTAGAAACCAGTTAGTAAAAGATTTGGTATCTACTAATAATTTAAAACCCTTTTATATAATTTAGAAGTGGCAAATCTCGCATAACAACGATCGAAATGATGACCGAACTAAGAATTCACGTTTAAATAAAGTAAATAAAATCTCAGGACTATCGACTATGAATTCATTCGCCATGAATAAATCGAAAATCCATCAAAGGTCGAAAATCAAGCTGCTGAAATCTGTGAACCAGAGAAACTTAAAGGTAACAGAAAAGGCTGAACGGTCCTAAACTCAGCCTGGAAAGAGCTAGAAACAACGTAAATTGTTGACCGTGGTCTCCACCGGTAAACAGAAGCAAAACAGGATTCAGAAGTCTGAAATATAAATTCAGACGTTTGAATTATAAATTCAGACGTCTGAACTAGGTTTTCTAGAGATATAAGTCTCTGTCTGAGATTCAGACGTCTGAATTGGAAAATTCAGACTTCTGTATTGCAATTTAGACATTTGAAATAAAAATTCAGACTTCTGTATTGCTCTCTGTTTGTTTTATAATTATTTGAAGCACGTCAAACGTCTGACCTAAAATATTCAGACGTCTGAATCTGAACCAGAGCACAATTTAGCCTAAATTTTTTTGCTCAAAATGATATTGGCAAATGCCCGAAGGCCTATGATGTTATATACATAAAAACAAGGCTTCTAAGACTTGCCGAAACAACTTATAGCACCTAAATGCACATGCGCAAAGACATATACATGATATTGCAATGATTTTGGTTTTAGGTTCCAAAACGAACATAATACTAAACAAAAGCAATCAAATGCGATATAAGCAACTTGTGAAGACTTAGACCTTTGTTGGGGGCGACAATGGAGCTTTACTAAATCACCAAATCCACTCGTAGCATATGAACTAGGTCGCATGAACAATCCTAACTATAATTTCAACTCAATGAAACATAAACAAATGGAATTCAGCTAAGTCATGCTAACCTAACTAGTTTACTAGCATATGCAAACTCAAATGAACACTAAAATACACTTTTACAAGCCAATGGCTTGTGGCGTAGATGTGAGTTCATAAAGAACTCACCATTGCTTGTTAGAAGCATAAAATCAATCCAAAGCTAAGCAAAATCAACCTCTCCTCCAATATAGCTTGTCAATCTTCAACCATATAAATGGATATCCTAGGAAATAGGTATAGGATATTTCAGAAATTGAAAAGGGGTAGAGTTGGAGAAGATGAGGAGGAGGCTTACCTAAGCTTTCCTTGTATTTGCGCTCGATTTCAACAAGAATTGGAGCTCCAAAATTAAGCTAGGACTTAGGGAATTTTAATTTTCAATTCCTTTCCCCGTTTCCATTATCTTTGAAGTGTTAGAATGGAATGAAGAGGAGTAGACTGATGGAGCTCTTAAGGGGATGGGCTAGGTTGGCTAACCAAGCCCCAATCAAGGTGCCAAAATTCTAAATCTCGGACTATATCTATGCTTACACTTTTGATGTCGTAAACAACATTCTAAACTCAGTGGAAGTGGTTTCGAGTCCAAATTTGTCCATATGCAAAAAGTGATATTTTGGTCATACACCCAATGAAAAAGACCAAATTTCACCAACTCTAAAGGTATCGATGATTATAGTTTTAAAAGTCACAAACGACATTTTGAACTCAATGGAAGTGGTTTCGAGTCCAAATTCACCTATATGCAAAATGTGA
This sequence comes from Allium sativum, assembly GCA_030737875.1. Classification (NCBI taxonomy): domain Eukaryota; kingdom Viridiplantae; phylum Streptophyta; class Magnoliopsida; order Asparagales; family Amaryllidaceae; genus Allium; species Allium sativum. Next base: position 750,129,633 of record CM060922.1, read on the forward strand.
CTTTTTGGACCTATACTCGATTAACAATTAACGACGTTATATTTAAATATGATATTTAAATATATTATTGTTAAATATGCAGGTTGTTACAGACTTCGCCCCTCAAAGAAATTGCGTCCGCATAATTACTTAAGGAAAAACCGAATTAGTAACAACCATGCATTACCAAGAATCTATATAAAAATAGACTAACTCTTGAATATTCTTACAAAATTTTAACTTTGAGTTATAAATCACTATACAACTTAAGTCTACACACATAAAATGTTGAAAATAAAATTCACAAACAATACGAGCAACTAACTTATTTTTCCAATAAGTCTTTTCAAGAAATTAGAATTTTTTTACCCAAATTCTATGTATTCTAAACCCTCAATTTCAATAATTATTTAAATTTTTTATCGCGAACCACCTTACCGCGATTTTTTCGAAAATTTGGTTTAGATCTATCTCAAAATTTGCAAGATGAAATAAATATTTTTCTTTCATTAGAAAACTATAATCCAATGAATTCGGATAATCCTTATTTCAACGAATTCCAACTCATATTAGATTCTATATACTCATTTGAAGTTCAATTCGAATATTACAAACTACAACCATGCGACAAGCTGGTTTTAATAAAATTTAATTAATTTGTTTAACATTCGATTAGTCTATAAACTTTTAAGCCTATACTCTTATGTATTCAACTTAAACGAATTAAAATTTTGAACTTCAACTGGGAAATATCGACTATCCAAAAACAAGAGACTAGGATCGGAGAATTTAGCCAAACGTCCCATAACTACTGAGTTAACTCAAGAATATACGAACAAATCCAAAAATTCACTATGATTCATGAATGAGCACATGACTCCATAGATGATCACTTAATAACTATGTGTCACAGGAAAGGGACGTCGAAGATGGATGATTCTACTGGAAAATAAAATATGGACCTTAACGCAATTTGGCGAATTTATTCCTAAAAAAATCACCACAAACTTTAGACGAACAAGGGATGCAAATAGGCATGTTGTAACAGACTGGTAAAAGAATTCAACGCCCGAATTCCGACAATAACACATAAACTTGTATTACTTGCCAAAACTCAAGTATCAAAATACCAAATAGTTATTAGAAAGAAATTAGAAGGTGGGACAAGAAAGAAAGAAATATTATAATAGAAAAAACAAGAAGAAAAAACACATTAGAATCAGAGTCTCATATCGCAGCGGAACAAAATATAATATAGAAATACATCTTTATAGAGAGCTTTAAATAAAAACTTACAATCATAAGAGTACATCAACACACCTGGACAATTATATCAATCTGTCCTCATACATAACACACAACGGAATAAATACAAGGTATCATACGTTTGAACACCCCCAACTCGTCTTTTCACTACATCTGATAACCTGAACATGTACAACCCGGTCTAACCCAAACATTACACACTAAGTTTATAGGTATCACACAACTTTATTTTTAAGTCAAAATGTTTTCGAAATAAAAGGAAAATCGTAAGACCGAATCCACATATAAATATGGACGGATTTACCTTACGATAACCCAAAACAATTTCTGAAATCAATAGCTTTTCTGATATTATAATAATGCCTAAATACAAATTAATATCAATCTAGCGGAACGCTTGCATGTCATGCTCCATATACATAGTATACAATTAAAACCGCGGGCGCTTATTGGAGAATGGATTTCCATGGTGAGGTATGGGCAACCACTATTCCGACAATGCACATTTGGAGATGAATACACTGGGGTTTAACAAGAACATCTTGCAACCTAGACTAAGCATGACCGACCCCTCACTTCGCTTGAGAGTACCAAATATATCATCACCACGGCTGGGGGCCAGCCAATCGAACCGATAGCATACATACAAAAATTAAAATAGGACAACCGAAGGCATTTGATTTCTCTAGATCAGGTGATGATATATCCTTTTGATGGGTGGTCCACATAGCCATGCGACTTACCGATTCTATACCACTTCCTGGTTGATGAGGCTTGAGGTCATACTTACTTTTTATAACATCGGGCTACAATTTACTTCGAATGCCACATCGTCAAATCCGTTAGAAGTCACTAACTGATTTCCACAAAAATACTCTAATGACTAAGAGAACCGTCATTCTCACCCACCAATTATGGTACGTTTGAAGAAATCAACGTACATCACTCCTTTAGAAATACTTTACCAGATACTCGTCCACACAAGTCATCCAGAAATAGGGTGAACCGAATGCACCCTCCTACCATATCCTAGGTATCAACCTATAGATTAATAGCAAAGTAGTCCTTGCAATCCACAGATTCCAATCACGAAAGAATCATGAGTCATAATATCTCCGGCCCCTAAACCAGAGAAAATCAACAAGTAGTTCTTCCGTTCATGAAAATCAATGGTCTTCAATTGCTCCATCTTCAATCATCTTCTTCCAGTATTTGCTGGTTTGGAATGATTTTCGAATATAAATTCGATCTCAGTCTTTCCGTACCAACAATCGTATAGGATAGATTTGATAGTTTGTTATTTAACTATCAAATAAATAATCATGAGAATAAAATGAGTTTGCTGTTTCTGTACTCGGCATTACTTGGCCTCTTTAGTTAAAAATAATTTATGAATGGTTAATTATACTTCTCAATCTTTCAATATTATTAAACACAATATTTATCTCTTATTTTATCTTTAAAGTATTTGCAAAACTATATTAGAATTAAATCATATATATATATATATATATTTCCACTTTGGATTCAATTAAAATTCACATAAAATATCGTTACGACATCTCTTTTGTTCGTTTCTCGAAAACAATAACTAACACTTTCTCTTTTAATAAACATATTCATACTCATCCCATTAATTTCTTAAATCTTGAAAATATCGTTATAATTTCACACAATCTCTTTTTATTTCCATTACTTTCGAAATACTATTTTATATTCTCAAATTGCTTTTAATATCGTTACTACAACATTCATTAGTCCTTGATCGTAAATTGGTAATCGAATAACCTCATAAGTATCAACCTCGAAGGCCGAAACCAACATCATATCGACACTCAAGAAATCATTCAACTCAACTAATCTCAAGTCAGTTTCTAATTTCCTTAATTCCATTCAAATCTGCAAACCATTTGCTTTTAAACTATTCCTCGCTTTGAAAATCTCATTTCAATTTCATTCACTTCACTTACTTCCATATTTTAAGTATCGTGAATTTAAAGCCAACATTTTAACTTGATATCTCTTTTATAAACCGTATTTATATCTCTCCAGTTTAATATGAACCCTTTTGTGCTCAATTTCCTTTTACTAATTCAAATATTAAGTAAACATTTAATTTAAGCTAGCGTATTCGTTTAAAATCCCTTTTATAACTTTGTTATAAAAACTCAGGTTTTAATATAAACCATGCTCGTCAACTCCTTTCACAATTCAATTAGATTTCATTTCAACTTCGATTACTTTCATAAATGAATCTCATTTAAGTAGTAATCTTTTAAATTATTATTAATTAAATTAATAATTTAATTCACTATTAACTACCGTATAATTAGTTAACTTTGTTATTTACTAAATAAATAATAAATCCCTTTTTAAAATCTTATTAAAATTGAAACAAATATTAGTTAGACCATTTCATTAGATTAATTCAAAATAAATAATTTAATAATTATTCATAGTTAAAAACGGTTAACTTATTCAACCCAAAACAAGATTAATTCGTTAATCAGTTACAATTTTAGTCCTTCCTTTAAATTAATTAATATAATTAATTTAAATAATTTTATTTAATTGTTTCTTAACAAAAACAATTATCCAACTCTTAGCCGTTAGGTTAATTTCTACTCATTTACTTGTAAATCATCTTAACATACGAATTTACTTCATAAAATCAATTAATAATTAATTATGAACTTAACTAATAAATAATAAATATTTATTTCCCCTTCTACAAACTACTATTCAAAAAATATAGATTTAAAAATTTGTCCTCGGTTAAAAAATAAATTTTATAACTTCATTTAGTCGATTTACCTGATGGTAAATCGATATTTATAAAATCATTTATTTATATGTCATATACTGCCAATTACTCAACCAATAATGCCAATTGGTTCAAATGTTGAATTTCAGTTCAATGGCCGACAACCAATTCGATCATCTAACTAGAGTAGTTCATATAATGATGATATGAAAATAAATAATATCTAATATAATTGAGGAATCCAGTTGGATTCCTCCAACCTGTACTTCCCTGCATCCAATACGTTATCTCAAATATAATCATTCAATTCAAATAAATAAGTGTTTTCATAACAATAAATAACAACAATTCAATATCAACCAATTTATTTAACACAACTATAACAATTCAAACAATTCATTAAATTAAACATGTTTATTTTATAAACATGACCAATAAGGTAACTTACCTTAATTGGGTCCAATCGTTAGAGTAATGATTTGGGTTTTCACTGAAATTAAATAACCGTTTAATTTCAATAGTTCAAGCAATATGTGAATATATTTTTAACAAATAAACTGTCAATCATTAGCAACTATAGCACATAATTATAAAACCCGACTTATATAAAATATAAGTGGGAATAACTGAGTGAGTTTAACTCACCTTGATCTGATTCGTGGTTTTAACAACTCATTTTAGTTAAATTAACAAGCATTTAATTTAACTGAAAATATCAATTGGTTCCAATTCCATCTGTTCCTATCCAGATTAGCTCCAAAATGTTGTGTCCGTTACCATGATCGTAACGTAACTTGTTTTGTCCAATTCTGATCTTGCATCACAAAGTTATTCACGATTTAATTATAATTTATACAGTTAAATTAACATAATAAACTCCAAAAATTAAAGGTTAATTTCGTTAATTACTTTAAAATTCCACAGATCGATTCACCATGCTCCTCCTTATTTTCGAAACAAGGACCAGTCCCTGTTCAAAGTGATATCAGCGTGATTTTAATATAAAAAATGTTAGTCTAACTTAACCATTTAGCTATTATTAACTATCTATATTATTAAATTATATAGTAAAAACAAATATCCGACTGTTTTTATTTTTCTTTGCACTGTACGTCTGTGTTCCCGCTTTTAATCTTTCCCATACGTGTAGACCTGTCAGATTTAAACATTGTAAATCATTAAACAATTTGTAACAGGCTTAAGTGATTTAAATAGGGTTTAATTAGCACTAATCATATTGTTTAAAACTTAATCCAGGGACGATATCATTGCTTAATTCATGTTGAGGCTTCTCTTTCTGTTCATGTATACTGTTCGTTCCCAGGCTTCAACATAGAAGAATGCACGCCTTACTTCAACTCCATCGCCGCGCCACGTCCGTTGATCAAACTCTGATCAAGTTGCCCCTCCCCCCTCCCCGAGAGCGCCTCCACATCAACACCCTCCGCCAGAAGCAGTTCGCCCACAAGCCTCGCCAGTCGCCACCAAAACATCAATAAGTGTCGCGGCTTCTCAGTGCGAATCTCGTCACCACACTATCATTAGAATTTGCAGCATGCTATGTTTTGATGTTCTGAATCCAACAAAATTTGTTTCATCGAAAACAGAGGTCGTTTGATAATTGGCTATTTCTAAGGCTTATAAAATATCGTTTAAATATAGATAAACTCCAAATTAATTCAATTAAATAATAATAAATCCTTATTATCATAAATACCCAACTGAAATATCATACAGCTTCGAATATAAATTATACAACTCAATATCGTCAATTTTGAGTTAAATGATGTCTAAATTATATTAAAACCCTTTTAAATATATTAAATAAATGTTATAATTTAATGATGATTTCCATAACAAATATTTTAAAATTTGATTTGGACATAACTAACAATCTAGAACACGAAATCTAGAATTTTTCTCTTTCATTAGAAAATTATAATCAACAAGATTCCAACATTTCTTGTTTCACAGAAATCAGACTTATATCTGATCCTGTATATTCAATTAAAGTTCAAAACTCAATATTATGAACTACCGCGCCATTTTGAGCTCTTTTTAAATTATAAATTTAACATTCAAACTTCGTTTTAATAACGAATTTAAATATTAAAAACCCATTAATATTCCAGATATAATATTTAAAATAATCAAATAATTTAAATATTTGACTACCAAAAATATGGGACATTACAGTCTTCCTACCTTAATAGAATTTCGTCCCTGAAATTACTAAGGTAGGAAATTGATATAAATCCTATTAACATTTCAAAAACCTAATTTATTTTAAATCCAAAACCAATCCATTTTATAATTTTTTTTCATAAATATCGAAAGTATTCTAACACTTTAAATTCCTGGAAAAGTTCGACAGAGTCTCCCCTGCACGGAGTGACTTCTGCGATATCGCAGGAACAAATAATATATAAACTTTGACCCACAACATCGGAAAAAAAAATTCAAAACCCAAAATTTTATATTTTCGCGTAGGCGTACCTTTTACAAGTGCTATTGAGCCTACTACTCAATTTACGTGCGATCTACGCCATCAGACTCAATCCTCAAGCCATCTGGTACCTGTAATTAACTCAGTTTAACACATGAGTAACAAGTACCTAAAATTCTTAAATAACACTTCATTAATCAACAAGTATAACAACACAAATTCAAAAATCAAATAGGTAGTATCAATTCATTTCCAAATACAGGGTTAAATTATAAATTTCAATTCATATGCACTTTCATTTCAGTTTAATTATACTGGATTTCATACCTTGGTTTACAATTCATTCAATTCCATTAATTCATTGATTAATTTTTTTCAAACACGCTATCAAACAATCAACTACCAATACACACCCAATTCAATCAAACAATTGAATTTACATTTAGTATTAACATTTACTTTGATTTCACATATTTGAATATCAATCAGTTAATATCCGATCGATTTCTATTATTATTATTCATTGAATTTCTAAATTTCAAATTTACTTAATTAAATTTTACAATCATCATTAATTTAACTTAATCTGGTTAAGCTCCAATTCAAATCCTTAATCTTATTTGAATTCCATTCAAATCAATCAACACACAATATCTCAATAATTTGATAATTTTTCTATTTTTCTATACAAAATAGAATTCAGGTAAAATTATTACATTTACCCTCTTTACAAACAATATTGTATCCATTACCAATTCAATGCTTCTCAACACTTGAAACGATCAAACAATACAATACAAAACATTAGTATATGAAATCTACAAATACGCTCTCTCATATATATACACTTAAACTTAATGTAGGGTACTACTGACCTAATCTCTATTGAGTCATGCCACAGAGCCAAGGTTATTACTAAACTAATATCTTTGATACCACTGTAACGGCCCGGTAAAAGAATTCGACGCCCAAATTCCGATAATAATACATAAACTCGTATTACTTGCCAAAACTCAAGTATCAAAAACACCAGCTAGTTATTAGAAAGAAATTAGAGGGTGGGATAAGAAAGAAAGAAATATTAGAATAGAAGAAACAAGAAGAAGAAAACATATTAGAATCAGAGTCTCACATCGTAGCGGAACAATATATAATATAGAAATAAATCTTTATAGAGAGCTTTAAATAAAAACTTACAATCATAAGAGTACATCAATAGATCTGGACAGTTATATCAATCTATCCTCTTATATAACACACAGCGGAATAAATACTAGATATCATACGTTTGAACACCCCCAGTTCGTCTCTTCATTGCATACGATGACCTGAACCTATACAACCCGGTCAAACCCGAGCATTACTAACGCTAGATCAATCTGGTGAACCAAAGTGAATAAAAACACACTAAGTTTAAAGGTATCACACAACTTGATTTTTAAGTCAAAATCTTTTCGAAATAAAAGGATAATCGTAAGACTGAATCCAAATATAAATACAGACGGTTTTTACCTTACGATAACCCAAAACAATTTCTGAAATCATTATCTTTTCTAATATTATAATAATGTCTAAATACAAATAAATATTAAACTAGTGAAACACTTGCATCTCACGTTCCACATACATAGTATACAATCAAAATCACGAGCACTTATTGGAGAATGGATTTCCATGGTAAGGTATGGCAACCCCCTTTCCGATAATGTACCTTCGGAGATGAATACATTGGGGTTCAACAAGAACATCTTGCAACCCAGGCTAAACATGACCGGCCCCTCACTTCGCTTAAGAGTACCGAATACATCATCACCACGGTTAGGGGCCAGCCAACCGAACCGATAGCATACATAAAAAATTAAAATGGGACAACCAAAATCATTTGATTTCTCCAGATCAGGTAATGATATACCCTTTTGATGGGTGCGACCTACATAGCTATTCGACCTACCCGATTTTATACTATTTCCTGGTTGATGAGGCTTAAGGTCATACTTATTTTTTAGAACATCTGGCTATCACTTACTTCGAATGACACATCGTCAAATCCGTCAGAAGTCACTAATTGATTTCCATAAAAATGCTCTTGTGGCTAAGAGAACCTTCGTTCTCACCCACCAATTATGGTACTTTGAAGAAATCAGCGTGCATCACTCCTTTGGAAATACTCTGTCAGACACTTGTCCATACAAGTCATCCAGGAACAAGGTGAACCGAAGGCACCCTCCTACCACATCCTAGGTATCACCTTATAAATCAGTAGCGAGTAGTTCTTCTAATCCGTAGATTCCAATCATGACAGAATCACAAGTCATAATATCTCTGGCCTCTAAACTAGAGAAATTCAATAAGCAGTTCTTCCGCTCATAACGGTCAACGGTCTTCAATTGCTCCATCTTCAATCATCATCTTCTATGTATTCGCTAGTTCAGAATGGTTTTCGAATATAAATTCGATCAGAGTCTTTCAGTACCAATGATCGTATTGGAAAAATTTGATAGCCAGTTATTTAACTATCAAATAAATAATTATGAGAATAAAATGAGTTTACCGGTTCTGTACTCGGTATTACGTGGCCTCTTTGATTAAAAACTGTTTACGAATGGTTAATTATACTTCTCAATCTTTCAATATTATTAAACACAATATTTATCTCTTATTTCATCCTAAAAGTATTTGCAAAACTATAATAGAATTAAATCATTTATATATTTCCACTTTGGATTCAATTAAAATTCACGTAAAATTTCGTTACGACATCTATTTTGTTTGTTTCTTGAAAACAATAACTAAAACTTTCTCTTTGAATAAACATATTCATACTCATCCCATTAATTTCTTAAAACTTGAAAATATCGTTATAATTTCACGCAATCTCTTTTTATTTCCATTACTTTGGAAATACTATTTTACATTCTCAAATCCCTTTTATTATCGTTACTTCAACATTCATTAGTCCCTGACCGTAAATTGGTAAGCAAATAACCTCATAAGTATCAACCCCGAAGGCCGAAACCAACATCAGATCGACACTCAAGAAGTCATTCAACTTAATTAATCTCCAGTCAGTTTCTAATTTCCTTAATTCCACTCAAATCTGCAAAACGTTTGCTTTTAAACCATTACCCGCTTTGAAACTCTCGTTTGTATTCCATTCACTTCACTTACTCCCATTTACTAAGTATTGTTAATTTAAAACCAATGTTTTAACTTCATGTCTCATTTATAAACCATGTTTATATATCTGTGGTTTAATATAATCCCTTTTGTTCTCAATTTCCTTTTACTTAATTCAAATATTAAGTAAATGTTTTATTTAAGCTATCGTATTCACTTAAAATCCCTTTTATAACTCTTTCATAAAAACTCAAGTTTTAATCTAAACCATGTCCGTCAACTCCGTTCACAATTCAATTAGATTTCATTTCAACTTCGATTACTTTCATAAATGAATCTCATTTAAATAATAATCTCTTAAATTATTATTAATTAAATTAATAATTTACTTCACTGTTAACTGCCGTATAATTATTTAACTTCTTTATTTACTAAATAAATAATAAATTCCTTTTTAAAATCTTATTAAAATTAAAACAAATATTAGTTAGACAATTTCATTAGATTAATTCAAAACAAATAATTTAATAGTTATTCATAGTTAAAAACGGTTGACTTATTCAACCCAAAACACGATTAATTCGTTAATCAATTCCAGTTTCAGTCCTTCCTTTAAATTTATTAATATGATTAATTTAAATAATTTCATTTAATTGTTTCTTAACAAAAACAATTCCAACTCTTAACTATTAGATTCATTTCTGCTCATTTGCTTATAAATCTTCTTAACATATGAATTTACTTCATAAAATCTATCAACAATTAGTTATAAACTTAATTAATAATTAATAAATATTTATTTTTCCTTTTACAAACTTTAATTCAAAAAATACAGATTTAAAAATCTATCTTCAGTTAAAAAATATTTTTTATAACTTCATTTTGTCGATTTACCCGACGGGAAATTGATATTTATAAAATGATTGATTTATAGGCCATATATTGCTAGTTACTTAACCAATATTACCCATTGGTTTAAACAAAAACAAACATTGAATTTTAACCCGACGGTTGATAACCATATCAATCTTCTAATCTGAGTAGTTCATATAATGATGACATGAAAATAAATAATATCTAATATAATTAAGGAATCCAGTTGGATTCCTCCAACCTGTACTTCCCTGCATCCAATACGTTATCTCAAATATAATCATTCAATTCAAATAAATAAGGGTTTTCATAATAGTAAATAACGACAATTCAATATCAACCAATTTATTTAACATAACCATAACAATTCAAACAGATCATTAAATTAAACACGTTTATTTTATTAACGTGACCAATAAGGTAAGTTACCTTAATTGGGTCCAATCGTTAGAGTAACGATTTAGGGTTTCACTGAAATTAAACAGCCGTTAAATTTCACCGGTTCAAGCAATATATGAATATATTTTTAACAAACAAACTGTCAATCATTATCAACTACAACACATAATTATAATACCCGACTTATTTAGAATACTAGTAGGAATAACTGACTGAGTTTAATTCACCTTGATCTAATTCTTGGTTTTAACAGCTTCTTTCAGTTAAATTAATAAGCGTTTAATTTAACTGAAAATATCAGTTGATTCCAGTTCCGTCCGTCCCTGTCCAGATTAGCTACAAAATGTTGTGCCTGTTACCATGATCGTAATGCAACTTGTTTTGTCCTGTTCTGACCTTGCATCACAAAATTATCACTATTTAAGTTATATGATTTAATTATAATTTATACAATTAAATGAACATAATAAACTCCAAAAATTAAAGGTTAATTTTGTTAATTACTTTTAAATTTCACAGGGTCAATTTACCACACTCCTCCTTGTTTTCAAACAAGGACCAGACCTTGTTCAAAGTGATATCAATGTGATTTTAATAAAACAAATGTTCGTCTGACTTAACCACTTAGCTATTATTAACTATCTAAATTATTTAATTATATAGAAAAACATACGTCCGACTGTTTTTATTTTTCTTTGCACTGTACATCTATGTTCCCACTTTTAATCTTTCCCACACGTGTAGACCTGTCAGATTTAAACATTGTAAATCATTCAACAATTTGTACCGTACTTAAGTGATTTAATTAGGATTTAATTAGCACTAATCATATTGCTAGAAACTTAACCCATGGCCGATATCATTGCTTAATTCATGTTGAGGCTTCTCCTTCTATTCGTGTATATTGTTCATTCCTAGGCTTCAACACAGAAGAACAAACACCTTATTTCAACTCCACCGCCGCGCCACGTCCGTTGATCAAACTCCGATCATGTTGCCCCCAATGAGCGCCTCCACATAAGCACCCTCCGCCAGCAGCAGTTCTCCCATAAGCCTCGCCAGTCGCCACCAAATCATCAGTAAGTGTTGCGGCTTCTCAGTGCGAATCCCGTCACCACTGTCATCAGAAGTCGGTCATAGCCATCCAATATCTAGTCCTTACCAAGATGAACATTTTATAAGTAAGAGATTATGGGGAAGGATGAACTGACTGTGTGATATCGGTGGAGAACGGTAGCAAGAATTCTGGCCATTCATTAGTTTAGAGTCGGCACAAACAAAGTTGACCGTGGCTGAAAGAAAACAAGGGTTTTGACCCTTACATTACATATGTATATGGGATAGATTATATTAATATTTTATTATCTAATAACTTACATGTGAAATATCACCTCAAAACACTCATATATGACCTCCGGTTTTGACAAAAATGAAATCCAAGCATAAAAAGATACTCCGGACCTGATAAGACATGTTTCTTCGAATTCCGAGGTTGTTTGTAAAAAGTCCTTTATAAATCACAAGCTACAAATCACGCGTTTGAATTTCTCACGATCACAAAATAAATCCAATCAACTTTAAACTTTGAAATTATACTAGATCTTTTCCTTATGGATCCAATAAATTTGTTTCGTTAAAATAGCAGTTCATTTGACCAGCCGTTTATTCCTTTAAAGTTACCCCTATTTAAATTGGCCAAAATAAAATAAACCATTAAATAAAAATAAGGGCGTTTGACGCTGCCACGATCACATGGTTACCAAATTTGAAACATAATAATAACTTACTAATACGGATCCAATAAAACTCATTTGGTAGAACTCTGACTCCGTTTCGAAAATGATGATATTTTATAATTCAAATTATTTGTCAGTTTACAATTAAATTCCACACGCTCACATATTAACTCCGTTTGGCCCCAAAATTTGCAACATGCTATGTTTTGGCGTTCTGAATCCAACAAAATTCGTTTCATCACAAATAGAGGTCGTTTGAAAATTGGCTATTTCTAAGGCTTATAAAATATCGATTAAATATAAATAAATTCCAAATTAATTCAATTAAATAATAATAATTTATTATTATCATAAATACCCAACTAAAATATCATATAGCTTCAAATATAAATTATACAACTCAATATCATCAATTTCGAGTTAAACGATGTCCAAATTATATTAAAACCCTTTTAAATATATTAAATAAACATTATAAAATAATAATGATTTCCATAGTGATTATTTCAAAATTTGATTTGGATATAACTAACAATCTATAACACAAAATCTAGATTTTTCTCTTTCATTAGAAAACTATAATCATCAAGATTCCAACATTTCCTGTTTTATATAAATCCGACTTATATCGGATCCTGTATATCGAATTAAAGTTCAAAACTCAATATTACGAACTAATTTGCCATTTCGAGCTCGTTTTAAATTATATATAAATTTAACTTCAAACTTCGTTTTAATAACAAATTTAAATATTAAAAACACATTAATATTATAGATACAATATTTAAAATTATAAAATAATTTAAATATTTGAGTACCAAAGATACGGGACATTACACATGTATAGGATAATCACTCTTCAATAAAAAGAGTTTGAACATCCATGAACATGGAATTAGCCAAAAGAAGGAAATGGCTGATTCCAAACCGAAAACCACCAAGTTGATTAGTTCTAAACTTGGTGAAGGGATAAGCAACTTTGTTCTCTGCAAAGTTGCAAATCATAACACAAAACATTCTATCTTTCGACAAGGTAATCCAACATTGCAAAGAAACTAGACTAAGCCTTCCATCTCACCAACGTGGTGGCTTTTCACCTCGCATAGTATTTCTTCCGAAGACGAGGTGACTACACACCTCATTAAGCCTTTCGTCTAACCGACGTGGTGGCTTTACACCCAAAAGAGATTCTACTAAGCATTTTGTCTTGCGACGAGATGACTTCACACCTCACTAAGTGTTTCGTCTAAATGACGTGGTGGTTTCACACCCCAAAGAGAATTAACTAAGCATTTCATATTGGGATGAAGTGGCTTCACACCTGACTAAGCTTTTCGTCTCACGACGAGGTGGCTTCACACCACACTACGCGTTTCGTCAAAATGACGTGGTGGCTTCACATCCGAAAGAGAATTAACTAAGCATTTCGTCTTGCGACGAAGTGTCTTCACACCTCACTAAGCATTTCGTCTAAATGACGTGGTGGCTTCATACCCCCAAGGAGAATTAACTAAGAATTTCATCTTTCGATGAGGTAGCTTCACACCCCCAAAGAGAATTATCTAAGCATTTCGTCTTGCGACGACGTGGCTTCACACGTCACTAAGCGTTTCGTGTAAACAGTGTGGTGGCTTCACACCCCAAAGAGAATGATCAAGATCAATGTACAAAAGCTATACATCACATGTGATCTAACGAAGATGATCGCACATGATCCTGAGATTTCATCTATAGGAATGAAATCGAGTTTGAACTAACTAATTCCAAAAATTAATCGACAAAGTAAATGCAAGTATGTCAACCCACTCGTTTTTACCAAGACGTTTATTTAAATTTCTTATTCAATCGTAAAGACAAAATTACTTGTTTGAAACAAGTAACACTCCAAAATAAGTGAGAATTCTCAATCATTACCCAAAGAAAGCTAAAGACGCCTTGATAGCAAAATAATTGGGCAAAGAAAACTCAAGGCAAGCATGTAAGAATTTTCAAAAAACATAAATTTGGAAAATTGACAAACTTAAATACATTGTAGGTGCACAACAGTACTTAAGAACATGGTGCCCTAAGTCCCTTTGATGCAAAAAAGGTAGATGATCATAGAAATGAACAAATTAACAAAAATAGTAAGAAAGGTACCTTGATAGGTATTAGTTCTCTTTCTTCTTACCCTTACGCCGAGGGCACGAAAGCAAGAAATGGCCCGAGTCCTTGCGATAATGGCAAAAGAAAGGCCTAGGGCACTTGTTAGCATAGTGGTCCTTAGCGCCACAATTGTGACATTCTCCACGAACCCGAGTAGGATTATTTCCTACGGAAGATGCTTGTTTCCCTTTCTTCCTAGAGTGGGAGCCTTGGGATTTACGATAAGATTGCCCCTTCCTTCCTTTACTAACAACTGCGACACCACTATCGCTATCTTTATAGACTTCCTCAATACTAAGCGCGGTATCCACTAACTCATCAAATGGCTCGACGAATTTAAGAAGCAAAGACTTTTTGAGATTCATGCTGAGCCTATGAATAGATTTACAATTCTTCTTCTTTGCAGTATCAATATACTTAAGCCCATATTTGGAGAGAGAGTCGAAAGAAGCGGCATACTCATCCCAGAGGAGTCCCCTGAACAAGGTTTATAAAACGTCGGGCTAATGCCTCTTTCCCACTCTCGGGCATAAACTTGGCTTTATACTTTCCCCGGAATTGTTTCCAAGTTAGGTCCGTTTCTTGAATTTCAGAAGTCATTAGCTTATACCAGTCAAGATCTCGATCTTCGAGCATATTAGAAGCGACTTGGACCTGATGCAAGTCCGAATTGTCCATGAGGAAAAAGATGCGGTCGCATGTCCTCGGCCATGATTGGAACTCAATAACATCTCCAAAGCCTTTAAATGGCTTTCCACCAAGCTTGGTGAAATAACAACATAATCGTGTGAACCCGGGTCTTGGATGGGTAGGCACGGAAGCAACTCCGGCAGCGTGAGCATTAGTCACATGATCCAAGAGTTGTTGAGAGGACATAAAGGCTCCCTCTTGTGGGGAATTGATTGAAGAGCCAACACCGCGACGAGAAGTCATAACCATTCTTCTCCTATAAAAGAGAGAAGAGAAAAAGGTAAGATTCAAACAAATTTGATTGGTCAAACAAAGGATCAAGATATAAGATAGGATATGACGGGTCCTAAGACTCGAATAAAATCCTAAACACGATTTCCTAAGAAACTTAGGACAGTGATCCTCGCCATAATATCTTATACTATTCCGAACTTAGCTCTGATACCAAGTGTAACGTCCCACCTCTATACTCGCGTTAGCCAAGGACATTGTAAGCAATGGTGTCAGATAACCCGAAGAATAAGGTTGTTGAGGAGCGACCATCCACATATTAGCTTTGAACGAGTGTTAAATATGTCGAATAATGTGGTCTAACTTTTTAAATCTCATGATGAAATCCGACACATCTAAATCAAGTTTCAATCTACAACACAGTGGCTATATATAATTCGGAAAACAATATCAAATACATAAGAATAAAATCAGAGTCAGACACAGATATGTTTAGACCAAAAAATGGTTCTAACACCCAAATCATTGTATTTCAAGCATATAATATGAAGAGATAACTGAATAGTAAGGGAAAAAGCAAGGAAACAAGATTTTTACAATAGTTCGGCGTTAATGAGCCTACATCCACTTCATATTTTCTCATTTTAATCGAAGATTACAATTACAATGAATATTGCCTCTCAATCGCTCGAATTCAATGAATAATCCTGTCCGAATCCATTGAATTTTATTGAATAAGATGCTGATTATCTATGGAGAAGTGTTATCCATGGAAGCCATGGATTGTTGAGATATCAAAAGGTCCCTTTAAAATCCTTCAAACGGTGTATTTATAGTTGTAGGAGAGCTTCTGGGAGAACCGGTTCGTGAAGAGGCACGTGGCACCTGATCCGGGAAAGTAGGAGAGCAAGTAGCCTTAAGAATAGGTCACAATTTTGTGCAAAAGCAGATTCGGTCCAGGAGGTTTGTGACCATAGTGTGCATCACGAGCCGGGTCGTGTCAAGGGGGCACCAGGGGCCAAGGAGGCTTCACGAGCCGAGGAGGGGGCGAGCCCTAGGGGGCGGGCCGGTGTCATGGTCTGAGTTTTCAATGCTAGTTTACACCTGTTCACGGAAATAGGCATAACTTCCAAAACGTAAGTCTGATTAAGCCAAATGAAAGCTCTACCTGAAGCTAATTCAGAGGGCTACAAGTATTTGACATTTCTGGTCCCAAATGTGGATGTTTGATAGGGGTTTCGGGATAGTTTTTCCATATTCTGCCACTCCATCCGAGCGATTATTTATCAATGCATGTTCATATTCAAATCCTTTGCTTTGGATAGCCTAGTCACAAAGCAAGCTAACATTTTGCCCCCTAAAGCACATCTTGTCGCAGATGAGATATGCTTTGATATGTTGAGCTAAATCTATTTGGAATGTCGTTTATCCTTGACAAGGCTTTATCCAATTGTTGCATTGCTGCCATGGGAGCTAGTCAGGCCAAGTTCTATGGTAGGAGTGTTCGAAACGATCAGGTAATTGTTTAAACCTTGTCGAATCAAAAGGTCAAATTCTTTCATCAAAAGTCACGCTGGATCGTTGGCTCTCGGGCATGATTCAACACATCTGGGTCGTTGCCAAACAGCGTCATCATTCCATGCAAGCCAAGTACATTGTCGGGCCGGACTTTATTTTACATATGAGTCAATACATGAAGTAGCCATCCAAATCATGGAGTAGTTCAAGAATGCTCGAGCTTGAATTAATATCTGGATGGTTGGGACAAAGCACGTCAGAATCAACATATGACTTTGTCATTTATACTCAAGTTTGGACTACCTTGATATTGATCCAGGATCTTAAAATAGCATTGAATCATAATAGTAAGGAATCCGAAAGCCATGATCACTCTGGATCGTGGTTAAAGGAATCCACAATCACTTTGGATCACTTCATAATTCAATAATCACATGCAAATCAGTAAGAAACATAGTTGAAATCATGTGAACCAGTGCTTGTATGATTGTCACTATTGTAAGGCAGTGGAGGAAATTGTTACACCTTCCATTCGGTGTAGTTTTAGTCTTTAGATTCACATTTAACCCGTAAGCTGGCTCGCTTGGTCGGGGAAGACGAATCAGGTCTTACTCCAGAGACATATTGTACATGTTTTGAATCTTGCTCCAAGCCAAGGTCGTCTTCATGGTCAGTCCATGAATCGACGCTCGTGCCCTTAGTGCTATCAGGGGGCAAGCGAGGTTAGGGCTTATGCCCCCAGCATCGAGGGGGGTTGAGCTGAGTCAATCAGTCATCTAATTTTGAAGATTTTATACTTCCCGTCGTTGCATCTGGTAAGAGTTGCAGGTTTGGCAATCTTAGTTGACCGAGATTATTCTGTGCTATTTCTCAATTTAGCAAAAGTTGGAATCATATATGCGAATGGTCGGACCACATTTATTTTGATATCGTCTCTTCTCTTTAGTCGGATAGTGAGGATTGCCTCACCGGGCATCAGCAAATTCGGTTACTCTCATCAGACTAGTTATGGAGTCAAGTAAACTTGTTAAATGCCAGTGAATAAATGTCGTTATGAAGTTAGTTGGGCCTCTTCGTTTATGCTTCAGCATAGTCCAAAATAGTCATCACAGTCTTGTTGAGCCTCTTTCTCATGCTCGGTTCAATTGAGCTTGATAAACAAGATCATGGGCTCGATAAATTATATAGATTCTCTTTGGAACTGCATATTCTTATCATTCTTTTCCAGGGTCTTTCCTTTGTCCTTATAGTTTCAGGAGTTGGAAGGGGCTCCATTCTTTAGTCGGAAAAGCATCAACATCGTCCATCTCGACATTAACACCTTTTTGTCATAGAAGTATGTCCACCTCAAGGTTGAATTCATCAAAGCTTCTGAGCCAATCTCGTTACAGAGAAAACTTAAAGTCCGGGGGGAATAACGGGGGATCCTGATGTCTTATGGGAAAGGGCTGTAATCGTCGTTATCCACATCATCTTGATAATTGCCGCCAAGAGGCTGCCGCATATTTCCAAGATCAATACTGGTGCCCCCAGCATCAAATCTAAGATTACAAAGGGGGTCTTTGCTAATTTCTTGTTTCCGCGTCAATATTCCCCCCAGGTCATGGTTCAGTCATTTGACCCGACCGATTTCCAGTTCTTCGAATTGTTGTGTTCTTGCTTGGAGCTGGGTGTGAAATTGTTCTTGAGTATCCTTTCAAGTTGGAGCTAAAGCTATTCGTTCATGACCTGAGTTTGTCACAATTCTTGCATTCTCATCTAGGATGTTGCAGGTAGCTATTCCATTGCCCATGTTTCCATCCATGACGTTTTGAGTCCAAGCTGCATGCTGCATGCTTGCTGATTGGTTCGTGTTAAACTCGAGCTGGTGGTTGCTATTTGACTGAGCCAAGTTTGTCACTGCTTAAACTTTGATTTTATCATTTCTAACTAATTGATGATTGTTGCTCGGCCTTCCGATTCAGTACTGGTGCCCCCAGCGTGAAGACTTGAAATAGGTGAAGGTCGTCCTTGGGCTTCTTGGATCCTCCTGTGCAGTAGCTGTCAATCAGGCATATGTCAATCAATTATGAATATAGGCATCAGGTAGTTGAACTATGTCTCTTGAGGCTTGTATTATGTGCCTCCTTGGGGTTTTGTTCTGAGTAGTAGACTTTGAATCCATATCTTTTATACTCCCTCTTTGCATCATGTGTCAGAGTCAGGTGAACATCGATTTGATGGTACGCAGCCCATGCTAATCTCTTATATCTTATTCAGGCTCTGAGGATTGGCATCAGGCAGCGAAAGGTCGGACTTTGATCGTCCAGAGTGTTCCCATTTTCCCTTTGCATCAAGGGAAAAGTCCTAGACAAAGCATGCATCCAATTAGCATGCCAGATAGGGTTGTCCTTCCACGTCTAGCCGTATGTAAGCCATCCACTTGGGGAGTCATTTGGGACTAGTAAATGGATGTTCTCATAGCATCCGTTAAGTGGTCCTCAAATGGCCCGTCAAGATCATAAAATAAGTTAAGTACAAGCAAATAAACTATGCCATTTGTGAGTATTTTAATATTTATGCCCCCAGTCTGGGGTAACGGCATAGGGCATGTGGAGGTCGAATCACATCCTTTTCGAATTTAAATGAAGGAAGGTGTGTTCTGGATAGCACGAAAAATCTTCAATTCATAAAAATCCTGAACATCAAGATTGCGTTGGATTGTATTAAGGCCAGAAGACCGAAGATCGCTCAAGATTGTATTAAGACTGGGTAGAAATCCAAGAATCCCAGGGCTTCGCCGGGTCCTTCCCAGTCGCGAGTATTAGGTCGCATGACATGTCATTGGATAATTCACTCTCAAGGCATCTTTTTGGTCACCGCCTTGAGTCACTTAGGATGCTTATCATTGGGCATCAATGTCAGCCTTCTGGACATGGCCCTTTATTTGTTTTCTGCTGGCTTGCTGTTGCTGCGAGTGCGGGCCTCGGGTTCTTGACCAGTTATCCTTTGTAAATCTACAATCAGCAATCAAAGTGGTATACCTATGATATCATATATTTGCAAGTTTGTTATATCTTTCATTCGAATATATTTGTAGTCAGAGCATTACTACACTGCGTAGTATGCAATAAGTCTCATCACAAATCAGATATGGGTTTCAATTCAGTGTCCCTGCAAATAAATAACACATGATATTGTAGCCGTCATAGGGGTGTGATGTCTGTGTATGCCCCAATCGATAGCGAATAAAGCGCCTGGCCAGGGATTGTTTGGGATTGAGTAGGATCGATAGTGCATTGCCCCCATATCCGAAAATGAGGGGTTCGGGCTCAGCTTTCATTCTTGCTCCCGTTCCTGCAGCGGGGTATGAGCCCTTTCGTGACATTTAATTGCAAAGCCTTTATACTCTCCTATTGTATGCCCATGGTAGAGTTCGGACTCAGCTTTCAGTTTGCTCCCTAATCCTTCAGTGAGGTAGGAAATCATTTGTAGCACACAGTCCCTGGCGCCTTTATACTCTCCCATCGAATACCAAGGGTAGAGTGGAATCAAGGCGGTCTTTTATCGTGGTGCACCTTTACGCCTTGTGGACGCTATCTTCCCGTCCTTTACACCCTCCCTCGGATCATGAGAGTTAGAGTTATAGATTGAGTGGTATTTAATCATGGCACACCCATCACACTCATCCTAGGTTTATACTTTCGTCCAAGCTCTGAAAATTAGAGTTAATCGGGAAAACAGTCGAAAAATGTTTGCCAAGGCTTTGCATTCCTCCGATTGATCAATGGAAGGAGTGGTTGACACCGATCTTTGGGCACCTACATCATTCATATCGTATGAGTTAGTCATGTCAATAACTCAGGAATCACATGAAAGTAAATTGCATAATTGAAAAGTAAGCATATCAAGGGGCAGTGTTGCCTCCTTTCTTTGGATTCATGTTATATGATGGTGTCGAGGGCAGGATCAAGCCATGCAAACGGTCGGACTGCGTCCATCTGTACTCAGATTCTGACTTTGAAATGCAAAAGATCAGTGCACAATTGTGTCGAAGTTTGTCATGTGTGAGCCAAGGATTGGATGGTCATCCCGGATCCACCTTGGGCTATACAGCTTTCATTAAATGGAGGGCGTGGCTTTGTAGACGAGCAGTTCAGTCAAGCTCGTTATGGTTTTGTTCCATAACTCCATATGCGGGTGTCTGAAATCTGATAGGTATCAAATCCGGGGTAACTACACCACCCACATATTAATTCATCTGAGTTAATTACATTAGTAACTCATAAAGCATGCAAATATAAGAGTCATGGTTAAAGAATAATCATGTTAAAGGAATGAATATCATTCGGAGCGAAAATGGCGTTGTAGACTCTTTGCAGGTCCATTTTGCCTCATCCTGTCTTTGTCAGGAAATAGTTGCCAAAGTCTTTAGCTGATGAGAGCCTTTTTCAGACACTGTAAGCGAATGACGAAGTTGTATCTCCTATGAATCGCCTCTTTGCCCCCATGTCAGTGGAAGGATTGAGTGTCATGTAGTCAAGTCTATATTGTTAATGGTAGAACACCATCACATTGGTGTTAGGACGGTAATTGGCAGGAGACCAATGAATCCATACTTATCGAAACTTTGTGATTTCCGTGCTAGGAAATAGGATATGACCACTGGGGAGATATTCATATTTCACAGATCCACTGATATGCCTTCGATCCCATGTCGGGGATAAGA
Organism: Allium sativum; assembly: GCA_030737875.1. Taxonomy (NCBI): domain Eukaryota; kingdom Viridiplantae; phylum Streptophyta; class Magnoliopsida; order Asparagales; family Amaryllidaceae; genus Allium; species Allium sativum. The sequence continues at coordinate 750,151,505 of CM060922.1, forward strand.
GTATGGTGCACAGACTATCAACCAACATCCAGGCTTGAGTGTTCCAAACCTTTAACTCGCCAATCTTCGGGCAAGATTGAGGCAGTCGGTCGTAAAATTTTTGATGTATCATCTTTGGACTAGATGATGTAATCTCGAGCGATCCATGCTCAAATCTCCAGTTGCCCCCAACGTTTGGGGAATGAGTTACTTGGCAAATAATTGATGAAAGGAGTGGAAGTGTGAATCTTCACTTTTTAAATCTAAGACATCGCTCATTATACATTTCATTTGCATATATCTCCCTTCAAGTGGGAAGTTAATTAGTGATTTTGTCGAATCATTCAGGGCGGTGAATTCAGCAATGGGAATCATTGGTGTCTGTCTTGGAACAACCTTCCAAGGAAAATAGGCGGTGTCGACTTGCATATCACATCTCGAGGCATAAAGAACGATGGTACGCCTTTCACTTTACCTTGCCAGATGCATTATGTGATGCAGGAAGTTCATCGTGGGGTTGTCCATGACTCACTTTCGGGTTCGGTCTCCAAAGTTGGATTAACTTCCATCTAATCAATGGTTGGATTATGTAGTGACTTGATGGGGATCATCTTTATCTTTTCTAGATTGTCGAAACTTTCTTACTCGGCCAGATTATTCACCTTTTGATTTTCCGTTCGTAGGACATGAGATACATTGTAAAGTTCTAATCCATCCAACAACTATTCTACCGGTTCTAGGTAAGCTACGAGTTGTGGTTCCTTCGTCTGGAATTCACTTCGAATCTAGCAAACAATAATCTGAGAGTCACAAAAGATGCTCAAACGTCGCTAGTCCCAACTCCTTAGCGGGTTTCAATTCGGTAATCAGGGTGTCGTTTCAGAACCTTTGTTAGTAGCAGAGAATTCCAATCGTAAGGCATAGTAAATTGACCGTCCTTCAGGAGTTATTAATAAAACATAGGCGCCGGACAGTCGATCATTTTTTGCACCGCCTGATTACAACTTCCAGATGCATCTTCTACATCTAACACATCCTCTTCGGGAACGGTAAATTCAGTGGTGGATTCAGCTAATGTTTTCCCTATATGGACTTCTTTAGGAGAGGACTGAGATCAAACTGGTTACGCTCAATGTTCCATTCGAGCAATCTCCCAGATGCCTCAAGTCGCCGCGGGACCTATCGTAGCAACTAATAAGTGTGTATCATAATCGGATGAACTTGGAAGTAGTGGGAGAGCTTTCTCAAAGCAATCAGTAAGCTATAGATGAGCTTTTCAACCTTTGGGTAATTGCGTTCTACCACGGCTACCTTCTTGCTCACATTATAGACTGGTTTTTGGACCTTGTCCTCCTTACATACAAGTGGTGCCTTCCGGCCAAGCTTCAGACACCTTTAATTCTTTGTTGTTCACGGATGTTTATGATTGTTGCAATCTGATCAAGGTCTATTTCGATTCAATGTAAGCCAAACATGAGGCAAGAAGCTTTCCTAACGCAACACCAAACGAGCATTTTAAAGGGTTTAGCTTCATTCTAGATTTTGAAAATCTCTATCAGATCTGAAACGTGGTAGATTGATTGCTCGGACTCTACAAGGGTATCATCTACACGGACTTCCATGGGCCTTCCATTTTGGTTATTAACCATACAATTCAGTAAACGTTGGTATGTTGCCTTGGCATCCTTTAGTCCGACTAGCAACTCCATATAACAGTGCAGGTCGAGGACCACGATGAAACATGTTTATTCATGATCAGGCACATGCATAAGAATCCGGTTGCAACTTGTGCACACATCCATAAGAGGAAGATGTTCATGTTTGGTCATTGAATCCACAAGCTGGCCAATTCTGAGTGATGGGAAGCTTCCTTTTGGGTGGACTTTGTTTAAATCTGAAAAATCGATGCATGTGGGCCATTTTCCATTAGCATTCTTGATGACAGAGAGATTTGATATCCAAGTGGGAAGTGTGGCATCACATATAAAACCATTGCCTTTCATCCTTCCGACTTTTCTTTCATGGCAAATGCTCTCCCTGGACTGAGCATACGTCTTATTTGTTGACAAGAGCACAGTTCAAGTTTATACTCGACAAATGACTCATAATTTGTGGTAAAATCCAGTGAATATTAGCAATGGTCCAAGCGAGCACATCCAGATTCGCCTGTAGAAAGCATATCAGTTCCCTCGTTCGGAATAGGTCTAAATAAGATCCGATTTCAGGACCTTAGTCAGGTCGGCGTAAACAATCGGAACATGTGCGGTTGCATCATTAAATGTCACCCTTCTGCATCCAAATTACCATGCTCTCTGGGGTCCATGTCTTCGGGCAGATCATCAGGCAATTCCTTTTGTGACACTCCCTTTATTTGCAATATTGACACCTCCTTCACACTCCATTTCATCTGAAGGTGAAGCGTCTTTGGGTTTCACGCCATGTATGTTGTGTAGCATATTCCACCTAGCCAAATAGTCGGCTTCTCCAATAACTTGGTCACCAAAGACCATTCCCACTCCATCTTCGGTTAGGATATTTAGCAATAGGCAATAAGGTGCAATGCATGCTCTGAATTCTGTTGGAGCTGGTTGGTCGAGACCTTGATCATATAACCTTAAATGCAATAGCATGGCTTGAACTTGTTGTATGAAGTGGAGAGTTGATTCATATTTACTTTGATCTCAAACTCTAATTTCTTGACCAAGGTCATATGGTGGTTGGTGAGCAGTCAAGTTGCTATCATCCGGGCAAAGATCCATATGTTCAATCATGACTTGCGGTGGTTCAACTGGTACCTAACTCTGGGCACCAACGTGTGTTGATGTGACCCTTATATGACGGAAATCAACCTTCATTAATGTAGTGGACAGCAGTTAAGCGTTGCAAAGGTCAACTAAGTTCTCCCAGGAGTATACCTCAAGACATATGTCTTACATCACACTATACGAGTTAAGTGTATTTTTGTAATGATAGGGTCCCTAGTCACTTTCTAGTATCTTGTCATTGTGAACCATCATTGCTATGATCATCCGAGTCTTCAGAATAGTGCCTGGACTACTCATATTAATGCCATCTGGGACTCTACCAGTCGGATAGGTTTAATTGCGTAAATCAGGTGATCACTACTCGTGCGGGAGCGATCATCAGTAGCATTGGTGAAATCTATACACCATCGGAGTTCTGGAAGAGGAGGTTGCCAAGAGATAGTCATTGTCTCGTATAGTGTCACATCCATCATGTTGAACCTTTTTGATAGCTCCTCACATTGAATGACATCAGTAAATAGGTGTTGTGACTCTAGGAAGAATCCCAGTCATTGCCAATTTGCTGTTAATGTTCTCAGACTATCTACTAAATCTTGGTTGATAAGCATTGGTGATAATTATAGGACAAAATATATTTCGAGCCGAAGGCGAGATGTGCTCCAAGCCGAAGACGAGCCATCAAGCGGGTTCAGGCACAGCGCCGGTGGGGTCCGGGGCCCCACAATCCCGGCGGTGATCGACCTAGCCGGTTAGCTTGAAATTGTGGGCAGCTTACGATTTTGGATGATGGAGCCTTTTCTGAAATGATTAGCTAAATGCAATTTTTTCAAAAACTGTCACTTTTTCAGGTTGGGTCGTGACCCTTGTTCGCCGCCACTTTTCTGGTTCGCTGTTCTCCATTATCCTCCATTTCGCGATTCGTAGAGGTCACTTTGGGATCGGTTCTTGGTAGCTCTTTGGCTTGTGATGCTATGCGGGTCGCGGCTCACACATCCCTTCAGTTCGTGACCTGAGAGTGGGTCACCATTTGGCAGTTTGCCGCATCAATCCCTTCACTTGTAGTGCAGCGCGTGACCTTTCCATGAGACCGGTTCGTGGCCTCCCTAGTGATCGAGTCATGATGCTTCTACGGGTTCCGGTTTGCAACATCACTTCAGGTCGCGGTTCGCTGTTGTCCTTCGGGTCGGATCGAGATTCTCGTTCGTTGTTGGTTTGCAGGGTCGTGAGTGTCTTCACGAGTGGGTGTTACTTCACAAGTTGATCAAAGTGTTGCTTCACGAGCCGAGCTACTCCTTTGCTGAAGCCAGTATTTCATCAGTTTATTTTCTGAGTCAAAAATCTTATCCAACCCGATACTATGCTGGCAACTGCTATGTTTTTCGATGGTGCATCATGGAGTGCTAAGCGCGGCAAGTCCGGTCATATGGACAAATCAGTTCGAGTTCACCTAATCCAGTGATGATCTCCATCATTACAAAATCACTATAGAATTCGTAAGATTTCCTCATCAGGCTAGGCAATCCAATAGTAGACTGGAGAATCCTTATAGGCTGAGAATCTTCATTTCTCAGTGAAAGCACCAAAATGTTAGACCAAAAAATGGTTCTAACACTCAAATCATTGTATTTCGAGCATATAATATGAAGAGACAACTGAAAAATAAGAGAAAAAGCAAGGAAACGGGATTTTTATAGTGGTTCGGCTTTAATGAGCCTACACCACTTCATATTTTCTCATTTCATTCGAAGATTACAATTACAATGAATAATTCTCCCTGAATCCTTTGAATTTTATTGAATAAGATGGTGATTATCTATGGAGAAGTGTTATCCATGGCAGTCATGGATGTGGAGATATCAAAAAGTCCCTTTAAAATCCTTCAAATGGTGTATTTATAGTTGTAGGGAAGCTTCTAGAAGAACTGGTTCGTGATGAGGCACGTGGCAAATGATCCAGGAAAGTAGGAGAGCAAGTAGCCTTAAGAATTGGTCACAATTGTGTGCAAAAGCAGGTTCGGTCCAGGCGGTTCGTGACCATAGTGTGCATCAAGAACCGGGTCGTGGTCAAGGGAGGCTTCACGAGCCGGGGTGATTCACGAGCCAGGGTGCATCACGAGCCGAGGAGGGGGCGAGTATAGGGGGGTGAGCCGGTGTCATGGTCTGAGTTTTCGATGCTAGTTTACAACTGTCCACAGAAATGGGCATAACTTCCAAATCACAAGTCTGATTGAGCCAAACGAAAGCTCTACCTGAAGCTAATTCAGAGGGCTACAAGTATTTGATGTTTTTAGTTCCAAATGTGGATGTTTGATAGGGGTTTTGGGATAGTTTTTCCAAATTCTGTTACTCCATCCGAGCGATTGTTGATCAATGCATATTCATATTCAAATCCTTTGCTTTGGATAGCCTGGTCAAAAAGCAGGCTAACAGATACTCATACAACTAAGGTGGAAATAGATATGGATAACACTACAGAAGTGGTGGTCATAATATAATTGGTCATGCAAGATCCACTATATCATAAAATAATAGGTACATGTACAATACAAAATAATATGTACACACAAAAGTCGCAATCTCAAATACATGAAAGATAAAACTACTAAAACAAGTGTTGTTAACCAAAAGGAAGATTAGCCCATGCTACGGTCAACAAGAGGCACCTGTAATACTCGGTTTGAACTGAGTATTATTTATAAGAAATAATAAACGGATCAGTCTAGCTGTGCTCATCATAGAAAACTGAGATAGAAATAGAGATATAAGTAGAAAATGACATATATAAAATAATGACAATGTTCACATGTAAAATGTGAAGACTCGATATGTCCAGAAAATATGCCAAAGAAATATCAAAACTATATAAGGATATCTCAATAACAAAGAAACAAAGATTGATAAATTAATATCAATACGAGAACGACAACACATACGTCAATAAAAATAAGATTGATAAATTAATATCAACGCCAAACTTACGTCACATATGTCGATAAAAATAAGAGCGAAGAAATCAGTAAATTAGAAATCTCGAAGATCCCAAAGAAGGGGAAGACCTAAGTCAAGGCAGGAGCCCGAAGGCTAATCAAAATCAATATGGGAGTCCAAAGACTCAGCCAACTCAATATCGAAGGTGAAATGCGATCCCAAGGCACAAGCCATAGTGTTGAGCCGAAGCTCCTACGATGGTCCGAAGATCGCAGGTCGTGACCCCGCAGGATGATCCAAAGATCATTGATAAAAATCAGTGAACCGAAGTTTCTCGGGATGATCCGAAGATCATCAGAATAACCTAAAGGTTGGAATGATCCAGAGATCCTCAAGATGCTTCGAAGATCATCGATATGATCAAAATTGGTCAAGTACAGTGTAAACTAAACTGAGCTAGTAATTATAAGAGTTGAGCTACATATCTCATAACAACTTGCTCTACTTGAATATTTACAAACAAGTTGTATATTCCACTAGAAAAATGAAACGATCATTGCCACGGTGTTCAATTGAACAGTTCAAAACTTAACCATCAAACCAAACACAAGGGTTCATAGTCCTTGCTTTTATTAAGGCATTTAATTAGATTTCTCATATGAACGAGAAAAAGATTTACGAAATCATATACTAGTAGATAGTGAAACAATTTAGAAAATATCTTCATATAATGAAGTGGAGTTAGAAACCGAATAGTAAAAGATTTGGTATCTACTAATAAATTAAAAACCTTTTATATAATTTAGATGTGGTAAATCTCGCGTAACAACGATCAAAATGACGACCGAACTAAGAATTCACGTTTAAATAAAGTAAACAAAATCTCATGACTATCGATTATGAATTCCTTCGCCATGAATAAATCGAAAGTCCATCAAAGGTCGAAAATCAAGCCGCTGAAATCTGCTAAACAGAGAAACTTAAAGGTCACAGAAAAGGATGAACGGGCCGAAACTCGGCCGGAAAAGAGCCTGAAACAACCTAAATTGTTGACTATGATCTCCACCGATGAACAACAGAAAAACTGGATTCAGACGTCTAAACTGGGGTTTCCAAAGATATAAGTCTCTTTTTGAGTTTCAGACATCTGAATTGGAAAATTCAGACTTCTGAATTGCAATTCAGATGTCTGAAATAAAAATTTAGACTTCTAAATTGCTCTCTGTTTGTTTTTATAATTACTTGAAGTAGGTCATACGTCTGACCTAAAATATTCAGACGTCTGAATTTTAAACTAAGCACAATTTGGCCTAAAAAACATGCTCTAGATGATATTGGCAAACGCCTTAAGGAGTATGATGTTATATACATGAAAATGAGGCTTCTAAGACTTGCCGAAACAACTTATAACACTCGAATGCATATGCACAAACACATATACATGATATTGCAATGATTTTGGTTTTAAGCTCTAAAACGAACATAATACTAAACCAAAGCAATTAAATGCGATACAAGCAACTTGTGAAGACTTAGAACTTTGTCGGGGCGACAATGGAGCTTTACTAGATCACCAAATCCACTCGTAGCATATGAACTAGGTCGTATGAACAATCCTAACTATAATTTCAACTCAATGAAACATAAACACATGGAATTCAGCTAAGTCATGCTAACCTAACCAATTTACTAGCATATGCAAACTCAAATGAACATTAAATTACACTTTTACAAGCCAATGGCTTGTGGCATAGATGTGAATTCATAAAGAATTCACCTTTGCTTACTAGAAGCATGAAATCAATTCAAAGCTAAGCAAAATCAACCTCTCCTCCAATATAGCTTGTCAATCTCCAACCTAAACTCATAAAAATGGATTTCCCATGAATTTGCTATAGGAAATTTCAGAAATTAAAGAGCGGTATAGTTGGAGAAGATGAAGAGGAGGCTTACCTAAGATTTTCCTTGGATTTTCACTTAATTTCAACAAGAATTGGAGCTCCAAAATTAGGCTAGGGCTTAGGGAATTTTAATTTACAATTCCTTTCCTCATTTCCATTATCTTTGAAGTGTTAGAATGAAACGAAGAGCAGTGGGCTGATGGAGCTCTTAAGGGGATGGGCTAGGTTGGCTAACCAAGCCCCAACCAAGGTGCCAAAATTCCGAATCTCGGAATATATCGATGCTTACACATTTTGATGTCAAAAACAACATTTTGAACTCAATGGAAGTGGTTTCGAGTCCAAATTCGTCCATATGCAAAAAGTGATATTTTGGTCATACACCCAATGAAAAGACCAAATTTCACAACTCTAAAGGTATCGATGATTATAGTTTGAAAAGTCACAGACGACATTTTGAACTAAATGGAAGTGTTTTTGATTCGAAATTCTTCCGTATGCAAAATGTGACTTTTTGGACCTATACTCGATTAACAATTAATGACGTTATATTTAAATATATTATCGTTAAATATGCAGGTTGTTACAAGTTTTTATTGGGAAGGCATGAAGAAGGATGTAGACTTACAGGAAAACCAGTGCCAGAAATGTCAGCAAGTGAAAGCCGAACATCAGAAGCCTATTAGCTTGTTACAGCCGTTGGAAGTTCTAATTTGGAAATCGGATTCGGTATCCATGGATTTTTTGTTGGTTTTCCAAGAACAAGAAGGGAAACGAAATCATTCGGGTTGTTTTGTATAGGTTAACCAAATGTGCGCATTTTATTCCCGTAAGGACCAATAGATCAGCACCTGTTTTGGTAGAGTAATTTGGTGAAGGACATTGTGAGACTTCATGGAATTCCAAGTGGTATCGTAAGTGATAGAGACCCACTATTTACTAGTGAATTTTAGACTAGCCTACAAAAGGCATTGAGAATGAAGCTTAAGATGAGTACTTCTTACAATCCATAGACGGATGGGAAAACCAAAATGGTAAATAAGGTGTTGGAAGATTTATTGAGAGCTTGTATCTAGGATTTTGTTAGTTCATGGGAAGACCATTAACACTTAGTATAATTTTCCTATAACAATAGTTTTCAAACTAGTATAGGATTGACGCCTTTCAAAACTTTATTCGAAATACCGTGTAAATCACCATCATATTTGTTGGAAACAACGGCGGATTGATTCTTGGTCCTGAACTAGTATAAGAAGCCACTGAGAAGATCAAAACTATCAAATGAAGGAAGCTCAATCCAGACAGACGAGTTACGAGGATAAGGGGCGTAAAGGCTTGGAGTTTTCGGTTGAAGATGAAGTTTTTATTAAGGTATCCCCTGTAACACCCCACCTCCGTTAAGGACACTCACAAAGGGAATGCCTTAACTTTGGTGGAGCGTTTTAGTAGACAGAACAGAAATTTACAAGACAGATAAACAATACTTGAGAAATTATAACTTTATTACAGCGGAAAACAGAAATCAGTTTGGTTACATCTTTCCAGAAAAACTCAAGTACATAAATATCAGTCTTGTTCAGAAAATCATCAGAGCACAAAACTTTAAAATCATAATCCCCACAGAAGGTGCTATAAGAAGTTAGGCCATGCTATACGCACTTCAAGTACGTCAAGCAGAAGAAATCCGGATCAAGCTAAAGTATTCCCTCCTTGGAAAACCTGGGGGGATGGAAGAAAAGGGGCGAAAACAAGCAAGGTCAGACATAAAATCTGGCAAGTCCGGTGACTTTCAGCATATGAACATATAATAATAATCATGGCATGCAAATAAAACTGGATGAGAAATAACCGTAACAGGAGCAGCAGATGTACTTAGGTTAAACAGAAGAAACAGAATAATATTACTTTTCATTTCTCTGCACTAATACTAGTATAACAGGATTAAGTGTCACCCTAATGTCTAGACTGAAGCAGAAACAGGAACAGAATAATTTCCACAGAAACAGAATGCTAATAATGGGCCTTTACCACCCGAACAGAAACAGACAGAAACAAAATGCTAATAATGGGCCTTTACCACCCGAACAGAAACAGACAGAAACAGAATGCTGATAATGGGCCTTTACCACCCGAACAGAAATAGAAATAGATTAATCCCTACAGAAACAGAATGTAGAATTAGGTGTACATTAGTAAATGGGCCTTTACCACCCGAACAGACGGTACCACGCAGAAACAGACAGGTGTTGCCACCCAACAGAAATAGACGGTACCAACAGAAACAGATAGAACTAAGTGTACCTTAAAACGCTACCCCAAGCGATCGGCTCCCTAATACATAAATACCCTGTGTCGGCTCCACAATAGGGTGTATCACTCCCTAAAGTGACAACTAATTGGCACAGATCTATTTACAGATGTCATGGCATCTTACATCCTCAGAGGCAGACCGGGATCCATGCACGCACATGACCCGGTTGGAACGCACCATCAACACCCCTCGCCATTATCAGAATGAACCGCTTATAATTAGTTCAGTAAGCGTGCCCGGACCCTACCTACTGTTGGGTCAAAGTTTTGATGCCAAAAAGGGTTACTGACTAATATGGTTCCCAAACAACAGATGACACAAGTAATTTCCCTCCTAACCTTGTGTCCTCAGACTAACAGATTTCAGGTTAACTTGTTTACAAGTTCAGACATACAGAGTTCAGACATACAGAGTTCAGATCAACTGGTTCACAGATCAGATAAGTTTTCAGACTAACGTATCAGATATACGGATTTAACAGATTTACAGATTTGTCTAACTTTGTAATTGGGCCTACAGATTCACGAAACGGGTTTGTTTAATTCATTAGTCCAATTGGTTTAACCCTATCCACCCAACACGTTTTAGACATCATATTTATCCCAGATTTGCATTAATTAAATATTAATGCACAGACATCTCACATTAACTCGGTAGCTTGTGGCTACTGGATATGCCGGGCGATTCCGAGCAGACTTCTGCCACAATCCAGACCAAACCTCGTGTCTAAGCATATTCTGGTTATGCCTACGACCTCTCACATTAGACTGACAGTTTGCGGTCACTGGTTAAGCCGGTTGGTTCCGGGCAGGCTTCGACCGCAAACAGAGTCTAACCTCGTGTCATAGCCAATTCATTCCAATACAGATTTTTCAGATATCAGACTAATTCTGTTTATTTAACAGATTAAATTTCTATACAAGTTACAGTAGATTATTCGAGGTTCTATTAACAAGTTTTGCTCAATTTTAAGTCGAGCCTACAGATTCACATACTTCAAATTTCAGCATTTCAGTTCCAACAGATTACGTCATTCAACAGATTAAACAGACAACAGATCTTGCAGATTAGGATGCTTAGCAGATTTAGCAGATAAGGCAATTTAACATAATTAGCAGATTAGGCAATTCAATCTAATTAGCAGTTTAGGCAATATAACAGAACTAGCAGATTAGGTAATATAACAGATTTAGCAGATAGCAGATTTAGCAGATTATATATATCTAAAACTCTATTTACATATCTTGCCCAATCATAAATTTAGCCTAAACTTACATGCCTAAATCAAGGTCATAATTCATAATACAATATATGCCCCAAATTTTAGCCTTAATATTCCCATTTACAGTTCATGTTAAAACTAGATTTAATATTCTAGTTCACCATTTATGTCCAAGACTAATACACATGTAAATCATTCTCTATTATAGCCAACTAAGATTATGCCAACATATTTGCTATGCCAGATTTACTTAATTAAGCTACGCCCAATCCCCGTATGACATGTTTCCACAAGTTCTCTAAATACTCATGAAATGGCCCTATAGGCTCGATGTACATAACAGTGAATGGGAATAAATTAGCAAAGTTACATACTAAATATGAGATCTAACATCATTAAGGGAATAGACATAAGAAACTAACTACCATAGTTATAGGCAACTAACCATAATAGTCATGGGCGACTAATCACAATAGTTTCTTATTCAGTGTCATAGGCAATAGTCTCATAGTCATGAATCATAGTCATAGGCAATAGTCTCATAGTCAATGAATCATAGTCATGGGCAATAGTCTCATAGTCAATGAATCATAGTCATAGGCAATAGTCTCATAGGCAACGGTTTCATGTCCAATTATGCATTATTATTTGTCCCAAAATTTAGCGTTCGTGCGTTAATCTCTTATGAGATGTGGCGCAGGCTCGCAATAGCCTGGCTATAGAACAGAAAGAAGAAAGAGGTACAGAATAGTCATAGAAAAACAGATCTGACAGATAAGAATATACCTAACCTCAGATTCAGATTTATAATCATGTCACAATTATAATTACAGTTTATAGCGGAAAATAACTGTATTTGCCTTTCGTGGTTTTAAGAAAGGATAATAAACTGTTGTTGATGCATAAATGATGAATTATTCCTCTTTAATTGTTGTCGTAGCTCTAAACTTGGATTTGAGATTTGATTTAGCTTTTAATTCTATTCAGGTTGGAAGAAGATTCATCAGTCCAAGTTTTGATTCCAGTAGGGTAGCGACGCCATTTTTATTTTTAATTAGAACAGAGGCAGAATATAGACAAAACGAAATGGTGTGGGGAGAATGAGGCTAGGGGTGAGTTTATATAGGATTAGGCGGACGAATCTAGACAGAAACGAGACCGGATACATTAGAATGAACTAGGTTAAAAAACTGGATTTCGGGAGCAGGTCGACCCCCAGGTCGACACTATGGTCGACCTGGTCTGGCCAGGTCGACCCCCAGGTCGACACTATGGTCGACCTGGCCCTTGGGAGGTCGACACTATGGTCGACCCCCAGGTCGACTGGTCCATGGGCGGGAATTTTCCCGCCCAGCCTGTTCTGGGATTTTGAATTCGAATTTTCGCGCTGTTTTCGATTCTAAAATTCTCTGAAACTTCGGAGGGCCATATCTCCCTCATACGGACTCCGTTTCTCGAAAACTCAGACTTGTTTCCAAGCAGAATTTTAAGACGAACGCAATGGCGCAACCTGTTTCCCTTGATTCTTATTTTAAAATTTAATTATTTTCTGATTTGTTACTTACACGTTCACAGAAAATACGGGGTGTTACATTCTCCCCTCCTTAAAGGATTTCGTCCCAGAAATCTTCAAGTTATGGAGAATGTGTCCTACCATCCAGTCATCCATCTACTCAACCATCATCCACAAGCATCCATTGTCCTTAGAAAACTTCGAATGTTGTATGAACATATGCAAAAGTGTGTGTATATGTTCCTTATCTAATTCAAAGATCAGGCGGTCCACTGATTCAGTTGACCTCCTCAATACGAAGTATGTCAGTGTCATGAGTCCAACATGTATGCAATTTTCCTATTTGATACATATCATTCTTATATGAGTGACAACCATTCATTCATATGAAACATCCATGTGATGAGTCAATCATTTTGCATCCACAGAAATTGAGAATGCTCACACATCCATATGCATATGAGAGTGTTTTCAAGTCGATCTAGTGTCTAGTGTGTGTATATGCATCCACGAGCAACCACTAGCAACCACTTGCATCCACTTGCAACCATCAAACATAACATGTCTCAAACACATGTTTACATCCATAGGATTCCTATCTATAGGTCGAAGACTCGATTGATAGGATACAGTCGAGTGATGGGAGCGAGTGCAGATAAACAAAACTTGGTTTCCATTAGACCTTGGTTAAGAGACAAATTTCCCCTAAGTATCAACCCGAAGACCGAAATCAACATCAGATTGATACCCAGAGGATTACCCTCTTTAGACAATGTCAAAACTAGAAATCTCAGCCTTATCAGAAATATTCAGATATTTACAGATTACCGGTACAGAGCAGATTACTAAATGATTCTTAGGAAACTAAGCATGATAAAAAAAACTAGAATGTATGCGTCATAGTCAACTTAACGCTCAACACAGATACCCAACTTACCACGCTTAGATGAGTCACAACCCTTATGGGTCTGAATCTACAGCGGAATCAGAAATAATACTAGTATTCAAGTGCAGAGTATCGATTACAGAATCGAAATGCCAGAATCAGGAAAGAGTTTTAACCCAAAATCAGATAAAGAAATTAAACCTCCTACAGAATGTTTTCCTATTTCTATCCTATCCACTAGCCTCGAGAGTGTTCGCTTACCTTCCAAAAGTTGGTCCTGCCCTCTGCCGTTGTCCTCGTTTCTTCGGACAGTCCCTAGTGAAGTGTCCCATCTGACCACAGTTGAAGCAAGTGCCCTTTCTTTTTCTGCAATCCTTGTTCAGATGAGTCGAGCTTCCACAAGTAAAGCACTTTTTCTCCTTCTTATCTTTAGAATTTTCACCCTTCCTTTGTGTTTCCTTTTTGGGCCATGCTTTCTTGTTCTGTGGTTCTTCCTTCTTTGCCTCTTCTTTCTTGCCGTTGTCTTCCTCGTGCAGTAGCGCCATATCCACCAATCTCTCGTAAGTCGCCCCCATGGGTACATGGGTCATGGCTAAGTTGTGCAGTGGCTCATTCAATCCTTTAACAAAGCGGAGAGCCTTTTTATGTTGGGTGTTGACTAAATCTAGTCCGAACCTAGCCAGTTGGTTGAACTGGTTGATGTATTCCTTGACCGTCATACTTCTTTGCTTAAGAGATAAGAACTTTTCCAGTTGTAGACTTCGTTCAGCTTGCGAGAGGAATTTTGTCTCAAACCTTGTTCTGAAATCCATCCATGTTTCAACCGGTCTCTCGGCGTTAGTGACTTCCCACCAGTAGGAAGCTTCATCCTTGAGCAACCATACCGCCAATTGTACCTTCTGCCTATCGTCCACCTCGAAAATAACTAACAGATCCTCAGTTTCTTTGAGCCGGTTCCTCGCTTCTACGAATGATTCAGTTCCCTTGAAATCCTTTCCACCCATGGCCCTAAATCTTTACAGATCTTTGAAAAAGCAATTGCACGAGGAGGGGGCGGAGGAGGAGGAATCGCTGCAGCTGGAGGAGGAATATCTGCTGGGCCTGCATCGTTAGCCCTAGCCTCTAAGTACCTCCTAAACAAGCCAGGTATTGGCATGCCCTCTGGAAAGTTAAAATTCCCAGACACACTGGAAAGAAATAAAAAGATTTAAAACGGAGAACGAAAAAAATAGATATATGGCTTTTTGGGGATTATGTTTTTCAAAATAAACTTTATTTTTGAAAATACTTCCTCTTAAAACCTTTTTGAAAATAGTTTTCAAAAACTTCTAATCTGGTAACCTTCAGCTCTGATACCAAGTGTAACACCCCACCTCCGTTAAGGACACTCACAAAGGGAATGCCTTAACTTTGGTGGAGCGTTTTAGTAGACAGAACAGAAATTTACAAGACAGATAAACAATACTTGAGAAATTATAACTTTATTACAGCGGAAAACAGAAATCAGTTTGGTTACATATTTCCAGAAAAACTCAAGTACATAAATATCAGTCTTGTTCAGAAAATCATCAGAGTACAAAACTTTAAAATCATAGTCCCCACAGAAGGTGCCATAAGAAGTTAAGCCATGCTTTACGCACTACAAGTACTTCAAGTAGAAGAAATCCGAATCAAGCTAAAGTATTCCCTCCTTGGCAAACCTGTGGGTAACGGAAGAAAAGGGGCAAAAACAAGCAAGGTTAGACATAAAGTCTGGCAAGTCCAGTGATTTTCAGCATATGAACAGATAATAATAATCACGGCATGCAAATAAAACTGGATGAGAGATAACCGTAACAGGAGCAGCAGATGTACTTAGGTTAAACAGAAGAAACAGAATAATATTACTTTTCATTTCTCTGCACTAATATTAGTATAATAGGATTAGGTGTCACCCTAATGTCTAAACTAAAGCAGAAACAGGAACATAATAATTTCCACAGAAACAGAACGCTAATAATGGGCCTTTACCACCCGAACAGAAACAGAATGCTAATAATGGGCCTTTACCACCTGAATAGAAACAGAAAGAAACAGAATGCTGATAATGGGCCTTTACCACCCGAACAGAAACAGAAATAGATTAATCCCTACGGAAACAGAATGTAGAATTAGGTGTACATTAGTAAATGGGCCTTTACCACCCGAACAGACGGTACCACGCAGAAACAGACAGGTGTTGCCACCGAACAGAAACAGACGGTACCAACAGAAATAGACAGAACTAAGTGTACTATAAAACCCTACCCCAAGCGATCAGCTCCCTAATACATAAATACCCTGTGTCGGCTCCACAATGGGGTGTATCACTCCCTAAAGTGACAACCAATTGGCACAGACCCATTTACAGAAGTCACGGCGTCTTACATCCTCAGAGGCAGACCGGGATCCATGCACGCATATGACACGGTTGGAATGCACCATCAACACCCCTCGCCATTATCAGAATGAACCACTTATAATTAGTTCAGTAAGCGTGCCCGGACCCTACCTACTGTTGGGTCAAAGTTTTGATACCAAAAAGGGTTATTGACTAATATGGGTCCCAAACAACAGATGACACAAGTAATTTCCCTCTTAACCTTATGTCCCCAGACTAACAGATTTTAGATTAACTTGTTTACAAGTTCAGACATACGGAGTTCAGTCAACTAGTTCACAAATCAGACAAGTTTTCAGACTAACGGATCAGATATACGGACTTAACAGATTTATAGATTTGTCTAAATTTGTAATTGGGCCTACAGATTCACGAAACGGGTTTATTTAATTCATTAGTCCAATTGGTTTAACCCTATCCACCCAACACGTTTCAGACATCATATTTATCCCAGATTTGCATTAATAAATATTAATGCATGGAACTCTCAAATTAGGTCGGTAGCTTGTGGCTGCTGGATATGCCGGGCAGTTCCGGGCAGACTTCTGCCACAAGCCAGACCTAACCTCGTGTCTAAGCATATTTTGGTTATTACTACGACCTCTCACATTAGACTGACAGTTTGCGGTCGCTGGTTAAGCCGGTTGGTTCCGGGCAGGCTTCTACCACAAACAGAGTCTAACCTCGTGTCATAGCCAATTCATTCCAATACAGATTTTTCAGATATCAGACTAATTCTGTTTATTTAACAGAATAAATTTCTGTACAAGTTACAGTAGATTATTCGAGGTTCTATTAACAAGTTTTGCTCAATTTTAAGTCAAGCCTACAGATTCACATACTTCAAATTTTTGCATTTCAGTTCCAACAGATTATGTCATTCAACAGATTAAACAAATAACAGATCTTGCAGATTAGGCTACTTAGCAGATTTAGCAGATAAGGCAATTTAACATAATTAGCAGATTAGGCAATTCAATCTAATTAGCAGTTTAGGCAATATAACAGAACTAGCAGATTAGGCAATATAACAGATTTAGTAGATTTAGCAGATTATATATATCTAAAACTCTATTTACATATCTTGCCCAATCATAAATTTAGCCTAAACTTACATGCCTAAATCAAGGTCATAATTCATAATACAATATATGCCCGAAATTTTAGCCTTAATATTCCCATTTACAGTTCATGTTAAAATTAGATTTAATATTCTAGTTCACCATTTATGTCCAAGACTAATACACATGTAAATCATTCTCTATTATAGCCAACTCAGATTATGCCAACATATTTGCTATACCAGATTTACTTAATTAAGCTACGCCCAATCCCCGTATAACATGTTTCCACAAGTTCTCTAAATACTCATGAAATGGCCTTATAGGCTCGATGTACATAACAGTGAATGGGAATAAACTAGCAAAGTTACATACTAAATATGAGATCTAACATCATTAAGGGAATAGGCATAAGAAACTAACTACCATAGTTATAGGCAACTAACCACAATAGTCATGGGCGACTAATCACAATAGTTTCTTATTCAGTGTCATAGGCAATAGTCTCATAGTCATGAATCATAGTCATAGGCAATAGTCTCATAGTCAATGAATCATAGTCATGGGCAATAGTCTCATAGTCAATGAATCATAGTCATAGGCAATAGTCTCATAGGCAACAGTTTCATGTCCAATTATGCATTATTATTTGTCCCAAAATTTAGCGTTCGTGCGTTAATCTCTTATGAGATGTGGCTATAGAACAGAAAGAAGAAAGAGGTACCAAATAGTCACAGAAAAACAGATCTGACAGATAAGAATATACATAACCTCAGATTCAGATTTATAATCATGTCACAATTATAATTACAGTTTATAGCGGAAAATAACTGTACTTGCCTTTCGTGGTTTTAAGAAAGGATAATAAACTGTTGTTGATGCAGAAATTCTGAATTATTCCTCTTTAATTGTTGTCGTAGCTCTAAACTTGGATTTGAGATTTGATTTAGCTTTTAATTCTATTTAGGTTGGAAGAAGATTCATCAGTCCAAGTTTTGATTCCAGCAGGGTAGCGACGCCATTTTTATTTTTAATTAGAACAGAGGCAGAATATAGACAGAATGAAATGGTGTGGGGAGAATGAGGCTAGGGGTGAGTTTATATAGGATTAGGCAGACGAATCTAGACAGAAACGAGACCGGATACATCAGAATGAACCAGGTTAAAAAAACTGGGTTTCGGGAGCAGGTCGACCCCCAGGTCGACACTATGGTCGACCTGGTCTGGCCAAGTCGACCCCCAGGTCGACACTATGGTCGACCTGGCCCTTGGGAGGTCGACACTATGGTCGACCCCCAGGTCGACCTAGTCCATGGGCGGGAATTTTCCCTCCCAGCCTGTTCTGGGATTTTGAATTCGAATTTTCGAGCTGTTTTCGATTCTGCAATTCTCTGAAACTTCGGAGGGCCATATCTCCATCATACGGACTCTGTTTCTCGAAAACACGGACTCATTCCCAAGCAGAATTTCGATACGAACGCAATGGAGCAACCCGTTTCCCTTGATTCTTATTTTAAAATTTAATTATTCTCTGATTTGTTACTTACACGTTCACAGAAAACACGGGGTGTTACATCTCTTATGAAGGGCGTTGTTCGTTTTAGGAAATCCCAAAAGCTTATGTCAAGATATGTTGGAACTTTTCCTCTCTCGTAAAGGATTGGAAAGCTTACTTATAAATAGTTGCTACTAGAAAATTTAACGGGAGTTCATAATGTGTTTCACGTGTCACACTTACAAAAGTATGTGCATGTTCCCGATGCAATTCTAGACCCGAAGACGTCAGATGGGTGGTTGTAGAACCTGATCTAACTATTTTAAAAAGCTAGTAAGGATTATGGAAAGTGACAAAAGGAATTTGGGAAGTAAGTCGGTTAAAGTGGTACAGGTCGAGTGGAGATGAAAGGGATTGCACTTCAGAAACCAAAAGCTGAATTAGAGAAGCTTATCCAGATTTTTCATGATATGGTCCCTATTGCTTTATAGATAGCATTGTTACTTGATTGCTTGTTGCTACGATTAATTAGTCCTTGTCTAAATTTTGAGGACGAAAGTACTTAAGGGGGGAGAAGGTGTATAAACCCTGATTTTAATAACCGAAATCTACGTTGATTGTCATGTTGTGTTCTTGCTGTATTTGATGTTTTATGATGTTTAAAAAATAGTTTGGATTTTCAGTATAGTTACTTTCATATGATGTTATTTAAATGAAAATTGCTTCCATTAGGAAGCTAATAAACATGGTAATGGATTAAAAGTTAGGTAGAAACCATTAAATAGAGATCTCCAAATAATATGAAAATTTTGTATGATTTGTGGTTAATGAATGTGGATATGGGTTTTAAAATTCGTGAATTGTTATGCTTGCATGAATTTGTTATAATTTTCCTAAGGGTGCATGCTTTGGGAAAGATTACGCGCCAATTCTAGTGTCAACATATAAGTTGTTAGACCTATGTATTTTGTATTTTTATAAAGTACAAAGTATCGGGAAATTGTATACATTTTATCTAAAAAATATAAACCAATAGATTTTTGACAAATATAATGGAGTTAGTGAAAGGAAATACTTTATATAGAAATAAATAGTTTTGTATACAATTATTGTCAGAGCCATTTCCAGATTTGGAAGCACTTTTGATAACCGTCGGAACGTCCTTTCGAACCGACTAAATAGTTGAAATATCACAAGTATGATATTTGAAGTATTCGGACCTCCACCTCATGGCTTTCAATTTTGGGATTTGGTCTTGACACTTACAAATATTTTGGTTTTAAGAGATCACTGCTTCAATATAGGCTTATACCTCAAGCCTTTCGGACATGCAAAAGGTGTATTTTCTATAAAAGATCTATTTTGCTATACAAAGCCGACCCTGGCCTAATGCTAACTGGTCCATTGCACAGGGTAGAAATCACGCGGAGGCATAAAAAACCCTAAATCAGAAAACGCGTGTAGCAAAAATAAAGTTGCGAAGGATGGAGGTAGAAGAAAGAATGCATACATGAAGAAGGACCGAGACCGAGAAGAAGATCGCACAAAAAGAACTTATGAAGAAGGAAGAGAGTCAAGAGACGTTGAACTAGAAAAGAAAGGTGACCCTAATTTTTAATTAATCGACAAACTGTGACCAGTTCATTCTGTGAAGTGAATGTATTTTTTATATTCGACTTTCTTGGATAAAATGTAGATTTTGTTAACAATCTAACGGATTTTCTGTAACGTTCCAATTTCTATTGAATCCGGTTGATAATCCAGTGTATTTTTTAATTAGATTTCTATAATGTTGTGGTTTTTAACATATTTTCTATAATGTATTTTTTAATCAGATCCATTGAATTCTTTTGATAAGCTAACGGGTTCCATTAATTAAATCTAGTTTATCATAACACCTCAGAAGAAATATAAAGTGACTAAATTAGAACATAATCATAGTTGTCTACTTCTAATTTGTTCTCAGGAATGTATTTTTTCATTGGAAATTTGAAGGAGAGTTTGAATTTATGTGCATATATTGTAATTTCTAAATGCTAAATATGTTTAGAAAAGACAAATTTTATTTATAAGTTTGGTGAACAAAATTTTATAATAAATAATATGATTTTATCTCATTGCAACACTATTTAGACTGATTATCTATGATTTTAAACTTTATTTTTATTTATCTTGTTTGCACTATTAGCTCATAATTACAGTATTGAATTTTCAAATATTGACATACCTCACAAATATGAATATTATATAATATCATTATGTAAAATTTTATATTAGGGGCACCATTTAGTAAATTGCACTAGGCATAATAATTCCTAGAATCGGCTCTGTTACTATATATATATATAGGTGGGGGGGTGTATGAGAGATAATGGGGGTTGAATGCCTCTAGGTATTTCATTGGCAATGGATGGGGCTTCCAACCGAAGCCTATGCTTCCACAAACCCATTGAAATCGTTGCTTCCATAGGAATGCCTTTATAAACTGTTTTCATAAAATTCTTCTTTAGGCACTAAAGGAGTTGTTAAAGAATTTTTCCTAAAATAAAATATTTTAAGGAATTTCCTCCATAGCGGTCGGCATCGGTGATGACAACGAGAAACTTTTATCTAAATTATAATGCATGTATATTTCTAAATCGAATAGAGGCCTTGCCTTTACTGCTTACTGTCATTGCGGGATGATAGGCATTAATTTTTGTTGAGCAAGCAAAGCCGGAATGGCTTCCCCTTTTGGAATAGCTTGAAAATAGAATACGATATCATTGCGGGAGTCGAAATAGATTGGAGCCGATATAGGCATAGGGTCCAATATATTGTATGTGTTCTTTACTTTCCCTTGAAATGTTATGTATTGGTTGTTGCCATTATTAAGTCATTGTGTTTGCGTGGGGGATGACGAGAGGGTCCTAGGGGTGAGGAATTGGATACTCATCAGTAAATTAAATAATGATTAATAAATGTGAATTTATTGCTTCGCGCAGTACAAATGGAGTAGGAAAGGAACCTTCATTTTCATGTAATGGGAAGGTACTCTGTGAAGCACTAAAGGGAACCAAAAGGGATGTTGGACCCGTATAGATGACTTGTGATGCCATTAAATACTGGAAGGGAACCAACAATATAATGAAGTTTTGACTTCGTTGCCTAGCTAAGTAGTTCTTTGAGAAAGCAGATGTAAGTCTAATTAGGGAGGGAATCCATTGTGTGTTGTGTGATAAATGTTAACATCATTGTTGTATGTCTATATGTATTATGTTGTTGTGATAATAGAACTAATCATTCAAGTGCAGGGAATGTATGATTTTATGCTTTCATATGAGATACTAACGAAAGTGAAACCCGTTCTGCTATGTGGTGTGGTCTCATTAGATATCACTGATGTCGGATTATACGTTGTTATTCATACCAGTCTTTTTGACTAACACGTAGTTTATGTTTTTCCCTTTAAACTCTTAAATGCTCAATTGAGCAGGCTGTGGGTTTGGGGGTTTCAGATGTTAGCTACTGATAATGTTCCGGAGGTGAAGATGGTGATAGCTATTTAGGAGCGCAACCATGTTTTGTTTTGTTGTTGGTTTTATGTATTGGCATATGTTGCGAATGCCGCTATTTATACTCTGATAACTCGACGAGGTATCTTCATATGTTGCTCTGGATGTTATTTTCTAATAACTATATTTTCTCCGAATGGATTGTACGAATGGTTGTATGAATGAATGTTTTGTGATATCTTTCCTACTCCCGTGTTATCTGATGTTGAGATTGAATAACATTTAATTTTCTATCATCAAAAGTTAATACTAGAGGTGACTGCAACACTTATACCATTTAACTTCCGTTCTTTGAGAATGTGGTATTACATTAAATCTTCTGTGTCTCTTATTTTTTTTCTTCTTTCTGTTTCCATTATTTGTTCTTATGAGATTTCAAAGTTAATTTTAAGTTGATTCAGTATTCAAATAGGTAATACTATATTTCAATCTAAATCCTTTCGTAGTCATCTTTCCTTAACAATTCTCTTTCTTCCCACTACACTAAATTAATTAAATCGAAAGTTAGGGTGGAAATCAATGGACTAAGGAGAGTATCCAAATTATAGTTCAATTAATCATTATCCTGCCTTAGACACACACACACACACAAATGCATATATATATATATATATATATATATATATATATACACACACACATACACACACATATAATGATTATGAATAATGTCTATTTTAAGGACTCTCTTTTCCATTACATTCGATGTTATTGCACAAATAGGAACTCAATGTAATAATGGCATGAAAGGAAGGACTTGGAAGAAATACCTATACAAATCTAAGAATAACATATATCACAATGGAAAGAATAAAGTATAATAACAATATAGAAAACATGCACTAATATCTGTGTTGTAAAAACCATTTTAGGTTTTCACCTAAGCATCACATAGGCGCTAGGCCATCCTAACTATGTAGGATTTTGTTTAGTATACTGAAATGTGACCTGTTGCATTATATAAGGGATAAAATTCCAAAATAGCCTAGTTTTTAAAACTAATAGCTGATTTAGACCAGTTTTCAAACTATTTGCAGAAATATGTTTGTTTTGATCATCTCAGTGCTGAGGTGGCCAAGCTTTTTAAAAAAAAACTCGGAGGCGCACTTGGGAAGTGAGCCCCTTAAAAAAATATAAGGGCGCACTTGTTAACTGTGCCCTTGCTTATTTCGGTAACATGTTTATTTTATTACCTAAACTTAGAGGTGACAATTAGGCCTGACCCGATAAATCCGGACTCGACCCGACGGGTCCTGATTATAGGCGGGTCAGGTTTTGTCCGGTCTAAACTATAAATTTCAAAAATCTGGACCCGATCCGACCCGAGCTTTGGTTCGGGTTGGGTCGGATCGGTTTGGGTCCGGGTTGGAAATAACACTAAAACTAAATATATTTCAATGTTTTTTGGTCGGGTCTTGCGAGTCGGGTTGGGTTGGATTTTATCGGGTCTTTATTGTATTTTTTATTACCCGGACCCGACCCGAAACTCATCGGGTTCGGTTTGGGTTCGGGTCTTTTTGGATCGGTTCGGGTTTTCGGTTCTCGGTTCTAATTGTCAGCCGTGTCTAATCTAAACACAAAAAGTAAAGTATAATAAAGATATCGGAAAACCGGGGACTAGCTGTAACCGGTTCTTTAGTAATAAATGTGTGGTTGCTAAAAAAACAACGATTATGTTTCCATATTCAGTTTAATATTTTGCCCCACAGATCACTATCCACAAGTTTAGCAATTAGAATATTATAAATATGTAACAGTGAACATATAGGTCTAAACTCTAACTAAGTTAGTGTTATTTGTTTATCATCTTTGAAATATGCCACTGAAATGAACAGGGTTGTCTGACACATCATTTGCAACATTGTTAGAGAAACAAAAAATATTTTACAAAATTAAGATCGCATACTTATAGATTGGGGTGATAAAAACTTGCCCTATGCAATGTCAAAGTTAAAAGACTTGTAATCAGCTGCAGCAAGGTAGTTCCATAGGCTTCGGATATCTGCGTTGCCATAGCGTGGTAAGTTGATGTTTCCACTTTGAGTGTGGTTATTGACCAGTGTATATATTGCTACACAATAACTCTAATAACCAAGGGCTCACTTGACAAGTGCACCCTTATATTTTTTAATGGACACCCTTATATTTTTTAATGGACGCACTTCCCAAGTGTATCACCGATTTTTTTAAAATATGGTCAGCTCAGCGCTGAGGTAGTCAAAACAAGTTTATTTCTACAAATAGTTTGAAACTAGCCTAAATCTGCTATTAATATTAAAAACTAGGCTATTTTAAACTTTTGTCCTTATATAAGTCCATAATCACTATATATGCAATAATTTAGGGAGATCAAATATCATGTCCCCATAATTCTCTATTCCCTATACCCAACTAATCAAAGCCCTTGATTTCTACCTTTTTGCAATTAAGTCAGAGACAGAAAGACGGTTTAATTGCAAAAGGTGTAAATCAGGGGGTCCTGATTGGTTGGGTACAGGGGTTTTGGGGATAGAGGATTTGATTTTTAATTTAAGCATTATGTCTCTAGCATTTAATTACCCATTTCAGATGATTTTCTCTTGGTGCTTGGTTCCAAAACCTGTCTGAACTCTTGATATCCCTTTTAAGTATCCGTTAATACTAAATAAAATACAATTTTTTTTAATCAAATGCATGATTTTATCAAATATCATAGCTTTGATCAATTCTCTATTAATCTCCACCTATGTGATTTTTAGGCCATCCCCAATGCGGGGTTGGTTGAAAAGCAACCGACCCCCAACGCTTGGGTCGTATGGAGAGTCAGTGTTGCTTCGACAACCCTGGAGGTTGTTGGAGCAACCATTTGGTTGTTCCAACAACCGGCCTTAGCCGACTTTGTTAAAGCCGGCCAAGCATAGCCGGCTTTAACAAAGCCAACTATTCCTCTTACAATTTTATTTTTTTTCCTCAGCCTAATGCTGAGACATTTTTTAAGGTAATTTTTATTTTTTATTTTTTCTCTTAGCCAACTTTCTAAAAGCCAACTAAGAGATTATATTATTTTTTTTAATGTAAATTTCTTAGCCGGCTTTTAGAAAGCCGGCTAAGATAAAAACAACCCCCCAACCCGCTGGGGGTTGCTCGGGTCAACCGGCATGAATTTGACCACGAGCAACCCCGTGTTGGGATGCTCTTACAACCTTGGTAAATATAACCTATTATATATGAAACAAGGAACAATAGTGACAACATCATGTCTAAATTTTAGTAGAGACATCATTAGATTTACAATAACTTAGTCATTTATCAAATCTTTATACAAATATCTTGGAACATTACGGTAAACCTGGCTTGTTGTAATAACAAAGGTAACAAAATAGTAAACACTCTATCAACTCCATTGTTCGGCCCAACAGGCCAAGTCAAATTATTTACGTATATGTAATACAATAAAGGGAAAATAAGAGTACCAGATATAAGTCTAGTGAGTAAAATTTAATAATTCTCGCTATTGGACACACTAGTTCAACGCCTAAAAGATCGATGTTTAAACAGGGACGCATCAAGAAGGATAAATCGATGGGTTAAAATAGTTTGTATGGTATAAAAGAAAGACATGAAATTTAAGCAATCTTCATTTTTAGATATAAATAAAGAAGGAATGAAGTATAGAGACTAAAATGAACCAAACAACAATGCATGACTAATGTTAAACTATGGACAATTCCTGATAAACTAAAAATGAATATCCGTATACCTAGAATAATAAGATAGAGATAGAATGACTATAAATAAAATAAATGTAGAACACCACAGGTTATATATTATTCATGTATCATACTCTAGGCGCACCACTCTACTATCCTGTCAACTTGTAAAGAAGGTATAAAGAGCGAAATATGAAGGTCCCTAACATTATTTGATGAGTAAGAAATATTTCTAATGGCACAGTGTTGAAAGGTATATAAATTTTCATTTGTGTTTAGAAAACGTAATAGGGTTAGTCCGAACATGTATACTTATATCCAACTAGTTCGCTAACTTGTGTAACATAAGATGATAACCTATAATATGTCTAAATCCATTAGCAGCCAGCCACTATGTCTCACCCAAAGGTTGGATGCCCTACAACTTGATAAAATTAAAAATACCTTGGGTATAAAGACTGACTAACCCTATTACAAACCACTGTCGATACGCCAATTAGCATATAATTACAATAGTGATCTACTTATACAATTACACAATTTCATCCTACGATCCCTGTCATTCAATTAATATCATACAAAGATCAAACAACAAATTGATTATCTTGCTAGTACACTGGAGAATGATATAAACCCTAATAATATAGACATTTTAATCCTTCTAACAGTTCACGTATTGAAATGTGCAATCGTGAAAGTAATAATAAATGTAAGAGCAATATAATGCGATACAATGACAGTCCATATTAAGTGTTACATTATACAATATCAGAACGTCACACGAACTCAAAACGTGAATAAAGAAGAAACAAATTCACGAAACTATTCAGCTTAGCCTGCACAAGGTTCAACTTATGTAACCTACAAATTGTTGGTCGTCTACTAAACATAATTTTTTTTGCACATGTAATTTTTTATTTAGCAGTACACCAGTTGACTTTTTTTTTTTAGAAACTTTGTACTTTACTATATATATAAGCCCATGATTTCCACCTTTCATTTATATTAAAAAAATTGTGTGGGAAGTGAGAGAGTTAGTGGAAGAAGGGAAAAGAGGAGTAAGTGTGAAATGAGTGGTGGAAAAGTGGTAGACTAAAGGGGTGTTCACTATTTGGGGTGTCATTGAACCTGCCATGTATATATATATATATATATATATATATATATATATATATATATATATATATATATATATAAAAGATTTTACATCCTCAGTAGTATAACTCACAACAAGTGACAGACTACTCACTCTGTAAAACTCGCTCGGACGGAGACTCCGTACCAACTAAAGATTTAAAATCAACAGACAACGTTTATGCCTAATATATATATATATATATATATATATATATATATATATATATATATATATATATATATGCAAGCGTTCCGTGGCACCCAAAAATGGTGCACCCCAAAAGCCCCCTGATTTCCACCTCTCATTTATATTAAAAAAAGTGAGTGGGAAGTGAGAGAGTTAATGGAACGAGGGAGAAGAGGAGTAAGTGTGAAATGAGTGGTGGAAAAGTGGTAGACTAAAGGGGTGCTCACTATTTGGGGTGCCATTGAACCTGCCTTGTATGTGTGTGTGTGTGTGTATATATATATATATGTATATATATATATGTATATGTATATGTGTATATATATAAGATTTTACATCCTCAGTAGTATAACTCACAACAAACGACAGACTACTCACTCTATAAAACTCGCTCGGACGGAGACTCCGTACCAACTAAAGATATAAAATCAACAGACAACATTTATGCTTAATATAAGACCATAATCAAAAGACCACTATAAGACCAAAATGAAATGACTTTTTCCTGACTACGCTCTCCTCACTACTATCCAAAAGGCGTACCTTGGCTAGAGTAAGACAACAACTCCAACTTCTTGAACTTCTTCACTTTCTTCTTCTTCTTCTCCTCCTTTAATTTAGCCGTCAATGCATTCCAAGCAGGATTATCAATTACTCCTGAAATTCAAAAGTCTTTTCATCGGATATGTTCTTGCGTGCTTGTTTAGTTCTAGCTGTATTACGAGTTAAAGGCTTATTTCCGATGTTCATTTCATCTGGTAAGAACATATTATCGTCAGTAGTCAAAAATGAAATGTCTTCAGGTGTATGGTCATATTTTGCATTCTGCTACAACGTCCACTGCAAGTGCTGTTCACTATGCTCTTCTTGAGCTGATAATTCACCATCAATGACCTGTTTATGTCTGCATCCTGTTACCATTACAGTATCGTCAACTATCTGTTGCACTTGAGTTTGGTTTATTTTGTATTTTAAGTTTTGAGTTTTCAACGTTAATTTTGATAAATACAAAGATTTGAAGAGTAACAGAGGTGGCAAAGTAAAAACAAAGGGGTGATGGAGGGTATGAAGGATGGTGAATGGTTGAATTTGACGTCGTTCTTCCGTTGTTTTTTAAAATACGGAAAAAAATTGTTTTGTGTGTTAACTTTGTTTTATACAATGATTATTTTCCACAATATGTATACGTTCATAAAAAGGAGCGGCTGAAATTGCAACGGGTGTGGGCGAGGGCTAGCGACGGCCAAAAAAGCGGTCGTCGCTAGCCGTTGCACGGCTCTGAAGCAATAAACATCCGATCTTTCTTTCCCAATTCATTTTACCTACAAAAATAAAATGAAAACCCTCCCTTTGCTGCGTCGTCGCCCTTCCTTGCAGCCATTTCAACCATCCAAACTCTCTTCCATCATCTCAATTCGGAAAGGTATGTCTTTTAAACTCTATTCCATCTTTATTTATGGTTATTTAGGGTTAATTTGTGTATGTTTATATGGGGTTGTAAATTCATTGTTTATGGATGTGAAATTAGTTGTCTTATGAGATGCATATGATGTTGGTTTCGTTATACATTGATTTGGGAATAAGTGGAATTGATTAGGAGGTTGCAATCGTTGATTGTAATATATGTACTTGATTTAGAAGCATGAAAACGACGACTACCATGTATGTAATTGGGTTTACATTGATTGTGTTGTAGGTTGTGTGTGCTGTAGGATTATTTGAGTTCATTTGAGAAAAAAATGAACTAAACGTGATTGTTCAGCGCTAGTAATTAACTTGATTATGACTATTGAAACGGTGTAATCCCCGCATGCACTGTTAATTATGTCACCATTAGATGCAAGAATAGTCGGTTTAAACAAATTTGAAGAATGCATTTGCAATATAAAAAAAAAATTGTTGTTATAATATTTAATATAAAAATGTTATTTTACAAATTTATACTTTAAACTAAAATTAACTAAAAGTAACTAAAACTAATTTATTCTTCATAATTTTCATTGTCATGTTATTTTACAAATTGAAAGCACTGGAAAATATTATATAGACGTTATGTAGTTAACGCGCGAGCGTAGACGGAAAAATGCGCAAGGCGCAACTAAGGGGCTTTTTTGAAGTTTAAGGGAGCACCTATTAGTGAAGCGCATAAAAGCCCAAAGCGCAAAAAGCGCGCTTTTTTCATTTATATTATTTTTTGGTTTAAACTTAGGTTGAATATTTTTTTGGCTACTTATGTGAACCCCTTAGATAAATTTGGCCCCGTCCGATAAGTGTTGTATATGATCGTTATATGGGTATTCGTTTTTACACAAAACGGAAATCTGTATTCATCTGATACAATATTCGTTAGATTTGTCCTAGTATTGGAAAAGTTACAAATATAATAACGTAAGCATATTTTATAAATCGTTTCAATTTAAACGGTTAACAAAGTTTCGATGGCACTTCCTTTTTGTTCTCTGTGTACACTCATTTGTGTACGATATAGGGACCAAAGGGAAGTGCTACCGAAATTTTGTTGAACCGTTTAACCTGAAATGATTAATAAAATATGCCTACGTTATTATATTTGTAATGGGAAGTAGGTAGACTGGCCGTCAAAGCAAAAAATAAATAAACCAAAAAACCAAAAACATGCAATAGTTATAAATGAAATTTTACAAGATTTAAAATAATATAAAGTGTTCGATCGAACTTTCTAACATATTTGTAACAAATCAGGAAAATGTTCGATTATTTTCGTGATCGCAATTGGATGTATCAACCCCGAACCGGTAAGAAAG
The DNA here is from genome assembly GCA_030737875.1 of Allium sativum. Lineage (NCBI taxonomy): Eukaryota > Viridiplantae > Streptophyta > Magnoliopsida > Asparagales > Amaryllidaceae > Allium > Allium sativum. The sequence continues at coordinate 750,181,334 of CM060922.1, forward strand.
GGTCGATAAAGGAACATTTTTGTAATGGAGTCCAAGAATTTATTAGATTCACTAAATCTAATAATCGGAGTAACGTAGACATTCATTGTCCGTGTAGTAAGTGCAGACATCTGAAGCATTGGAAGCCAGATGTAGTAGAAGTACATATGTATAAATTTGGTTTTGTGTCGAATTATCACTTATGGGATCGTCATGGAGAACTTGTTCAACCTACGTCTAACCCTGTAGTGGTAGAGGACGATAGTACAATGATGAACGATAATACATTGACGAATCCGATAGAAAATATGGTGCAAGATGCAGCACGATCAATGTTTCCTAACATTGAGCAAAGAGACAATGAGATCGGAAATGTTGAAGAACCAACGGCGGAAGCGAAAAAAAATTATGAGTTATTGAATTCTGCTAAGAGGCCGTTGTGGGAAGGGTGTACAAGCGGATCCGAGTTGTCTGTAACCGCCGAATTCATCACTATGAAATCAAAATTCAATCTTACAGAAGCTGCATTTACAGCAGTTGTACAAACTGCAAAAAAGACATATGTCGCCCAATAATTTGATGTGCGATAGTCATTATAACGTGAAAAAACTTATGTTCTCTTTTGGACTACCATATCATAAGATAGATACATGTGTTAAAGGTTGCATGTTGTATTGAAAAGAAGACGCTCACCGTAGAAAATGCAAATTTTGCAACGAAGATAGATATAAACCAAGGAAAAAGAAAGAAAAAGAAGTTCCATATAAAAGAATGCATTATCTACCCATAACTTCCAGACTTCAACGGCTATATGCATCTTCTGCTACAGCGTGTCATATGCGATCGCATAGCGTGAGAACATCAGAAGAAGGAACTATGATACATCCGTCTGATGGTGAAGCATGGAAACACTTTGATAGAACTTATCCTAAATTTGCTGCGGAGAGCCGTAATGTTAGGCTCGGTTTATGCACGGATGGATTTTCGTCATTTTCTCAATTTGGTAGTAAATATTCATCATGGCCTATCATTGTTACTCCATATAACTTACCTCCATGGATGTGTATGAAAAATCTATATATGTTTCTAACGGTTGTCGTCCCCGGTCCTGATGATCCAACTCAAGGAATTGATGTTTATCTACAACCGTTGATTGAAGAGTTGAAAACACTGTGGCATAAAGGAGTCAAACATACGACATTTCAAGAAAAAGAATTTTTCGTATGTTTGCTTCTTTATTATGAACTATTAGTGATTTTCCCGCGTATGGCATGCTTTCAGGTTGGAGCACAGCTTGACGTCTAGCTTGTCCTCATTGTATGGAGGAGACACGAGCATTTTCATTAAAGTATGAAAAAAAATTCTTGGTTTGACTGTCATCGTTGATTTCTCCATATTAATCATAAATTTAGAACGGATAAAAAGAACTTTAAAGCTAATAGAGTAGAGGCTATGCTACCGCCTAAAGTTTGGACAAGTGAAGAGATATATGTAGTTGTAAGTGAGTACCCAAAGATACATGAAACTAGAAAGCAGGTTGAAAATCTAGGTAAATCGGACATTCAAAATTGGTGCAAACAAATTATATTTTGGGAGTTACCTTCCTGGAAAAATCTAAAACTTCGGCATAATATTGACGTGATGCATAATGAAAAAAACGTGTTTGATAACATTTTTAATACAGTTTTGAATGTAAAGGGTAAAACCAAGGACGATGCGAATTCGAGACGCGATATACTACACTTTTGTAAACGGCCGGAACTGCACTTGTATGACGAAAATAAAAAACCTAAAGCATGTTATGTGCTAGACAACAGACAAGTAAAACTCGTGCTTAAGTGGGTGGAAGGATTACGATGTCCTGATGGAATTTCTTCAAACCTTCATAGATGTGTGGACTTTAAAAACAGTAAATTGAGTGGAATGAAAAACCATGATTGCCATATCATGATGGAATACTTTTTACCTGTGATTTTCAAGGAACTGTTGCCTACAAAAATCTGGAGTGTTATAACAGAATTAAGTTTGTTTTATAAACAACTTTGTTCAACGACATTAAAGGTAGATCGTCTACGTAAGCTTGAACTAGAAATCCCTGTACTGTTCTGCAAACTCGAGAAAATATTGCCACCTGGTTTTTTTTAATGTAATGGAGAATTTACCTATTCATCTTCCATCCGAAGCACTTCTTCGAGGTCCAGTCCAATATGGATGGATGTTTCCATTTGAGAGATAACTTTGTATATAATTTCAATAACCAATCTAGATTACAACTTAGATTATTTTACCGACATATAAATTAAATTAATCTTATTATAGGTACTTGAATCATTTGAAGAAAAAAATTAGGCAAAAAGCTCGAGTAGAAGGTTCGATTTGCAAATCGTACCTTGAAGAAGAAGCTTCATTTTTTTCTCTCATTACTTTAGTGAAGATGTGAACTTGTATTTTGTAACTGTTCCCCGTAATGAACAAGTCTTTGAGCAGGAGTATTCTCAAACAATGTTATATATTTTTAGACAACTTGGAAGACCTGCAGGAAAATGTGTGGAAATATGGTTAAGCGATAAAGACTACAATGTGGCACGCACATATGTTCTCTTAAATTGTGCGGAAGTTGCACCATTTGTCAGGTAATACTAAATTCATGTACAATTCGATTATATATACATATACATTTATTTGTGTCTATTAATAAAAAGAAACATAACACATATATGCAGTATCTATGAATCAAAACATCCATCTGGTGATCTCAGTAAAGAATTTGCTAGATGGTTTTCAGAATATGTTCATGATCCAAATAACTGTGCTGTTAACGAAGGATTACGACATCTTGCTATCGGACCAAAAAGAAATGTCAAAACTTATCCAATAAACTTTGTCAATGGATTTAAATTCAACACCAATGATTACGGAGCTGAAATTTTAACGTATAACAACGGTGTATTTGTCAAAGGTAGTGATGATCTAGTGGATCATATAAAAGATTTTTACAGCGTCTTAACGCAAGTTGTAGAGTTGACATATTATGTTCAGTCCGTAGAGAAAATTTATTTGTTCAAATGCAACTGGTTTAGCAATGTTCCTGGTTCTGGAATCAACGTGCACAAAGATTATAAGCTAATCGAAATAAGGCATACTTTGCATTACTATAAGTATGATCCTTTTGTGTTAGCTAAGAAAGCATTACAAGTCTATTTTGCTCCATATCCATCCTTAAAAAAAGATAAAGCAGATTGGTGGGCTATTTTTAAAACAAAGGCGAGATTTACATTTGATGGAAATAATATTCCAAACGAAGCAGCGTATCAAGCGGATCTTGAGCCAAATACTGAAATAATAATAGCTGATGACATTGATGTAGGGTCGTTGAATGATGAAGCGAATGTATTAGTAGATGCATTTGTAAGTACTGAAGAAAACGATATAGAGTATGAGACCGAGTCTACATCCGAAGATGATGAAGACTGAGGTTTTGTACTTATGCTATATACTATATTCTGAGCTATGTACTATGTTATGTATTATTCTGAGCTATGTAATAATAATGATGTTGATTGTTCTTAGCTACGCATTTACTTACGTTTGTTATTATTCTGAGCTATGTAATAATAATGATGTTGATTGTTCTTAGCTATGCATTTATTTACGTTTGTTACTATTCTGAATTATGTAATGATAATGTTGACTATGTATGTTATGCAGTATTGTTCTTCTCATTTACGATTTATGTTATGATAATGATGACTAATGTTAATAATTCAAGTTATTTTGTATGCACATTATATTATTGTAACAGATATGTCTGACGATAGAAGACGATCGAGGAGTACATCTCAGCCTACTCCTTCACCGTCTCCAGGAGGATCAGGAGCAGGTGCGAGCAGCTCAGTGCCGGATCTGCGCCGAGTTGCAGAGATTATTCCAAAGAGTGGCGGGTAAATGTCAAATTTATTTCAATTTAGTTTATTTAAAATATATGAAATACTTATATCAACTTCTACATAGGGGATTCGAGATTGAGCCCGCACAGTTCATAGTAGAGGTATCGAGGCAGTCTTACGTGAGCAGAATGACGGGGGCTTGGCCACATTGGGATAATATTCCACCTCATATTAAGAATGTCATTCTAGCCGATTTATTGGTAAGTATTTTTTATACTAATATTGAAAATTAATATACTGTAAATAATTAAAAATAAATGTAATATGCAGGCTGTTGTACGCGTTGAGGATCATGATATGCCTACTTTTCTGACTCATTGGAATACGAAGATGCGCAAAAATTATCGAGAGATGGTTTCAAGGGCAAAGACATCTAGAAAAAAGCCTCCGTTTATGACTGATGATGTTTGGGCAGATTTTCAAAAGTATTGGGAGTCGGAAGAAGCTAAAGTAAGACATAATGACAAATATTCACATTTATAATATTGATTGCATAATTTACATCATTGTGTTTAAAATTTAATAGAAAGTAGCAACTAGAAATAAAGCAAATAGAGAAAAGAATCCTGCTCTACACCGCGGTGGCTCAAAATCATTTCAACAACATAGAAGGGATTTGATATAAATTTTAAATACTTGTAGTATATGTTCACGTAAAAATTTAGTGTATATAATTCATTCTTATTTAAAAAAAAAATTACTCAGACGGTAAAGTACGGAAGAGAGCCTTCGCTGGCAGATGCATTCAGACACACACATGCAGTGGAGCATACTGATGAAGAAGGAAATATTACATATGATTGGGTGGATCCGAAGAGTGAGCGTATAATGGTAAATATATATGCTTATCCGTATAAATTAAAATATTCCATATTCATTCCTATCATAGTATATAAGTAAATTTTATGGCATTTGTGTTAAAATTATATTGCTATTGTAGGGGAAGTATGATGCAGAGGTTGCTAGAGTGATAGATGCTACTGGACAGGAGCTTACGGTCGCAGAGTCTGATCGTATGTGGCATTCTATCACCGATCCTCCTACTAGAGGAAGGCGATATGGTTTCGGTAACCAGGAGGTAAGACCTTTTGTAGACATAAATTACAGTTTTAAAATATGAGAAATTATGCTATTTAATATTAAGTTTTATTTACATTTGGACCACACTAAACTAATACATGTTTAACAACAACCAAAAAAAAGTTTAACACAAACCATATACATGTTTAACACAACCCATATACATGTTTAACCATATACAAGTTTAAATAACTTTAATGTGAACTTGTTTATTTTGCAGGATGTTCAGCGTAGTTATAGGAGGACGATGGAGGAGGCGACTATTGCTCAGATGCAGGAGCAGATGAATGAGATGATGGATTGGCGAAAAACCCAGATGCAACAGGATATAGATGAGTGCATCGTAGCTTACTTTCAGGAGCATGGGTTTATGCCCGAGGAGAGAGGAGATGGAGGAGATTATGTTGTTTATCGAGGGGAGGAAGAAGAAGACAATGATGAGGAAGATTAGTGTGTAGGTGCGCATTTCTTGGTAATGCTCCAGTATGTACATAAACTTGGTTTTTATATGCTATATGTACATATGATGGTATGAACATATACTATGGCTTGATGTGTTTTGTGTTGTACGATGTACGATGGTATATGACGATGTTATGATGTGTTTTGATATGGTTTTCATATGTGTGGTGTTTATAATTTTGATTTTTAATTGCTGAATTGATTGTTGATAAGTATTGGTGAAATGATGAGATAATATTGGTGAATTGAATTGATTTTTGATGAAAATTGGTGAAATAATAGTGAGTTGATGAGATGATAGTGTGGTGTGGCTTGATGGAAAGGAACTGTTGTGCAGTGCCAAAAATTTTGCTTCAGATTTGCCACGGCTAGCGACGGCCTATTGTTCAACACACAGCGACAGCTAGCGACGGCCTGTGACGGTTTTTGGTAACGGTTTTGCGACGGTTTACAACGGCTTCCCGGTAAAAAAAACTACTTGCCACGTAAGATGACGCGTGACTTCAGACCGTTGCTAGCCTTTGCTAAATCAGCGACGAGGCCGTTGCTTTGGCCGTTGTTTTTCCTGTTGGCGACGACTTGATTAGCGACGACCTTTAGCGACGGCGGGCGACGGGTTGCGACGGCCGCCAACGGCTTCAGGTCATCGCAAAAAGCTGTGTTCTTTGTAGTGGTTGTTCATACATTTGTACGTACGAAAACCAAAAACTAAAAACTAGAAAGAGAACGCACCATCAAGTTTTCTCATGCCCCTCCAATCAATTAACCATATGTAACTGACAAATTGTTGGTCAAGGACTCTTTCAATATCCCAAGCGGTTATAAATTTCTTATCTTAACTATAACTCATTCTGGGTGTGATTTATCATTCAACCGCAGAATCAACAGTATAATTGATACATCTATAGAATTAACCATTATTCATCAGAAATTGGCAACAGTCTGATGTATAGAACTGGATCTATCATTTTTAAGATGATTTTTATTTATAGTCCCACTTCCTCATAATTCATATAAATTTTCTTATCGCATTTATAATGTATAATTCTATGACTTATCAATTTAAAAATCGTTAATACTGAATTTATCACACTCATCCCAAATTGTATCATCAAACTTCGATAAGTTGTATAAATCAAATTTATTACAAATCTAACACGTAGCCTCTTCTTATATAAATTTACTCAGCTAGAATTATCACTGGATTAAATTTGACTGTAATCTTCAAACTTCCTCCTTCGATCTTATCAGAATTGATAAATTTCGTTTTCATATTGAGTTTACAATGATTAGATTTAGTTTCCTTTGTTATCCTCATTGGCCTAATGCTAATTTAATGAATTTGGAGTAGATTTGAAGAAGAAAAACTAAACTATCGATCTAGTCTTTAGTGGTGATTTATAGATGTAGAAAGAGTAGATCATAATGAGAATACATATTTCTCCTCCTTATTTATACAGTAGCCCCAAAATCTAGGCCTGTGCCCATTTATTTAGACTTCCAGAAAATTCATACCCAAAAGCATATGCTAAAAAAATTGTATTTCCTACATTCAGTATTCTTTTTTGGATGTTTTGTATATGGCTTTGAGGTAGAAAAACCTATTTGGCACAACAAAGAAGTCATATTCCCACATTCATGAATTCATAAAACCTTATTTTTGGGTGTTGTTATTGACACTCCACCTATTGTTCAAGGGGGGGGGGGTCATTCTTTAAAAACACTCCACTCTTTGGAAAAATTGTTAAGGGGCTACACAAACATATTATTTCACACTACTCAATATTTCAGGATTGCCCCTTCAAATTAGATTAAAATAAAACTAATTTGATAAGGGAAACCGAACTAAAATAAGCGGTTCGTCACCACTACATCGAATGCATCACGTAATCAACTATGTATGTATTCGACAGTGATACGTCGAAAATTAATAATCATTTCAGTGCATTACCTTCGTAATTATAAAATTTGTCATATATATGTCAACCAAAAAAAAAAATAGTTCGATCATATTCCTCAAAAAACGCTTATCCTTTAGGGTATAACAAAATCGATGTATGTGAACTGAAAAAAAAATTACTATGACTCTTGCAATATTTGTTAAGTTAAAATTACCTTTATTTGTTACGGGGCTAAACAGGTAACAAAGTAAAATTACTTTTATTTGTTAAGGGGCTACACTCCTCATTGGTACTCCCCTTAACAATTTTTGAAAAAAATAAAAAATTGGTCACTCCTTAACAATATTTGGAGTGTCAATAACAATGCTCTTATTTTTAGTTTTATGTAAAGTTGCCATAATGCACTTTTAAGTCAATTAAGTATTTTCATTGAAAATCTAAGGTTTGCTTACCTTTATAGAATTCCATTTCCAAAATCCTTAGAGATAAAATTATGTAACTCATGGTCTCAACCATCCAATAACACAAAGTTGCATATGCAACGCACGCACTCAAATCGCAGCATAACGGAAGCAATCTAACTAATCTCCATCAAATATATCAAAACTCCTAACATTTGTAAAAAATAATAATATGATGTGATATCCATTTGAATGCCAACCGTAACCTGCATATAGATACAAAAATATGAGAACAATGGTATAAATGCAAAAAAAAAACAATAAACAACCATCAAACAAAACATACTTCATGAATATGGCTTGTGGTAATGCATAAATGCAACTAATGCGGCTCTTAAGTAAATGCAAGAGCATAGCATATATGCATGTAAAAAATTGCTAAAATAAAGGAAAAATTATAATTATATGCAATACACACACACATACATATGTACACATACAATTATCCGGCCTTTTTGCATGACTATCAAAAGTTATTCACACTGATACTACTCGGCAATAACAAGGTTAAATGACCCAGAAACATCACCCGAAGGCCTAGAGATCAAGTTCAGATAGCACCATACGATTATAATCACGGTACCTCATTTGGACAGCGCCAGAGATCTCTCCCATTGAGGGTAAAACCAATTCAAGGGATCGAAACAACTCCAAGACAAATCGGTTGAATACAATGCAACAACAAACAAAGAATTGTAACTTACAATCTACAAGTTAAAACCAAAGCAAATTTCATAGAGCTACTCAAGACTACCAAAGCGACCCATTGGAGAACTACATGACCAACCAAGCAAATTGGATGGATCAGTACTGATCCCTATAGACGGATCACGATCCCTCCCTTCCTTAGAAGAATTTGGGCGTGGAATCTTTAGACTTCGTCTTTAATAGTCTTTCAACTTTCTAGCTCGACCTACATCAATAAATACTAATCTCCTAGATGATAATGGATATTTTTGCATTTTGATTACACTGAAATCTTTTATTATGGAGTCTTACCAATCCAAGACACTGTACTTTGATAACTTAGTAATAAAGTGATTAAATATCCCAAGTGGACGTATGCCAACTAACGTCGAACCACTATAAATCATTGTCTCTCACTCCTAATGCATTTTCGTTTTCTTTTATTTTGGTTTAACTTACATTGAACTCATTGGGTGTTGTACCAACTTTTGATGTCAATATTCCAGTGCTTTCACTGAGAGAGGAAAAAACTTGATTTGTTCCTACCTTCCTACCATTCAGGTTTCTAAATCTCCATGCGATCTACATATAGAACTCGAAGCAATGGCGAAGAAGAACAAGCCTCAAGCCGTTAGACCTCTTCAAGTTAAATATCAAGAAGCATCAATCCAACGACAACATTCCAACAATGTTAATCGAAATGCTCCCGCCACAACTGACATAGCCAATTCTCCTAGTCTTAACACTCTGTTTACTCAGTCATAGGTGTAAACTCTAATGAAGAAACTAGAGGAAACTCAAAGCCAGATCAATCAATAAATCACGCAAAACCTTAAGTTGATGCAAAAGCTGCTACAATCCACATAGAGGGACATTGGTTACCTTGAAGGAAATAAGTGAGTACAAGCCCCTAAAAACTACCTTTTCAAAGGGACTTCATTCAATCCCCACCGTAGCAACTAAAGACAAAGGAAAAGAATATCACAAGATGGCATGGAAGTCATAGCCAACAAGGGAGCAAATCCGCGTAATCGTTCCCAATTCGATATAGATCGCAATCACGGAGCTGGAACTGAATCCCTTAATAGGAAATCTCATACCACTACATTCCAAAACTTGGTTTTTGGACCTTTTGCTACTAACCAGAACCAAGTGGCTCCTGCTCAACATGCCTAGAATCAAATAACAAACATTATCCAATTAGATGATGAAGATGAACTTGCTTTAAGGAGATGCTGCAGGAATTATACTCCAAAGTTGAATCACGGCAATCATAATCCAATGGAAATCCCAACTCCTATCCTCATTGCCATAATCCATAAAATCACGAAGGAGACTCAAGGTTAAGTCATTAATGACTAGGAAACCAATACTATTAGAAACCCCACTTTTGGACTAGATTTTGATTACGACAACGATATATCGATGATATTGTTCACTAACATCTTTTGCAGGAAAAATGAGAAGAATATAATCTAAAAACATAAAGATTCTACAAGACGATATGATGTTATATTTAGTTTGAAATCGAGTCGGTGTTTAGATGGCAATTACTGCTAAAATCTTTCCTTTAAGTATACATATATATTATATAAATTCTATTTTATAAAGGCTGAAAAGGCATGTGCACGTGTGTGCATCAGACGTCTGATTTGAAATTTCAGACATCTGAATGCTGAATATTTAATAATTCGACTTTCAATATTCAAACGTATGAAATTCCAATTTAGACGTCTGAATAGGGAACTTTGTACACATGTCCATTCATTTTGAATTATAGCCGTTTTCAGACTTTTGAAATAAAAATTCAGAAGGCTGAATTGAAAGGTTGCTACATTTTAAAGAGTCAAAACTCTTTAATCAAGAGTTCTGACTATATCTTTTAATCAAACCTTTTTACGAATGATTGCAACTTTTTATTTATTATAAATACTCTTCAGAATCATTTGTTTCAATCGCCAAATTTTCTTGAACTATCTATTCTCTTATTTTGAACTATTTTATATTCTAATTCACTTGTGCTCTCAAATATTCAATACTGTACGATTATAAATCATTTCCTTTTCTATTATTCACTTGCTTTCAAATATATATATATATATATATATATACAAAGGAGAAGATTATAGGAAGAATGTACTTAAACTATGAATTATCAGTGTTATTCAGTACATATACTCAGTCAAAACAATCTTTTGTATTTATTGATGTCCTGTTTTGCTGCTGAGGCAAGATGTCTTCTTCGGCTGCAAAGGAAAAATCCGTTACCTTTGCTCAGACCCCCGTTCGATGGCTTGGGTGTTGTAATACCTGTTCCTATGGGTTAAGTGAGGGTGTTGATCAATGAAATTCCAGAAGGAGTCTGGGATTGAACATAGGACGATGTTCCGAACTAGTATAAAAATCCCTGGTGTCATTTATTTTTATTTACTACATTTACTCTGCTTATCTGTGATATTAGTTTATATAGTGTTCCCATTAAATATTTACTTGCAAAACTATATCAAGTAAAATATGTCACATTATCAAGACTTCCACATATACACTCAATTACATATTACTCGATCCTACTCTCGTACAATTTTCAAGTACAAGCTGTAATCCTTCCATCGACGCCATTCTGAATGCTGAAAGGCCTCGATGATTCAACATGCCACAATTCATTGCCTACTCAAGAAAAACCAATCCTTGGTAATTCCTTAACATGTAAGAGAAGCACATGGACTCAACAAGCGCCATTGATCGATGAAGTGCAAGTTCTTTCCTATATTCCTTGAAGGCATAGCCTTATTATGGTTCTCTCGACTCCCGCCGAGTACAATATATTCTTTTGATCATCTTGTTTGAGAGTTGATAAAGAAATTCAGGATGCACACAACCAGTTCCAAGGATATCCTGACTATTTCTAACATATTCCAGGGAACTGGAGAACCTTTAAAAAGGTTTTTGAAAAGGTTAAAGAATGGCCTTGCGAAGGTTGGCGATCCATAATCGAATGTTGCTTTTTTGTAGCTCCCAATGGCATTCATTTGGACACTGAATTTGGACATTGGATTGACTGAAAGTCTCTACAGACTTTTGATCGACTCAATTTAAAAACTAGCCAAGAAGAAGCACGTAGGAATCGAGCCTTGAGAGGTCATCCCTATAACCTATAGTAGGACACTAGGCAAACCAATGTCATTATCAAAAAAAAAAAAAGAGAGAGAGAGAAAGCTATGAAAAGGATAACGGGAATGTCCTAAGCAAGCTCAAACACGACGGCAATAATTTTTAAGGCAGCTACAAGGAGTCAAAGAAAAGAAATTGACTTCCTTCTTATAGCATCTTTACATCATTGTACTCTTAGTTGGATAAGATATATCTAGAGAATTGCAACACAATCCAATACAAAATACCTAATCCAAGGGAATCGACAGAGAGGGAGAAACAATCTGGGAATTACTACAGATTCCATGAGATGTGCGGTCATAACACTAATGACTGCCATTATTACAGAGATTCCATTGAAAATCCCATACAAAAAGCTTCTTGAGTAGTATGTTCAAAATCAAGCTCCTTAGGATGGAGCATCAGGTCCTTCAACACCCGTGTAACCCCAAACTACAACTAATCCTATACACGCTCGACGAGGTCTCGTCATTAATAATATTTGTAGTGGGCCTCAACCCACAAACTAATGCTTCAGATGTATTAAAGAATACGTCAATTCCATAAAGCATGTTGAATACAAAAGAGTACTTTTATGTGGACGATGGTGCCCGAACTAAATTCTAAAAGACAATGAGTGATGACAATGCCTTCAACAAAAGGGAGTCCACAGGACTAGAAGATTCAGCCAAAAACTCCATCGTTATCTCAACCTATAAAGGTTCTACTTTTATCTAGAAAAACCTCATTGACTCAGGGAGTTCCACAAACATCCTCTTTATGAAGGCCTATAACCAGATTTACTTGAGGCAAAAAACTTAAAGTGATTCAAAGCCACGATCTATGGATTCAATGATACTGCTACTAAGTTGATTGGTATCATTAACTTATTAGTGTAATTTGGTGAAGGAGATCGCAACCAAGTCACAATTTTCTCCTTCATCGTTATCAACATATACTCTCCTTACAGCGCCTTCATGGGGCGTCCTACCTTGTTAGAATTCCAAATCTGCATAACAACTTGGTGCCTACTATTGAAGTTCCCTATTGACAATGGAGTCGAAGTTCTCTATGGGGATCAAATCATGAGGAGAGCATGTTACTTGGTGGAATGGAAAGACGCCACCTTCTGTGATAAGGGGAAAAGTGTACAAACATCACACTACACCAAGAACCTTAATGCTTAGCAACCAGCGTCCGAAGCCTGGCTCGAACAACACAGTCATCTTTCCAAGAACTTGACGCAAGGAAAGACAAAGAAGCAGAATATAAAAGAACAACACCAGTTGATCCAACCATTGATGATCCAGTCTACTCCGCGGCCAGACTCGGGTCTCAGGGACCGGATCATAGCTCAATTTAGCTATGAGGAAGGAACTCACCAACTTTTTACGGGCCAACTTTGATATTTTTTCTTGGGTCTATTATGATACATGTGGCATTGCGCTAGGAAATGCCAACCATCCTCTAAATATAAATCCCAGGTTCTCTCTAGTCAAAACACTGCATATCAGGTTCAAAGAGAGCGATGACACTCAAAGAGGAGTTAGATAAGCTACTTAACGACGACTTTACATATAATGAAATTCATCCTGAATGGATTTCTGATCATGTTCTTATAATAAAATAAAATGGGAAATGGAAGATATGCGTCATTTATTCTGATTTAAATAAAGAATGCCTGAAGGATAGCTTCCCTCTTCCAAAGATTGACCAGCTCATCGACGAAATTGCTTGCCATTGACTCCTATTGTAACACCCCACCTCTATACCCATATTATCCAAGAGTATTACTAGGTAATACCGTCGGATAATACAGAGAATGAGGCTGTAGGGACACACACGTGAAAATTCTCTTGGACTAACACTTGTACGTATTAAAATTTATGAAATATCACTTGCTCTTACGTACTCAATGTTGGTACAAAACAATTACACGTGTGCCTCCAGAATAGAACAATATATAATATATATGAATACAGAGATCACATAGTCAGTCGCAGCGATAAAATATAATAAATATAATATTAACATTTCAATATACATTAACTTATTATACACCAATATATATATATATCATTCTACTCAATACATGGTAATAAATAATTTACTAGATTACTATACTTCTCTAAACCCAGTAAATTACCAATTGGTCTTTGTGTCCCTGCACCTGTAGTGTCTCGGTCTGACCCAAGTATTATAAATAATAAACGGATCAGACTATGTTTAAATCCATTATAGTTATCAATATATAATGTTTGAGTGCTCTAAACAAGAATAATAACATAAGGGGTACAACATTTTTTAATCCACAATGATCATCCCTAAGAAAGGAGGCATCAATGATTCGTCCCACACATCTAAATATTATGGAAGCATTAACATAATGGACATATGCAAATGATAACATAATCTTATTCAAACGAATCTCATTCAAGAGTTATAACGCATTATGAAATCATCAAAATATCACAATCACACGATAACTCACAGGCCATCAAAATACAATAACATGATGAAATCATAAACAAGAATCATATATGTAAATCACATCAAAATATAAGAAAAATCATAAAAGATCATATGAATCTCATATCAACATTGGCAAGATTCAGCAACGCAGCACGCATATCCACATTGGCGAGACTCAGCAACGCCGCACGCATATCAACATTGGCAAGACTCAGCAATGTCGCACATGCATTGATAATATCATATACCAGTACTAATAATTTTGATGCCTATAATAGAAGATACTCAGATCTCCATAAATTAGACTCTCAGATCCAATACGGCATAGTCACTCAGGACTATCTCGATAGCCGCTCAGGACTACCTAGTACTGGCAAGGAGATAGCCGCTCTGGACTTCTCAGTATAGATAATGGTTTACACTACACTTATCCTTCAATACTCTATATAACAAGTCTAATGAATAACCAGGATGATAACACCGAAAGTCCCATACCAGACGGTCTCACCAAACAGTTTATTCAAATTTCTCGTTACATAGAATATAAATATTATAAAATCACATAGAGGATGTCATCACTGTATCATATTCAAATCATTAATCAAATTAATTCAACAGTGAATCATTCACAACACAAGAATTCACGCAAGGTTGGAAAGCCAGTAATTATACAAATGACGAATAAATTCATGAACTATTCAGGAAACTCATAAAATCCAACATGATTTAAAAATAAGCAAGATCAAACAATAACTCTTAAAAAGAAATTCAAATGTACGAAGAACATAAATTTTCAATGCAAATTTGCGCAAATGATAAAATATACTGCACTGAAAAATAAATCCAATAACATGTAAAATATTGTCAAACTATATGATAAAAATAGATCCTCTCACTTGACTTATTATTAGTAATGATAAAATATTTTAAGTAGGCAACTAACCCAAATAGAATTTTTCTAGGATAAAATATTTAATTAAAAGTATAAACTTGAAAAATGCATGTAATCATTTTTTTTTCATACTTATATAATGATCAATAAAATGATTTAAATGCTAACATTTATTTAAGTGTATATAAATATATATAACTATACATATAATTAGATTAAATCTATTTATAATTTGATGTACAGATCAACATTTAGAATTACATTATACAATAAAATTTATACTTCATAATTGAAGTGTCGGGATATTGTTATATCTACCAAGAAATATACATGCACATGCTCCTCAATTTATTTAAATTAACTCAAAAGATCAATTGTCAAAATAAACAATTTATATGAATGCAGTTCAAAATAGAATTGTTAACTTCCCCTCTTTATACGAACATCCAACCAACACCAAAAATTCATCAATCAATTCTAATTCGTAAACAGTTAGAAACAACAATATCAATTCATCAAAGCAATATAATCATCAACTAATAATGATTTGTGAATACATGTAATTAGAACGGAGGTAGAAATAGATGTGAGTGAGGGGAAACTCACAGAATTGATGACTGAACATTTAGATGGTTTCCACTTCATGAATGCCACAAACAGGTGTAGCCGTCTCCGTTCATCGTGCCTGCGTTGCTCGCTTCATCTCATCTCGCGTGCCACTTTAAGCTTCGATCGAGTTGAAAGCTCAAATGCCCTCGCCACCTTGCTCGAAAATCCAGCACTGCCTAATGAATAGCGCCTCCTTTCATCGCCACTTGACAGTGCTCTCGCCTGGATATGGTTGCGCCCTCCAGGGCTCACGTGATTTGATCCCCTCTTTTTTTTTCCTGAGATTGTCGATTTTTAGGGTTCAAAATAAGAATTGGGAAAACTGCCCCCTGTTTCTTTTCTTTTCGATTTATGATTTTAGGTTGGGAACAAAGGGTGCGGTTTCTGAATAATGGAAGTTGGATCTCGATTTTTCTGAGGAAGGGCGGTAATAATAATACAGTAGAGAGTAATGTTGCATAAGTTATGAGCTTGGGCTTTGGCGTTTTGCTAATCCAATTTTGTTATAGATGATATATTATGCAACTAATCTTAAATTTATAAAAACAAATTCTATGTTATTCAACTTGATTCATGTCGCGTTTGACCATTTGTTGGTTGATAGTGACATTTTTTTTTTAACTCCATGCTATGTTGATTATTTATTTAATAATCCAACATCCAATATAAAATAATTATATTTTTATCTATTTCAACTATATTTATAAAAATAAAACTATTTAATATTGCAAATAATCTTATTCAGTTTAATCCATTAATTCAATTAGCGAATTATCATAATTCAGTCTTAACACTTTAACTAAACACACGTAAAATTTTGACAGGAACAACATGCTTGTTACAGACTTCCCCCCTTAACAAAATTGCGTCCTCGTAATTTCTTATGGTGAAAAGTAAACAACTTATATTCTAATCCTAATGTACTCTATATTGTTAAATATGTGGCTTATACACTCGATTCAATTGCATGCACAATGTGTTTTAATTGAATTAACTTCAATATCTTATATTTTCTATATACAATTTTTAGTTTCGGAAAATTTTCTAACTTCCGAAATTTTTCAAAATTTCGATGGAGTCTCCTTTGTACGGGGGACATTTCGGAAAATCCGAATACAATATAATTACAAAATATACATCTCCATAGAGACATCCCAACCCGGGACATCCCGAAACACGGGGAAACAAAATACAACACAATATAGGACTATCTTGCAGTTTTTATTCCGTAAACGTATCTTTTAATTAGCATTTTAAGCAATTTACGGTATTTTCATGCGAGCGAAAGCAAGCAATCTTCGGCTCTTAGTGCTCCATAAGCTCCTTGAATACCTACCTTACTCAAATGTAATCATTAGTTTTACATGGAAAGGCACATGCATATAATCACCAAGTTTCAAAGCAATACAGACTTTTTTTTTTTTTTTTTTCTCTCGACAAATTTATAAGTTAACAGAAACATAAAAACATAAGTGATATCATAAGCGAATTGTTATGTAATGTATTAGCATTCAGAAACAGCACTTGCCAATGAAACAAAAATATGCCAATTAACATGCACTAAAGCAAACAAAACCAACAAGCACATGCAACTGAAATATAGCTCGTGTATAACACATGGACACACAACCGCGACGAACATGAATAAAATGACGGGGAAAATAATGACAAATCAATAACAGCACTGCACAGCAAGTGCATGCATGGGGTTGTGCATGCTAAGTATAGAAGATTCAACCAAGATGTATAAATGAACATAAAAACACTGGCATAAACATGAGTACCATACAAGTCCAACTAGGAAGACAAAAGTCAAGTTAAGATAATAAGTGCACGTAAAAGAAGAGGACTCAAGTCATACATGTGTACATATAGAATCAAGGCAGACACTAGAGTGCACAAACAAACATACCACAAGTTCAAGCAAGATCAAAACCACGAATGCAGCAACCTATATACAGTTCATATGTATTTCATTCATTTGTAAGTTTAGACATACAAGCTAAAGAAACACAAGCATCCCAGATCAAGGAGATCAAAAGTGCAAGTATACCAGACAAAAATGCATACATAGCAGGGTTACTTAATGAATACAAATGAACATATAATATGAACAAGAAGCCAAATACATAAGTGAACAAGCATATGAACAAGACGCCAACTACACAGTACTTGTATAAGGCGACTCAAATAAAATAAAATAAAAAAAAAAAAAAAAAAAATCAAATCAAATGCAATGAATTAGAGCAAGGCCAAGCAAGGCATAAACAGGATCTCAGGTGAACTGAGAACTAAAGCATACTGTCGAGCATGTCAGTTCACTAGAAATAAAGACAAAATCAAAGATCATCCTCGTAGCATCCCTCGCATATATGAGTACATATGTAAGTATGTATATACATGCAAATTAGGAGCATGCTTGATCAGTATAGAATGTCATATAAATTTCACGATTAGTAGGATGAACTAGTTAATATAATTCATATACGCTGAAACTTTCAAATCAGAAATCGGTACAACTTTCAAAATATATCAATAAGAAGCGAATAAGTCAATGGAGAAATTGAATTCCACCCGTAATCTATATCCAAAATATTTTGAGTACGAGTGGTTTGAAATCAAAGCACTGTTCGATCAAAAACCCACAGCTAGAGCTAAATCAAAGAGTCATTCAATATACTAGGGATTTGGTCCCTATGTAACCCAAAATCATCATCAGCAGTAAAATCATCGAAGTTGAGTTTAAAAAAAAAAAAAAAAAACATAAAACTAAAAACATAAATCAGAGAGTTCACACCAAAGCAGACTCAAGTTCCAGCATAAATGCATAAGCACTTGCACATAGAAAAGGAATCAAGCCATGCAAGAAACTTCTAGCAAAACATATCACAATATTGACAACAACCCTTGGTCCAGAATTATAGAATTCATGATTTTAATGCAAGTTCAGCACAACTACTTAAGCTTATTTCATCAACAACAGGATATCAAACGTAAATTTTAAAAAAATCAACACATAGAGATATGTGAAAAACATTAAATAGATCAAATATCATAATAAAATGTATGCACAAAATAAACGCAATAATTTTGAACATGTTCAGTTACGAAGTCGATATGATCACTCAAAATCAAAATATAGTCTAAAGTTCAAAGCACTAAAAAATTTCAAAATTATATGAAATTAGGATTTTTGATTATTTCAAAAACCACCAATTCCTCTTTACAATCAATCAAAGAAATTCGTTTAACTTGGGTGCCTTGTTGATCTCTACCAAAATTGAAATTTTTAGAGGCAGCTTCAAATGCCTTTAATATTATAAATAGAGGCTGATAATTTGTTAAAACTGCCACTAAATGAATGGGAGGCAGAAGAAGAACAGCCTCTAAAGATCCAGCCGCTAATAACATTCAGGGGCCTATTTGTCACTAAAAATGCCTCTGCTAATTCCTTTGCCACATAGGATATTTTAGTTAAAACTACAGCAATAATGGCTTTAACATACGCCTCTACTAAGTTGTCTAACATAACTAATATGCGAATCTGCAGCAGATTTATCAAATTGATTATTATATGAAGTGAACTATAAAATTGAATCAAAATCAGAATGCACAAACTGCAGCAATAATTACAACACATAATGTCATGCCAATATGCGAATTATA
The DNA here is from genome assembly GCA_030737875.1 of Allium sativum. Lineage (NCBI taxonomy): Eukaryota > Viridiplantae > Streptophyta > Magnoliopsida > Asparagales > Amaryllidaceae > Allium > Allium sativum. The sequence goes on from CM060922.1 coordinate 750,200,640, forward strand.
AAACTGAACCAAAATCAGAATACACAATTGAATCAAAATCAGAATACACAAATTATAATTGCATTAACAGGAATACATAATCAAATATCCAGACAAAACGAGGTACTTTATGGTTCCAACAATAAATATCAACAGTCAACATTGTCATTTGGAACAACATTCAACATTCTCACAAATGCACAAAGCCAGAATAATAAATAAAATTGACCAGATATTATGACAGAGTCTTGAACATGAAGACAAAAAACCTGCATACACAAAAAAAAACTTGGTTTCACATATAACTTATTTGTGAAATACGAGCAGAAAAATCGTGCAAACTACTTCCACAGTTGGAAGTGATGCTACATTAAAGTGATATAGTTTTTATAGGCAGCACTTCACATCTTCACATTTTATTGTTTTAAGCATCAAATTAGATTGGGTTTTGGAATTAAAGAGCTTGCACTTTAATTTTCACCTAGACTTGATTCATTAAGACCGTTGAGTACATCGAGAAAACCAAAAGAGAAGATGTTTTACTATATTACATTTCGGATAGTCCGATTTAATCTTTTATAGCAGGTTTCTTTTTTACTTCATAAACCTTAAATTCACACGACAAAACAAATCATCATTTTAATAAACCAACAAAAAAAATACCTTGGCATATATGTATATCCTAAAAAACAAAATTATATCCTGCATCAATATCAGCTTGATCGTCCAATTCAATAACATAGAGCTAGAAAAGGAGCAGGACAATGCTTGGAAGCCCATTCTGTCAAATTTGCGGGACCATGTTATATTCAAAACAATAGTATCAATTATAAAATGTACATCAGTTGACGATAGAAAATAACAGTAATTGGAAAATGACAATCTTGGGAGCACTAGGTAAGTAATCTGTTTCTCACGGTCTTTGACAATAATATCAACATAATAATCAGGTATTGCCAAATCGGGAATAATTAAAATTTATTTACTAGATACCACTATGAATTTCTAACACAAGGAATTATCATGTGTGCATACGAAAGAAAACATCATATGTTATCTTATATTGTAAACGAAGTTATGCAGCTGATATGCACATGCATTTCCAAAGACCACATAATTCGGAGAGGATATAAAAACAATCTATTAAGACATGTGCATAAATTCTCAAATCTCACTATTTACTACAAATCCACAATTAAATTTCTCATACTTAAGTTCAAATACAAAGCAAGATTTTACAGTTTAAACTTAATAATAGTGCGCACAAACTAATCTTAAAGTGAGAAATATAGATATAAAATTTTGAATTAGAATGGAAACACATGTTTCTTGACAATGGAACTGTAAATGATCAAGTACAAGAGCCATGAACACTGCTTGTACGTACTAATCACACTTGTCCACAAAAAAATTTCAAATTATTATTATTATTATTATTATTATATATATATATATATATATATATATATATATATATATATATATATATATATATATATATATATATATATATATAAACCATTCCACCATATTTACAAAGTAAAAATACATTATGAATTTACTTATTTGATCTGTTATGAATTAACCCATTGATATGCAAACTAAAAATATGTCCAATTTGAATTATAGCTAGTCTGTATAAAACAAAGCCTTCTACCCACAAGATCTTACCATTTTTGGTTCTTATTTTCGTTCTACTTTCTCTGGGAAAATATCTCAATTCGTTCTACGGTTCTTTATCAAAAATGTATATTTTTAACTATGCTTAGCATCGTCTATCGGCCATAACGATGGTGTTGCATACATTAACCTGTAACTTCCCTATACCTTAAGGCAAAGCTAGCTCTATCCATGCTTTTCAATCTAAAAAATAAGTTTAGGACTGGAGTAATCATGTCCAGCCCAAAGGCAATGCAAGCGTATATTAATTTGTGCATGTGTGGTTGGTTCACATTTTGGAAGTTATTTCATGCATTCAAAAGGAACATTCATTTTTATTACTTTCTAGGAACTCTTTATTTCCTTATTTTCAAAGTTACCTCAATCTAATTTCAATAACAGCTATTGATTTTTGACTCATTGATGGATAAGGAAACAACAGGGAAGATTTTCCTTTTGTTTTTCTTCTTTACTTTTTACATTTATGAATTCATATGAAGGATTCGTCATTGGCTTACGATACCGAAAAACTTAAGCTTTTTTATTTCGAATACGTTTCTAGCTTCACTCCATATTTTTTCACTTATTCTCAATTTAGGTCTTCTGTTCATACATACAGTCAATCAAATGATTTCATCATTTTTATCAATAGAACATAAATGGATAAATTGGATTAGTTGGAAACAAGAGAAAATAATTTACATATGATTTATGCTAATCATAATTATATTTAGTCACTGTTAAGTCTTCGATGTAATACTTCGTGCAAGCCAACAAATGTACATAACAGCATAGGAAGTGCATTTATGTTCAGTACATCTTAATAAATTAGAATATGACATGTGCGTTTTATAAGTGGACTGGTACAAGAGTGTGCAAAATAAATATTTTTACTCACTTGCCTTTTGGTTTCTGAGGAACGAAAGGATACATCTTGCAGATAAAGATCTCTTCTTAGGATTACCTCTTGCACGAGTAGGTGCATTCAGCAATCAATCATTAGTAAAATTCAGTACACTGACAACATAAACCAAGCATGATGATTCCTGCAATTTGAACAACTTTGCTTCATGTGAAAATTAATCTTAAAGAGCAAAAAAAGTGTTCAGTGATTTGTATGGCATCCGTACGTGAATGGATGAAAATGAAATATAACATGCATTCAAGCCTCTGTTAATTATACTCTTGTCGCAACAGTTTCATCTGGGAGGTAGAATAAGAAAAGAACAAATATTTTTGAACGTACAGGTAGAAGTTCATTCTGGATTTGCATTTGCAGTAATATAACATGCATTTTCTAGCCACAGCATGTTTCTCTATCATTTTGTTTAGGTTTTTAGCTGTTGTAGTAACATGCATTTTCTAGCCACAGCTCTTTTCCGTAAGTGTAGTGTAGTAATGACATATAATGGTATCTGACAACAAGGAAACATTTCTAAAATCAGCTACCTTGAAAATAAATTTGGCTTTGCCTCTCTCTTTACGCTAGCTTCCGACTAAAGAAGTATGAACTAATGGTGGGCTTTGCTGATTCGGGACTATAGTATTATGAATTGAAATGTTTTTAACTAAACAGATTTTGATGGAGATCAAAATATCAATTATTATTATTAACTATTTGTGCTTGTGTGTGTGGATTATAGTGAAATATAATATGCATTCCAACTTGTGCCTATTTTATATAGTTTTGTTTTAGAGCTAAGAAAAAGGAAAAATATTTGTCAAAAGTTAGCGTGATTTGTTGAACTATCGAAGTTTAGGAAAATTGATATAAAAAATGTTGTTGTGTCCGGCGACCACTTCCCTCCTTAAGACGATTTCAAGTTACTAGGTCAAAATAATGTTTTGACCATCATTCTTTGAGACATTACCGGTAGCTGTAAAAACTGTTGAAGAACCAATTTCGTTTGAAATGTTTCGACTATCATTCTTTGAGACGTTACTGGTAGCTGTAAAAACTGTTGAAGAACCAATTTCATTTGAAAAAATGTCAAACGATATTTTGAAGAAAAAAAAATCATAAATTTGAAATAAACAAATTAATTCATTATAATTTCAACACAAATTAATTCAATACCATTTCATTTGGCAAACATTTCAACAAATTATGCATCGCAATTCATTGGAAAAAAAGGGGGAAAACGTACAGATGAACTGTTTCCATTTTAATTCAATTCGATATGAAGATGAACTGTTGCTAGTTTAATTTAATTTAATGGAAAAACAAAAATCTTTAGTCCTCAAGTCTGCCATGAAGATGAACTTTCCAATTTGATAGATTCAATTCGTTTAATCAGCAAAAAGATCGTAGCTGAATTCAAATAATCAAAGTAAACCCTGAATAACTATGCTCAAATCAGTATAAATCAAATCAGGGTTAGTAAGATTACCGTTTATAGTCAGCGTGCGAAGAAAGCAGGAAGAGAATGCAAGAGGAGGGCGAAATCCATTGATGCGGGATGCAAATTTGTTGCATGATTAACATTTGAAGCTGCCGTAGGAAGTGGATGCGAGAGGGAAGATGCATCGTGATTCTTTGATTTTTTTTAAAATAAAATATGGTTTTTTGGTGAGGTCACGTGACCTCACCAACAATAACGTGGCTCCGTCCCTGCCCATGATCAACAATGAAAGATGGGATCTTCAAGTTGTTTCAACATGGAGATCAATAAACAGTATCTTGAAGTCCACGTCCCTTGCAAAGGAGACTGCTGCACTACAGCCAAAAAGTATTAGAACTGTGAATTGTTCACATTAATAGCATAACTTTTTTGTAAAAATGTAAAGGTCTAGATTTTAGTTATACCCGAGTGTGCATGTGCATGCGTGTGTTAAGTTACTGGATAGAATAAATAAACAACATATTAGTTCATAAGTGTATTTACAACACAGGTAATAAACAAAGTAATTAAAGGTGAATGCAACAACACCAACTTGAGTTTTAGGCATAATAGCCTCCGGTTTAGTTATGCTGGAGATAATATTTTGGTTTTTCCTAAAACAAGCGGACTAAGAATATAATACCACCATAATAAGTCATTTGTTTTAGCCTTCACTCTAATCTGATAATGTATCATCAGAAGAAGAATAAAGATATAAGATTTACACATCGACATATTGCAGCATGGTTTAAACAGCTAGCTTAGCGACTTACACGTCTTCTTGTATTTGAATTGAATTTTCGACATCATCTTTTATCTCTGTTCGCTCTTTTGAGGTCAAGAAATCCAAATCTGCTTGCAACCTCGTGCTCCATCAGATCTGTGACCCTCTTAAAATTTGGAAACAAGCATTATGGAACCAAGTTTGCAGCAAGAGAACGTTCATTCAAATCTCAACATCCTGCCTTCAATTGCTACACCTCCTACTAGTATTAAGAAAAAGAAAAGTAGCGGCGAAAACAACCAATGTTACAGATAAACTATGTAAAGGCAGCAGCTTTTGCAGTGAAATAGTTGCTGATGATGATGCATTAAGTAGTTCCCACCCTAATTCCTCCGTCGAGGTCGTTATAAGGATAAGGCCGGTGAATCGTCATGAAAGGGAAGGCGTTCGAATTGTTGAAAACCTTTCCTTTGATTCCTTCTGCATTAAAGACCATACGTTCCTTTCTGATGTTGGCCAATAGTATAGAGTTCACAATTATCTTTGAACTACTTGCTCAATCTATAGAATTTTCACACTAAGATGCACCTTTGGTTCTTCAATGGAGTTGAAAGCGAGATAACCTAAATTTAAATATGTTTATCTTGAGGTAATGTTAAAACTGCAATGATATATGCCCAATTTCATCCAAAAGAGAAGATACTGGTAATTGGTGCAACAATAACTGGGAGGGTTTGGGCATATGTGTCTACCGCTGACTCGTGAGACAAATTCTTTTTCCGTGACCGCATAGATGCCACTACTAACTTCCCGCTACAAGCAAGTGGACGATAATTCTGGTTACAAAAAGTTGAACGCACTAAAGTCATCATCGTTTTCTCTTTCACCAGCATATGAAAAATATTATAACATAATAAGTATTGCTCTTTCAGCAGTTCACTAGCGCATGAGGAATTTTTTTCATCAATTGTTAGTACACATAAACAACAAACTAATTGCTTTACATAAATAATACGAGCTCTTCATTCACAAAATATTGCATTAAACTTTCTGTACCCACGACAAATAATGAAGATTTATTACTATCCATTTGATCTTACTTGAACATAATGTACTCCATATACAAATATGAAACTCACTCAATCGGGTCATGTGTGTGTTTCAGTTTATACGAAGTTCTGTACAATTAAGAACAATACATACTAAATGGTTATTTCACACAATAAGTGTGAGAGCTAAATTAAAATATATGTTTTCGATGTTAAATGGTGAGTGTAAACTTCAAATTCAGTGCCATGATAAGAATAACCATTTAGTATGAAAATGACAATCCATTGTTGGATTAATGCTTATTCATTATCAATTCCTTCAACTGCATTTGAATTATTATAGTATATTAAATTGAAATTTGTGGCATTCTCTTCTTAGGAAATTATTTATTCAAAATAACATATAGGGAAACATAACATGTAAAACTACTTAAGCTACAGGTTCACATGATTAAAATTCCACCCAGCAATTCAGATATTATAGAACCAAGAAAATATTAATTAACAACAAGATAAATCTAACCCAGTACGCACTTGTGTGGAAATTGGAATTCTTATATACCGCCAAGATTTACCTTTGAAGATATTAAAGTTCATTATCATCCAGTTAAAGTTTCAGTTGGTGTAGATAAGACCAATTAACTTGACAGATATAAGAAGCATATAACCAAAACCCCTAAATTTGAAATTATCCTTCAAAAATTAAAAACCCTGGACAAGCAATAATTTTGAAAGGCACAGCAATCTAATGAATATATGAATATAAATGAAACTAAATTCATTAGCAAGTCATAAATCTAAGGAAACGTTTGAAAATCTAAACAAATACCTGAATCGAATTTGAAGAGAGAAACCCTACCGAGTGCAATTAAATCTATAGCCGATCGAATTGAATAAATCCAAAGATTAGAAGGTTTAATCACCCAGAAATTAGAGTGGATGATTTTATCGCATCTGAGAAGAAGGTGGATTTTCATTTTTCGAATAAAAGGCAGAAAGGAAGGTGGTAGAACGTTAGTTAAAAATGTGGCGGTAAATTTACATCTAACGCCAAAATTTTGGGGAAATTGTTTAGAGGTGGTTCTGTAGGTCATGTTTAACATTAATGGGGGCTAGTTATTAATTTGCCTCTAATTTAGCACTACTAAGGGCAAAAGCTTAATTTTGCCTTTATTTTTTGGCCTCTACTATTCACAAAATTAGTAGTGTGATTGATCTCTTGTCTTTGATATACTTGGACATTTCATCGTCTAATTGGTTGCTATCAATTTGGAATATGTAGTTTATTATCATTTTTTTTTGCTCGAACTCGACCTCATTTCCACTTGTATGATCGTTTGTGTTATTTAGTGCTTCCACTAATCTCTACACATGCTTGCTTATCCACATACTGACTTTAATAAGTTAATCATTTTTTTTCTGTATAATTTCATTCACAAAAACTATAGATTTGATTTTCCATTAGATAAATAAAATCATAAAACCGTCCAAAACTTTGATTAGTTTCTAATTACAAATAACACAAACCAAAGCTAGTTTTAATCATTGTAGCTGCCTCCACGGTTCTTCTCTGTAGCAGCAGCTATGCTGTTGCGGCTAACATTTTTTTTTTCAATCAAGTTAATAAGACTACACATGCATACCCACACAAGGAAACCACCGACATACTCCAACATCTACCATAATAGGATACTGGCATATATCATAGGCCTTTAACACCTTGGCAGTATGAATTTAATCACAGACATATATCAACATGCATGTTCAATCCATACTCTGTGTATTTAAGTTACCCATATAAGGAGAATTAAAACTAATAAATTAACTCACCTAATGCTTGTTTTAATTCAATTCGAGTTAACCGCACACATGCCCATATAAAAATTGTTTTTGTATTTCCTTATACTCATCAATATATTTAATCTACACCACCAACATAATGCTTATCACCTAGGTCTATTCAAATCGTTTCATGTTTGTTGAAAATTAAGCATACTCGGACAGGTTAACTAAAAGTTGATTTTTTTTTAAATATATTGTGAGATTGCCTCGTGAAAGCATTTAAAAATTCTTACCAATGTCGTTGGCAAGACGCATCATCCAGAATCCTTAAACTACCTCCCGGACGATTAGACACATCCTTGAGTATTCTCTTATAAGTTTGTTTTATTAATTCTTCCCATTATTATTATTGTTGTTGTTAAATTATTTGTCTGTTTGAGTATAATAGTTATTTCAAACTCGCCCCCTTTTTAAAAAAATATTAAATCCAACATCCATTTAATCTATTTATTAAATAATTAGCAATCAACAACGCCTTCAGCAGAAATTTATATATCACTTTCCGCTGCGCAACTAATTAATTCTTAATCGCACACAATTATTTGAATTACAAATCAAATAAACATCGAGATTATGAGGGAAGTAAAGCAATATAATATTATACAATAGAAAATAACAAATGTGATCTCTAATGATTATCCTAGTGATTATCATATAAATTTGTCATAACTTTTAATAAAACATATGGCACACCCACGGGGACATGGACTCTAAGTCTCTTCTAATGCCTAGACCTGTGTCTCTTTCATATATTATGTATTGTTCTAAACCAGCTCTGATACCATTTTGTAACACCCCACCTCTATAATCATATTATCCAAGAGTATTACTAGGTAATACCGTCGGATAATACGGAGAATGAGGCTATAGGGGCACACACGTGCAAATTCTCTTGGACTAACACTGGTACGTATTAAAATTTCTGAAATATCACTTGCTCTTACGTACTCAATGTCGGTACAAAACAATTACACGTATGCCTCCGGAGCAATACATAATATATATGAATACAGAGATCATATAGTCGGTCGCAGCGATAAAATATAATAAATATGATATTAACATTTCAATATACATTAACTTATTATACACCAAAAAATATATATCATTCTATTCAATACATGGTAATAAATAATTTACTAGATTAATATACTTCTCTAAACCCAGTAAATTACCAATTGGTCTTTGTGTCCCTGCACCTATAGTGTCTCGCTCTGACCCGAGTATTATAAATAATAAACGAATCAGTCTATGTTTAAATCCATTATAGTTATCAATATATAATGTTTGAGTGCTCCAAACAAGAATAATAACATAAGGGGTACAACATTATTTAATCCACAATGATCATCCATGAGAAATGAGGCATCAATGATTCGTCCCATACGTCTAAATATTATGGAAGCATTACCATAATGAACATATGCAAATGATAACATAATCGTATTCAAACAAATCTCATTCAAGAGTTATAACGCATTATGAAATCGTCAAAATATCACAATCACACGATAGCTCACAGGCCATCAAAATACAATAACATGATGAAATCATAAACAAGAATCATATATGTAAATCACATCAAAATATAAGAAAAATCATAAAAATCATATGAATCTCATATCAACATTTGTGAGACTCAGCAACGCCGCACGCATATCAACATTGGCGAGACTCAGCAACGCCGCACGTGCAATTATAATATCATATACCAGTACTAAATAATTTTGATGCCTATAATGGAAGATACCCAGATCTCCACAAGTTAGACACTCAGGTCCAATATGACATAGTCACTCAGGACTACCTCGTTAGCCGCTCAGGACTACCTAGTACTGGCAAGGAGATAGCTGCTCAGGACTTCTCAGTATAGAATGGATTACACTACACTTATCCTCCAATATTCTATATAACAAGTCTAATGAATAACCAGGATGATGACACCGAAAGTCCCATACCAGACGGTCTCACCAAACCGTTTATTCAAATTTATCGTTACATAGAATATAAATATTATTAAATCACATAAAGGATGTCATCACTATATCATATTCAAATCATTAATCAAATTAATTCAACAGTGAATCATTCACAACACAAGAATTCACGCAAGGTTGGAAAGCCGATAATTATACAAATGACAAATAAATTCATGAACTATTCAAGAAACACATAAAATCCAATATGATTTAAAAATAAGCAAGATCAAACAATAACTCTCAAAAAGAAATTCAAATGTACGAAGAACATAAATTTTCAATACAAATTTGCGCAAGCAATAAAATTACTGCACTGAAAAATAAATCCAATAACATGTAAAATATTGTCAAACTATATGATAAAAATAGATCCTCTCACTTGACTTATTCATAGTAATAGTAAAATATTTTAAGTAGGCAACTAACCCAAATAGAATTTTTCTAGGATAAAGTATTTAATTAAAAGTATAAACTTGAAAAATGCATGTAATCATTTTTTTTCATACTTATATAATGATCAATAAAATGATTTAAACGCTAACATTTATTTAAGTGTATATAAATATATATAACTATACATATAATTAGATTAAATCTATTTATAATTTGATGTACAAATCAACATTTAGAACTACATTATACAATAAAATTTATACTTTATAATAGAAGTGTCGGGTTATTGTTATATCTTGTAACAACCCAGAAAATCCGAACCAATTTAAATTTTTTATTTTGGCTATTTCAGTAAATTTGAATAGTTAAAATAATTCATTTTAGATAATAACGATTAAAAATTTATTTTAATCGAAGACAGAACAAATATATTCTTTTTGACTTCTAAAGAAATCAAAAATAGTACGGTAGTTTGAAAAGTCAAACCTGTACTTTGACCGAATGTACCGGATTCAAAATCTAATGAATTTTAGCGAAACCAAAAATATCTAAATCTGTTTGGAATTATCTTTCCAACGAATCTGGAAAATCGAAAGTTCATAGCGGGAATCAAAAGATATGGCCAATTGAATATTCGGGATGGTCGCTATAGTATAATTTATAACCCGTATAAAAGGCCATTTTTCGAACGACCTCAGTTTTCGACGAAACCACTTTTGTTGGATTCAGAATGTCAAATTATTGCTAGATTTCAATTTTCATAATTTTCCGATTTAATATGTGAGCGCGGCAAACAAAAATATGTTTTGTCAATTTCAGTCAAATCTGATCGACTTAAAAATAGTCATTTTTTTAACAGTCTCAGAATCCGATGAAATTAATTTTGTTAGGACCGTATCGTCATAAGAAAGCCAGAAATAATTTTTCTGGATTTTTCTGAGTTCGTTTGTGGCCCTGGCAGATTTAAATAGACGATCAAATTTATTATTTAAATGATCCAAATAATAAATTAGGGATTTCAGGCCACAGACAGTTTTTTAGGCTGATGAGGCCTAGCCCGTTGGATCCGGAAGGGGGGCTATTGGCTAGCTAGGGTCAACTCCGGTTGGACTAAAATCAGATTAGTTAAGATGTATGGATTTATTTGTAAAAATAACATTAAATTAATATAAAAATAGGTCATCTCTTCAAAACCCTAACACTAGGATATCAGCCGCCGCCACCCTACTCAATCCATGGCCGAATTTGCAACAAGCTTCCTCCACTAATTCTTGTCCATCCTTTCATCAAAACCCACCTCTCCTTTTGTTAATTTCGAAGAGGATTGTCCACTCTACAATTCTATACGGCTTGATCGGTTTCTAATGTCCCGAACTCCGAGGACCAGACGCCCAAACCCGCGCTGTACCCAGCACCGCCGCACCCCCCTCACTCGACCGAGCTCCACCGCACTCAGCCCGCCGACGCGTGCCTCCAAGGCCGTCGAGACCCCGCCCTCCGATCATCCTCTCGCTGACTGTGTTGGTCGGAAAATTTAAACCTAATTATGAACTAAAGTGTAAAGTTGCAGCCGTGGGTTTCAGAGGTAGTAGATGGATTAATTTCTAATTATTTAATTTTTTAATTTTTAATTAATTTAATTATTGTAAAACTTGTAAAAGTCGTATCTAATACATACGTTATCGAAACTGAACCATTTCAGATCCTATTCGATCGTGAAACTGAGATCTACGCTGCTGTCCAGACTAGATCCAATTCCGAGCAGTTCAAATTTTGGACAAATTCGCGTTACGACTGTGAGAATTCTTCCTTTATATAATTAATTAATTATTAAATTTAATTGTTATGTGATGATTGAATGTATATAATTCGGATCTGTTATATGATGATATCGTGGATGTTTTATCTGTTGTTGTTGATGTATAATCACAGATTTGGTTGTGTTTAAAGGAAATAATCACCTTGTTTATTTATTGATTTGGATTAGAATTTCCAAATCGATAAAATAATCGCCATGTCATGTTAAATTACATTTGATTGGAATTTTCAAAACAATGGAAATAGTCATTATTATTTTTTATTGATTTGGATTAGAATTTCCAAATCGAGAAAAAAATCATTTTGTTATGATAAATTGTGTTAGATGCCCAATTCAACATCAACACACTATTTGGATTATTTTTGTTGAACTGTTTTATGTCGTCAATTCAATATAAAAATTATTATCTCGATCATATTAGTTGAATTGAATAAATTGTCAATTCAATATTCAAAATATCCTTTTAACATTTTGAGCATTGAAATAAGATTATCAATTTAACATAAAACAATAATTTATCATTTTTTTGTATTGAAATAAAATTATCAATACAATGAAAAATGTATCAATTTTTGACTATATCATTGAAAATAAAAAGTTCTTTTATTTGCATTCCTTTATGCAAATATATTTAGAGAAAATAAAAAGTTCTTTTATTTGCATTCCTTTATGCAAATATATTTAGAGAAAACAAAATGTCCTTTTATTTGCATTCCTTTATGCAAATATATTTAGAGAAAATGAAATGTCCTTTTATTTGCATTCCTTTATGCAAATATATTTAGAGAAAATAAAATGTACTTTTATTTGCATTCATTTATGTAAATATATTTGGAGAAAATAAAAGGTTCTTTTATTTAAATTCTTTTATGCAAAATATGCATAGAAAAATAAAATATTCTTTTATTTGCATCCTTTTATGCAAATAAACTTTGAATATAAAATATTCGTTTTATTTGCATTCCCCAATGCAAATATGCATTGAAATAAGAAAAGCATATTTTTGTTTGCAATTTTAGATGCAAACAAAACATTAAAAATAAAATCATATTTTTGTTTGCAATTTTAGATGCAAACAAAACATTAGAAATAAAAATCATATTTTTGTTTACAATTTTAGATGCAAACAAAACATTAGAAATAAAATCATATTTTTGTTTGCAATTTTAGATGCAAACAAAACATTAAAATTAAAATCATATTTTTGTTTGCAATTTTAGATGCAAACAAAACATTAGAAATAAAATCATATTTTTGTTTGCAATTTTAGATGTAAACAAAATATTAGAATGAATATACATTTTATTTTGTATATTTGATAGAAATAAAAATGATTTAAAAGGTTACATTTTTGTTTGTAAATTAAGTTGCAAATAAATAACATTTAAAAAGATTTTGTTATATTTGCATGTTTAGATGCAAATAAATATCATAGGAAAGATTTCATTTTATTTGCATGTTTAGACGCTTTCATTTTATTTGCATGTTTAGATGCAAATAAATAACATAGAAAAGATTTCATTTTATTTGCATATATATAGATGCAAATAAACAACATTTAAAAAGATTCCATTTTTATTTGCATATTTATATGCAAATAAATATTTCAAAAAAAATTTGCATTTTTATTTGCATATTTAGATGCAAATAAACATTTAGAAAGGGTTTCATTTTTATTTTCATATTTAGATGCAAATAAAAGAACGTAGAAAAGATTTCACTTTTATATGCATATTTTGATGCAAAATCAACACCGTAGGAGGAAGTTGCATTTTTGTTTACAAATTTGGTTGTAACCAAAACATGATAATGAAAGAATTGATTTAAATGTTGAAATGTTCATTGTCACTTTAATTGCAATAAAATACTAAAATCGCCAAATGATTTATATTTATTTATATAAATTAAAATTTAACGAATCACGCGCGGTAGTTCGAGTTTCGGCAATCGTAACTTTAAACGATTATACCGTAAGATCCAACCGTCGGATTTTCCCAAAATTGGAACCGTTATGACCGCTTTGGGAAGATCTTTCAGATGATATAAACTTTATCAAAATCCAACGGTTAGATTTCAATATAAGTGTAAATCAAATTTTGGGGAAAACAGCACCAGGGCCGCCCATTGGCCGAAGCGTTGTTTAATTATTTTGAGCTATTTTTAAATAAATAAAAATAGCGAAAAATCGTTATAAATTAATATTAACAATATCAAATGGTTTAAATGATAATAATTCAAAAAAATATTTGAAAAGACCGAGTTCAACTCATTTCAAATAATTTTACGGCGATTTAAAGATATCGAAGACGGCGATTGAAGACCGGCGATCTTCACGTCGAAAGTTTAGCTACTGATGCCTGGCATTGGCTAGCTACCAATAAAGGGTTAAAGTGGTAGTTGTCCGGACGTACTTGATGATCGTCTGGATATGCGAGCACCTAGGTGACTCCGGTTTCGTACAGACCCAGAACGGACTTGTAAATGGATGCATGTCCGACATCGAATTTTGTGCCATGTAATTTAATTGATACCTATTGATATATTTCTGAGGTGGCGGAGGATTTATCCTTTTGCTATACACCTTTCTTTGAGACGTACGAGCTCGAAGGTTATATATTGGTAGTTATCAATCGCATAATATGGACTGTCAATGTGGCATGCCAAGATGAAATTGATCGGGGTTTTTGTTGAAAAGCAGAGCCCTGTGGATGATGATCAAAGCACAGCCTATTTAGGCATAGCTTTGTGTATTACATTACCTCGCGAGCCTCACACCCCGGTGGAGTCTAAAACGGAACAAGGGAACGCGGGGAGTGCACACGTTTCTTTCTAGCTAGAAGTGGTGTTGGGTTTTCATACGACCCGACATTTTTACTTATGTGGTTGATGGAATGAGGCGCCTCAGATTTTTATTGGCCACAATGGCCAATTTATAGGTCCAATAGGATCGGGAAGCGTGTGTTCAAGAATTGCCAATCCACTAAAGTATTTGTGGACCGGCCCTGCAGGATCCAAGGGTTCGCCAGCGTCCGAATCCTGAGACATTGCTAGAGTGTCTCGAATCGGTCAGGAGATTGTTCCTAGCCTTGACTCATGATGGAAACCAACATCCAATACGACATTACGGTCTTGGTTGTAAACCTATATATGGCGACATAGTATATGATAGCTATGCCGTCTAGGATTGATACATTTACTTTGAAGTTTTTTTGAAACATATTAGACACTAATAATAGTAGAAAAAAAATATTATTTTCCACGTATCAAGCATTTTTTATCATTATAAGGTAAAACTCTACCCTCCGTTTGCGTTGCATTATGTGATGGGACTTGAGTCTTATAATGATTTAATTTTCTAAAACGCATTGCGTTGTTTTTGACTTAAAAATTTATAAAACTTATGCACTGGCAATCCAATGATATTAAACCCATTCCGCGATAGCGGCGTGGTCCAGTGATTAGCCATATTATCAGTTTAGTTTGATTTATCATACTAGTCCCATGACTGACTCGTAGTTGTTTTCACTTTACAAAATCGGATGCCCTCTTTCCACATGGGCAGCCAATTGACAGGTTTTAGGTAAAGGCTGATTTCGGGACTCAAGCTTATTGCTGAAGATGTTGGAAGATCTTTTCTTTTTATCTTTATTTCCTTGAGATTTGAGACAGTATTAGATATTTATGTATTTTGGGAAATTGAGACCTTATTTCTTTCCCTTTTTTAGACATCTGTTTTGCTAAGTGTATCCTGTACTGCGTACTCTGATGTTCTGTGATGATGTTTGTGATGACATTTCATTTCCGCTGCAATGATTTATATGTTCTGCTATGCAACTGTGATCTGTTATTGTTTTAATTTTGTTTTACTTCTATGATTATCCTTACTTTCGTTCTACAGAAGTTTGGGTCGTCACACTTTTTATCAGAAAAAATATTATTTTCCACGTATCAAGCATTTTTGATCATTATAAGGTAAAACTCTATCCTCCGTTTGCGTTGCATTGTGTGATGAGACTTGAGTCTTATAATGGTTTAATTTTCTAAAAAGCATTGCGTTGTTTTTGACTTAAAAATTTATGAAACTCATGCACTGGAAATCCAATGGAATTAAACCCGTTCCGCGATAGCGGCGTGGTCCAGTGATTAGCCATATTATTAATTTAGTTAGATTTCTCATACCAGTCCCATGACTGACTCGTAGTTTGTTTCACTTTGCAAACTCGGGTGCCTTCTTTCCACATGGGCAGCCAATTGACAGGTTTCAGGTAAAGGCTGATTTCGAGACTCAAGCTTATTGCTGAAGATGTTGGAAGATCTTTTCTTTTTATCTTTATTTCCTTGAGATTTGAGACAGTATTGGATATTGATGTATTTTGGGAGATTGAAACCTTATTTCTTTCCTTGTTTTAGACATCTGTTTTGCTAAGTGTATCCTGTACTGCGTACTTTGATGTTCTGTGATGATGGTTGTGATGACATTTCATTTCCGCTGCAATGATTTATATGGTCTGCTTTGCAACTGTGATCTGTTATTGTTTTAATTTTGTTATATTTCTATGATTATCCTTACTTTCGTTCTACGGAAGTTTGGGTCGTCACATTTGGTATCAGAGCTAAAAGTTAACCTTAGCATTTGGTGTATAACATTTTTAGAACAATTCTTCTTAATAGAATCAATAGTATTCTAAGACGTGTAGCTCATTAGAGATAGGATTAGTAATGTCCTAGAATGAGCACAACAAAATAACATATATTAATCAGTCATTACATCATTATCATTTCGTCATATGTCTCTATTTTAAAATCTTTCCTTTGAAATTTATCATTTCTCTTGGTATGACTCTTCCCTTGATGTTACAGACTAATTGTGAGATGAGTACTAGAGCCCGTACTAGAGCGCAAGGCAGAGATAGGGCAAGAGGACCCGCCCGAGATGAGACTTATGCAGTCCAAGAACAGAGGCAGGCCTCCTCAGAAATTGAGACACCACCACCACCCCCACGTGCTTTCGATCTTGACAAAGTGGCTAAAAAAATAAAGAATCTAGGAGGTGTGTGTTATACAGGCCAAGAAACGGTGACAG
This sequence comes from Allium sativum, assembly GCA_030737875.1. Classification (NCBI taxonomy): domain Eukaryota; kingdom Viridiplantae; phylum Streptophyta; class Magnoliopsida; order Asparagales; family Amaryllidaceae; genus Allium; species Allium sativum. The sequence goes on from CM060922.1 coordinate 750,217,548, forward strand.
AGTCGCAAGCATGGCTTAAGACGATGGAAAAGATTTTAGGGGGATTAGAGCTCGAGAACCACAGAAAGAGATTCATGGCAACTTGGTTTCTGAAAGACCGGGCCCAAATTTGGTGGGAAACAGCTATGGTTGGGGGTAATGAGGCCAATGTGACTTGAGGAAAATTCAAGGAGTTATTCAATGAGAAGTTCATTCCACCCCACGAAGTTGAGCGCCTCCACGATGAGTTCGCCCACCTCCGACAAGGGAGCATGACCATTTCAGAATATGTTAAGAAATTTGATGAGCTTTCCCGATACGCCCCAGAATTAATCCAAGACCCGCTACAGAATAATAAAAGATTTATCAATGGCTTGGCAAGGAGGTACCATAACAGGGTGACTGCACACATCGAGCGCCCATTTGCTAAGGTAATCGAGATGGCTTGCAGATTTGAAGAGATTGATCAGAAGGGTTCACAGCAAGAGAAAGAAAAGAATCAAGCCAACAAGAAGAAGAAGGAGTCAGACAAGAAGACTGAGGCGGGCAGCTCTTCCACCGCCAAGCCCCAGGAGGAGAAGAAGAAGAGAGACAGATCCAAAGTCAAGTGCTTCAATTGCCAGAGGATAGGACATTTTAACTACGAGTGCCGAGCTCCAAAGAGGCCAAAAAGGAACGAGTCTGGACTGAGTCAGAGCAGTGGAAAGAATCCCCGTGGCCCAAGGGAATGATTCAACTACCACAAGCCTGGACACCTCATCAAAGATTGCCCTTTGCTTAAGAAATCTCAGGTGGCCCATGTCTACGAAGGAGCGACTGCACCGACTTCTTCAGAAGCAGGTACGCCTGATGTTTTAGGAGGTACCCTTAACATTAAAAACATTCCTATCACCGTTTTGTTTGACACGGGTGCATCTAGAAGTTTCATATCTGTTGACACGATTAAAAAGCTTAAATTGAAACCCAGAAAACTCAAAGAAGCAATTAGAGCCATATTCCGATAGGAGGGTCACTTATACTCAAGCGGTACTATAGAGTTCCTATTTCTTACTCTTCCTTCCATTTCCCTTTTGATTTGATCGTTATGAGTTTTTCTGGATACGATATTATACTTGGAATGGACTGGCTAGCGAAATATGAGGCTGAGTTACTTTGTGCTGATAGAGTAGTTAGAATGAAAACAAAATTTGGAGACATCATTGCTATACCATGCCACGGCTCAGCCACAGATAGAAAAGAATTCTGGTCTTCTCTAGAAGTCACTCCTTCTTCTATTGAGGATATTCCTATCGTCAGAGACTATGCGGATGTGTTCGAAGAAGTAGTCAGCTTACCTCCGCGTAGAGAAATCGATTTTAGAATTGACTTAGTCCCTAATGCAAGGCCCATCGTGCATCCCATTCGAAGAATGTCTCCAAAAGAAAGAGAAGAGCTGAACAATCAAACCAAGCAGCTTTTGTGGAAGGGTTTGATCAGACCTAGTTTCTCAAGCTGGAGTGCAGTAGTAGTTTTCGTCCCAAAGTCAGACGGTACCCTCAGGTTATGTGTGGACTACCGTGATTTAAATAAGCAGACTCTAAAAAATAAATACCCACTGCCCCGCATTGATGATCTGCTAGACCGCTTGAATGGAGCACGAGTATTCTCTAGGATGGACCTAGCTACAGGTTTCTACCAATTGCGCATTGCCGAAGAGTGTGTGCCTTTGACAACTTTCAGAGGACCAGATATATTTTATGAATGGCTAGTAATGCCCTTCGGCCAATGCAATGCTCCAACGTACTTTGTTGATTTGATGAATAGAGTCTTCCGTGATGTTCTAAACAAATTTGTGCTGGTGTTCATCGACGATATTCTCATCTTCTCTAAGTCCATTGTTGAACACGAAAAACATCTGAAGGAAGTCTTAGAGATTTTGCGTAGAAATGTGCTGAAAGCCAAATTCTCCAAATGCATATTTTGGCAAGAAGAGGGGAAATTCCTTGGCCATGTTGTATATAAGGAAGGCATCTTTGTAGATCCAGGAAAGATCTCGGCCATCAAAGACTGGAAGCAGTCTACTACGCCCACTAAAGTCAAAATTTTCTTAGGTATGGCTGGTTATTATCAAAAATTCGTTAAGGATTTCTCGAGAATATCTCGTCCATGGACGAAGCTGACTAAGAAGCATACCAAGTTTAAATGGACACCTGAATGTGAGGCAGCTTTCCAAGAGCTGAAACAGAAATTGATCACTGCTCTTGTGTTGACCATAATTGGTGGCAATTAGGAATTGAAAGTCTGGACTGATGCTTCTAGAGAAGGTTATCCTTTCAATCTAAATAAACATGTCAAAAATGACACATTTCTAACGTCAAGTCTTATTTTAACATGTTATTCTTTTCTCTATTTAAGGTATTGGTGTAAAACCACATGAGAAGAATTATGCCACTCATGACCTTGAGCTAATGTCCATAGTATTTTCTTTAAAAATATGGAGGCACTATCTCTTGGGCGAGAAATTCGAGCTATATACGGATCACAAATCCTTAAAGCATCTATTTTCCTAAAGAGATTTGAGCCTGAGGCAACAGCATTGGGTTGAATTCCTTGCACCCTATGACATGGACATCTTATATACTCCAGGGAAAGCTAATGTTGTGGCAGATGCTCTCTGTCGGAAGAATATGGCCGACTCCAAGCTTATCCTTGCCAATCTTATTATCACCCCTACCTTGATCGATAAAATCTCGGTCCTTCAGAAGAATGATGAATTTATTCAGAGACTCATCAAAAGGATCAGGGAAGGCGAATCCACAAGTTTTCAGATTGATGACAAAGGAGTTTTGAGGGTATCGGGCCGAATTTTTGTTCCAAATCTTCCTGAGCTCAGAAAGGAAGTGATGGACGAATGCCACAAGTCTAAGCTCAACATTCATTCGGGCGTGAGCAAGATGTACCATGACCTCAAGCGTACTTTTTGGTGGAGATCTATGAAGAGAGATATCTCTATCTATGTTTCTAGATGTCCCACTTGCCAGCAAGTCAAAAGTGATCAGCAAAAGTTAGCAGGTCTATTGCAACCGCTAGGGGTTCTAGGTTGGAAATGGGACAAAATTTCTATGGACTTCATTGATGGCTTGCCCCGGACTAGGAAAGGCAATGACATCATATGGGTGATTGTAGATCGCCTCACAAAGACTACGCATTTTATTCATGTCAAATCCAATAAGACAGCTCGAAGTTTGGCACAACTTTATTTCAGAGAGATTGTCAGACTGCATGGAGTTCCCAGCAGCATTGTCAGTGACCGCGACCCAAAATTTTCTAGTAAGCTCTGGGAAGCTTTCCAAGAAGAGTTAGGGACTAAGCTAAATATGAGCACTGCTTACCACCCTCAGACAGATGGCCAGACTGAGAGGGTGAACCATATATTGGAGGACTTGTTGCGAGCATGCATCTTAGATTTTGGAGGGTCATGGGAAGATAATTTGAACTTGGTCGAGTTCTCTTATAATAACAGCTACCAAGCCAGCCTACAGATGTCTCCATTTGAAGCCTTATATGGCAGGCCATGCCGATCTCCCGCATGTTGGGTGGAACCCGTTAATCGATTGGTATTGGGTCCCGACATGATTCGCGAAGCCTCGAAAAGCGTTGACTTTATTAAGAAGCGATTACTTGCCGCCCAAAGCCGACAGAAGAGCTATGCATATGCTCGAAGAAGGGATTTAGAATTCTCTGTCGGTGATCTTGTATACTTGAAGGTTTCCCCACCGAGAGGCGTGGTCCGATTTGGGAAGATAGGGAAATTGGCACCGAGGTTTATTGGTCCATTCCCTATTCTCGAAAGGATTAGAACTCTCTCCTATAGAGTACAGCTACCTGATTGGTTGCCAGGGGTCCACGATGTATTTCATGTGTCCCAACTCCGGAAGCATATTCATGATCCAGATTTAGTTGTGGAGGAAGCAGCACAACGAGATTTGGAGATTACCCCGACCCTAGCAGTGAGAAGGGAGCCAGTGAAGATTGTGGGCAAAGAAACCCGAGTGCTGAGGAATAAGAGGATCCACCTAGTCAAAGTGCAGTGAGCGGGGATCCTAGAGACTGTACATGGGAGACTGAGGACAGCATCAAACAAGCCTTTCCTAAGTGCAGAGTGGATATCTCCGAGTAGTTTTTGTGTTGAGGTACATTTACAATACCTTGCATTTTCCATTTTGTTTCCTATTTTATCATTATTTCCTTTTCGAGGACGAAAAGATTTTAAGTGGGGGAGATTGTAACAACCCGGAAAATCCGAACCAATTTAATTTTTTTATTTTGGCTATTTTAGTAAATTTGAATAGTTAAAAAAATTCATTTTAGATAATAACGATTAAAAATTTATTTTAATCGAAGATAAAACAAATATATTCTTTTTGATTTCTAAAGAAATCAAAAATAGTACGGTAGTTTGAAAAGTCAAACCTGTACTTTGACCGAATGTACCGGATTCAAAATCTAACGGATTTTAGCAAAACCAAAAATATCTAAATCTGTTTTGAATTATCTTTCCAACGAATCTGGAAAATTGAAATTTCATAGCGGGAATCAAAAGATATGGCCAATTGAATATTCGGGATGGTCGCTATAGTATAATTTATAGGGTGCGATTTTTAGAGGTCCCTATTAAGTTTCAAAATAAATAAAAAACCCGGTCATAGTTTCACATACGTTTCCGCCCCCTACTTTTGAATTGCCGCATGCTATTTTAGTGGATCCGCTTCCTCTTTTGTAGTTCCGCCTGCTCCTCCTTTTTACTTTGCTTCCTTCGTTTTTTTTTCCAGAAAAAAGTGCGGCTCTTCTAAAAAAAAAAAAAAAAAACTAAAATCTGGAAATAATCCCAGAAGTCCACGACAAGAAAAAAAATAGTTGCATATATGTATGCAAATATTGCCAATATTTGCATACATATATGCCATTATTGCATAAAGGTAAAAAATGAACTGAGTTGCAGTGTTACGATATAATGCATGTTTTTATGCAAGAATGGTGCAATAGTTACAATATATGTGCAGAAAAAACAAAAGGAGATGCAACAGTGGAAATTATGCACATATATATGACAGAAATAGGAATTGTTGCATAATATTATGCACGTAACTGCATATTTTCGACGTTTTTTACTGTTTTTTATTTTTAGTGGACTTTTTTTATTTTTTTCCGGCAAATTTTTTGTCGAATGCATAATTTATTTAAATAATAATTTTCGTTTTTTTTTTTTCATTTTTTTCGCTACTTTTGAAAAATAGGGACCTAATTTATAATAAGTTTATCACTGGATGTGAGCCTAATTAAGTTTCAAAATAGGGGTGTGAGCCTAATATTCACTAATTTATAACACGTATAAAAGGCCATTTTTCAAACGACCTCGGTTTTCGACGAAACCACTTTTGTTGGATTCGGAATGTTAAATTATTGCTAGATTTCAATTTTCATAATTTTCCTAATTAATATGTGAGCGTGGCAAACAAAAATGTGTTTTGTCAATTTCAGTCAAATCTGATCGACTTAAAAATAGTCATTTTTTGAACAGTCTCAGAATTCAATGAAATTAATTTTGGTAGGACCGTATCGTCATAACAAAGCCAGAAATAATTTTTATGGATTTTTCTGAATTCGTATGTGGCCCTGACAGATTTAAATAGACGATCAAATTTATTATTTAAATGATTTAAATAATAAATTAGGGATTTCAGGCCACAGACAGTCGTTTGGGCTGACGAGGCCTAGCCCGTTGGATCCGGAAGGGGGGCTATTGGCTAGGGTCAACTCCGGTTGGACTAAAATCAGATTAGTTAAGATGTATGGATTTATTCGTAAAAATAACATTAAATTAATATAAAAATAGGCCATCTCTTCAAAACCCTAACACTAAGATATCAGCCGCCGCCACCCTACTCAATCCATGGCTGAATTTGCACCAAGCTCCCTCCACTAATTCCCATCCATCCTTTCATCAAAACCCACCTCTCCTTTTGTCAATTTCGTAGAGGATTGTCCACTCTACAATTCTATACGGCTTGATCGGGTTTCTAGTGTCCCGAACTCCGAGGACCAGACGCCCAAACCCGCAATGTACCCAACGCCGCCGCACCCCCCTCACTCGACCGAGCTCAGCCGCAATCAAGCCGCCGACGCGTGCCTCCAAGGCCGTTGAGACCCCGCCCTCCGATCATCCTCTCGCTGACTGTGTTGGTCGGAAAATTTAAACCTAATTCTGAACTAAAGTGTGAAGTTGCGGTCGTGGGTTTCAGAGGTAGAAGATGGATTAATTTCCAATTATTTGATTTATTTAATTAATTTAAATATTGTAAAACTTGTAAAAGTCGTATCTAATACATACGTTATCGAATCTGAACAATTTCAGATCATATTCGATCGTGAAACTGAGATCTACGCTGCTGTCCAGACTAGATCCAATTCCGAGCAATTCAAATTTTGGACAAATTCGCGTTACGACTGTGAGAATTCTTCCTTTATACAATTAATTAATTATTAAATTAAATTGTTATGTGATGATTGAATGTATATAATTCAGATCTATTATATTATGATATCGTGGATGTTTTATCTGTTGTTGTTGATGTATAATCACAGATTTGGTTGTGTTTAAAGGAAATAATCACCTTGTTAATTTATTGATTTGGATTAGAACTTCCAAATCGATAAAATAATCGCCATGTCATGTTAAATAACATTTGATTGGAATTTTCAAAACAATGGAAATAGTCATTTTTTTTTATTGATTTGGATTAGAATTTCCCAATCGAGAAAAATAATCATTTTGTCATGATAAATTGCGTTAGATGCCCAATTCAACATCAACACACTATTTGGATTATTTTTGTTGAACTATTTTATGTCTTAAATTCAATATAAAAGTTATTATCTCGATCATATTAGTTGAATTGAATAAATTGTCAACTCAATATTCAAAATATCCTTTTAACATTTTGAGCATTGAAATAAGATTATCATTTTAACATAAAACATTAATTTATCTTTTTTTTTTTGTATTGAAATAGAATTGTCAATACAATGAAAAATGTATCAATTTTTGACTATATCATTTAAAATAAATAGTTCTTTTATTTGCATTCCTTTATGCAAATATATTTAGAGAAAATAAAATTTTCTTTTATTTGCATTCCTTTATGCAAATATATTTAGAGAAAATGAAATGTCCTTTTATTTGCATTCGTTTATGCAAATATATTTAGAGAAAATAAAATGTACTTTTATTTGCATTCATTTATGTAAATATATTTGGAGAAAATAAAAGGTTCTTTTATTTAAATTCTTTTATGCAAAATATGCATAGAAAAATAAATTGTTCTTTTATTTGCATCCTTTTATGCTAATAAATTTTGAATACAAAATAACCCTTTTATTTGCATTCCCCAATGCAAATATGCATTAAAATAAGAAAAGCATATTTTTGTTCCCAATTTTAGATGCAAACAAAACATTAAAAATAAAATCATATTTTTGTTTGCAATTTTAGATGCAAAAAAAACATTAAAAATAAAAATCATATTTTTGTTTGCAATTTTAGATGCAAACAAAACATTAGAAATAAAATCATATTTTTGTTTGCAATTTTAGATGCAAACAAAACATTAGAATTAAAATCATATTTTTGTTTGCAATTTTAGATGCAAACAAAACAGTGGAAATAAAATCATATTTTTGTTTGCAATTTTAGATGCAAACAAAACATTAGAAATAAAATCATATTTTTATTTGCAATTTTAGATGTAAACAAAACATTAGAATGAATATACATTTTTATTTTGTATATTGGATAGAAATAAAAATGATTTAAAAGGTTACATTTTTGTTTGTAAATTAAGTTGGAAATAAATTACATTTAAAAAGATTTCATTTTATTTGCATGTTTACATGCAAATAAATAACATAGGAAAAATTTCGTTTTATTTGCATGTTTAGATGCAAATAAATAACATAGGAAAGATTTCATTTTATTTGCATGTTTAGATGCAAATAAATAACACAGAAAAGATTTCATTTTGTTTGCATGTTTAGATGCAAATAAATAACATAGAAAAGATTTCATTTTATTTGCATATATATAGATGAAAATAAACAACATTTAAAAAGATTTCATTTTTATTTGCATATTTAGATGCAAATAGATATTTCAAAAAAAAATTGCATTTTTATTTGCATATTTAGATGCAAATTAACATTTAGAAAGGATTTCATTTTTATTTGCATATTTAGATGCAAATAAAACAACGTACAAAAGATTTCACTTTTATATGCATATTTTGATTCAAAATCAACACCGTAGGAGGAAGTTGCATTTTTGTTTACATTGATTTAAATGTTGAAATGTTCATTGTCACTTTAATTGCAATAAAATAGTAAAATCGCCAAATGATTTATATTTATTTATATAAATTAAAATTTAACGAATCGTGCGCGGTAGTTCGCGTTTTGGCAATCGTAACTTTAACCGATTATACCGTAAGATCCAACCGTCGGATTTTCCCAAAACTGGAACCGTTAGCACCGCTTTGGTAAGATCTTTCCGATGATATAAACTTTATCAAAATCCAACAGTTAGACTTCAAGATAAGTGTAAATCAAATTTTGGGAAAAACAGCGCCAGGGCCGCCCATTGGCCGAAGAATCGTTTAATTATTTTGAGCTATTTTTAAATAAATAAAAATAGAGGAAAATCATTATAAATTAATATTAACGACATTAAATGGTTTAAATGATAATAATTTAAAAAATTATTTGAAAAGACCGAGTTCAACTCATTTCAAATAATTTTATGGCGATTTAAAGATATCGAAGATGGCGATTGAAGACCGGCGATCTTCACGTCGAAAGGATAGCTACTTATTCCTGGCATTGGCTAGCTACCAATAAGGGTTAAAGTGGTAGTTTTCTGGACGTACTTGATGATCGTCCGGATATGCGAGCACCTAGGTGACTCCGGTTTCGTTCAGACCCAGAACGGACTTGTAAATGGATGCATATCCGACATTGAATTTTGTGCCATGTAATTTAATTGATACCTATTAATATATTTCTGAGGTGGCGGAGGATTTATCCTTTTGCTATACACCCTTCTTTTAGACGTACGAGCTCGAAGGTTATATATTGGTAGTTATCGATTGCATAGTATGGACTGTCAATGTGGCATGCCAAGATGAAATTGATCGGGGTTTTTGTTGAAAAGCAGAGCCCTGTGGATGATGATCAAAGCATAGCCTATTTAGGTATAGCTTTGTGTATTACGTTACCTCGCGAGCCTCACACCCCGGTGGAGTCTAAAACGGAACAAGGGAACGCAGGGAGTGCACACGTTTCTTTCTAGTTAGAAGTGGTGTTGGGTTTTCATACGGCCCGACATTTTTACTTATGTGGTTGATGGAATGAGGCGCCTCGGATTTTTATTGGCCGCAATGGCCAATTTATAGGTTCAATAGGATCGGGAAGCGTGTGTTCAGGAATTGCCAATCCACTAAAGTTTTTGTGGACCAGCCCTGCAGGATCCAAGGGTTCGCCTGCGTCCGAATCCTGAGACATTGCTAGAGTGTCTCGAATCGGTCAGGAGATCGTTCCTAGCCTTGACTCATGATGGAAACCAACATCCAATACGACATTACGGTCTTGATTGTAAACCTATATATGGCGACATAGTATATGGTAGCTATGCCGTCTAGGATTGATATATTTACTTCGAAGTTTTTTTGAAACATATTAGACACTAATAATAATAGAAAAAAAAAATTATTTTCCACGTATCAAGCATTTTTGATCATTATAAGGTAAAACTCTATCCTCCGTTTGCGTTGCATTGTGTGATGGGACTTGAGTCTTATAATGATTTCATTTTCTTAAAAGCATTGCGTTGTTTTTGACTTAAAAATTTATAAAACTTATGCACTAGCAATCCAATGGAATTAAACCTGTTCCGCGATAGCGGCGTGGTCCAGTGATTAGCCATATTATTAGTTTAGTTAGATTTCTCATACCATTCTCATGACCGACTCGTAGTTTGTTTCACTTTGCAAACTCAGGTGCCCTCTTTCCACACAGGCAGCCAATTGACAGGTTTCAGGTAAAGGCTGATTTCGGGACTCAAGCTTATTGCTGAAGATGTTGAAAGATCTTTTCTTTTTATCTTTATTTCCTTGAGATTTGAGATAGTATTGGATATTGATGTATTTTGGGAGATTTAGACCTTATTTCTTTCCCTATTTAAACATTTGTTTTGCTAATTGTATCATGTACTGTGTACTCTGATGTTCTGTGATGATGGTTGTGATGACATTTTATTTCCGCTGCAATGATTTATATGTTCTTCTATGCAACTGTGATCTATTATTGTTTTAATTTTGTTATACTTCTATGATTATCCTTACTTTTGTTCTACGGAAGTTTGGGTCGTCACATATCTACCAAGAAGTACACATACACATGCTCCTCAATTTATTTAAATTAACACAAAAAATTAATTGGCAAAATAAACAATTTATATGAATGCAGTTCAAAATAGCATTATTAACTTCCCCTTTTTATACGAACATCCAACCAACGCCAAAAATTCATCAATCAGTTCTAATTCGTAAACAATTAGAAACAACAATATCAATTCATCCAATTTAATCATCAAAGCAATTTAATCATCAACTAATAATGATATGTGAATACATGTAATTAGAACGGAGGTAGAAATAGATGTGAGTGAGGGGAAACTCACTAAATTGATGACTGAACATTCAGATGGTTTCCACTTCGTGAATGCCACAAACAGATGTAGCCGTCTCCGTTCATCGCGCCTGGGCCTGCATTGCTCGCTTCATATCATCTCGCGTGCCTCTTCAAGCTTCGATCGAGCTGAAAGCTCAAATGCCCTCACCACCTTGCTCGAAAATCCAGCACCGCCTAATGATTAGCGCCTCCTTTCATCGCCACTTGACTGTGCTCTCGCCTGGACATGGTTGTGCCCTCCAGGGCTCTCATGATTTGATCCCCTCTTTTTTTACTGAGATTCTCGATTTTTAGGGTTCAAAATAAGAATTGGGAAAGCTGCCCCCTTTTTCTTTTCTTTTCGATTCATGATTTTAGGTTGGGAACAAAGGGTGCGGTTTCTAAATAATGGAAGTTGGATCTCGATTCTTCTGAGGAAGGGCAGTAATAATAATACAGTGGAGAGTAATGTTGCATAAGTTATGGGCTTGGGCTTTGGCGTTTTGCTAATCCAATTTTGTTATAGATGATATCTTATGCAACTAATCTTAAATTTATAAAAACAAAATCTATGTTATTCAACTTGATCCATGTCGCGTTTGACCATTTGCTGGTTGCTAGTGACATTTTTTTAACTCTATGCTATGTAGATTATTTATTTAATAATCCAACATCCAATATAAAATAATTATATTTTTATCTATTTCAACTATATTTATAAAAATAAAACTATTTAATATTGCAAACAATCTTATTTAGTTTAATCCATTAATTCAATTAGCGAATTATCATAATTCATATTAACACTTTATTTTAAATAAATACACGTAAAATTTTAACAGGAAAATTAGGGTGGTTACACCTTTAATAGTACTCAAGCTATAATTAAATCCGATGCATATTCTTAACCAAGAACATGAAAAAGTTATGTAGACTTAGGGTTATATTGCTATGTTGTCATGTCCTTTGGAATGAAAAATGTCAGGGCTACCAACCGGTGATGTGTCAGTCATATGTTCAAAGACCAAATTCAGAGATCCATAAAGGTTTATATAGAGGACATGCTCACGAAGTCATGGCTATAGAACGACTGCATTGATGATCTCACGAAGGTGTTCAATGTCCTTCGCTTGTATAGCGTGAAACTCAATCCCTTGAAATGTTCTTTCGGCATTGCATTAAGAAAATTCTTGGGTTTCATTGCCAATTCACATGGTATTGAAGCCAATCTTGATAGAATCAAAGAAATCCAAGGAATCAAAGTCTCGGAGAATATCAAAGAGTTCAAAGTCTCAATGGTAAGGTCGATGTTCTAAGTTGATTCATTTTTAGAGCCATCGATAAATGTATTCTTTCTTTGAATTGATCAAAAGAGGAAAACATAATTTCGTTTAGATACTTAAATGCATTGCTGCATTCCAAGATTTTCTGAATGACTTAAAGAGAGCTCCCATCTTGTCAAAGCCTGTGGACCATGAAGATCTATCTGTCTACTTAGTAGTTTTTGTGCATGCTACTAGTTCCACGTTTATTCGTGATGAGAATCATATCCAAAGGCCTGGGTACTATATCAGTAAGAGATTAAGAGGAGTTGTAAGAAACTATTCGAAACTCAAAAATCTTGCATACTTCATATTGATCTCTTCTAAAATTTTCGCCCTTATTTCCAATCTCATCTAGTCAAAATTTATGCTAACTAGCAGCTGCAACAGGCTCATCAGCAACCTGAGTCTTTTGGGAGACTCTTGAAGTGGAACATCAAACTTTTCCAATTTGACCTCACATTTATCCATCAGAGAGCTATCTAGCAACAAGCATTTGCAGACTTCATTGTCAAATTCACTACTCCTAACGATCTGCCAGAAAGTAGTGAGTTATCCGACACTCGATGGAAATTATATGTTGATGGATCTTCTAACAATAAGTGTTTTGACACTGAACTTATAATTGTAACTCCCGAGGAATACTTGATTTGTTATGCCTTGAAACTTGCCCACCCACAACCAACAATGATGCCTAGTACGAAGCTCTAATTGATGGACTTAAGATTGCAAAGACGTTGTACATCAAATATACCTAGATCTTCCAGACTCTTACCACATTGTATGTCAAGTGTTAGGAGGGTTACAGACTAAAGGAGTGTGGATAGATCTTTATCTCGCTTGGGTTAAGGAACTTATTAGTCATTTCGAGCACTATACTATCACTTATATACCTCAGGATCAAATGGAAAAAGCGGTTTCATTAGCAAAGATTGGTAGTTTCTAGGATGCACAACTTATGTGAATTGTCGTAGTTGAAGTGCTCGAATCTCCGAGTATCGATCGGACGGTTATCGATTAAACACTAAGGACGGGGACTATACCCAAGCTGGAGTCATGAATGATTCCAATCATGAATTACCCACAATGAGGAATCCTTCCAAAAAACACAATGAGATGAGTTCACTTCTTTGTAAAGAATTTCAATATGTCATTCAAGAAGGAGTACTATATAGAAGAGGTTTCTTTATTCTATTACTCTGGTTTTTAGCCCACAACGAGGCCAAACAAGTGTTACATGATGCACTCGAAGACGAGTGCGGTGACAACACTGAGGGACAAACTCTAGCAAAGAAAATTCTATGCTATGAGTATTTCTAGTCAAATGTTAATCGACATGCATGTTACTACTCTTGAGAATGTGATAAATGCCTGAGATTCTGTATGATCCCAAGATCCCCAATTACTGAACTTACTCAAATGGTAAGTCCACGACCATTCGAAATTTGGGGATTCGACATTATAGGAATCTTATCGATGTTTAAAGGATATGCTCGTTATGCTATAGTTAGTTGGTTACTTCACTAAATGGGCAGAACTTGAGCCTCTTACCATAACTACTACAAGTTTTCCTCATCATCATATGCCGCTTTGGTATTCCAAAAACTTTCATTTCTGATAATGGAACCCAATTTGAGAGCTCTTTGTTCAAAGAGTTCTGTTGACGTCATAGCACTGAGAAACGATTTTTGACAGTTGCTTATCCATAAGCCAATGGGCAAGTTAAAGCAGTGAATAAAATTATCAAGTCCATGCTCAAGAAGCTTTTGAAAAAGTCCAAAGGCAAGTGTGTAGATGAACTTTGTTAGCCCTTTGGGAATACCGAACAACCCACAAGTCAACAACTAACCGTACTCCATTCGCTCTCTTCAATGACACTGAAGTCTTAATCACATTGAGCTTGAAGTATAATCTCGTCTTGTTACACAATATGATCCTCAAACTAATAGAGTCCTCCTTGTGGAATCTCTAGACTGAACTCAAAGCAGCGAAATTCAAAGCATTTGCACATCGCCAACAGATCGTAGGATGTTTCAATGAAAAAATCCATCCAAAGCACTTTGACATAGGCGTACTCGTCCTGAAAAGGAAATTTTCCACATCGCAGGGCCTTGGTCCTTGCTGGGGAGGTCCTTACGTAATTCAATGGATGCTTGGAGTTAGAACCTTCAAGCTAATGACCTTTAATGGCGTCGTGCTACCAAGAGCATGGAATAGAGAACATCTTTGTCACTATTTTACCCAAGACTTTATTTTGTTCATATGAATCTTCACTTTCAGTTAGTACTTTTTCCAATTACGATAATGTAATAAGGCGGATGTTTCCGATCCAGGCAATGTAATCAGGTAGATATTACCGTCAATTTTTATTAGTTTTTAAATAAAGGCTCTTGGTAACTCATATTCTTGGTGTTCCTTCATTATGTGTAGTATGTTAGTTGTGATACGACCGGCTAGCATGTACGCGCAACATGATGAATGCAATGCCTCAAATCTTGGAATCGATTAATCATTTCAGGTCCCTCATTGGACTACAACCATAAGGGTGTGATTCGATCTAGGGATGTAAACAGATGCAAATAGGTATGAATAATGTTGTATCCGCTTCTGTATCTGAAAATTAAAGTTTGAATCCATATCCGTATCCGCTATCCACGAATAATTTAAAAGGGATTTCCGCATCTATGGATATTTATGGATATCGAAAAATATCTGTATCCGCTTTGGCAGATACGAATATCCAAAAATATACACTTCCGTCAAGTTAAGCATGATTTTCCCCAATCGACGGCTGAAAATAATCATTAGTTTTATGGTTATTTAAGCCGATTTATAAAGTTTAACAATTAAGTATGATTTGAAAATAGAAATGGATACTTGATTCCATAGCGGACACATATTTTTCGATATAATTAGTACTATATCCGTATTTATATTTGGAAACATTTTTGGATGTCGGATATTCATATCCACTTCCCGAATATCAAATTTTTTCGTATATTTTGACATAGATACAGACCAATTTCAAATTTTTGGATACTCATTGATAGCCTTAATTCGATCATTGTAAATTAACTTGAGCCTCGAACAAACAACGAGGTCGAGTTACGACACTCATGAATTAAGCATTCAACCACAACCCTTAGTATTTTGACTTAGGGCAACCACTCCAAGATAAGTAAGTATGATACCAACCATTCATTTGGCCAAATCCAATCCATAGAGTTTGATTAGAGTATAAAGTAGACAATGAACGATGCCCATGACTCTAACTCGAATTAAACGATGGGAGAGTAAAAATCTAGAACTAACCACATCCATAATTCAAACCTGAACCGATGAAAGATGAGTATAAAGGGCTAGTAATGATGCCTAATTTCAAGCTTCTCGTGATTTGGGGCCAACGACCGAAAGGACGTCTTGAGAGTGGAGCTCCCAATTTCAAATTTCATATGACTCAAGATCAATGACTGTAAGTGTGGAATCAACAACTTCAAACTTCACACACTTGATAAAAGGAGACCTGGAGAGTAAAGTTTGAATGATAAATCCGAATTTAATAATAACTGTGAGTTACAAGGCACCTGTACAGACAAAGCAAAGTGTCTAAAAACTTGAACACATAGAAAAAATCCATAAAAAATAAAAAGAAACAAGCTTTTATTTACAACATCATAACATATGTATAAGTATTACTTTGTAACCAAAACTGAGCCATGCTCACACAAAATTCGGATAAAAACTTAGAAAATACACTATCATAACCCAGAGATCACCTTGAAGAGTCGTGTTTCAACTTTCCACCAGGCTTCTTCCCTGACGACTTGCTCTTATTATCCCTCCTCTTCCTCTTTACATTGCTTTCTCTCTTGCCGCACCTTTTCCTCCTTTGTTGGGGTTTTCCTGGGGCGAAGTTTTATTTCAAATTCTTTTCTTGGTCTGGATCAGATGACTTTTCAACTTCATCCAATATCTCTGTAACCTCATCTTTAGAAACTGCTGGAGGAATCACTTTCATAGACATATGATTCAATTTAATTATTTTATTTATTTTCTGCACCCTTTCAGCCATTTCCTCTGCTTTCTTCTCTGGCACCGTTTCTTTCTTTTTATCGACGAGTTGGGCTTGTCATTGTTCCACTAGCTCTTGCAAGCTTGGCCTACTAGTCTCACTACTAAAATCGGTAATAACTTCTTTCCTAGCCTCCCATTCTTCCTTGGTAGCTTATAATTCATTCATTTTTCATTTATTCCAAGCTATCTCCTCTAGCTCTGGTAACAGCAATCTCCTCTGGTTACAAGTCATGTACAAACTTCACGAAAGATGCTAAGTCTCCCATTTCCACCTTCATCAGCTCATCATAGGTGGTATCATCCAAGGATATGCCTTCCATATATGCTTGAGATGGGGACATGAAATATCCATAACTTGGAATCATCGGAATGGAATTGGGAAGTCACAACCTGTAGCACGAAGATGAAGCAAAGTTAGTCTCCTTTTGTTATCCGGTGACTCGGTAGGAAGCTAAATGGCTTCTTCACAAGCCTTAATCATCTCTTGAAAGGCGGAGAGGAGGTATACATACCTTAAGCTTCTTGTCTGTAACCTTTCATGGAAGTCTTTACCTCGATAATTAGCGATAGAATTGATCTGGCACCCAAACTATGACCGGATATTCATATCTCGAATTAGTGATAGTTAATTGAGAATCACCACTTAGAGTTGCAGGCTAACAGCCGAGGATGGGAAAGCACTCACATGACTGACTGATTGGTCCTCTTAACTAACAGTAGGAGCAACGATAACACTCTCAATCATGATTGTTTTACTCTTTCTTAGAGCCTTTGCAGCCGCCACATCTGCTTTTACATTCTCTCTTAGTAATAGTCACACCAGTTCCAAAATACGGGGAGTATATTCCTTCGGGTACACTATTTCTAACCCTTCCTCATCCATTTTCTCAACATTCAGGGCGGCAATCTCATCATCAAGAAAATGATCCCACATTAAAGCGAAGATTAGTTCATAGTTTCTTATCCACATGAGGTTGCGGTGGCAGGTCACCTTAGTATAAAAGCCTAAAATTGTGGAATCGAGCTTATCTTTACTCTTCTTCTCAATGTTTCGAGCCTCTTTCTTAAGTCCTTCAAAACTGTCCTTGAAGTCCCTTCTTATACCTTAAGCATGCTTGAGCACGAGTCAGTACGATTCTTCTTCCCCAGCTTTATCTCTTCGAACTTTTCCTACTTCAGCCGTGTTGGCCTCCATCTCCTTCCCAATCTCTTCTTCTTAACCGTTCGACTTTAGAATCCTCTTTCTCAATCTTTCATTCTCCTTTATGAGGGTTATATCATGCTTTCTAATAGCCAGGATCCTAAAGGAATGGGAGGCCAACTCCTCCTTAAACTTCTCCTAAGCCTAAGTTGTCACCTCAGCCATATCATTTACCATCTTATTAGCCACCTCTAGTTTTTTTCTTTAGGCTATCGATTTCGATTTTTGCCACTTCTGCTTTTTCCTGATCTATTCCAACTTCAGGTTTGAAGTCTTCAATCTCGACGTTCTATTCCTTAATAAATCGAGTAGTATTCCAACATAATCCGTTACAATCCTATATTGAATGTGGTCATCAAACATCCGATCATAAACTTCTTTATCAATATATGTTGTGTTCTTGTTCATGTAGGGAAAAGAAACTACCTCATCTAAGTGATACCTCGGGAATGTATCCCAACAATATGCCATCGGATGTCGGGCAGCCATCTCCAACTCAGGCTCTACCTCCTTTTTTGCTTCCTTCTTCTTCTTTTTATCTCCCCATCCTGGTTTTCGCACTAACTCCATGACTCGACTACACTTACTTTACTCGTGCCTCTTGAAGGAGGTGGCCAGGGAAACAACCTAGTGGATGGAAGAGGCATGGGCATAATAAATTGTCCCATGCATCAGGAATCAAACTTCTTATCATGTTCATCTACACTTTTGGCGAGAGTGAGACCCTTCCATGCCACAAAAGAATGTTTCGATGACATCAACTTGTACTGGCTAGAAACTTTCCTGGTCTCTATCTCTCTCGCGCTCTTCCTCTACCTCTGCCCCTATCTCCTTGTCTCCTTCTCAAACCATTGTGCCAGCACTAAACAAAACTCGAACCATAGATAATCTGATCAACACATGAATAAGCATTATGTCATGTAATGCTTATGACTATGCGTCCTTGTATCCCCCTAACGGACTAGACTTTAGCTTGATTAAGGGAATTTTCTCCTAAGCGGATGAAAATTCCAAAGCCATTTTAAAGTTTGAAAGTAAGCTCTCAACATTGATATCTCAAAGCCGAAGAATGACGTTTTCAGTGGTACTTATCCAAATCTTTTAATTATCCTTCCATCTCCATTGACACAGTTGTCTCAGTCGTAGTAGTAGGAGGTATTGCAACCATAAATTCAAACATTCTAATCTCTACCAATAGAGATAGAATCGAAGTAGGTGGAAGACCATCTTCTCTTTTAGGTTCTTCTTCGACAACAATGTTTTCAACTTCCCTTTTCTCCTAAGCTCCAATAACATCCTCCTCGATTGAGGCAAGTCCATATGCACCACAGAGGCATAACTCCTTCCTCAATAACCATTTCCTCATCATCTTCATGACCGATGGAACAATTTTGATAGAACAAATCTAGCATATGAAGGAGATATTCTAAGGTCAGGGGTTTGTATGTTGCAAAAATCTTCTCTCACATCTCTCAAGGTTAAGACCCATCCTAAGTACTTTTTTCCCGATGGGCTTGGGGGATTGTCTGTGTAGCTCAGATTTGGCGTTATTCTAAAACTTACCACTCGATTAATTTAAACACTACAGGTGACTATTAACACACTCAAAGTCCTTCAATCCATCTCCTAATAATCCCGGGTGGACAAAGCACAAAAAACTAGTCAAGGTTCAAATTACTCTTGTAACAACCCAAATTCTATGCATCGGAGGATCATAGAGTATTTCTTTCTTTCACATACGAAGTCGTATGGTCATGTAACTTTGGGAGACGACTACTATGGTCATTTCCCATGTTCATGATTTTTGCCGATTTTTATATGACCGTTTTGCCCCTAGCTGATCTTGTTTTGGCCATAACTTTTGATTGGAAAGGAGTTTAGACCTGAAACCACTTCCATTGGCTTCGAATGATTGTTTACCTTTCCGTAGAGTGGTCACAGTGAAAAACGGACTTACCGTTTGGGAGATATGGCTGAATTAAGGTTTAGAAGGTGAAAAACAGCTTAATTGGGCTAAACCGGTTAGTTAACAGCTTGGCCCATAACCAATTTCAGGATTAGGGTTATGGGGAGGCTGATAGGGTTTGGGAAATGATTTTCATTTCAGTTTTTGAGCCGCCACTTTCATTCTTGAAACCCTAGTAATGGCCTCCACTCTCTAAATCTCTTCAAAACGTCTCCAAATCACTTTCTACTTAAAGATTAGGCTTAGCAACATCAAATCAAGGCGGATCAACACCAAATCAAGATTAGAGCTGTTGTTTTGCATTGGGATCTTCACCAAATCAGAGATTTATTTCAGATCTAAGTTTTGTTTGTGGCTAAGGTGAGTGATTTGCATTGTTTTTCACTAATTACGGCTAATTATGGTAATTAGCGAAGATTAGCGAAATTATGGCTCAGAAAAATCTAGAAAAATTCCTAAAATTCTAAAACATCATTTTATGCCCTTGATATGAATTTGGGTTAATTTCAACTAATTTTGCAAATCCCAGAATTTAGGGGATTAAGGGGTGATTAGTGATAATTAGCGAATTTATGCATGATTAAAATCTGGAAAAATATTCAGAAACTCTGAAATATTGTTTTAGACCTCTGTTGGAATTTTGGGTTAATTTGGTTAAGTTTTGTTAATCCTATGCTTAGTTGTTCTTAAACACGCTTAAGGGGAAATATGGGATTTTGGTATGTTTGATCCATTTTAACCCATCATATTGTTGTTTTGGTGTTTGAGGTCACTTCTACTTGTTGCTATAACTGTATGGTATGCTTTGTGATTGATTAGAATAGTTAGAATGGTCGAAAACGCCGTCGAGAGGCGTATAAACTGTCGCTGGAAGTTGCAGGAAAGTGCAGGAAACCGGATCGGATCGGATAGTCCGACCCGAACCATTCATAAGACCCCGACCTGATCCGTCCATGGATGGTGACCACGAACCGACTCATTTCACCTGAAGTTCTTTGACCGATCCGTTCGTGAACGATGGGACGATACGACCGGAGCATGGCCACGATCCGAACCACCAAGAGCTGGAGTATGGAGTACGACTCGAACCGATGGTACCCTCCGATCCGACCAGGGGAGCTAGTCACGAAACGAGACGTTAAGCACGACCTGGTTGCGTTCGAACCGATCCAGTGTGGGGTAGTGAAGGCCGAACCGAACCGTGTTGATGATGAGGAGCTGAAGCCGAACTGATCCGGTGATGACCAAAAACCCGAGATGCAAAGGTAGTTCAAATGGAAGTTAGAGCTCAGGATCCAGATGGGAACCAATGAGTTCACTTCATGATTGGGCTTTGCTGCGGGACGTGTGCAAAGGGGTTGTCGGTATTCATAACTTTTGTTCACCACTGAGAGATGGATAGTGGGCTTGTAGTGATAGTTACACGGGATTGGATTCCGTCATGGCCCAACGTATTAGGTGACCAAAGTAGTGGATATCGTTTGCTTTACGCACTGAGTGAGGGATATGAGGATGATTGCTATGCTTGATTGTTTGACATCACTATGACATGCACTTCCCCACCCCCGTATTTCTTACACTGTATGTTAGTGGCACCTTAGAGTATTGTACGGTATGTAATGCTAACTCTTTGGTTACAGGTCCAGGTTAAGGTATGATTGGATTATACCTGTTATTGTTCTGTTTTGTTGCTTATCGCTCACACCAGACTTTTTTCTAACCCACAGTTTTATGTCTCTTCTTATTACTCTGGGTGCTCACACGAGCAGACTAGAGACATGTTAGCTGGTGATGCGCGAGTAGCTAATTCGGAGGCGAGCAGGAGGCTCCCACGTATGATATATAGATATTCTCCCTGTGTCGTTGGTGGTCGCTACTTGGGCATTAGTAGTGTACCTCCTTCATCTTGCTTTTGCTTTTTGAGATAGTTTGAAAAGTTGTAATAATGTTGGCTTTGGATCATAAGTTGTATTTGGATTTTCTGCTGCTATGTTAGTTTATTTTCAGCTTATGCACTGTCTCACCTGTTTTATGTCAAGTATGTTGTTATTATATTTTATCCTATGCACTGTGAGACATTCTACAGGTTCCTGGTTGATTCTTCGTCTTCTTTCTTTTCTTCTGGCGACCGTCCCGTGCTAGCTGGACATGTGTACAGTGCACATTTGGAGTAAATGTCAGTTGGTGCGGGGTGGACCGTCACACTTGGTATCAGAGCTCTAGGTTGCGTAGTTAACCTAGGGAAAGACACTAGGGAGAGATAGTACGTATATGAGAGCGCGTATTTGTGATTACTTTGGTTTTCAAAAACTATATATATATATAAAATATAAAATATAAGTATAGCTAAGGATGAAGTCGCACTGCACTGGCACCACTAAGGAGATAGTTAATCGTTTTCTCTTTACAGGTTGAACGATGAGCCGATATATTAGGAGTACGGGTTCAGGAGCAAACAATGGGAATGTTCCTGATATGAGGACGATGTTTAGTACCTTCATGAGAGAGATGCTTAGGGATGCTCGGGGAGCCGTTCCTAATGTTGCTAATGGTGGTGGTGCAGTAGTGCAGGCGCCTAGGGCCGATTTTGCTAAGTTGTGCAAGGATTACACTAACCTTGGTGGAAAGTCATTCCACGAAATGGAGTCGGCCACGGATGTTCAGGATTGGTTGGATAACTGTGATCGTATCTTCGAAGACTTGGGTATCGAGTATGCGATGAAGAGAAGGCTAGCGTCTCGTCAGTTGCAAGGGCGAGCGATGAATTGGTGGAATGCCATTAAGACAGCTACTCCAGAGGATCAAGTTACTTGGAATCAGTTTAAGACTCGCTTTTGTGATAAGTTTATTCCAGCTGCTCATAAATCAGAATTGTTCAGGAAGTTCTTGGAGCTTAAGCAGAATGGTAGGGCAGTCTCGGAGTACATCGCAGAATTCGATACTTTATCGAAATATGGATGGTCCCTTATCGATACAGTCGAAAAGAAGAACGAGAAGTTCATAACTGGCTTGGATGGGTACTTGGGGAAAAGACATATAAACCATATCGATGAGTCGTTCGAATCTACTGTAGGAAAGACATTAAGGTCAGATAGCCTTTTCCCTAAGTCGAAGACCGAAGTTGCTATTGCATCTACAGAGGAGCCAAAGTCGCAAGTAGGCGGTGAAGGCAAGAAGAATTCTCAGAACAAGAGGAAGCAGAACCCGACCAAGGATGGTCAAAATAAGAAAAATAATAAAGATGGCGAATGCTTTAGTTGTGGCCAAAAGGGCCACTATGCCAGAGATTGTCGAGAAAAGTCTGGGGAAAGGAAGTGCTTTAACTGCGGCCAGGTGGGACATAACAAGGATGATTGCCCACAACCTCCTAGGGAGAAGCAGATTGTGAAAGCGTATGCTATCAACGTTGTTCCTTCTTCGTCGAATGCTCCAAGTGTGGCGCAGAAGGGAAAGGGTGTCGTTATAAAAGGTATGCTTTCTATTTAAGATGTTTCTGTTTGGGTATTGTTTGACAAACCCGAGATAGTCGATATACCTCTAGTTGTGACGAACCCGATTGGTGGTTCGACTAGTTTTGGCATGATTTGTTGTAATGTGGTCTTATCGAGTCATGGATGTATGTTTCCTTGTGATTGCTTTGTTTTGGGATTTACTGGGTTTAGCATTATTTTGGGGAGTCGATTTACTCTAAAAGAATAGGGTGGTATTAGGTACCTACCTAGTGATGGCGATAGTAACTGGAGTTAAGGAAGCTAAAAGGTTATCGTTGTAATAAGTTCTAGTTGTCTCTGGGAGGCAAATGAGTACTCCAGTGCTAGATTGTTTTGCAAGTATCACCTCACGTGGGTTGTCCGAACTCGGAGGAGATGTTCCTTGGGTGCTTGTCTGATATTGATTTAGGCCTTTGGGGCTTGTGCTTGGGGAATGTCGAGTTCGACTAGGATGGTTTGCGTGAGAGATAAATAGTTGCTGTGATTTTTCATTGGATGATATCTTGGTTGACTCGAGGAGTGATGGGCAGACGGAACATGATAAGACTGTTCAATGGTATAGACTGCCCAGAGTTAGACTCAGTAGGGTTATGAGATTGCTCGACTGGGACTGGAGAAAGATGCAAAGTAATGGATTGTTTAGAACCCTATGTTGATGTTCTCATTGGATAGTAGGACTTTGAAGGAATAGGATGTGTTCGTTGATCATGGAGGATACAACGAAGATTAGGGCGATTCAAGTTGGACTTGAACTCGTAAAAGAAAATGGGTGTTCGTTGATCTTGGAGATGCAACGAATAGGGAGACGACTCACGTTGGTCTAGAGTTTGTCGCTAATGGATACTCAAGACTGGGTCTGAGTTATAGATTAACTCGAGTTGGACTCGAGAAGGCTGCAAGGAATTTGATTCGGCTCGAGTTGGACTCGGAGGGCAGCAAGAAAACGGATAGACTTGGGTTGGACTCAAGTATTTTAGGCAGACTAAAAGCAGGGGTATCTGGGGACGCCCGTTACCTTGGATCCGTTGGACGTGATCTAGTTATCCTTGGAGGATTAACGTACGTTGGACGTACGGTAGTCCATAGGGAGGCGGGGCTTCCATTGGCCTGGGATTGGTTGGACCAGTCAAGTAGGCATCGGTGTATGTATGGAGGCTGGGCTTCCATTAGTTATTGATGTTGGTTGGACCAGACATACTAGAATCGACATATTGGGATTGGTTAGACCAGTCATGTAGGTTTCGATGTGTTTATGAATTTAGCAGGTGATAGGTAGGACTTGTTTGATGGATGTTATGGTTGCTATGGTGTTCCTATTTTTCTTCCCTTGAGTAGACTATCACCTGTAGGGTTCCAGCGATGGGGAACAAAGTGACTGTAGTAGGACTATGAGCCAGTGCAGTAGAGTCGTCATGACTCGAGGGGCAAAGTGGACATAGTAAAGGATTAATAAGGCTATGAGCCAGTGCAGTGGAGTTGTTATGACTTCATGGGGCAGAGTGGACATAGCAAAGGACTAGTGGCTATGGATCAGTGCAGTGGAGTCGCCATGACTCCATGGGGCAGAGTGATCATAGTAAAGGGTTTGGGTGCGGTAATAGTTGCGTTGAGTAGGAGACATGCCAGTTTAGGGGTTCTGTTTCTAGGATAGAAGCAACTAGAGTATATCGCGAGATATGATTTCAGACCTAAGTATGGATTGGATCCAGAAATGTTAGATAGCTTGACGATTAGATCGATTGTGATTGAGTTGATTGGTTCCAGTTAGAAGGACGATCCTAACCTATTGGAAATCATCTCTAGGGTAGAGATGGGTATCGATGGAAAGAGAACGATCAAGCAAGGATTTGATCGAGAAGGATGGCTTCAAAAGAATGGAGGACTAGTTGTACCCAACGCAGATGGACTGAGAGATGAAGTGCTTAGAGCATATCATCACCCGAAATTGACTATACATCCCAGTGGTAACAAGATGTATTGAGACATGGAGCAGATCTACTACTAGGAAAGGATAAAGAAAGACGTTGGGAAGTTTATGTCCAAATGCATAAATTGCCAGTTAGTAAAAGCTGAGCAAAAGAAGCCTAGTGGTTTGTTACAACCATTAGAAACTCCTAAATGGAAATGAGAACAAGTCTCAAATGGATTATATTGATAGTTTACCAAGGACTAGGTCAGGTCATGATGGTATTTGAGTGAATTGCATATTAGAGAATGAAGGCTACCAAAGATAGGCAGAAGACTTATCTCGATAAGAAGCGAAGAGATTTGGAATTCTTCATTAATGACTTGGTGTTCGTCAAGATCTCTCCATTGAGAATGTGATTCAGATTGGTTGGAGAGGTAAGTTAGCACCAAGATTTGTTGGTCCATTCCCAGTCCTCGAGCAAGTTGGGAATTTGGCGTATGAAGTAGAGCTACCTGAGAAGATGGCGGGAGTTCACAACGTATTTCATGTTTCCCAGTTAAGGAAATTCGTGCACGACCCTAGTATGGCTATTTCACCTGATCAGTTGGATAACATCGAAGTTGAACCCGAGGCGGTTGGGAACCGCAAGCCTTTGCGTATTGTTGGGAACGATACGAAGCAGCTTCGAAGGAAGGTGGTGAAACTAGTCAAAGTTCAGTGGGGTGGTGATGAGGAAGGTTGCACTTGGGAAACAGAGGAGAACATAAGGAAGAAGTATTTAGAACTCTTTGCCTGGTAAGGTTTTGGTAGTGATAGTTCTTCCCTTGTTAGTAAACCGCATGCTAGGATAGGCTTGTTGTGTTGTTTTTTATGTTTTATTGTTTGAAAACGATTGACAGGCATGCGGAATTCTTTGTATGTTTCGGTTAAGGAATTTCGGGGACGAAATTTCTTAAGGAGGGAGAATGTAACAACCCATATTCTATGCATCGGAGGATCATAGAGTATTTATTTCTTTCACATACGAAGTCGTATGGTCATGTAACTTTGGGAGACGACTATTATGGTCATTTCCCATGTTCATGATTTTTGCCGATTTTTAAATGACCATTTTACCCCTAGTTGATCTTTTTTTGGCCATAACTTTTGATTGGAAAGGAGTTTTGACCTGAAACCACTTCCATTGGCTTCGAATGATGGTTTACCTTTCCGTAGAGTGGTCACATGTGAAAAACGGACTTACCGTTTGGGAGATATGGCTGAATTAAGGTTTATAAGGTGAAAAACAGCTTAATTGGGCTAAACCGGGTAGTTAACAGCTTGGCCCATAACCCATTTCGGGATTAAGGTTATGGGGAGGCTGATAGGGTTTGGAAAATGATTTTCATTTCAGTTTTTGAGCCGCCACTTTCATTCTTGAAACCCTAGTAATGGCATCCACTCTCTAAATATCTTCAAAACATCTCCAAATCACTTTCTACTTGAAGATTGGGCTTAGCAACATCAAATCAAGGCGGATCAACACCAAATCAAGATTAGAGTTGCTGTTATGCATTGGGATCTTCACCAAATTAGAGATTTATTTCAGATCTAAGTTTTGTTTGTGGCTAAGGTGAGTGATTTGCATTGTTTTTCACTAATTACGGCTAATTATGGTAATTAGCGAAGATTAGCGAAATTATGACTCAGAAAAAACTAGAAAAATTCCTAAAATTCTAAAACATCATTTTATGCCTCTGATATGAATTTGGGTTAATTTCGACTAATTTTGCAAATCCCGAAATTTAGGGGATTAAGGGGTGATTAGTGATAATTAGCGAATTTATGCATGATTAAAATCTGGAAAAATATTCAGAAATTCTGAAATATTGTTTTAGACCTCTGTTGGATTTTTGGGTTAATTTGGTTAAGTTTTGTTAATCCTATGCTTAGTTGTTCTTAAACATGCTTAAGGGGAAATATGGGATTTTGGCTATGTTTGATCCATTTTAACCCATCATATTGTTGTTTTGGTGTTTGAGGTCACTTCTACCTGTTGCTTTGACTGTATGGTATGCTTTGTGATTGATTAGAATAGTTAGAATGGTCAAAAACGCCGTCGAGAGGCATATAAACTGTCGCTGAAAGTTGCAGGAAAGTGCAGGAAACCGGATCGGATTGGATAGTCCGACCCGAACCGTTCATAAGACCCCGACCCGATCCGTCCATGGAAGGTGACCACGAACCGACTCCTTTCACCTGAAGTTCTTTGACCGATCCGTTCATGAACGATGGGACGATACGACCGGAGCATGGCCACGATCCGATCCACCAGGAGCTGGAGTATGGAGTACGACCCGAACCGATGGTACGCTCCGATCCGACCCGGGGGAGCTAGTAACGAACCGAGACGTTAAGCACGACCTGGTTGCATCCGAACCGATCCAGTGTGGGGTAGTGAAGGCCGAACCGAACCGTGTTGATGATGAGGAGCTGAAGCCGAACTGATCCGGTGATGACCAAAAACCCGAGATGCAAAGGTAGTCCAAATGGAAGTTAGAGCTCATGATCCAGATGGGAACCAATGAGTTCACTTCATGATTGGGCTTTGCTGCTGGACGTGTGCAAAGGGGTTGTCGGTATTCATAACTTTGGTTCACCACTGAGAGATGGATAGTGGGCTTGTAGTGATAGTTACACGGGATTGGATTCCGTCATGGCCCAACGTATTAGGTGACCAAAGTAGTGGATATCGTATGCTTTATGCACTAAGTGAGGGATATGAGGATGATTGCTATGCTTGATTGTTTGACATCACTATGACATGCACTTCCCCACCCCCGTATTTCTTACACTGTATGTTAGTGGCACCTTAGAGTATTGTACGGTATGTAGTGCTAACTCTTTGGTTGCAGGTCCAGGTTCAGGTATGATTGGATTATACCTGTTATTGTTCTGTTTTGTTGCTTATCGCTCACACCATACTTTTGTCTGACCCAGAGTTTTATGTCTCTTCTTATTACTCTGGGTGCTCACACGAGCAGACTAGAGACAGGTTAGCTGGTGATGCGCGAGTAGCTGATTCGGAGGCGAGCAGGAGGCTCCCACGTATGATATATAGATATTCTCCCTGTGTCGTTGGTGGTCGCTACTTGGGCATTAGTAGTGTACCTCCTTTATCTTGCTTTTGCTTTTTGGGACAGTTTGAAAAGTTGTAATAATGTTGGTTTTGGATCATAAGCTGTATTTGGATTTTCCGCTGCTATGTTAGTTTATTTTCAGCTTATGCACTGTCTCACCTGTTTTATGTCAAGTATGTTGTTATTATATTTTATCCTATGCACTGTGAGACATTCTACAGGTTCCTGGTTGATTCTTCGTCTTCTTTCTTTTCTTATGGCAACCGTCCCGTGCTAGCTGGACATGTGTACAACGCACATTTGGAGTAAATATCGGTTGGTGCGGAGCGGGCCGTCACAACTCTGTTTGTTCATGACTTCAGGATTATCCGGCTATTGAATAGAGCCTTCAAATACAAGAGTGATAGAGAAGTGTTCCGACACTTGAATGTATATAAATATATGATGTAACATCCAGTAGGTTCTTAGCCCAAGTTCTCCGCATTAAGAATGTAGGTTTCGACCAAGAAAGCATATTCATTCGGATAGAGTATGTAGGCTTCAGTCGCATATAATAAAGTATATCCTAAATAAGCGAACAAAATTGAGGCATGCACCATACATAACACATATATCTATTACAAGTTGCAAACCCTTCTGAACGTATATGCGCTCTATCATCTCATCTAGGTGCCCAAACTTCGTTTGAATGTATACCATACTTGATGTAGATTCATGCCAGCATCACTCCATCGATCTTAGAAGCCGCCGTATCTAGAGGATTTTCTAAAGTAGAGTGGTCGATACTGGCAAAATTCCATCGGACTGATCTATAGGCGACTGCTCCTCCTGCTTTAGTTCCTCAAAATGCTTTGCCTACTAAAAAGGACTAGAATCTTTAACAACTGAATGGTTACTGGATGATGGGATTGACTCATCCTCTGAGTAGCTAGATTCTATAATTAATTCAAAACTCTTAGCTTCTAAGCCTTAGAGTTGTATCAAACTTATAGCAGCCATAATGTACTATACCTGCAAATAGACAGTAGTAAGTGAGATTAACTTATACTTTTTTTGTTGGTGTAAACGAATATGAAATGTGTAGTGACATGCATGGTCATGCAGTTTAAATAAACAATTTGGACAGTTGTGATTTTCAGTTCACAAAAGGAGCAATCATCATCACTGACTATCTTTCCAACACTTGGATTGAGTCTTGGGATTTCATTGAAGGTCGATTAGAGATCGGAGTTTAGGATCTTTAATTCAGTCTTGTGACCATTGTCCAGTTTTATGCCCTATCCTATATACATGTTTGAGTCGTTAGCTTGACACGGTATTCTAGTCCGTTTCAATGTGTGATCAATTAGAGTATCAACTCGACAACAATGAAATCGAGAAATTATAATGATCCAAGATTTTCAATGTTTCAAAATATGAAATTAATTTGAATTTTGTATTTAAGAAATTGAGTTTTATTTATAAGTGGAAATCTAGTCTTTTTAACTTGGTTTTGTATAGATATTGTAAGTGCGAATTTAATTTTTTTATCTTTGAATCTAAATAGTTTTGTTAATTCAAACGCTAATAACATTTTAAACGTTTGAAATATATGGTTAAATAAATTACAAAATTTTAAATTTAAATTTAAGCTTGAGATTTATTCATAATTTATTTATTTTAGTATTAGATTTTAAATAATCAATTTAAGTTTGAATTTGAAGTGTATTGAACACATTAGTATTGTTTAGATAGTAAAATGGTATTTATACTTAGAAGTTATTTGTTTAATAAGTTTGCCACTTGTTCAGCTTGGCTGTAATAGTTTGGCACTTGTTCAATATTTTCTGAAATAAACTTGTCCGCATTCTGAAAATTTCACTGTTCCTTTCCTTTTTAAATTTTCCACCGTCCCTTATTTCCCGTCTACCGTGCTCTTCTTCATTTTTTTAACCAGCTGAATCAAACTTCCCCAAATCCTATTCAATGTCCTCCACTCAAATCACTATCCCTCTTCAAATCGCCTCGTCACAGCAAATTACTTGTTCCCTTCCATCCTTCCACCTGCAACAAAATTCGCGCTTTTTTTCTTCATTTTTTCCTATTTCAACGTCTTCCCTTGCTAATCGAAATCCCAACCTAGCCATTTTCCTTCACCAAGCACTATAGAAGCACGCGCCGCCTTTCCTCCGAGCCTTTGATTCCTTTCCAAATTCTGGAGACCAAAACCAATACAGACTAGAAGTCTGATCCTTCTTTCAACTTGAGCAGCCCTGCCTCGCCAACCACCAAACGCGTTGCCTGCATCGCCGTCTTTAACGTGAGATTTCTCACGATTTTTCTTATTTAAGTATATTAACATCCATTTAAAACTAAGTATAATAAGTGTATGTCTCGTTGTGTTTTGAAATTGACTCTACTTGCTGTGAATTCTTATGATTGTTTGTTTTGCTATTGGTTCACAGGTTCTTGTACTCGTTGCTGATTTTTCCATGTTCATATTTGTTCATGTCCAGTTGTAATTGTGGCCATGTTTTTGCATATGCATCTTTGACACTCGTTTCCCATTTTATTTTCCATTTTCCAAAACATTATCTAAGATTTTTATACTTCCTTTATAGAAAATTTCATTTATGCATCTCATTTGATGTAAATATCATACTGTTGGAAAATGCAAACTATAGAGTATTTGTTACAATGAATTTTATTCATTCACTGTAATTTTTATGTTTATGTTTTGGGAAGTGCAAATTGGTTACACTTCTGTTAACCCTAATTATATTTATAAGTGTTGGTTAGAGAATTAATGCAGTCATCGTTGCATTTTTTCTTTTCATTTTATCATGTTAAAATTTATAATTTTTACTATAATCAAAATTGCATATTTATTGGAGTTAGGCCTCTAAGTTCAGTTAATACATGTACTTCTTCATGGCCCATAAAAGTAAATTTTGGTGTTAGTAATGTTGTGCCAATTGGTCCCATATTCAAATGGTTAGATTGTTTCTTGTTTATGTGTGAAATGCATGTGCCTTGTATTTTGCACTTCTCTTATTGCGTTATAACTTTTTTGTTTCCTAAACCTATGCAGCCGTATATCCCTATACTTGCATTTGTTATATCCTTGTTACGGGATGTTGAGGCACTGCACACGAGTATATGTACACGTGTGTACATGCAAGATTCTGCGACCGTTTATCCCTAAAATAAATTGTTGATCACATATATTACACTTGATTTTGAACTGATACTACACTAGATCTGCTCCGATTAAAACTGATGTGAACAGACACTACTACAAATTATAAGCTAATATCGAATAGACACTACACATGTATATACTTAACATTTTACATATGATATATTTGATGTTAGGATTACTTATTATGTAACAACCCGGAATTTTGGATCCAATTTAAGATTTATTTTTAATTGATTTTAATGAAAATAAAATATTTTATATGATTTATTTGGAAAATAAACGACTTAAAATTTGTTTTAAACGAAGTTTGAATGTATAAATTTATAATTTAATTAAAACGACCTTGAAATGGCGCGGTAATTTGAGAATTTAGTTTTAAACTTTAAACAAATATGTAGAATTCATTATAAATTAGAATTTGATGAAACCAGAAACGTTAGGATATTTTGAACTATATCTTTCTAACGAATGTGAAAAATTATGTTATCATGTTATGGATAGTAAGTTATGTCCAAATTAAAATTTACAATAGTTGCTATGAAATCGTTTATAAATTATAACGATTTATTAAATTAAATAAAAGGATTTTTCATATAAATTGAGCACTGTTTAATTAGAAAATTGTGATATCAAGTTATAAACTCAAGTATGTTTATTTAATAATTGTATGGCATTTCATCAGAATATATATGTGATAATAATAATTACTTTTTTATTAATTTGAATAATTTTGGAATTTAATAATATTATTATAATATTACATAGCCCTTAAAAATAGTCATTTTGCAAGCAACCTCCATTTTCGACGAACCTAATTTAATTAGGTCCGAAATGTTAAATATTATCAGATTTAAAATTTCAAGTCAGTTGGACTTTGTATATAAGCATAGTAAATTTGAACGCGTGTTCAAAATTCAGTTGAATTTAATAAGCTGGTTAAAAAGCCATTTTTCAAACAGTTTCCAAATTCGATGAAATTAGTTTTGTTAGAACTGTAATTGAAAAACATAACGAGATTTCAAATTTCATAATTTTTGGGGTCAATATGTGGCCGTAGTAAATTAAAACATATGTTCAAATTCAATATTTAACGTTATATTGATTTATACTTTAATTTTGATAAAAACTGACTGAAACGATCAAATTAGCTTCCGAAACAAATCTCCTTGTATCCGAAATGGGGGTATTTGGTTAGGGACGACAGTTGCCGAGAATTGTTTGGAGTTTGGAATGATAAACAAATTATTTTTGAATTAAATAATAATAAATATATAAATACACTTAAAAATAGAACCCCTAACCCTAATTTTAAAGTTGTCGCTGCCACCCTCTATTAATGGCCGTGAATTCTTCTTGCTTTGATCCTCAATCTCTTCTACCGCACTGCGAATTAAGTTACATTTTCTAAACGAATAACGTAGAGATTTTAATGGCCTTCAATTCCATATGGAGATGATCGAATTTAATGTAGAATTTTTGGAGAAACCACTGCTTGAACCAGCAATTTTCGAACCCATTTCCTGGCCTTGGGTTGCATGCGAGCTGAACGCTGTTCCAGGCCTTAGGGGAGGAGGCGAAGCCCTTCGCGGTGGTGGAAGTTGATCGGCGTCGGAGGGTCTCATGTTGCGTGCCAAGTAAGGAAGGAGAAAGATTTTTTTTCGAACGGGTACACGAAAAAAAGAACAATGGACGAAGGGTTAACACCCTTAATGATGTAATTAATTTTGTTAATTATGTCTGTTAGTTAATTTACGTAATTAAAATTAAAATATTCATATCTTTTTCATACAACGTCGGAATTTGACGATTAAAGAAACATTAGAATTGTGATGACAAACACTACAATATGGAACTGACTAAAAGGAATTTGGAGCTAACTAAGATTTTTGGCTAAATTAAATGTCCAGTTTAATTCAGTTGAAAACAATCATTATTCAAACGATTTCAAAACCGATCAAAGTGAGAACTCTCTCACTCAAATATTTTTTACAGTTATTTATTTTTATAACTGAATATATATTCATTGCCTGTGCTGATTTTTATTTGATTTATTTATCACAAATTTGTATACAATGCATGGTAGCTCACATCACAGTTGTTTGAAAACCCATGGATGAATTGTTGATTTGTTATGTTATGTTTTGATTGTGATTTTGAGATATTTAACATGCTGAAATAATGTTAATATATTTGTGGTAGTTGAAATTGGATATAAATATCCATTTATAAATGAACACTGAATTAATTATTACTTGTCTAAGTAAAATTAGTTAGTTAGTAAGAAAATAATCCAAATTTAATTTGAAATGATTAAATTCATGAATCAGTAGTGAATTTAAATTAATGGATGTTGGTTGAGAACCCCACACAGATCTCAGGATGATATTTGATTTACGTATCTCCCTTGTATATATATAGTTCTTATGTTGATCGATTGATTAACAAACGAAATAAGCGTCAATAAATCATTTGAAGCTTATATGAAAACAAAATGCACATTGGATGTCATTTTGGATGTTGATAGTTGTTTGCAACTATTGTTGGATGCATATGATGAATGGAATCAATATAAATTAATTTATATGGATATTGGTTGAGATTTTATTCTAATCCGGAATAATATGAATATTTTAATAATAAAATATTCAGTGGAAAACAGAAGTTTGATTTTAATGCCCGATTTTGGATGAACACAAAAATATTAAAATATCAATGAATATTTATAATTAAAATGAACTGATTTGACTAAATTTCCATATAATTATAATTTGTTCAGGTTTTTTGTGAAATGAATGGTATTTTCAAAATACGAAGCCGAGTTAAGTGTATAAACGCTATTTTAACTCGAACAAATTTTTCTATTGATTTTATATATTTTTATAATGAATATCGAGAAAAATGAATTTCAAAATCTAATATTTTGAAAATATTATTATTTCGAGATTATAATAATATGCAATGTTCAATATTGGTTTTAAAAATTGAAATGGCAGTTGAAATCGTTTTTAAACGAATTTATAAACGTTTTATAAAATATGTCTTTAAATGGAAATCATTGAAATATATTTTATATATTTAAATGGTTTGAATAGAACGTGTCACGCAACGACCGTTCATGAATTTCGACCTTTAACTTCGAATTAACATAACAGAAGATCCAACTGTTGGATTCTCCTAAAATCAGAACCATTAGGTTCATATCGAAAAGATATTTCAAATGAATATAAGAGGTTTAAATTTGAATGGTTAGATTTTAAAATATATCCAAATCAATTTCAGAAAAATTCGTTATGGATGTTGTTCGGTGGCCGATATTGGAAACCGACTGTAAGGGCCTTGATAAAATTATTAAAAATGTAAATAAATTATGTAAATCATAATAAATGATTTGGAAAGATTTTGGATGAATTGTTCCATATTTCAAAAGATAATAGATATTTTTATTTGAATGAACTAATTAACAACTAGAGTAATAATCTATTGATTCTTAAAATAATAAATTAGATTTGTGAATGGTTTTGTCATAACCAGAAGTTTCCAACGTATAAATTGGAATGGATTTGAGTGGAAATTATTTTCGGATATTTTCGATATGGGATTTTGTAATTACACGGATATTGAAATGGGAATGGGATAATTAAATTTATCAAATAAGAGAAGTGTTCGAGAATGGAGTACCACCAGTTTTACTCCATGGGATAGTTAGATCTTTAATTAGATTTGAACGTTAAATGGTAATTAATTTTATCGATAACACAATGGGTGTTAGATACGGAGTACTACCAGTTTTTCTCCATGGGATGAATATATTGGGATTGTGATAATAAAATGAATGATTAGTGATTACTTCGGTAAGGCTCGATAATCCCGACTAGTTATATAATAAAATATTTTGAAAATAATATCCAAAGGAAGATTAAACAATAAGTTTAAAAAGAACTTATCTTTGATGAAATTAATGGGAACCTTTCCCAAGGGTAATGAATATTTGAATAAAAGAATATTCTGGATTGGAATGAGATGTGTGCTATCTTGGTGCATTTATCACATGATTATAAAGATACATTAGTCATTTGGAAAGACCGAGTTTAACCCATTCTGAATAACTGTTATGACGATTAAAAGTCGAAGATGAAGACGTTGGTTAAAGACCAGATATCTTCACATCATTTGGGCTATTACTGATGTCTCACTTGGAAAGTACACCCAAGTGGGGGTTATAAGTGGTGGTCGTCCAAATGTACTTGGAAAACGATGGGACATGCAAGGACCTCTCTTCTGTATTGGACATATGGAATGAGGAATAAGGTGCCTTCAGTTTCGTTCAGACCTAGAACGAACTTGCAAATGGATTATATGTCTGACATTGTATTTTGTGCTATATTAACTATTCTCTACTAGATATATATCTATTTGGTGTGGGAGAATTTATTCTCTTTACTTAACACCCTTCTATAAGACATACGAGCTCAGTGGTTATATATTGGTGGACATTCATTGTACGGTATGGACTAACAGTGTGGCATGCTGAGATGCATGATCAAAGCTTTTATTGAAAAGTACAGCGTTGTAGATGATGATCAAATCACAGCTTTAATATAGCGTAACTTTGTGTATAGGGTAAATTCGCGAGCTTCACACCCCGATATGAGTCAAAAACCGGATTAGGGACAGTAGGGAGTGCATGCATTTCTTTCTAGCTAGAGGTAGTGCCAAGGTATGGAGTCTTGACATATTTACTTATGTTGATGACGGATAGTAGGCGCGTCAGATATGATTGGTCGACATACTTACCAGGTGACGGGTCCGATAGGACCAGGAAACGTATTATTCAGGAATAACCAATCCACAAACATTAGATATGGACCGGCCATGCAAGATCCAAGGGTTTCCTATAGGTGTGATCCTAGATCATCTTGCTAGAGGTGATCCGAATTCGGTAAGGAGACATCCCTTGCCTTAACTCATAAATGGAATCCAATTTCCAATATGACATTTTAAGGTTTTAGTTGTAAAACTATATGGCGATATAATATATGGTACCTATGCCGTTTATGATTGATATATTTATATTCGAAGTTGTTTTCTACACTATGCACTTATAGTAATATCAAAATTATTTGTTTTAATGTGTATCAAGCATGTTTGGCTATTTTAAGGTAAACTCTATCCTCCGGCTTGCGTAGCATTGTGTGATGGGACCTGAGTCTTAAAATATATAGCTTCATTTTTCAAAAACCATTGCATTGTTTTATATTTTAAACTAGTATTCATGTGGAGTAAACCAGTTCCGTGTTATATGGCGTGGTCCCGTGATATTGCCTTAATTTAAATAAATTATTTTTAATAACTTTTTTTAAGTTCTCACACCAGTCCCATAATTGACCTAGAGTTTATTATTTTCAACTAAACACCGGGTGCCCATATTTTCTACATGGGCAGCTAGTAGTTTTGGTTTTGCATATGTTTATTTAACAGAATCCTGATTTACAGCTGGAGCTATATTCGGAAAGCTTTGTATCGGTGTATTTCTTTTAGTTGTATTAGTTGATGTATTTCCGCTATTATGTAAT
Organism: Allium sativum; assembly: GCA_030737875.1. Taxonomy (NCBI): domain Eukaryota; kingdom Viridiplantae; phylum Streptophyta; class Magnoliopsida; order Asparagales; family Amaryllidaceae; genus Allium; species Allium sativum. The sequence continues at coordinate 750,254,121 of CM060922.1, forward strand.
TTATTTTATTCTCTGATAATTGTATTCTCGTTGTACATATTTTATTTGTACTATTTTATTCTTGAACTCTGATGTGAATTGTTGTAATAACAATGAAAAATTATCTTGTTCTATGTTCTGATGCGTCGTGTTCTCAAACAATCTGTATTCTTGTTCGGTCTAAGCCGACCGGGGATTTCGAGTCATGTCAGCGTGGTATCAGAGCTTAGGTTTATAAAGCTCGAGAACAGGACATTTAGAATGAAATGAAAGGACTCATCAGAGGTGGGATTAGTAATATCCAATTAAAGAATACTCATTAGAGATGGGATCAGTAGTATCCTAAAATGAGAGATACTCATTAGAGATGGGATTAGTAATGCCCTAGAATGAGTTGGAAGAGTATTATAAATAGAAAAGAATAAATTTGTTTATTTATAAAGATGATTTTAATTATGAAAGATTATATTTTGTAATATAATTTTGAATGTTTATTATGACGTCGAGGTTGGACTATCGAGTATAAGAAGATTTTGCATACACGCCCAGCTAGCGTATATCTGAAGTCTTGAATATACATGATTTATATAGAATTACATTCTAAGCGCTTAAGGATGATTCTGATGATGCAGTCGCATCACCAGTGTTTATTTTCGAGTTTCGAAAGTGAGATGACTATATAATTCCAATTGAAACGTTGAAATATACTTAAACTAATTTAAGTAAGTATTTGGAAATGATTCAAGCTTTAAAATTTAACTAATACAAATTGATTGAAAAGGGTAAAAGTAAATCAAACAAATTAAAATATAACTTAAGTACAGTTAAGTAAAATTGTAATAACAAAACCAACATGAGAACAGAAGATAAATAGAGCCAAATCAAATTTAATTTTGAATTAATTTGAAATTAGTTGGAACTGGATATATATATATATATATATATATATATATATATATATATATATATATATATATATATATATTGGATAGGTTGTTGTACGCAAGCTAAGAAGAGGAATAAAAGTGCATGCCCAACACAAAAGTACATATTTACTGAATTGATTGAGTTTGATGATTTTATGAGCTGATTGGCAAGCCGCTTGGCTTTTTTATCTTCTTTTGACTGATGAGAGCCTAGGGATGCGAGTTGTAGTTGTGCCGATCAACCCGTATAAAGGAGGTTATGGCGATTTTTTTTGAAAATTTAAGGCATTAGCCAAATTTTGAGAAATTTGAAGATTCGTAGAAACTGAAAAGTTGAAGAACTCAAGTGAGAATGAAAGTTGAATTGGTTGGTTAAACAACATTCAGTTCCGTTCCTTTTTGGGGATGAAATTTTTTTAAATGGGAGAGATTGTAAAAACCGAGAATTTCGGAACCAATTTTAGATTTATTTTTAATTGATTTTAATGAAAATTAAACATTTTATATGATTTATTTTGAGAATAAACGATTTAAAATTTATATAAAACGAAGTTAGCACGTATAAATTTATAATTTTACTAAAACGAGCTTGAAATGGTGTGGTAGTTTGAGAATCTAGTTTTAAACTTTAAACATGAGTATGTAGAATTCGTTATAAGTTAGAATTTGATGAAACAAGAGACGTTAGGATATTTTGAAATATATCTTTCTAACGAATGTGAAAAAATAAGTTTTCATGTTATTGATAGTAAGTTATGTCCAAATTAAAATTTAGAATAGTCACTATGAAATTGTTTATAAATTATATGTTTTATTAAATTAAATAAAAGGATTTTTCATGTAAATTGAGCACCTTTTACTAGAAAATTGTGATATCGAGTTATAAACTCAAGTATGTTTACCTTATAGCTATAAGGCACTTCATCAGAATATATATGTGAAAATAACAATTAATTTATTATTAATTTGAATAATTTTGGAATTAGTTTCCGAAACATATCTCATTGTGTCCGGAATGGGGGTATTTGGTTGGGAACGACAGCTGTTGGGAGTTGTTTGGAGTTCGGAATGATAAATAAGTTATTTTTGAAATAAATATTATTAAAATATATAAATACCCTTAAAAAGAGAACCCTTAACCCAAATTTTAAGGTTGTCGTCACCAACCTCTTTTAGTGGCCATGAATTCTTGTTGCTTTGATCCTCAATCTCTTCCACTGCACTTCAAATTAAGCTACAGTTTCTAAACGAATAACATAGAGATTTTAATTAATGGTCTTCAATTCCATTTGGAGATGATCGAATTTGGTGTAGTATTTTGAGAGAAATCGTCGCCTAAACCAGCGATTTTCGAACCCGTTTCCTAGCCTTGGGGTGTGTGTGAGCTGCATGCCATTCTAGGCGTCACGGGAGGAGTCGAAGCCCTTCATGGTGGTGGAATCAGCGTTGGAGGTATTGTGTTGCATGCGCAAGTAAGGAAAGAGGACGGATTTTTTTCGAATGGGTGGAGGAAGAAACGAACGTTGGAAGAAGGGTTAACACGCTTAATGATGTAATTAATTTAGTTAATTATCTTTAGTTAGTTAATTTATGAAACTAAAATTGAAATGTTAATATCTTTTTCATACAACATCAGAATTCAACGATTTCAAAAACCTTGGAATCGTGATGACAGACACTACAATATGGAACTGACTGAAAGGAATTTTGAGCTAATTGAGATTTTTGGCTAAATTAAATGTTCAGTTTAATTCAGTTGAAAACAGTCGTTATTTAAATGGTTCCAAAACTGATCAAAGTGAGAACCCACTCTCTCAAATATTTTGTATAACTATTTATTTTATTGCTGAATATATGTTCATCACCTGTGCTGATTTATATTTGATTTAATTATCACAAATTTGTATATAGTGCATGGTAGCTCACATCAAAGTTGTTTGAAAACCCATGGATGAATTGTTGACTTGTTGTGTTTTGTTTTGATTGTGATTTTGAAATATTTAACATGTTGAAATAATGTTAATATATTTGTGATAGTTGGAATTGGATATAAATATCCATTTATAAATGAATAGTGAATTATTTATTATTTGTTTAACTAAAATTTGTTAGCTAAGTAGAAAAATAATTTGAATTGAATTAGAATTGATTAAATTCATGAATCTATAATGAATTTAAATTGATGGATGTTGGTTGAAAACCCCATACGGGTCTCGGGATGATATTTGATTTACACATCTCCCTTGTATATAGTTCTTATGTTGATTAATTGATTAATAAAACGAAATAAGCGTCAATAAATCATTTGAAGCTTATATGAAAATAAAATGCACACTGGATGTCATTTTGGATGTTGATAGTTGTTTGCAACTATTCTTGGATGTATACGATGAATGGAATAAATATAAGTTAATTTATATGGATATTGGTTGAGATTTTATTCCAGTCTGAAATAAATATGAATCTTTTAATAATATAATATTTAGTGTAAACAGAAGTTTGATTTTGATGTCCGATTTTGGATGGACACAAAAATATTAAAATATCAATGAATATTTATAATTGAAATGAACTGATTTGACTAAATTTTCATATAGTTATAATTTGTTCAAGTTTATTGTGGAATGAATGGTATTTTCGAAATATGAAGCCGAGTTAATTGTATAAATGTTATTTTAACTCGAACAGATTTTTTTATCAATTTTATTCATTTTTATAATGAATATTGAGAAAAATGAATTTCAAAATCTAACATTTTGAAAATATTATTATTTTGAGACTATAATAATATAGGATGTTCAATTTTGTTTTTAAAAATTGAAATGGCAGTTGATATCATTTTTAAACGAATTTATAAACATTTTGTAAAATATTTCTTTAAATCGAAATCAATGAAATATATTTTATATATTTAAATGGTTTGAATAGAACGTGTCGCGCAACGACTGTTCGCGAATTTTGACCATTAACTTCGAATTGACATAATGGAAGATTCAACCGTCGGATTCTCCTAAAACTAGAACTGTTGGGGTCGTATTGAAAAGATCTTTCAAATGAATATAAAAGGTTTAAATTTGAATGGTTAGATTTTAAAGTATGTCCAAATTAATTTCAGAAAAGGTCATTACGGATGCAGTACGGTGGCTAATATTGGAAACCGACTGTAAGGACCTCAATAAAATTATTAAAAATATAAATAAATTATGTAAAATCATATTAAACGATTTGGAAAGATTTAGGATGAAATATTAGATATTTGAAAAGATAAAAGATATTTTTATTTGAATGAACTAATTAACAACTAGAGTAATAATTCAATGATTTTTAAAATAATAAATAGGATTTGTAAATGGTTTTGTCATAAACAGAAGTTTCCAACATATAAATTGGAATGGAAATTATCTTTTGATATTTTCGATATGGCATTCCGTAATCATACGGACATTGAAATGGGAATGGGATAATTAAATTTATCAAACAAGAGTAGTGTTCAAGAATGGAGTACCACTAATTTTACTCCATGCAATAGTTAAATTTTAATTAGATTTGAACGTTAAATGGTTATTAATTTTACCGATAACACAATGGGTGTAAGATATGGAGTACTACCAGTTTTGCTCCATGGGATGAATAAGTTGGGATTTGGATAATAAAATGAATGATTAGTGATTAGTTCGGTAAGGCTCGATAATCCCGACTAGTTATATAATAAATTATTTCAAAAATGGTATCCAAAGGAAGATTAAACAATAAGTTTGAAAGGACTTATCTTTGATAAAATTAATGGGAACCTTTCCCAAAGGTAATGAATATTTAAATAAAATAATAATCTGGATTGGAATGAGATGTGCATTATCTTGATGCATTTATCACATGATTATAAAGATATGTTAGTTATTCGGAAGGACCGGGTTTAACCCATTCTGAATAACTGTTACGACGATTAAAAGTCGAAGATAAAGATGGTGGTTAAAGACTGTAGATCTTCACATCGTTTGGGCTATTGCTGATGTCTCACTTCGAAAGTACACCCAAATGGATGTTATAAGTGGTGGTCGTCCAAACTTACTTGGAAATCGACCGGATATGCGAGGACCTCTCTCCTGTATTGGACATATGGGATGAGCAACAAAGTGCCTCCGGTTTCATTCAGACCCAGAATGAACTTACAAATGGATTGTGTCTGACATTGTATTTTGTGCTCTATTAATTGATCTGTACTATATATATCTGTTTGGTGGCGGAGAATTTATTTTCTTTGCTTAACACCCTTCTCTGAGATGTACGGGCTCAAACGTTATATATTGGTGGACATTCGTTGTATGATAGGGACTGACAGTGTGGCATGCTGAGATGCATGAATCAAAGCTTTTGTTGAAAAGCATAGCTTTGCGGATGATGATCAAAGCATGACTTTAATATAGCATAGATTTGTATATAGCATTAATTCGCAAGTTGCACATCCTGGTATGAGTCAAAAACATGATTAGGGACAGCAGGGTTTGCATGCGCTTTTTTCTAGCAAGAGATAGTGCTATGGCATAGAGCCTAGGCACATTTACTTATGTGGATAATGGATAATGAGACACCTCGGATATGATTGGTCAATATACTTTCCAAGTGATAGGTCTGATAGGACCGGGAAGTGTACTGTTCAAGAATTACTAATCCACGAACGTTAGGTGTGGACAGACCCTGCAAGATCCACGGGTTGCCCACAGGCGTGATCCTGGATAATCTTGCTCGAGGTGATCTGAATTCGGTACGGAGACATCCCTTGCCTTGACCGATAGATGGAATCAAATTTCTAATACAACATTTTGCGATTTTAGTTGTAAAACTATATGGCAATATAATATGTGGTACCTATGCCGTCTATGATTGATACATTTATATTTAAAGTTGTTTTCTACACTATGCACTTATAGCAATATCAAAATTATTTGTTTTAAAGCGTAGCAGGCTTGTTTGGCTATTATAAGGTAAAACTCTATCCTCCTACTTGAGTTGCATTATGTGATGGGACTTGAGTCTTGTAGTAGCTTCATTTTTCAAAAAGCATTTCGTTGTTTTATGTTTTAAACTAGTATTCATGTGGTGTAAACCCGTTCCGTGTCATATGGCATGGTCCCATGAAATTACCTTATCTTAAATAAATAAAATTTTAATAACTTTTTTAAGTTCTCACAATAGTCCGATGACTGACCTGGAGTTTATTGTTTTCACCTAACCTCTGGGTGCCCATATTATCTACATAGGCAGCTAGTGGTTTTGGATTTGCAGATGTTTATTTAACGGATCTCGATTTATGGCTGGAGCTATATCCATAAAGCTTTGTATCCGTGTATTTCTTTCAGTTGTGTTAGTTGATGTATTTGCGTTGTATTTATACATTTTATTTCCACTGTTATGTAATTTTTTTAATTCTCTGATGATTGTATTCCCACTGTATATTTTTTATTCGTAATCTGATATTCTTAAACTCTGATTTGAATTTTTGTATGTTAGATCGAAATCTGGGCCTAACACCCAAATGTAGTGTGAAAACGTCACAATCACAAATCTTAAATCACATAATGCAGGTAAAGCAGTAAAAACGGGGAACACACGAGATTTTTATAGTGGTTCGGCTCAAACCAAGCCTACGTCCACTTTATAATTCCTCAAATCCTAAGAAATTGCAATTACAATGTCATCTCACAATCCGTGAGATCCATTTACATACAACATCCTTGTATTTTTTATGAAGAAGTGGAGAAAAGAGAAAGATTTTATACACGAAATCCTCGTGTTAGACTGAGTCGAATTGGCCTGGAGAAGCTCACAAAGTCCTTGTGTTGATAATGGTGGAAGCCGTGAAGAAGAATGACCCAAAGTCCTTTGAAAATCCTCCAAATGGTGTATTTATAGCCATTTCCTAATAGCGGTTCGTGAGACACGTGGCATGCATCCCAAGAATCTCGAACACTGGTGGAAAACGTCCAGAAATCCTCTCCAAGCCGTCCTAAGACAGGTGTGATGAGATTTGGGTTGATAGGAGGAAGATATGGCATGAGAATAGGTCAAAACAAGCTGCGTAAGAGCAGGTCCAAGAGTCGGTTCATGATAAGCTTCCACGAGCCGAGGAGGGTCGTGATGAAGTGAGGAGTTGGTGGTCGGGTCGTGACCCTTATGCCCCCTACGAGCCGGGGTCGTGATCAATGAGTGCACCACAAGTCAAGGCGGTCTTCACGAGTGTAAGGAGAGGGAGAGCCCTACAGGGGGGAGCCGAGATGGGTCCCACGAGCCGATCCATAATTCGAGCTAGTGATGCTTCATCACTTCATCCAAGCGATTTCCAGTCGATGCTAGATTACACCCGTTCATAGAAACTAACGTAACTTCCAAACCGTAAGTCCGTTTTGCCCAAACGAAAGCTCTACCTGAAGCTAATTTAGAGGGCTACACGAGCTACGGAGAAAAGCTTCGTAATTACTATTTTTGGGACCAAAAGAGGTCGTAAGATAGGAGTTTCAGGCCAGTCTTTGTTTGTGATGCGACTTCAACCAAATCGCTGCATGTCTTCTGACGATGTTCTCCATCCTCGAGCGTGATGCTATCCAGACATTCCATGTGTGACAGCTTTTACCGAAAAGTGTGTCAACATTGTAATAGCAATGAAAAATTCTCCTGTTCTGTGTTCCGATGAGTCGTGTTCTCAAACAATCTGTATTTTTGTTTGGTCTAGGCCAACCGGGGTTTCGGGTCCTGTCATATTCTATTCAGTTTTTATTGAAGCTAACTTGCTTGAATAAAGATCAATCCTGACTCACGTGTTTTATGTTTTTGCATGGAACGCTTAGGTCAAATTCGAGTGTTACATATTTAAGGTTGATCGGCTTGTAATGAAGAGGGGCACATGAAGATGCATGCGCGCGCAAGCCGACAAAATTGTAAAAACTTATTCATTAAAAATTTATGTATTTTAATTCCACTGTACAAAAATATTGTATAAACTCTAATAGTTGTATAAAAATTTATTCTGCTGCAAGTATTTGCATTATGTGATTCTTTGTATAATTATATTGTAAACCCTGTAAGCCAAAACAATCTGTCGTTTTGAACGTTTCGATGGTTTAATTATCGAATTGGGGTGGTCAAAATGGCAGGTCGTTACAGAAATCGTAAACTCAAAATTCAAAATCAAATTTTATATCACTCGAGTTTTCTATAACATAAACTTGAACATTGAGTAATTCGAGTCGACCACATCATTTTAAAAGAATCGATAACATACCAAAAAGAGTTGACATGATCCCTCCTCTTTTCCCCTCCTTCTTCCTTTTTCTCTAAAACCAATATGATCCCTATGTAGGCAGCCAATTCAATCCCCTCCATTTACGTCCAAAACTGGATTCGAAGTCATACGCTTCTACCCCCTTTTCTTCTCCTTTGATCGACTTCCCTTTCCCGTTCTCCTCCCTTACTTCCCAACACCTCAAGGCCACATGTGCCGCGACAAATCCTCCACCGCAGCCTCGAGCCTCCACCACCACCTTTCTCTCCAAATCCATCGCTATGCCATCCGCTGAAATGCCTAAAACTGTTCAAATAACTAAAAACGAGGGATGAACCCACCTCAATTTGAATTATGATGACCGAAGCGGGATCATCGTATGGGTAACAGCAGGAAATCCATGCAGATCTAGGATAGTATCTTTTTCACTCCACAAGGACCAAGACTAAATTATTTTTTATTCTTTTCCTATCGACGAAAGATATATCTCTGGCTTCTCATTTACAATTGATCAAATAAGGCATAAATTGTTGGGTTCTTCTATTAAAAAAGATAGGGAAAATTTTGACTATTCAAGACTTGATCAAATCATCTCCAATAGGCATCCGAGTTTTATATATCCATCGATTCTCCAAGAGAATTATGATATTTTGGCGAAAAGGCGAAGAAATAGATTTATCATTCCATTACAATATAATTCAAAAGGAGAAAATGAACTAATAACCTCTTTTATTATTTTGATTGAAATACCCACAAATGGTATGTTGCATAAAAATAGTATTCTTTCTTATTTTGATGATCCACAATATAGAAGAAACAGTTAGAGAATTACTAAATATATAACTGTAGAGGCAGATTCAGTCGTAAAAAAAGAAGATTGATTGAGTACCGAGGAGTAAAAGAATTTAGTCCAAAATACAAAATGTAGGTGGATCGATTTTTTTATTCCTAATGAGGTAAATATCTTACCAAGATCATCGTACCTAATGGTCTAGAACAATAGCATCATTGATGTAAATACACAACTTGCTTTCAATACAAATATAAGAAGGCAAGTAGGTAGACTAGTACAAGTGGAGATTAAAAAAAGTATTGAACTAATTTTTTTGTAGGGATAACGTTTTCCTAGAGAGACAGATAAGATACCTAGACATAGCGGCATTTTAATACCATCGGGAATGAAAAAAATTCAAAGAAATCAAAAATATTTTTTTTTGTAAAATTGGATTTAAGTCCAATGAATCACACCCATTAAAAAAAGTATTTTGTTTTGGGTCGGCTCATAATCACATATGAAATCGCTGATGGGTTAAATTTAGCAAAATTTTTCACTTAAGATTGCTTGTAGAAATAAGATAATGTCCAACTTAGAATTGTCAATTATATCTTTTATGGAAATGGAAAGACAATTCGAGGAATTTTTCACACAGGTATCTAATTAGTTCGGAATTGCTTAGTATTGAATTAAAACCAAGAAAAAAATTGTTCTATAGAAGAAGTTCATGCCTATATTTTTGAGGTAAAGGAAATTTGATCTGATTCGAAATTTCTTATAAATTGAGTTAGTAAAATCAAGTCTTTCATACGCAGAAAAAAGTTATGATACAGGGGATTTAGGATTAATCCCCGATAATGGATTAGACTGCACTAGTATCAACCCATTTTTCTTCGAAAGTGAAGAATTCAATAGTTATTCAACATCGAGCAACTATTGGTACATTGTTGAATAAAAATAAGGCTTTGATAATTTTTTCATCATTCAATTGTTCTCGAGTTAGCCCAAGTCCATTCAATGGTTCAAAATATAACATCACAACAAAAGAATTTAACCTTGTAATTCTAATTTGGGTTTTGTTGGGTCCCCTAGGCACAATTGTATCTAAAATAGTGAACTTTTATTCGGCTTACTATACTCATAATCAGATCTTAGTAAACAAAAATTGGATACTGGATCTAAAATAGTGAACTTTCATATGGTAGCAAGGTCGTTCATAGTTCGAGTGATCACGATCACAAGCTTTGGACATCGAGAATCATGCCTAACCAAGAGCTAAGCTTTGGGACAGATCGAAGGAAAGATGGGTCAAAAAACTCTCTACCCATCGGATCGAACAAGAAGTATATGGGCCGAATCGAATGTCCTCGCTTCGAACAGAATCTGGATCGAGTATTTGATCCAACCCTTATCTGATCCCACAAAGGCAGTTTCTCCCACGTTCCTACTATCCCTAGAAGATCCATAGCCTCTGCCACGTGTCCTGTGAACTGATCCCATCTGGACACAACCGTTTGGAAACTGCTCCCACAATCACCTATACTTGCGGTTCTAATGCCATCTATTCCCAATAGTTCGAACGTCGTACCACTATAAATCTTGTGTGTTTGTTGTTTTTCTCTTGTTTTCATTTTATATTTCTTCATTATTCTCTATAAACCAAGTCTATTGGGTGTTAGAGCCATTTTTTGGTCTAACATTTTGGTGCTTTCACAGAGAAATATGAATTCTCGCCCTTCTTTGGATTATTTATCTACTATTCGGATCGCTAAGTCCGTATTTTCACCATTTTCAATAATCTTAGCCATTATAGTTGCAGAAGGAGATAAAGCTCATCAAGCCTTTCGTGGAGCGTCAACCAACGACGTGCAACAGCCCAACTCACAAATAGTGCCAGCATACGGCCTCGTATCGAGTGAACCCAGTTCGAGCTATCCCAGATCAAATTCGATCCGATTTGATCCCCTAGTTTGAACTGATCACACAATTCGATTTAAAACCATAGTTGAGACTGTTGCTCAAACTATCTATCAAGCTTCTACTTCATTATTCGTTACGCGAGATGATTTTGAACGCTTGTGTTCAGCAAGTTAGAATATATCACTGCAGCCTTGGATGCACAGAGATGAGATAATGCTTCATTGAGAAATGATGTGGATTTTATGGCTAGACAGTGGGAACAGTTCTGAAGGAAAAGAACACCATCCCCACCACTTTGTTATACGATAGAAGATTTGTCCTTATCTGAGGAAGGAGACCTTCAACCATGTCAAATAAGACCTAACGAAAGACTAGAAAACCTTAGTCATCTCCGATTCGGTTCATTACCTTCCCAGGAAGACGTAGCAATCCAACTCGACCCTAATGATCCTAGTATGGTTGAACCTATTATAAGGGCAACCCAATCTCGATCGCCCCTGAGGGAACAAGGCACTTCACGAACTACTCGTGCTCTCATTCCCCCAACTCGTCTTGTGATCGACTGGTACCATAGTGGGTAGGGAAATACTGCCCAGACGGCGGCTCAGGCAATGTTGTCTGAGACAGGAACAGAGATAGTTCATGAGCCGAGAATACCAAACCATAATATGTGATGACAAGTGCAGAGGTAGAAGCAGTGATAAGGCAGATAATGCATGATAGTAGGGGCTACACTAATGAGGACTGGGGCATATATAGTAGCCACACTCCCTATACAGATGATATTTTAGAGGCCTAGTTCCCAAAGCGATTTAATTTGCCCGCTATAAGTCACTACGCAAGAAGGACGAACCCGCGATTTGATGTGTTACCGTGGCATATGAATGTAACCGCAGCACCTGATGCCATTATGTGTAAAGCCTTCCCGATATATCTTGATGGAGTGACGATGATGTTGTTTACTAGGCTTCCTCTCCAGTCAGTTCTCAACTTCAAAGACCTAAGCGAAAAGTTCTTGACTCAATTTTGATTGTATGCGTTGAAGTTTTAATATGTGACAGAGTTTTCTATGGTTAAGCAAGCACTTGGAGAGACTTTGAAGGGGTATCTTGACCGCTTCAATATTGCTGTCACCGAAGTAAGCAACCCTAACCCGGAGACCATTCCGACGGCAATTGTCAATGGTGTAGATAAGGACTCGGAGTTTGGGAAATATTTGGTTGGAAAACCTCCCACAACAATAGAGTTGTTTTATGAAATGGCGAACGTGCATTTGAGACAATAAGACACATACCTATATCATAAAATAAGGTCTAGCGAGGTTGTGAAGGAAGAAATTTAGAGTAATATTGCAGTAAGACAGTCCGACGATAATTCCGAATAAACTGAAGTTAATGTTGGGAACCAAAATAATAAGAATGATCCACACGAGAAGAATGGGAATAAAGGAAATCGTAATCAGAACGATAATGCTAAGAAGAGACCTCGGTTCTAATCATTCGAGAGTTACACGCCATTGAATGATACTTTGGAAAATATATATCTCAAAACATGTAATGTGATGCAATACAAGAAACCGCCTCCTCGAGACTCGACGGAGAAGGAATGTGACATTGGAAAGTACTGTTTGTTCCATGAAATGTTTGGCCATTTGACGAATGAATGTTGTCACCTGAGAGATGGGGTTGGAAAGTTGTTATGAGAGGGAAAGCTTAATGAGTATTAGGAAGCCCCGCGGAACAGGCGGCAAGGAGCTCTAGCCCCGAATCCAGATCAAGGAGCCCTAGACCCGCTTCCCAGCAAAAGGAAAAGGAGATTGTCATCAATTAAGTTGTCAGAGGACCACATCTAGCGGGATTTAGTGCAAGGACAATGGAGTGGTACGTAAATGCGGCAAAGCATATGTAGATTGGGGAATGTAGTACCCCCACAGATAATGTTTTGATCAGGCAACAGAAAACAATGAAGGATTATATCGTATTCCGTGATAGAGAGAGTTTAGGGGTAGAAACCCCAAACATCGACCTATTGGTGATATTGGCCATTTTGGCCTTGCAACAAGGCGAAAAATCCTTGTTGATTGAGGGAGTTCCGCCAATATTTTATTTAAAAAAGCCTTTGATCAAATGAAGTTGAAATCGTAAGATTTGAAGCCATGTATAGAATGGTACGTGGTTTCAATGGTTCAACTACTAAACCAATTAGTTTAGTAGAGTTCCTAGTTGAGTTAGGTGAGGGAGATCGTTGGAGAGTACGAATCCTCTTATTCCTTGTGATGGACATTAATTCTCCTTACAATGCCTTCCTAGGCCGACCGGCCCTAGCAGAATTCAGTGCTTGTATAGCTCCTTGGTGTTTTCTCCTAAAATTCCCGACTGAAGCTGGACTGGGAATGGTCAGGGATGATCAGGTGATAGGGAGAGCATGTTATTTGGCGAAATGGAAGGAAGTCTGCAATGGAGAAGGAGAAGAACTGCGAAAAGCTGACTCTTCTGTCCAGGAGGTGGTAGCATAGTAAGTAATGGATACGTCCCAACCAGGATCACACAGTCATCAGTTTGAAGACATTGATCCTAGAGAAGAGGAGGAGTTGGGATGTAGAAAGGAGCACCCATGAAGATACGATAGAAGTTCTGATCGATAACGATGACCCGACAAGTGTTTGGAAGATCAGTTCCCATTTAGATTCCCTACGGACGAAGGGATTGATTGATTTTCTCAAGGCAAACCGGAAACTGTTTAGTTAGTCCTATGCCGATATGTGTGGGATATCTCCATCAATTATGAGCCGTTCGTTGAGTATTGATCCAAAGTATGTTTAGTTAAGCAGAAAAGACCTATGCTTGTCCTGGAGAAGCCAGTAGGTTTGAAGGATGTGGTTGAAAAGTTTAAGGGAAACAGATTCATTCGTGATGCAACATACCCTGAATGGATATCAAATCCGGTCCTTGTGAAGAAAGCCAATGGGAATTGGCGTATGTGCATTGATTTCTCAAACTTAAACAAGGCATGCTCGAAAGACAGCTTTCCACTTCTACGAATTGATCAACTGGCAGATTCGTTGGGTTGACATGAACTCCTCTCATTTATGGATGCATACTCTGGATAAAACCAAATTTTGATGCATGTTACGTATCAGGAAAATACCAGTTTCATTATGGACCTTGGTTTACACTACTACACAATGATGCCTTTCGGTCTGAAGAACACAAGGGAAACATACCAACGATTGGTTTACCATATGTTCCATAAGCAGATCGGGAAATCAATGGAGGTGTATGTAGACGACATGCATGTGAAGTTGAAGCAATCGACCAATCATGTTAGAGAATTAGCAAAAAAATGCAGTATCCTTCGACATTGCAAAATGAAACTCAACCTTTAAAATTCTCTTTTGGTGTTGCGCCAGGGAAGTTCTTGGGTTTTATCATCAGTTCACATGGGATTGAAATCAACCCAGATCTGATTGCGGAAGCCAGAAACATTCGAGAACCTTGAAAGACTAAGCATGTATAAATCTTGGAAGGAAAGGTACCAACTTTGAGCAGGTTCATCTCTGGAGCTACCGACAAGTGCATTCCCTTCTTTGAATTAATAAAGCAAGGGAAGCACAACTTTGAGTGGACCATAGATTGTGTCCAGGCTTTCCTGAATCTATTAACTAACTTAGAGAAACCCCTGATATTATTCAAGCCTGTAGATCATGAGGATTTAATTGTGTACCTAGTGGTATCATTGCTGCAATCAATTCAACAATTTTCCGCGAGGAGGATAAGGTCCAGAGACTAATCTACTATGTGAGCAAGAAGTTTTCGGGGGCGGAACGCAACTATCTAAAGATTGAAAAGCTCACATATAGATTAGTGATTACTTTAAGGAAACTCGTCGTTATTTCCAGGCTTACCCAATCATGATATACACCGACCAGCCACTACGACAAGTCCTTCAGCGACCTGAGGCATCTAGTATATTACTTAAGTGAATCATCGAACTGAGTCAGTTCGACCTCACATTCCTTCCCAGAAAGTCAATCCGAGAGAAAGCATTAGTTGATTTCATAGCCGAATTCACAACTTCGGAGGAGGATTCCTTGGATGATGACTCATGCCCTCCTGAGAATAAACTGGAATCGAGCATCTAGAAGCCTTATACAGGGTGCTTGCAACGATCGACGTTCTGACGGCAAGGTTGTATTAGTAACTCCTAAGGGACGATCGACCTATTATGACTTAAGGCTGAATTTTCCTGCTACTAACAATGATTCCGAGTATGGGACCCTGGTTGTTGGGCTGAAAACCGTTACGGAATTGGGAGTAGCTGCGTTGGATATTTTCCGTGACTCTCAAATTATTGTGTTTTAGGTTCGGAAAGATTATAAGACAAAGGGACCACGTCTTGCCACTTACTTGGAACGGGTAAAGAAACTGTTGGACGACTTTGAGTAACATAGCATTTCCCACATCCTGTGGGAGTAGAATCAGAATGCAGACCGGTTAGCCAAGATGGCCAACTCTGATAGCCTCGAGGAAACAGAGATGGTTCCAATTGAAGTCATGAATGCTCCAAGCCTTGATCAGATAGAAGTTGATCAGATATTGGAAGCGGAGTTTGAAAGAGAGCCATGGATGACCCCTATAAGAAATATTTTGCAGCATGAAGCACTTCCAAAAAGGAAGAGAGAAAAGCGCGCCATTGTCTGCAAAGATTTAAGATATATTATGCAGCATGGTACACTTTACAGAATAGGATTTTCTGTTCCATTACTCCAGTTTATCCCTAATGACGACGTCGAGCACGTATTGTGGGAATTACATGAAGATGATTGTGGCGATCGCATCAACGAGCAAACCTTAGCAAAAATGATACTACGGTACAACTACTTTTGGCCTACCATAAACCGGGATGCAGCTGATTATTTATGGCGTTGCGACAAATGCCATAGGTTTGCTAAGTTCCTAGGGCTCCGCCTAAATAACTCACCAAGATGGCGAGTCACTGGCCATTCACAATTTGGGGAGTGGACATCATTGGAAGTCTTCCTATATCCAAGGAAGGAGCAAAGTATGAAATCATGACGACGGATTATTTCATGAAATGGCTGAAGCGAAACCTATAAACACCATCATAACCAAGCAGTGATAAACTTTGTCATCAGAAATATCATATGTCGATTTGGGCTACCTCGCAGCATCATTAATGATAATGAAACCTAATCCGATAGCACGGAGTATAAAGATTTCTATCAACAATATATCGAGAAGAGGTATACGGCAATTGCACACCCGCAATCAAATAGACAAGTAGAAGATGTGAACAAGAACATCAAGACCATTTTGAAAAAATGGTTGGAACAATAAAAGGCCAAGTGTGTTGAATAATTGTCATCAGCTCTCCGGGCATATTGAACTATATATCAGTCAGCAACTAGCTACACTCTATTTGCACTTTCGTATGGCTCAGAAGTAGTCATCCCCATAGAACTTGAAGTCTCATCTAACAAAATAACGTATTATGGTCATTTGACTAATAAGGCTCTTCTCCTGGAGTCACTTGATATGATCAATGAGAAGAGAGAGAAAGTAGACTTGCATGCTTTAGATCATAGACATCAGGTTGCTCTATACTATAATCGAAGAGTATGACCTGGGACCTTCGATTCTGGCAACCTCGTTCTGAAGCGTGTCTTCCTAACCCTTGTCTACATGGGTTTGGAATGGGACAGACCATACATCATTCATCGAAAGCTTGATAACAGAGCTTTCAGGCTAACATCCATTGATGATTATCATCTTCCGAGAGCATGGAATGCCGAGCATTTATGACACTATTTGACTTAAGCCTTTATTTCGTTTGTTCCTGAATTATGTAATGAGGCATGACTTGCCCAAAGTTATTGCTTATTAATAAAGGATCTTCCAATGCTCTATGAATGTTTGTTGGTTTAATTAAGTTTCATTTGGATTATATTGAATGTAAATGAAGGGGGTAGTTACCTCCCTAATGATGTTCACGTGTTCGTGCTTTGACAAGTTAACCCAATTCCGTGACTAATCGAACTTGGGTTAACCAAAGTTGAGCTTGACATCGATGCTTGTCATACTAGTCCTCAACTTTGCAAACCAAAGTTAGGGAAACAACATTTAAACGATGCATAAAATTCTTGCGTATTCCAATGGGATGAGTATAAGCAACAAGGATGGAATTCGACCATCCCTGATGGCAACTTTTTCCCTCGGTTGGGGGAAAATGGACGTTGCCCAAACAAGTGTATTCTGACCACTTGTCTAATTAATTCCATTCCTCACAACTTGGAATGGAGAACTGACTTAATTCGAGTTCGATATCGATGCTCGAATCGACAAAATTCCACTTTAAGACTTATAGTTTGGGTTGGATCCCAGAAGCAAATGACATGACCATTCGCTTAACAAACTCTAACTCTGATAACCTGAGAGTGAGGATAAAATCAAGGTAGCATGAAATGGTGCACCACGACTTAAGACTGCTTTAACCCACAACTCTAACCTGAAATCACGATGGGAGAGTAACAAAACATTTGGACCGAATATCCAAAGGACTTAGCTCTTACCCGCAGAAGGCCTGGGGGCATGAGTGTGGACTTAACCTGAAATCCTCAATGATGCCGGGGGGAAAAGGCATGATCTTATAAATTAACCTTGAATATGCCGTGGACTTGGCTTATAATTCAAGATTAATTGAGGGCGTATACACTGTACCTCCAAGTTACGTGATTACGTGTCTAAAAACTAAATCGCAAATACATTGAATGGAAAGCGAATAATAGACACAAACTATTGCTTCATTATTAAGAAATTTGTACATAATGGCAGCTACTTTAGTAATAACTTGTTTCGTATAGAACGATAAAGCAAAAAGCGAGGGCCGCACTCGTAACAACCACAACAGGCCTGTGGAAAACTAAAAGAAACAAGTCTGCAAACATCAAGGAATTAGATGTCTTGGTCTTCTTAAGCTCTCTGAGCTTCTTCTGTTCCTTCTTTCAGTCTTAGTAAGTAGACATTTTTTTCTTTTGTTTCTTCCCAGTAGAAGATTTTTCAGGTTCAGTAATAGGCTCGGAGCTTGTATCCTTAAGTGGGGGAAGATCAGTTGAAACATCTGTGGTGGAAGAAAGGACCACATTAAGGGGATTAACAAGAAGAGGCGAAGACAAGGCCTCAATCTCGACTTGCGAAAGCTCCCCCTCCTTCCTTTTCTTCATCTCAACTAGTGTCAACTAACTGAACTTACTGGACTCCCCAGCATAAATGACATTGTCATCACCATCCTTTCCGTTAAGATCTTTCAGTGAGGCTATCATCTCTCCTTCCTTCAGGATATCTTCACCAGGAAGCACTGTAGGCTCATAAATTGGATTTGTCTCCTACTCTTTATCAACATCAACATGATTTGTACCTAAAGTAAGGAGAGCAAAGGTTATTAGCTTCAGAGAAATAACAAGCCTCTCAATTGGAAGCCTCATAGCATGATGACACGCCACAATAGATTTAGCAAACTTAGGAGAGAACGTGGAAGTACCTTCGGCCGACTGATCCCGAGGAGTTGCAGGAATCTTAGCTTCAACAATGGGGGAGAGAATTGTATGTGTAATCAGTCCTGGATGTTTAGGATCGTACTTCTCTATCTCGCAAGCCTTGGACACTGCAAAGGAAGAGCCAGAGCTACCTTCATTGGCATCTTTGCCCTTATCCTGACGCTTCGCGCCAACCCCATCTTCCTTTAGCAGCCTCCTTCCTTTTGCCAGAAGCTCAAGTTTGTTACCCCTCAAGAATGTTCTCATCAATTCTCTCTCATCCACAGTTTCAACATTCACCCTACGCTCCTCATTGTTAATAAGCTCCCTCCATGCATTAACCAGGGCTATGGGGTAGTTCTCCACCCATCATATATCACGAGTCCGAAGAACTTTTGCAAAGAAAGACATTATGAGATGTCCCACGCCGTCCAGATCTTGTTTAGCTTCAGCGAGCTATTTCTCCATCACGACCTTGTCAACTTTGAAATGTACCTTAGAATTAGAAGCAAACTCTAGGGCAGTGTTAGCATTTTCCTCATCCTTTCTTACCCTCTCCTCAACTTCAACCAACTTTGCTCTTTGATTGACAATCTCCTTCTCGGGTTTAACCTTCTCGTGCTTAAGGTGAGTGCAAGATAACTTTAAATTGGTATTCTCAACCGTAACACTTTGGCACTGCTCCTTGAGGGCTGCATGTCCCTTTCTATTGACATCAAGCTTGTTGTGGAAACGTTGTTACAACTCATCATGTAGCTTCTTATATTTTTCGGTGTTATGTTTTGTAAGGGCGAGTTTAGCATGGATTTCATCGCATTCTTACTTGACGATCTTAACACATGACATGACGCATTCCCACACATGCCCCTAATTAACTAAGTCCAATTGGAGATGTTGTATAATTTTGGATAGCTTTCGAGCATACTTGCATGTTTCTTTGTATTGTTGATCGACAAAGTCTATCTTTTCCTTGACGGAAGTAGACTAATCTTCGGGGACTAGTTGGAGATTGGGCACAAACTGCATATTCTCGAAGTGATATCGAGGGAATCGCTCCTTTAAGACTTTTATCCTCTCGGCAGTAGAGGCATCAAGGACAATGGGCTTTGATGTGGAAATATCAGTGGATTTATGATTGAATGAAACGATAGCTACACCGTCTTTATCAATGGATTTTTCCTTGGGGTCGGAATGCTTCATGTAATGTTTTTCCTAAGGATATGACTCTTTTGGAGGAAGTAGGGCTTTGGGTGTCTGTTTATCCCTTTCACGACGGCCTAGTAGTTTTTGTACTTATCAGACTCGAATCGAACCGGAGAGCAGGAGCGGAAGGAGGGATAATACTTTTGGTTATAACGCCTTTTATCATCTCTCTTGCGGTCGTCTCTATAATCATTCTCGGCATCGAATAAGACTTCGGGAGACTGCTGTGGAATTTGTCGTTGCAACTTAACACAAGCCAGTATTAAAATAAGGAATTAATATAACACACAGGTGCTATGATGTGCAGTGTCTGTGTTGTGAGAGTCCAAAGTGATCCCCATGACAGACCAAAGCCGGAGTTTGGCTAGTTGGTGTCGTTTTCCCTATCTTGATGAGTGTGATTTCCTCTTCAGAAATAAGAAAGAACCAAAGCCAAAGTCTTGAGAAGAATATATAGTATATGGCAGAGGAAGATCGCCCAAGTCTTGGAATGGAGATACTGATTTTTCATGGCGAGTGACTTGAGTTGGCGATTTGGCCTGAGGTGGAGTGATAGGAGTGGATTGCTTATCCATAGCAGACATATCCTTCGGAGAATGGTCCCTAAGATCTTCCTCGGTAGTCTTCTCTAAAAGCTCCTCTGTGAATACGTTTATGGGAGAGAGACACTTAAGCGTTTCGCTAGCCACTTTCTCGGGAGATTTCTCCTTCTCCTCTGGCTGAGGTTCCTCACTGGAACTTGTGAGATCTTTGCTCTAAAGGGACTCCCCATCCTCAGATGATACTGTGGTCTCCCCACCCCCCTGATTGGGGGCACATTTTCGGTCCCCATTGACGCCGGAGGAATCTGAGCTGAGGGAACGTATACAAAGGCGCGATCGCCACTAACTCTCATACTTCGTTGGGGACTAAGAAAATGGTATCGATGAAGAAACTCATCCACGAGGCAACTTCTGGCTCTTAACAAGACTGGTGGAGCATTCAATAGTGTATTCAAGCAATCCTGATACACTTGACCTTGCGGTTTCTTCGCATTCAGAGCTGACGATAAAACAAAATGTTAGAATTCCTGCGACATAAAGCTAAAGAGAAGAAATTGATATTTTGAGCTCACTAGACTGAAATCATTTCCTAATGCATCCTTCTTTGTGACGAATATAGAACTAATTGGGCATTATGTCGCCCACATTACTGAAGCCCTTAGTAACCATCTTCCACTAGGGAATGGATTTGTAGTAGAGGAAGAAGGAGCTACTTACTGGTGATTTTTAAAGTTGTAGAAAAAGATTATATCTTTGTAGGTGGGCTCCATATGTAGAACTTCCATGTATGCTATATACAAAGTGTACAAGTATGAGTACACTATTGGATGAAGCTGCATAGGAGCTATTTTCACCCGTCTTAGAAAATCGACGACAAAAGGGTGAAACAAAGGAATACACTCAGCTAAGCATACCTATCGACTTATTTCCATATATCCTTCTAGAGGATTGTGAGGTCTATCTAAGATGCCGACAACTCGAACGTCATCCTAAGAAATCCCATGTTTTAGGCATAATCACCGAAGTTTTGTTTCGTCGGAAGTGGATACCCAAGAGTCTTTGGATTTTTCCAGAAAACCGCATCTCGAAATGTGTTAGGAGCTCTATTATCTCCTACTTCTCCTAACTCTTCATAAATAGAAATTGCTTCTTTGGAGGAGTCTACTTCCTCATGGATATCAACTTCAAATTCCTAGTCATTAGGGTTAGAATCAGATGGAAGAATGTCAGAACTGGTATTTGTCTCTAGAGCTTTTCCTTTCTCAGACTCAGAATATCTTATAGGATATCTCATAGACGTGCTTGCTATACTATCCAAGGAGTGTTGGAAATTAGACTAAAGTAACATGTTCCCTTCTGCGTGTGTGCTAGTGCATATGGTGCAGGTGTGATAAATTGCATAAAAGTAAGAAGTGATGAAGCATGTAATTATTTTTTATATGCATCACAGTGTCACGAAGAGTTGTGTCTTCATGTCCACAATATCTGAGAAAGTATGCTATGCCACTTTAGCTTAAGTTCTGAAAGGCATTATCCTGACTGTCCGAGAAGATAAGCTATATGTTGATTTTGCTCATCAATATAGTGATTTGAAGTTGCTGCACTTATATTTTCATCAACTTGAATAGAGGTGTTGTTGTAGTTGGTTAAATGTATAAGTACAAGACCGACATAGATTGGATTGAAAAATCTGGTTCGAATTATTCTAAATCAAACAGATCCATATCAAAATAGTTCTACTTGAAGTTTTTTTCATTAATGGTTTAACAACAATGTCTTGAGGTTGGAATCAATCGGATGGGCGGCTAATGCCCCAGATGGAATAAGCACATTCGATCAGAATACTTCGACCTGGGATCTTTGAACTGAAAGCCAGTCCATCTCCTTCTCCTCTTCTTCTTCTCTCACCAAGCTTTTGCAGCCCACTTCAATGGCTTCTCACATCAACACGCTCCTCCATTCGTGCGCCATCATGGTAGAACTAAAACCACCTTCGACAGCTATTCCGGCACCTAACCAAGTTGCGTTGAACTCCAAGACTCAATCCTGCAATCTCGCCATGAATCAAAACCAAATCTCAACACAAATCGAGTTGATTACTCCCGAATTCAAGATTAAACCTATATAAATTCTCATATGATAGCGCAAATTACATGAATTGAAGGAATTAGCAACCCACCTTTGGATTGACATGGAGATGGGAACGAATTTGAAATGTTTTTGGTGCTAGGGTTTATGGGCTTGAAAACCGATGGCAGTAAAAGGTAAAGAGAATTAAAGTAAAAGGTAAAAAGATGGGTGAATCAGCTAATATACGAAGTCAGGGTAACTATTCGACTCCTCCTGAAAAGACGGTACACTAACATATACGAGAACCAACAAATTAGCACAATTTAAATGGGTAACTCTAACATTTTGATTCAACAAGGGTTTGAAGGATTTACTTGTATATATGTCTATAATCCAACGGAAGACCTTGTATTACCAAAGAGCGAGAATGACAATTAGGTGTATTGTCTTTTATTTATACATAAGATAAAGAATCAAGAGTCATGACTTCACAGAAAGTCATGACTTTTGACCCGTGTTTATTCAGGAATGGATAACTTGACAAGTCCAAAGCACATCTCATCTACTACAGGACATACTTTGAGGGGAAAATGATAGCCTTCCATGAAGCAATGTCATCTATTCCTAACTATTTCTGTTTATATTCCATAACCTATGCCTATAAATACATGATTTGTAGGCCAAAAAGAGGACTTTTGACACTTGAAAGCTTCGAATCCCCTATTCAGACCGCCAGTTATGTTCGATCTGACCCCAGGCTTACGATATTTAGCTAATTTTCCATATTTTCGAGAGAATTTTGATTGTATATCGAGTGTTTGAGGATTTCAAGCATTGTAATCGTAATTTCTTGCTAAATAGAGAAATTATAAAGTGGACGTACGCTCGTTAACGCCGAACCACTATAAATCTTGTGTGTCTGGTGTTTTTCTCTTGTTTTCAATTTGGATTTCTTCATTATTCTCTAAAAATCCTAGTCTATTAGGTGTTAGAGCCATTTTTTGGTCTAACAAATTGGTTCTTTTTACATCAAAATTATTATGAAGAAAATGACTCAATAGTTAGCATTAGATAATTTCTTTGTTAAAATATATGTCTAGTTAAATATGGGGCACATATAAAAAAGGATGGTCAAATTTCAATTGTTCACGCTGAAAACATAGTTATAAGATCAGCTAAGTCATATTTTTCTACCCCAGGAGTGACTATTCACGAACATTATGGAGAAACCTTTTTTGAAGGAGATACAATAGTTAGATTTATATATAAAATATCCCAATCTGGTGAAATAACACAGGGACTTCCAAAAGTGAAGCAAATATTAAAAGTGCGTATGATTCGTTCAATATTGATGAACCTTGAAAGGAGAGTAGAAGGTCGGAATGGACGTATACCAAGAATTTTCGAAATTTCTTGGGGATTCTTAATTGGAGCTAAGCTAACTATAGCCTATGGCCATATCTCTTTAGTTAATAAGATCCAAAAGTTTTATCTATCAAAGTGGTGCAGATTCATAATAAACAACTATATATTATTGTATGACAAGTAACATCAAAGTGCTACCTTTGGAAGATGGAAGTCTAACATTTTCTCGCTTGGAGAGTTAATCGGATTGCTACGAGCAAAATGAGTATGCCTTTCTTTAGATGAGCGATCTATGGGGGCATATTCATTGGTTGAAGGGTCTGAAAGAAAATGTCGTTTGAGGGGAATTATCCCTATCGGTATCGAATTTAAAAAATTATTGCATTATTCAAGACAGGACAAAAACATTTATTTTGAATTAAAAAAAAATTGTATTCAAGTTGGAAATGGGAGATATTTTGTTACACCATCAAGAATTTTTTTCTTGTAGCCCAAAGAATTTCTATGGCATATTTGAAAATTCATTTACGTGATTTCATAATTCTTAAGCAGCTATTTTTTCTTTTTCCTTTCTAGTTTTGTTAAATAGAAAAAGTTGTAAATAACAAATGAAAATTACATACTATGTATTAATGGTCAACCTTGTTATAAGGTTCCATAGGAACAATTAGTTATATCTTAAAAAGAGAACAAAGCAGTGGAAAAATTAAAACAAGCTATTGGAATATCCATTTGGAACAGGTGATGGAGTCTGGAGTTCATTTTGATCATGGTACTAGAAATGGAATCGCAGAATAGCCCCTTACATTTATGCAAAGCGTAAAGATATATATATATATATGTATGTATTACAAATCTTACTCGAACTGCTCAATTTTTATCAAAAGCCTTTGATTTTGTTTTTGATGCATCAAGTCGAGAAAAACCTTTTTAATAGTTGGTACCAAAAATAAAGCAGTGGATTTATTAGTCTTAGCTGGAACAAGGACTCGATGTTATTATGTTAATAAGAAATGACGCGGTAATATGTCAATGAATTGGTCCACTATAGAAATGAGACTTCATAGGTTCAAGACTTAAGAGGAGAATAAAAGATGGGGAAACTCAACCGTCTCCCTAAAAGATATAAAACAATGTTAAAGAGAAAATTATCGATTTCGCAAACATATCCGAGGGGATCAAACATCCGACTGGGTTATCCAATATTGTAATCATCGTTGATCAGCAAAAAAGAATATACAACTCTTCGAGAATGTATCAATTTAGAAATTCCAACAACTTGTTTAACTAATACAAATTGTGACCCAGATCTTGCAGTTTGATTCTAATCAACAATGACGTTATAACTTCAGTCTGATTGATTCTTAACAAATTAGTATCTTCAATTTGTCATGGTTGTTCTAGTTATATAAGAAGTCATTGGTTATTGTTGATGTCAAAAATTGGTCTAAAGATGGTCAATCTCCAACGTATGCTGAGCACACACAAAAAACAATCACAGAGATGCAAGAAAAAGTAAATAAACAGGGGATACACAATATTTTACGGTGGTTTGGTTTATATCAGTGCCTACATCCACTTATAATCTTTGTTTATACAGTCGATTACATGTTACACTGATTTTTCAGTGGATGAAAGTAGTGAAAGGGATGATTTAAACAAAAAAATCCTTGTGTTGAGTCTGGAGAGCATGGCATGCTATTTATGATAACCGAGCAAGAGGTTTTCTTGTGGATTTTGATCTGCCTTTCCACTTCGGGTGGAAGTTATATTTATAGGCGAGCCAGTGGGTCAGGTTTGCATGCGGTGTGGCATACATTTTTTTGGAGCTTTAACACGTGGAGCTTGATCTGGTTAATAACTATAGGCGGCGGGACCCAGAACTGCTCATGAATAGTTCTACATTGAAATATGCGCTATATGTAGCATTGAATACTTGGCATGTAAAAAGAAGTGCTAGTCAAAACTTATCCGCTGCACCAGCCTTGGGAATAGGACTTTGTTTGATAGCATATAACTTGCTTTGGTCTGATGCTATAGGATATAATTTTACTTAGATACCTCTCTTCTGGTATTTCGGCCCTATCCGACCTTTTAGGAATAGGTCGGTCGATCTGTTGATGACTTCGATCGATCAGTTTGATATTTTCTGTAGAAGAATGCTATATATATTTGCTATGACGTAGCTTCGGGTTGGCTTTCGGTCGGTCGACCTAACATTATAGTCATTCCTTAGGGTCTGGAATGGACCGATATCTGGTTGTGGCTTCGATTATGGGTTGGAAGGGCTTTTTGCCAAAAAGCTGGTCAATAATTATGATTAAGAATAATAAGATCATTTAAATATTTTGATTTATCAGACTGGTTTCTATTCTTGTCTTGCATTTTAAAAAGACGTAAACTGGGATATTATGTTACGTGATTTTTTGGTATTTTAAATATACGATTAATGATGAAAGTAGATAGGTTGAAAAAGAGATGGTTGAATCAAATTAAATTTTATTTCTTTAAGTTTTATTTCTGTCATAGTGCATATATGTTATACCATGTTCCACCAAAGCACTGAGAAGATTCTACGATATATCAAGTGTAGAAGAAAGCCAATATTTATATTGACAAATATGAGGTTTATAAATTCATGCTCAAGTGCTTATCACTTCTTATGTAGTAATTGCTATCTTACTAGGGCCAGCTATCTTAACTGTTCGACATCCATAAACTATTCCTATTGATGGACAAAATTTCTTTGAATAAATTCTTGAATTTATTCAAGACTTATGAGCCTTGGGTTCCCTTAATTGGAACCATGTTCTTTTATTTTTGTTTCTAATTTTTCTGGAGCTCTTTTACCTTGGAAAACCATACAATTACCTCATGAAGAGTTGGCTGCCCCCAAGAATAATATAAATACTATTGTTGCTTTAACTTTACTCATGTCCATAGCATATTTTTATGCAGGTCTTACCAAAAAAGGATTGACATATTTTGGAAAATACATTCAACCAACTCCAATCCTATTACCAGTTGACATGCTAGAAGATTTCACAAAACCCTTACGTCTGATTTTTCAATTTTTCGGGAATATATTAGTAGATGAATTAGTAGATGTTGTTCTTGTTTCTTTAGTACCTTCAGTAGTAGAAAGAAAAAAAATCCATATATATATGTGACTAGAGTTCTAAGAGTAAAGGAAGATAATGTTACAAAGGATAGGTTAGGGAGATCACACTATATACATGTCTATATGTAATGTATAAATCCAGCAATAGTTCCTGTATATTTTTCAATGAATTATTCTAGAGTCTGATTCAATAAAAAATGCGGCTGGTTTCCGTTATGAAAGAAACAAATTTATATGTGATAGTGTGTATATATACTAGTTATATACCGTTTATTCCTATCTATTTATTTGAGGTTTTAGTTACTTCAATTCGATATATTTTTAGTGCTCAAATAAGGTTGATTGTATCATC
The DNA here is from genome assembly GCA_030737875.1 of Allium sativum. Lineage (NCBI taxonomy): Eukaryota > Viridiplantae > Streptophyta > Magnoliopsida > Asparagales > Amaryllidaceae > Allium > Allium sativum. The sequence continues at coordinate 750,281,202 of CM060922.1, forward strand.
AACCATTTTTTTGATGGAAGGAACCTATCATCTTGAATCCACTGAATTCTGTTGCTTCTGTTATTGCTAGAGGATTGACCGTAGGGATTGCTTCTATTGGAGGTAGAGTTGATCAAGGTACTTCTTCAGGCTAAGCCGTAAAAGGTACTACAAGACAGTTAGAATAACAAGGAAAAATAAGAGGCACCTTATTGCTTAGTCTAGATTAAGCTTTAACCATTTATGGGATCATTATGGCATTAACACTTTTATTTTCAAATCCTTTTGTTTAATTTCATCCTAGAACGAAAATGTAACTTTTTCTTATTTTATTAATTCATTGCGGTTTACTTCTGTGAGTTATATAACTACTTAATTCCTATAACTATGTATTTGTTGGAACTATACCCTGAGAAAGACTGATTTGAGGATGATGAATTTGTGGATTTTCTCGTTTTATTCCTTTCTGCCCTTTACTTAGTACGATGGAATTTTTTACTTTTTAGGAAGGTTGGAACATGGGAACTATTTCGCAATTTCTATAAGACCTAGAACCCAACTTAATAAGTACCTTATTGGAAACTTGAAACAAAGGAAAAAAATTAAGAAAGAGAATTCAATCAAAAAGGGCTTGTCAAGTGATACAAAAAGAACTATATTCTTTATTATCCTATCTATAAGAGGAGAGCATATAAAAATGTAATTGATTCTTTCATTTCCTTAAGCCACTGGACATCTGTCAAGAGTTTTTGGTTTAATACCAATATTTTAGTAACGAGTCTAATACATCCAAGTGTAGTGCTTGGTGTACCCATTTTTTTTGGAAAGGTAGTGTATGCGGGTTGTATATTTCAAGAATAAGTTGCACCGAACCTGCTGCACTTTATTTATTTGTGTTATTTATATACATATTCTTTTTAGAATAAGATAACAGGAAAAAAGTGTATAATCTTCAGTGGTGACTAATCGGGAGTTGCAATTTAGAAAATAGGCAAGCAGAGGAATATTAGATTAGTTCGAAGTCTTGAAATTTGATTTAGCAGAAGACAAAAGCGAAGATAAGGAAAGTGGATTAAGGCAAGTCGATTCCACACAAAGACGACTTTATGAAATTGTTTATGTGTGGGATTGGTGGCAATCCCTTTAAAGGGATCGATATTGATCCTTTATCATATTATTAGAGGAAAACAAAGGATAATGGAAGGATTGATGTGTATATTCCAACTTGCATTCGTATATATTAAACTTCCAAGATTCTGATCATAGCCCAATCATGAACCAAATATAAAATGTATAGCCATTAATATAAAGCTAATCATTCAATTTTTAATTGTACGTTCGATATTCAATTGCGATAAAACTTTATGTAACACCCTGCATTATTCAAAATAAATAAGTAACATAATTTGATTATGGATAGAGAAAACAAGATTTTTTGGAATTTTTAGAAAATGGCCTTGAAATTTTTACCATTGCGTTCATAGAGATATTTGATTAATTTACATATATAATATGTTCTGAATGGAACTCGCATGGAAAAGTTATTGATGTTCAAAGTTCTGTGTCGAAAAATAATTATATGTGCAAATGAACATGTATGTATTTTATTTTATAAAGATATAAACAGGTAGATTCCAGAAAATAAAGCATGTTTAAATTTGAATATTGAATGTGTAGAATAAATGGGAATCAAATAAAAAGTTAACATTATGTAAATAGGGCATTATAGAGATATAAATCGAATTTATAAAATTTCAACGTTATGCAAAAGTAACGTTATGAAATGATAAGTAGGATTCAATAAATATTAACATTATAATGTAACGTTATAAAATAATTAATGGAAGTTAATTAAAAGCTAACATTATATGAACATAATGTTATAAATTAATAAATTATATATAACAATGTAAAAGAATTAATTCAATAATGTTAACATGCATGTAAATGCACATGTATATATTTATTATACATACATATATATATATATATATATATATATATATGAGGGGCATGTGTATAAATTCCAAAAGTAATGCGCGTTTGAATTTGAAGAGTCAACACGTGTCATAAACAAAATTAAATCACGAAAATGGAAATTTATTGATGTTAACGTATTATTAAACATAACATTACATAGAAATAACATGTATAAATTAAAAATGGTAGGACACATTAAAATAACATGCGAGACCAATTGGAGCTCGATTGATGACATAGTCAGGTCGACTTTGAAAAATTACGGATCAACCCATATGTGTTTTCATTAACGCATTATTTCGAGCATTATACGTAAGGATCTCGATCGTTTTAAAATGAACGATGTAGCTTTGGCCTCTATAAATAAACATGCTGGGAGAACATTCAAGCCTATATTTTTCTGAATGGGCATGGAAGCTCTAACACTTTTCTTTTTAATTAAATTCTTCAAAAAAGGATATTTTAGAATTAGGATTTCCGATTTACGAATTGAAGGCAAAAACTATAGATCTAGGAAATAGATGTTCAAAATGAGCCATTCGTACGAGGTAAATTTTACAAATCTGGTTTTCTAGTTAGCTTATTATATTTGTTTAAATCCAGATTTATAAATTCGTGCAGCTTCCTGTTTGTGGATCCAAATAGGATGACAAAGGGAAAACTACAGATAACAGAACTAGACTTGAATCAGATCTGGAACTTGGAATGCATTTTCTGGGCGAGCGGATTTAGATTATGCTTAATTTGGATAGTGGTATATAATATTGATTGATTCTCGTTAAAATTATTTAATTGGTCTTGACATACTTAGACTAATTTTGGTAATTAATTTATGCAAGTTATTTATATCCAAACTGTAAATCCAAGAAAATTGTACTTATACACAAATACTGCTCTTGTGAAATAGAATTTAAACAAATATAAGTAATCTTGGATTAAGAATTATAGAGAAAGGCTTAGTCTAAAAGATGGAAATTTTATAGTACAAATGTTAAACTTATAAAATGGAATAATATGAGGGAATTTAAAATATAAATAAAATTAGAAGTCAATAATAGCTTAGTTGGTTGGTGGAGAAAAAGAATATATTTCCATATTTTGATACAGCAACTGTAATTACAAAATAAAACTAAAGAAAGTGGGATTAGTGCGAAGTAAGGATGTTACTTTACTTCACACTATCTAGCCATAAAAGAAAACAGTAAAGGAATTATTTTCTAATTACAGGTTACTATTTATATTGTTTTATATTAAAATATGGAAATAGATTTGTAAAGTTCATGTAATCAACCGCATTGAATGTGACTGACTTCCTTGAATAAAACTTATCACGATGGTAAGAAGAGGCATAGCATAACAGACAAGAGTTAACAAAAAATAAATAAAGATAATAATCAAGTTAAATACATAAGAGGCTTGAAAGAAGAGTAAATGGGTAGTGTGATTAAGATCTAATGTTGCAATATAGATGATAAGAGATAAAGTAATTACCACAATAAATAAAACATGATAACTAGGCACAGTTTCAGACTGAGTCTGTTATAAAATGTAAGAAAGATGTAATGAATGTAGTATCATAATAAAATAAAAAAATTGGCTTAAAGGAAAGATAAGCTGCACTAAACGCGTAAGAAAAGATAGACGTAGGGTATAATAAAAAAGGTAAGGTGCATGTGGAGCGGTCTAAAAGAAATATGGATATAGGCCAAATGAAGTAGACTATAGCAAATCCTTCAGAGTACACTGATCTTACGAGGCACGTTGGTCCAACTCTGTATCAAGGAAATAGTGTGACTACATGGTATCCCTATAAGTATAGTGAATGGTTGAGACCCCATATTTACTAGTAACTTTTGGAGGAGTTGTTAGATAGCTTTGGGGACGAAACTTAATTTGAGCAGTGCCTAATGCCCGCAAACAGATTATCAAATCGAGAGAGTCAACTGAGTTCTTGAGGATTTATCGAGATCTTGCATCATTGACTTTGGAGGAGCATGGGAGAAGCACTTATCATATCTCGTACAATAATATTTTTTAAGCGTCGATTGATATGGCTCCTTACAAAGCATTATATGGGTATCTATGAAAATCGTTGACTTATTAATGGGAGACTGCAGTCAAGATCCTACATGGACAGACCTTATCTGTGATTCCAAGGAGAAGATTCTTTAGATTCAGCAAAGAACGAAGGCTACCCAAGACCAGTAAAAAATATTATGCTGATAAGAGGAGAAGGTAACTAAAGTTTAGTATTAGTGATTTAATCTTTATTAAAGTTTCTCCTCTAAGAAAAGCCATTCAGTTTGGAAAGATTAGGAAGTTAGCTCCCAGATTCATCGGGTCATTCAAGATCTTTGATAGAATTGGGAAACTGGAAAATCATGTGGATCATTCCGAGAAGTTATTGGGAGTCCATAACGCTCTCAATGTTTCCTACCTTAGGAAGTGCCTTCATGATTCTGACATCAGACTCAAGCTTAATCATATTGAGGACTTGGGGAGCTTTGAGATAGAGTCTAGGATGTACAATGCCACTATAGGTATTATCGAGCATGGAACTAAAAGGCTTCATAACAAAATCATAAATCTCATTCGAGTACAATAGGGAGGTAACCCTATGGAAAGCACGTTAGGAAACGAAGGAAAAGATGAAGCAACCTCATCTCGAGATTTACACGACTAATTATTTCCTCTGAGTTTTCTATTTTTGATTGCATTTTGATTGCTAGATTTGATGGTAGGATTGATTACTACGCAAATGCACTGAGCACTCATATAGAAATTTTATGCATATTAGGATGTTTTTCATACATTTAACATCATAAATTCCACTTCCACATTAAAACTGAGCTTACTTAACGAATCTATAATATATATTCACATTGCGAATGGTTGTTTTATGGATGTAAATAAATAACTTGGTTGTGTAACATGTTTGTTAGAACGATTTATGTTTTTCGTTTCTTCGAAAAGATTTCAAGACAAAATCTCGTTATAGAAGAGAAGAACGTAACACCCTATAAAATAAACCATAATTAAACGTAGATAAGTTAAATAATAATAATAATTAATGATTGAAAATAATTATATTCCATACATGTGAATTTGGTCATTAAAATATCACCATTATGTTCGTGATGAGATTATAATTCATTTTCATATTTAATTTGTCTAAAACGGAGTCCATATAAAGACGATATGCTCATAACAAAGTTTCAATAAATAATAAAATAATAAATAATAAGCATATAGATTTGAATTTGAAATCTATGGGATAAAATTGGAATAAAATAAAGGGGTGGTATAGCTAAGGTCCCTGTTAAGTTTCAAAATATATAAAAACTCCCTATCTTAAAACTTTATAAATTAGGTTACTGTTTTTGGAGAATAATAAAAAACATAAAAATCAACGTTAAAAATAACCAAAATTCGAAATTTAATTCAATACATAATCATTTTCATATTCATGTAAGAAAAATACATAAAAATGCTTTAAGAATAAAAAAACAAAAAAATTCATGTCTCGGCAAAAATCCTGCAATTTTTTGTAAAATTGCAGACATTACAATAATAATATCAAATGTTGGGACTTCTATAGTTTTTTCTGATTGCTTCAAACTTTCAAATTCAATGCCTACACTTATTCAAACATCACACTATTGCAAAAAAAAATCGTTAATAAAATGATAAACATTGCATACAAATGTAAAATATATCACTTCCAGTAAAATTGCATAATAAGAAGCAATTATACAGAAAAATGGCAGATATATCAACAGTTATTCTATATACTAACATGTCTGTAATACGCTGTTGAATAATCTCATACATGTTTGCACTTATTCACAATAATGTAGATATTTGTGCACTTGGTTTTTTTCTTTTTAATACACTATGTGAATAATTGTAGATATATCTACACTTATTCACAATAAGTGCAGACATTTGTATACCTCATTTTCCATTTATATTTCCTACAGCACACTAAGGGAATAATCACATATATGTCTGCACTTATTCAGAATAAGTGCAGACATTTCAACAACTTTTTTTGATCAGTAATCTTCCATTGATGTTTACATTTTTAAAAAAAATTAAGTTGCAACACAAAAAACATGTAAATAATTTGCCATAGTAAAACAGGGACCTGCTTTACATTAGAAGTAAGGGAGGGATCCGCTTTGAATTACGTTTGGCTTTAAGGATGCCTCCCAAATATTCGCTAAAATAAATACCAATGACATAAAGTAATATTCTGTATTCGAATTCAAAGTTGTGTGTGTATATATACATATATAATAAAGGGACACGATTCAAATGAAAGGAAATAAATCAACAAGCATTAATTAACAATCAAAACAACGCGTGAATCAAATTCGAGCTGCCCAGTCTTGAAGGGGGGGGTCGACCACCCATTAGAAGAAGGGTCGAACGCCTTTTTAAGGGTGAGGTCCACCGCTTCTAGCCTTGGAGGGTGGGTGGTAGCTAGGTTTTGTTGAGATATTTTTAGGGTTTTGGTGTTAACGGATGACTTGGATTTTATAATTTAAATCCAACGGTTCCTGCACACTTTTACACCTATAAATAGATCCTTTGCACTCTCTACCTCGATCGCATATTCTGAGGCTTTTAACCTCCATTCTCTTCTTCTTTATCCTATCAGTATTAGTGTCAAGTCTAGGTGGGGGTTAGTTCTTCTTCTTTTCTTTCCTTAAATTCTATTTTGTTCTATTCTATTATGTCAATTTTATTTTATTCTAGTAATCACTGGATTTAACATCGATAATTTTAAAGAAAGAAGAATTGGGGAGCGTTTGTGAAAGTGGCCACATCCAGATCTAGATTAAATTCATAGTTTTCTCTCTCTATTGTTCTGTGAGTTGGATTCTTTAAGTTTACCTATTTCTTATGTCTTTTTAGTATAAATCCGGATTAATTATGCCTATGGGGTCGGGATTCAAGAAAATAAAATATAAAAATCCCTTAAACCTCTAATTATATGAAATTGTCAATCTAAGTTTATTGTTTGGGTTTTTTATTATGGACATAAAAAAGGGATTTTTCTTATTTTTATTTGTATGTAAATTTAGAATTTAGCCTATTTTACTTTCTTTTTCTCTCTATTGTAAATCCTAAACTGACATGAAACTTGTAGATTTGGGTGTTGTAACTTATATGTTTTTAAATTTCTACTTTGTTATAAAATAGATGATTTAATTATAATAAACTAGATGTGAACAAAATCCTTATTTTGTGTACAAGTCACTCAAAGTGGGAGGATAGTAATCGAAAAAGCAAAGGATTACCAGTCCATATTTCGTTTTGTTGTGGGTACTGATATGATATTGTTTATTCATCTTATCTCTTTTTTTTATTAATATAATCTAAAAAGCATAAGACTTCCAGCCCATTTTTGTTATGTTATGTTTATTTCCTACTTTATGTTTTAATTCGGAAAGGAAGATTTATATATCATATTGCAGATTTAGGAAATATGACTTGTATACCTGTAACAACCCGTAATTTTATAACACATTAAGATGATAAACTAAAAAATACTTAATTAAATATTGGGAATTAAGTAAAACGGACTGCGCCATTGCGTTCATCTTGGAATTCTTCTTAAGATAGACAACAAGTTTGCGAAAAACGGACATCGCATGAAGAAGATATTAAGGTTTGAAGTTTGTATACGCATAAGATATATATATATATACATACATAACCAAGTCAAAACCGTTCAAAATAATTTGAAAACAGAAGCGGGAATTCTAGGGGGGAGATCGACCCGTTAGGGGTCGACCCACCCTAGGGGTTTTGACTCATGGGTCGACACCATAACAGGGGTATCAACACCCATGTCGACACCCTCCAGATCCGAGGCAGGTTCAGTTCTGCGTATGTGGACTTGTTTTTTGACCAAATTCGTTGACCTTAGGCTATAAATAGGGCCTTAATCCTATTGTTTTATTCATCTAATTTAATGGCGACAATGAGGTGTTGCTCCAACATAGTTCTATCTACAGTTATATGGATTCAAGGATTTGTGATTCAACATCTACAATTATTCTTCTATTTCTTATATCCGATCACAATGAGTCGATGTTATTTTCAGATGTAAACACTTAAAAGTTATCATGACATGTCTATGAATTGGATCTAAGCCTGTGACTATTTGAATCATATCATATCTACCATTATTTGTATATTTTATTCACTGTTTAGATCTCAGCATGCCAGTTTATGATATCCCTATTATGTTAGTTTGCCTAATTATTTCACCATATGCCTATTATGTTAGATTTCCTAATCATATCACTATGCCATTATGTTAGTATAATAAAATTCTATTAATATATGCCAGTTTTTATTTGCTATGCCTATTCTTGCTCTCTTCTTCCCTCTTTTTCCCTTCTTGTTTTTATAACCAGGCGACCTTCAAGCCTAGGCCTATCGCTGAAATACGCGAACGCGCGAAATTGGGAATGATTAATTTAGGGCATAATTCTTGTTATAAAACATAATTGGGAATTTTAGGCATAATTTGTACCTTGAGCCAAAACTTAGAATATGGGGGCATAATCTAGATCTTGATCTAAATTTGGGGAATAACTTGTATCGTAGATCAGACGGGGAATTGGGGCATAATGAACATGAAAATTGGTTAATAATGAAAATGCCTAGATTTAAAGTAATTAGAAAACTATAACGGCACTTAGACATGAGGTTAGATTACACTTGTGGCAGAAGTCTGCCTGGAACCACCCGGCATATCCAGCATTCATAAGTGGTAAATCTAATGTGAGGGGTCTAAGTGCATAAACACGTAACGTGCTAAGACACGAGGTTAAGTCTGACTTGTGGAAGAAGTTTGCTCGGAACCGCCCAACATATCCAACATCCACAAGTGGTAGACTTAATGTGGGAGGTCTAGCGCATTATAACCATAAATGGATAAATGGTAATGAACTTGTAATACTTAACCTATTTGAATCCATAGGGATTACATGAACATGTTATCTTGAGTAGGGGTTACGTAAACTTGCTTGATTCAGTGAGAGGGTTAAGTAAATCTTGGGGAGAAAGGTAATATTTATATATAGGCCCACAAACTTAACTTGTTGGGTTATGCAATCTTGTTACACTGGTAGGCATAACCTGTTGAAATCATAGTAAGGTGGATGCTAGCCTAAGGGGAAGCTTGTGTCATCTGGTATATGGGATCTGTTTCAGTCAGCAACCCATATAGGTATCAAACGAGTACTCCAAACTAGGTCGGAGTCGGGGCACTCTTACTTAGCTGATTATAAGAGGTCACTTGGGAAAAGGTGTTTGACGGTGTGTTCCATCGATCTCATGTGTGTGCATGGGTCCACCTGCTCGGGAAAATAAGACGTCGTGACATCAGTAGATATGGTTGTGCACATCACGGAAACGAAGGGTTGCCACTTTAGGAAGTGATACATCCTACTGTGGGGCCAGCACAGGGTATCTACGAAGTTAGGGAGCCGATCGATTGGGGTAGTAATTAGGGTACATCTAGTGTCGCTTGTTTAGAATCCCGTTATTATCCATAGGGGTAACACCGGTAAGTTTAGTTGGGCTTCCTGTTATTGTATAGGGGTAAAACCTCTCACTAGAAGTACGCCTACCATCTTGTACTTGTTGGGGATCATCTTGTTCTAGTTACACTAGCAATGGTGTAGAGATAAAGTATTAAGAAGCGCAATGCTTGTTCTGTTCAGTTTATCCTGTTTACCTTGTCATACCTGCCTTATATGTTGTTATCTCTCTCTAACTTATATGCCTGTCATGATGCTTTTACTTATTTATATGCTAAAAGTAATTGGGCTTGCCAGACTTTATGTCTGACCCATTTTGTTTCCTCTTCTTTCTCTTCCGCCCCCCTTCTGTTTCTCAGGGTAGGAATACTCAAGCTTGATTAGGATTTTTCTTTCATTCTGCTTGGAGCTGATTAGATGTACTGCTTGATTTCGTATATTCTCTACTATGGGTATATTTTGGGAATTATGCTCTTTTTATGTATTATTGAACTTTGATGATGATTTTGTATAAGGTAGAAGTTTTATGTTTTCAGTATTTCATACTTATGATGTAACCATGTTTTGGGACCACGATGTTTTCGGCTTAATAAAGTTTGAAATTCCGTTGTTATTTTATATTTACCTTGTAATATTGTTGTTTCTGCTTACCTATAACTCTTCACGTAACTTAATGCATTCTCTTAAAGAGTGACATTAACAAACGTGGGGTGTCACACTTGGTATCAGAGTTGAAGGTTACCGGATTGGATAAAAGATTTTGAAATTGTTTTCAAAAAGAATTTAAAAGAAAGCATTTTCAAAAGAAAAGCCTATTTTGAAAAACATATTCGCCAAAGCCATATTTAATATCTTTCGATTCTCTATTTAAATCCCTTTTTCTGTTTCTTTTCAGCATGTCTGGGGAACCTAATATTCCTGATGACGTTACGATACTGGGATGGTTCCGTAGGTATCTTGAGGCCATGAAGCCTGCCGGTAGTCAAGCAGACGTTCCTCCCCCAGCTGCACCCGCTATTCCTCCTCCTCCGCGTGCTGATAATTTCTCTAAGATACGCAAAGATTTATGTGTTATGGGCGGCAAGCCATTCCGAGGATTTGAGACTTTTATAGAAGCAAGGAATTGGCTTAAAGAGACGGAGGATTTGTTTGGAATTTTTGAAGTTGACGATCTTAGGAAGATTTAGTTGGCCATTTGACAACTGAAAGATAGGGCTTCATTCTGGTGGGAAGTGACGCAAGTAGGTCATCTAGTGGAAACTTGGGATGATTTCCGACAGAGGTTCGAAATGAAGTTGCTTTCATAAGCCGAGGAAAGCATGCAAATGGAAAGGTTTTTGGCGCTTAAGTAAGGAAGCATGTCTATGAATATTTTTGTTAATAAATTCAATTAACTGGCGAGATTTGGTTTGGAGCTAGTGAATTCCCCGCACAAGAAGGCTTTGAGGTTTGCTAGAGGATTGAATGAACCCCTCCATATGTTAATTATGTCTCATATTCCGATGGAGCAACTTTTGAGAAACTCATTGATATGGCATTGATGCATTAAGAAGATAAAGGTGAAAAGAAATAAGCTACGGTTGAGGAAACACAAAATAAGAAAGGGTGGCCTAAGAAAGGACAACAACAATGACAAAAGAAAGTCGGAAGGGACAACAAGTCTAGAGATAAAAGGAAGTGTCATAATTGCGGACACTAGGGTCACTTGATCAAGGACTGTGAAAGAAAGAAGAACGCTTGTTATAATTGTGGAGAGGTCGGACACTTTTCTAAGGAGTGTCCAAAGAAGCAAGGACAAGGTCAAAGGGAAGGATCTTCGGGAGGGCAGGTGCAAGCTCTCGTGGCCAGTGCGCCAGACAAAGGTAGGAAAGTTTCTGTTGAAGGTTTGATTTCTCTTTCCAATTATCCTATTAGAACTCTTTTTGATTCGGGTGCTTCACATTCATTTATGTCTGATTTTGTGGTTGAGTCTCTGCACCTTAGTACTAATATGGTTTTGGATCTCGTTGTTGTCTCAAACCCCATTGGGGGTACGGCTCATATGTCTATGATTTGTCGGAGTTTGAGAATATCTGTGTTGGGCGTCGAGTTTGAGTGCGACGCATATGTGCTTGGTTTCATGGGCTATGGTTTGATTCTAGGGACGGATTGGCTAGCCATGTATGGTGCCATTCTAAATTGTGAGAGGAGGCTCATTAGACTTTTGACTTGCCATGGGAGGACCCTTGAGATTTCTTGTGACCCTAAAGGGTCTGTCATGCTTAGTTTCCTAGAGTCACTTGATGATCTATCGATGATTTGCGATTTGTACCAGTTATCTATGAGTATCCTTATGTTTTTAAGGAGGCTCGTGGATTACCTCCGAGGCGCGAGATTGATTTCTGTATATACTTGGTGGACAACGCAAAGCCAGTTGCATTGCCTGTGCATGATATGGCACCAAGAGAAAGGAGGGAGCTTTGCAAGCAAGTTGGGGAGCTATTTGAGAAACGGTTCATTAGGCAAAGCATATTTGAATGGGGTGCTCCAGTAGTATTCACAACTAAGGAGGATGGTTAGCTTTGCTTATGTGTGGACTATAGAGAGTTGAACAAACTCACCAAGAAGAACAGGCACCTACTTCCAGGATAGATGACCTGTTTGAGTAGCTTGTTAGTGCATCTGTTTTCTCCCAGTTAGACTTGACTATGGGGTTTCATCAGTTGAGGGTGGCCGAGGACAGTACAGACAAGACTGCTTTTAGAACTCCAAATGGTTTCTTCGAGTGGCTCGTTATGCCTTTTGGGTTGACGAATGCACCCGCCTTTTTTGTTAATTTGATGAGTAGGGTGTTTCGGGAGTTTCTAAGTAAATTCGTTGTGATCTTTGTTGATGACATCTTGATTTTCTCAAAGAGCGAGGAAGAGCATGCCCAACATTTAAGGGAGGTTTTCAAAACTCTCCGTGCGCACCAGCTTAACGCGAAGTTCTCTAAATGTTAGTTTGGGAGAAAAGAAGTGAAATTTCTAGGGAATGTGGTCTCTAAAGATGGGATAACAGTGGATCACGTGAAGTTAGCTACAGTTCAAGATTGGCAGATCCCAAAGCAGGCAATGGAGGTGAGCAGTTTTCTTGGATTAGCGGGTTATTATAGTAAGTTCATTAAGGACTTTGCAAAGATATCGCCCTACTCACTAGAGTGACGAAAAAGAATCTGACATTTTTGTGGGATATTGACAGTGAAGATGCTTTTCAGTGATTGAAGAGGGCTTTGTTAACAGCCCCAGTCTTGACGTTACCTGACAGGAACAAGGTATTCACAGTATACACCGATGCATGCGGTACAGGGCTTGGTGCGTGTAACGGCCCGAATTTCCGTACTCTTTGAGTTGACTAATTACACCACACGTCCAACCCAAATTGCACAGAAATACGAATCATTATTAGAAAGAAGTTAAAGGACGAGAAATAGAAAGAAAGAAATATTAGAATATAAGAAAACGAAGATCACAACCCACAGCGGAATGGATAAAATATATTAAATAACATAACTTTTGAACTATAAATCAATACTGTATATACACACCATCATTGGAGCACAACGGTTATTCCTGGAACAGTTATAAACACCTGTTTCCAGTTACAACATAGTACGCAGCGGAAAATATGATAGTCTATAGCTAACAGGTGAAGCCTCCTGCTTCAAGCTCCCCCAAAATGAATCTGTAAAATCCCGACTACTTGACTGCCCATACAAATATGGGCACCCAAGAGTTTAGGGAAAACAAAACAAAATAAACTCTGGGTCAGTCATGGGACTGGTGTGAGTAAACTCCAACCATTGGTTTAACTATTTAAAAATCCTTTCGAAAGAAATGATAATCGCAAGACCGATCCACACATAAACACGGATGGTTTTTACCTTACGATAACCCAAAAATATTTTGATATCAAAATCCAGTGATATTATAATAGTGTCTACATCACATAAATAGAATCTAGTGGAACGTTTGCATCTCACGCTCCATATATAATATTAAATCAAAAACCGCAGGGCGCTTATTGGAAATTGGATTTTCAACATGACAAGGTATGGAACCACCTTCCGACAGTGTATCTCTAGAGGGGATACACTTGGTTCAACAAGAACGTCTTGCAACCCGGCCCACACACGACCGACCACTCATTTCGCTTGAGTGTATCGAATGTATATCACCAACGGTTGGGATCAGCAACCGTTTCCCGAAAGGGACAACATCGATAGATTAAAGAAGCAAATGGAATTTCTCTAGATAGGTGATTATACATCCTAATGAGAGCGACCCACATAGCCATGTTGCCTGCCCGATTTTTGTCAATTCCCGGTTGTGAGGCTTGAGGTTTGAATTATCTTCTAGAACATCTGGCCACCATTCACTTTGAATGCCACATCGTCAGATCCATCGGAAATCACTAATTGATTCCCACAAAAATACTCAGATTGTTAGGCTAAAGAAGTTTCCCTTCTTTGCCACCAACTTCGTACGTTTGAAGTAATCAACGTACGTAATCCCTTTGGAAATACTCAGTTAGACACTCGTCCTTACAGGTTGTCCTAGGTCTGGACAAACCGATGGCACCATTTTATTAATCCATCTTAGGTAATTTCTACCTAGGATTAATAGAACAGCCCTTGCACTTTACTCCGTCTTCATAATCTCTTTAACATAAGTTGATTCGTAACGCTTATGCCAATACGGAGTGGTTTTTGGATATTAAATCTGATCCCGGTCTATCCATATTGACAACCGGGGTATAAAGTAAATCAAAACTTTGATAGTCGGTGATTTAACTATCACAGAAACATCCGTACAATCAACGATCTTATTTCCAATTGGAAATTCTACTGATCAAGCATCACACAATATTGGCCCCTTTATATTGATTCCTTATTTTGTTATAGATTCTAATTTCCCATTTCCCGTTTTCTAGATTCTTTCAAAATTCAATTGTCTTTCTCGATTATTGGAAAGCATTTCCAATATTACACTTCCTTTATTCGAGAAAATATCCCTTATTTCAGTTATAAAACATTTCTAAATATTCGCGAATCCTTATTTTCTATATTCTAAAAATATACTTCATTAATATCGGAAAACATTTCCATATTCCATTTCATAATTATTTATTCAACAATTCATTTCATTTTTCTATGCGTAGAAAATATTTCACATTATATTTGGAAAAAAACATTTCAAATGTCCTTTAAAATTAATGCGATGTTATAAAAACATTGATGTTATACTCAAACCATTAATCATTTATTAACTAACCATATTGCTAATCACTTTTCACTATCGAACCATGACCATTCTCCATCAATCATGAAGCCAATCAAGTTGGGGTATAATTACCTCTCAGACCTTAATTGAACAACATTCTCAATTTTGAAATAGTCAAACCTCATAACTTCAAACGAAACATCGCTTACGCGACTTTCGGATTCAATCTAAGAACACACTTGTTTTACGGAAAACATTGATTATAAGATAGCGTTATAATCGCTGTCTCCAAATATTTGATTTAAACATTACTTTTAACAACAACGTTACAATAGCTGTCTAGTATTATAAAACATTTATTATAACAATAGTGTTAAAATCGCTGTTTAGATTTACAAAACAGTTAATGGCAGCGTTTAAAATCGCTATTTTCAAATATTTGTTTTATAAAAATGCAACTTGTATTTATTTATTTCTATAAATAAATAAATAAGTAAATAAATAAATAAATTATTAAATTTGATTCAAACGGAAAGTAAAATAATTACCTCCCTAAATTTGATATAATCGAATTCCAATAAACAACCCCCATTCGAATACTCTATATTTGATAAATATTCCGAACTTTGGAATTTTCTACCATTTCAGGTCATCTCAAATTCTAAATTCACTTTTGAATTTATCATTTCCAAATCATTACCAAATTCCATTATAACCCCTTCCATTCGTAAACATTTGCTTTCAAACTGTTATTCATTTCAAATATGAATTTCATTCCTTAGTAGGAATCTAAACTCATTTATTTAAATCAACTTAAGTATCATTACTGCAATACTTCTAGTTATCGAATATATTTTTAAAGCCACATCATATTCTGTTTCATTTGTAAACTCTGTTTATAGAATTGTTGCTCAATTAACACCTCCCGTTTATTAATCCATTGGATTTATCTCAATTTATTTTATATTCCAAATTTGGAATAAAACCCATCATTTTCTTTTGAAACCAATTTCTTATTCCAATTACCATTTGAATTATCTTTTCTGAATTCAAATCTCTTTTACAAATACTGTGTTTAAATCCCACTTCAAATATCGGTGTCAATACTGAATTCCACTTTGGTTATATAAATCCAACTTGGATTTATATTTTTACATTGTCCAGTGATAGATATTTCACTTTATTTATATACATCATTTATAAAGCTAACTACTTTATATATTATTTAAACAGGGTTCTATTTTAAATCCATTTGAAATCTATTTTCTATATTTTGGAAATAATTTCCTTTTTAAAATCTCCAATCTCTTTCCTTCATTCTAAAATATTTTATGGTAATTAAATACCAAATTATGGAGCCAGTGTAATTCAACCACAACATTATCAATTACCAATCATATATCACAATAAATAAAACAGTAAATAAAATGTTGAGGAATCCAGTTGGATCCCTCTAACCTGTTTTCCTACATCTATAGATGTTAATAACATCAATAATATTATTACACGTCAATATGAAATATCAGAACTAATAATCGATCAACGCTGTAATACTATTAACCAATTTTATCAACTATTCAACCTAGCAACCATTGCACAGTATAAATTTACTATAAATAAATTTAAAACTCGTTTATATAAAAATATAAACGGGCCAGAGTTAGTGAGTTTACTCACATTGGTTCACAGTTGACGATTTTGTTTTTATTTCATCTATAATCAAACAATGTCTGATTTTATCGTGAAATCCCAGTAACTCTGTTTCGGACCTCCATAGTTCCACAACGTAGATTTTGTTGTTACGATTTCAGCGTACCTGACATCGTTCAATTCTGTTCACCGATCAAATAAATGAAGTTGTTACGAGTTTCTATACCATTAATTATCATTAACTATTGTAATAAATGATTCAAGCCACCTTAAATTTAAGATTTAAAACTAGCGTACCCCTTAGTCTTCTCCCTCCTGACACACATGCCCATTCTCAAAATACTGGTACCATACCCGTAAAGAAGATTAGCGACCTGTCCTTTCCAGCATATTATCCATTTCTTTTATTTATGTTAGTCCACTCCAATCCTTGATCTTATACATATTTTATTTCTTCCCTCACATTACTTACTCCTCCATACCCCGTATTTTTATTATTTCCAAAAGATTAACTTTGATTCTCCTACACCCAATTCCAAAGATTCACACTACTTTGCCACATATTTAATCACCGCAATAGCCTCCACTTGCCACCATAATTCTGCAAATCACCTTCCACTACATAATCCACAACATAACCTCATGCAGCTTCTAATACATACTCCTCAATCATACTTAAATAATAATCCTCCTTTCATCACAACTACGGACCCCTATACAAAACTACATACAGCCAACTTCCCCATAAATTTCCTCCGTGCATTTTCGTTGGTCCATTGAGCATCAAATTAAGCTAAGTTCATTACCAGATGGAGTATTATATGCGCTGACCTCCTTTATCTCCACACAACATTCCTAATTTCAGTACGCAAGCAAAGCATTCCATACACAACACTACACTCTCTTCTCCAAGTGATTCGAAACCCTCCTTCCCCTTTCCCAAACCATTACCGAATTATTCACAACTCCATAACCTCCATTTCTTCGCCAAGCCACACAACAAGCCCCACCGTTGTACTTGTCCTCACGAGCTCCTTCCTCTCGTCATCAAAGTTCACAACTCCATCCTCTAATTGAAACCGCGACTCAAGCCCAGGCAGCAGGCCTCTGCAGGAGTTGCGACATACATCGTAATCGGGGGTCACCAAACTTTGTCACCTCGTGCGCCACATCCTCCAAATTGCCATGCCATCGACAATTTCCAACATCATCGGCAAAATCTGCCTCTCGCCTCAATTACCGTGAGCTACTCAAAGTTTAGGCTCTGGAGTTTGAGCGTCGCACTCATTAATAGGAATAGAGGATTGAAGTTTGTAAGATGAGAAATTCAATGAGTCTAGAGTTTTGAATTTTGGTTGAGAAATCAGATTGATTTTGATTTTTGTAAGTCACGATTTAATTACTGGAAGAAATAATGGGGAAAGAGGATTTGGGAAACTAGGGATTGCACAGGAATGTGGGTTTTGTCTTTGTTTATATAGAAACAAGACCCTTGGCACTCACGACAAGTAATAGTCGTACTATTAGGGGTAGGTAGGTCTGTCGTGATTGTCACTTGCATGTGCTTTCTTTACATGTCATGGAACTGTATCCATGTGGTTCGGAAAACAGGCAGGTATGAAATTTAATGCTGGTGGCGGAATTATTGAACAATCCATGTGCAAATACATGATGTGAAAATGTGAAATCCCAGGCGTGAGAGAGTGTACAGAGATAGATAGGCATGTTGATTTGTTTTAAATACACGTTCTTTGTTGGGTTTTATATATATCATTTCTCCTTTCATGTATATTCAGGTATAGGTGGATTGTTATGTTGGGTACATAAGGTTTTTTTGTTTATGTCCAAACTGCTACGGACAGAGATAAGAGTACAGTTGTGTCCAGCGAGGTACCACGATCCCGAAAATATAATAATATTGGTAGTTTAACTTATATTTTGAAACCCCAAAGTATTGATATAGGGTGCAAAATACTCCAAATAAAAAGTTGCGTATTTAATTAATTAAAAATTACAGTAAAACTCTAAAAATAAAATTATAACTACGCCTCAAAAGTATCTTGTCCAAATTCGTAACCAATTTCTAGTTATATTAACTAAACCGTTATGGTCCATAAACGATTCTACAACGACTATTTAAATATTTGATTTGGATATAAAACAAAATCTACAATATGAATACTCGATTTTTCGCTTCCATTAGAAAAATATAATGAAATAGATCTGAACGTTTCTTGTTTCAAAGAAATCCTACTTATTTTGGATTCTATATATTCAGTTGAAGTTTAAATCGTAAATTACGAACTACCGCGATTATTTCGAGCTCGATTTAAATTATATTATAAATTGTATGTTCAAACTTCATTTTATAGATAAATTCATTATAAAAATCCCTTTTTATATTATCAATACAACATTAAAACTAATTTAAATGTTCAAAGTAAAATGGCTAAAAATCCGGGTCGTTACATTCCTTCCCCCTTAAAATAATTTCGTCCTCGAAATTTCCAAGGTAGGAAAAGATGCTACATACCCTATTAACTAGGTCCAAAAATCATTTTTGTTCACTTCTTAAATTCAGTTTAACTGGACCAATTTATTTCAATAAAAATATTAATTTATTTTTACTAACGAAAATTTTCAAAAATTCTGAAAATTTTCTAACACTTTAAATTATGAAAAATTTCAGCAGCATCTCCTCTGCATGGCTCAATCGGTACAACCACAACTCGCCTTTCTAGGCCTTCTCCAATCCATAAGAAAATCAAAAAGCCAAGCGGCTTGCCCCATAGGCTCATAAAATCATCAAACCCAAGTAATATTGTAAACATGTACCTTTTTGTCGGCATAATATTTATCTCTTGCATTTTCTTCCATTCAATATCTGCTCAGCATTCATATATCCATTTTCAGCTGGTTTCAAATCAATCCAACTTCTAGTTTTTAACTCTCTAATCAACTTCTGATTAGTTCACTTCCATTTTATCAATTCAAATCTTATTACTATTTAGGAATCAAACCACTTACTTAGTATGAGTTTCAATTTCCTTCACCATTCAATTCCAAACAACAATATATAATATATAGTCAACTCGTTTATTCATAAGTCGAATCCATATTTATAATTCGAATCTCAACATTCTTCTTTATTTAACTTCATTTGAGATTATCTCTATTCAATCTAATTTCCTTTTAACTTAAACTAAACTTCAATCCATTTGATACATTTTTTTACAATTTCAATATATTCAACTTATATAAGTTAAATTTTAATTTCAGAATTTAAATTCCTGGGTTTTATTTCAAATTAGTTTGAAATCATATATATTACACAAATATATTTATAATCTTTTGCAAATTCCAAAACACTTGGATTTTATATAAATAACTTGTTCTTTTCAAACTAATTTCCAACAAACAAATTTTCATGGCAGCAATCTGTCACTTAGAAACTTGAAAATGAACACCGATAATGTCGCGACCCATTATCAGAATTATTTTCTCGCCACTAAAGTGCTTTGAATGCTTAATAATTTTCAAAATCTATTTAAAAACTATTCTTATTCAAAAATACCTTCAGGTAATGCAATATTACTTTATAATACTTCAGGAAATACTTCTAAACAACCGTGATTTAAATCCTCAAATTCTGGTTTAAATTCAATCCAAGTTCATCTTATTTGTACACATTATCCGTATACAATTATATTTGGTTATATATAACCATTTAAATATTTTATAGTTTCACTTGATTGTAATAACAATCAATATATCCATATGCTATAGTAATTCGGAAATTATTCATTTCATATCCAAAATAATTTTGGGAAAAATTATTTCATTTACCCATTTTAAATCAATACTGCGTCGAATTGTTCTATTCGAGAGTCTAGAAACACTTATCGATACAGTTGTACATCCTGCATCGACCAGAATTCATAAACCACTCAACAAACCAGTCAACACAATATAAAACAATTTTATATCAAATCTACAAATACGCGCTCATATATATGCACTCAAATTCAATCTAGGGTATTTCTAACCCTATCTCTATTGAATCGCGCCACAGAGCCAAGGTTACTACTCAACCTTTAGCTCTGATACCCACTGTAACGGCCCGAATTTCCATACTCTTTGAGTTGACTAATTACACCACACGTCCAACCCAAATTGCACAGAAATACGAATCATTAATAGAAAGAAGTTAAAGGATGAGAAATAGAAATAAATATTAGAATAGACGAAAACGAAGAACACAACTCACAGCGGAATGGATAAAATATATTAACTAACATAACTTTTGAAATATAAATCAGTAACTGTATATACATACCATCATCATAGCACAACGGATATTCCTGGAATAGTTATAAACACCTGTTTCCAGATACAACATAATACATAGCGGAAAATATGATAGTCTATAGCTGTGACGACCCAAACTTCCCAGTAAAGGAAAGACTGGATTGCTTTGAGAACAACACATATCAGAACACAAACTGAAGAACATTTTATTGCTGATTACAACAAATTCATCAGAGTACAAGAATATAATAGAGTACGAAAGAATAATAAGCATTGGAAATACAATATTAGAGATTTAAATTACATTTAAATGGCAGCGGAAAAATAATACAATATACAACCGAAAGGAATACACGGATACAGAGCTTTCCGAATACCGCTTCAGCTGTAAACCATGATCCTGTAAATAGATCTGCAAAAGCTACTCGACTGCCCGTGTGGAAAATAAGAGCACCCGAGTTTGCCAGTGAAACAAACTACAGGTCAGTCATGGGACTGGTGTGAGAAATCTTAACTTAACTTATCTAATAATAAGGCTAATCACAGGACCACGCCGCTAACGCGGAACGGGTTTACTCCATTGGATTGCCAGTGCATAAAATAAAGTAAATCGTTAAACAACGCAATGCTTTTTAGAAAAATGAAACCATTATAAGACCCAGGTCCCATCACACAATGCAACGCACACCATAGGATAGGGTTTTACCTTATAATGGTCAAAAGATGCTAAATACGTGAAACGGATTACTACTAGTGTGTATATATGGGTATATATATTTCAAAAGCATTTCAATCATAATGTATAAATCATAGACGGCATGGGTACCATATATCATGTCGCCATACTAGTTCTACAATCAAAACCGCAAGGTCGTATTGGAAATTGGATTTCCATCATGAGTCGAGGCTAGGGGCAAGCTCCTCTCCGATTCGAGACACTCTAGCAAATGCCTCAGGATCCCCCGCAGTGAACCCTTGGATCTTCAGGGCCGGTCCACACATATGTGTGTGGATTAGTTATGCCTGAACACACGCTTCCCGGTTCCTTTGAACCTATAGTATGACCACCAACGGCCTATAAAACACGAGGTACCTCAAAATCCATCATCCACATAAGTAAAATGTCAGCGCTGGTAGGTCTCTGACATCACTCTAGCTAGAAAGAAACGTGTGCACTCCCTGCAGTCCGTATCCCGTTTTTGACTCATACCGGGGTGTGAGGCTCGCGAAGTCACGATATACACAAAGCTATGCCGTAATAGACTATGCTTTGATCATCCCACAAGGCCCTGCTTTTCAACAAAAGCCTTGATCAATTGCATCTTGGCGTGCCACATTGACAATTCACGCCATGCGATCAATCACTATTAATATATACCAGGGTGTTTAGTAGAGAATAAATTCTCTACCACCAAACAGATATACAATAATAACAATCAATTTAATTCGCCTGGAACAAAATCCAATGTCTGACACGCATCCATTTATAAACTTATGCTCTGGGTCTGAGCGAAAGCCAAATCTGAACAATCAACAATAGTCCGGACGGTAACCACTGTGGCCCCTTCAAGGTAGCTACTCCAATCATGGGCATCAGTAGCAACACATCCATTCGATGTGAAGATCGTCGGTCTTCAATCACCGTCTTCATCTTCGGCTCTTCATCGCCGTAGTTATTATTCGGAATGGATTGAACCCGGTCTTTCCGAATAACTCGCGTATTTTTATAATAAAAATCAAGTACTATAAAAGCACATCCAACGCCACATTCCAATTCAGAATATTCTTATAAATAAAATATTCAAATTATTCTATAAAAGATAAATCCTTTATCTTTAATTAAAACTCCAATTGGTTTTAAATGTCAAAATCATTATTCAATGATTGCTTAGATTTAAGAAATAAATCTTATTCTTTACTGGACTAAAGAACTAATGTCATTTAAAACATAGTTCACGGTAAGCCCAAAATCATCTTCCATAAAAATATGGAATCTTCACAGAAATCAAATCAAAATATAATCGTTATAAAT
Source organism: Allium sativum (assembly GCA_030737875.1). Taxonomy (NCBI): domain Eukaryota; kingdom Viridiplantae; phylum Streptophyta; class Magnoliopsida; order Asparagales; family Amaryllidaceae; genus Allium; species Allium sativum. The sequence continues at coordinate 750,303,953 of CM060922.1, forward strand.
TTCTGTATCCGACCAATAATAAAAATGGAATAACGGCAAAGCCTCTTAAATTCCATTTGTAGTATCGGTCTTCTTCTACAAAAACTTATCTCGGTTATTATTAATTCGAGTTCCATTCAACTCCAATTTAATATATATTAAATTGGAAATCTTTACTGTTGGAAAATTCTCATTTAAATCTTAATAAAAGATTTATAAATTTCAAATCATATATCTTCGCTGTCAGTTGAGTTAAAGAACATATGTCGCTTAAAAACATAGTTCACAATAAACCCAACTCACATTTCATCTTATTTCAATTACCAAATATAATTGAAAGCTTTAAAAATATTAATTAAAAGATTTTTCTTTTCATATGGGTTTTAAGAACAGTGTTATTTAAGACATTATTCACGACAAAAATCCAAAATCCAATTTAATATTAAATATTAAGCTTTGAATAGAAATATCTCGACTTATACTCAATATTAAATTCTAAAACCAACAAATATTATATTGGAAATAACGATATTTAATATCCTCCAAATTCCCAAAATAATATATGTATAATTACTGAATTCAATACAGACATAATACGAAGATAATTTCCTTCCAAGACCATCCCAAAATATTCAATTTAAAAACCTTGGTTATTGAATTCCTTAATTTATTTATTAATAAATCACTTGTTTTGATTAAAATAACTTTTATCTACAAAAATTGGAATTTCCATTTAAAATCCTTTTTAAATTAATTATTATGAATTTACATAATTTTTTCCTTATTTTTAAAAACGTATTTTAAAACATTTATAAATTTATTCAAAACAATTCAAACTTTGGTTTCAATTTTAAATCAGAATCCAATATTCTATATATTATTTAAATAATAAAATAATATCTTCTTAAAATATTAATTTTAAAATCACCTCTTTCAATATTCATAATTTAAATGGATATTATTTGATAAACACGTTCGAGTTCAATTGGCGTTTTTATTTTTAAAACAGGCTGAATAGCCCAATTTAATATTATATCTATTTATTATTTTATACTGGGCCAGACCTCTCACATTAAGCCTACAACTTGTGGATGCTGGATATGCCGGTCGGTTCCGGGCAGACTTATCCCACAAGTTGGGCTTAACCTCGTGTCAAGGGCCAATTCGTATTTGTGTACTTGGACCTCTCACATTAGGCCCGACATTTGTGGCTGCTGGATATGCCGATCGGTTCCGGGCAGACTTCCACCACAAATGTGACCCAACCTAATGTGTGTTCTGGATACGGACTGCAGGGAGTGCACACGTTTCTTTCTAGCTAGAGTGATGTCAGGGACCTACCAGCGCTGACATTTTACTTATGTGGATGATGGATTTTGAGGTACCTCGTGTTTTATAGGCCGTTGGTGGTCATACTATAGGTTCAAAGGAACCGGGAAGCGTGTGTTCAGGCATAACTAATCCATACACATATGTGTGGACCGGCCCTGAAGATCCAAGGGTTCACTGCGGGGGATCCTGAGGCATTTGCTAGAGTGTCTCGAATCGGAGAGGAGCTTGCCCCTAGCCTCGACTCATGATGGAAATCCAATTTCCAATACGACCTTGCGGTTTTGATTGTAGAACTAGTATGGCGACATGATATATGGTACCCATGTTGTCTATGATTTATACATTATGATTGAAATGCTTTTGAAATATATATGCCCATATATACACACTAGTAGTAATCCGTTTCACGTATTTAGCATCTTTTGACCATTATAAGGTAAAACCCTATACTCTGGTGTGCGTTGCATTGTGTGATGGGACCTAGGTCTTATAATGGTTTCATTTTTCTAATAAGCATTGCATTGTTTAACGATTTACTTTATTTTATGCACTGGCAATCCAATGGAGTAAACCCGTTCCGCGTTAGCGGCGTGGTCCTGTGATTAGCCTTATTATTAGATAAGTTAAGTTAAGATTTCTCACACCAGTCCCATGACTGACCTGTAGTTTGTTTCACTGGCAAACTCGGGTGCCCTTATTTTCCACATGGGCAGTCGAGTAGCTTTTGCAGATCTATTTATAGGATCCTGGTTTACAGCTGAAGCGGTATTCGGAAAGCTCTGTATCCGTGTATTCCTTTCGGTTGTATATTGTATTATTTTTCCGCTGCCATTTAAATGTAATTTAAATCTCTAATATTGTATTTCCAATGCTTATTATTCTTTCGTACTCTGTTATATTCTTGTACTCTGATGAATTTGTTGTAATCAGCAATAAAATGTTCTTCAGTTTGTGTTCTGATATGTGTTGTTCTCAAAGCAATCCAGTCTTTCCTTTACTGGGAAGTTTGGGTCGTCACATGTGGTATCAGAGCTTTAGTTTACAGAGCTCGAGAACAAGACACATTAGAACCGAACGAAAGAATTCATCAGAGATTGGATTAGTAATATCCAATGAGAATGACTCGTTAGAGATGGGATCAGTAGTATCCTAGAACGAGTGTGAAGAGTATTATTTTCTTTAAAAATATAAAGTAAAAACAAATCTAGTTATGAAAATTTTATCTAAATATACGTATTTGAGTATATTATATTTTAATGTGGACAATCGAGTATATAAAGATTTCGAATATACGAGTAATTAACGAATATTCGAAGTTTTAATATACTGGGTAGATATAGAATCACACTCTAGTCGCCCGGAGATAATTCTGGTGATATGTCGACCATCACCAGTATTTATGTTTGAGTCTCGAAAGTGGAATTTCTACATATTTCCATTGACTGGTATGAGAACCAACACTTAGTTAGAACACATTGCTATGATTTGCACTAAAAATACGATTTTTGACTATATATAAAGATTATATATTTGAAAAGTTAATCGCCTAATTGATTGCTGGTTGTGATGTTTGATTATTAGTTTAACTAATTAAAATATTAGAATGATAATTAATTGAAACCAATAAGTAAAATTTAAAGTTGAGTGGGTTAATTAAACAACTTCTTAACTTCGTTCCTTTTCGAGGACGAAAAGATTTTAAGTGGGGGCGATTGTAACGACCCGGAATTTGGGGCCAATTTAAAATTTTTATTTTAGAAATCTTAATGGATTTTAATGTTTAAAAATAATTTATTTTAAATAGGAACGACTAAAAATTTATTTTAAAACGAAAAAATTCAATTTAATTATAAAGGGAGTTTAAAACAGCGCTGTAGTTTGAAAATTTGAATTTGAACTTTGACTGACTGTACTGGATTCATTTTAAACCAGAATTGAACGAAACCAGAAATATTTAAATCTGTTTAATCATATCTTTCTAACGAATCTGCAAAACTGAAATTTCATCTTAAAAATCAAAAGTTATGGACAATTCAATTTTTAGAAAGGTTGCTGTAGAATTTATATATATTATATAGAGCCTGAAAGGCTACTTTTCACATATGAAGGAATTTCGACTTGAAACCGCTTCCATTGAGTTCGGAATGACGTTTCTACATTGAAAAACAGTAAACACTTATATATTTTGAGTTTCGGGATTTATTTGTTTAAAAATGCATTTTTAATATTAAATGTATTGGCCTTAAAAATAGTCATTTTTCAAACGACCTCGGTTTTCGACGAAACCACTTTTGTTGGAACCGGAATGTCATTTTATTGCTAAGTTTATTTTTCCAGAATTTTTCGAGTTAATATGAGAGCGTGGCAAAGAAAAACGTGTTTTGTCAATTACAGTCAAATTTAATCGACCTGAAAATGACCGCTTTTCAGACGGTCTCAGAATTCAACGAAATTAGTCTTGTTAGAACCGTGTCGTCAAAACATAACTAGAAATAATTTTTCTGTAATTTTTAGAGGTTGTATATGGCCCCGGTAATTTAAAACGTACGTTTGAATCTAATAATTAAATGATTCATAATTTAATTTAAAGAGAAACATATCGTAACAGCCGAATTGAGTTACGAAACATATTCCATTGTGTCCGGGACGGGGGTCATTAGCTAGGGGCAACACTCATTGGGTTTGATTTGGAGCTAAGAGTGATATAAAAATTGAATTCAAATAAAATAGAATTAAATTAAATAAAATACGCTAAGAAATACGGTATAAATACTGTACAATACGGTAAACCCTAGGCCTATATGTCCAGCCGCCGTATGTTCTATCTCAATGGCCGAAACCCTCCCATTTTCGATCCTTAATTTCTTCTTCCACACAGCGAATTAAATCCCATTTCAAAACACAAATCGAAGAGATTTTCATCCTCATTAATTTGATACGGTGGTGATTGGTTTTAGTGGGCTGGTTCTCTCGATTCTCGTGCTTGAAGGGAGCACGTTCGGGCACGCATCACGAGGTGCAGGGGGCGGCGAGTTGGAAGATGCTTGGGGCGGTGGAGGTTCTGGCTTCGGCGGTTGGCGTGGCGGCTTCAGATCGGAGTCTGGTGGTCTATACGGTGGTGCGATGGGAGCTTCTCAAAGGCGTCGATGGGTTGTGTGTTACGGCATATTACAGAAGGAGGAAGAAAGGTTAAGACCATAATTAAATTAAGCATATAATTAATTAATTTATTAATTTGATTAAAATTTAAACAAGCATAACTCTTTCATACAGCGACGAAAACACAAACCGTCAGTTGCGTTGAACTCGTATCTGAAAACACTACGCTATGGAAAAGACTAGAACAGAAACGGAGCAATTCTGACTTTCAGGGAATTTCAAACGTGAACTGTTCAGAATTTGACTATCGGTGAGAAATCTATTTATTTATTTCTTTTAAAATTTGAAATAAATTTCTGAAATTATTGTTATGAATCTGCAGTTAATTCATACTGTTATTATTCTGTGTTGATTGTAAATACACATCTGTTTGATTGATTTTGATTATGGCGATAGAATTGTAAAAAGTTACATTTCAGTTAATTAGGATTTGATTGAACAAATTTATTATTTGTTCATTTTATTGTTAAAATTAACCTTGCTGCTAATTTGAATTAGACCAAAACAAAACTATCATTTTGTTTATTTGACAGTTGGAATTGAAATAATTCTATTAATTTAAACTAGTTTGAACAAATTTACTATTTTGTTCATTGTACTATTAAATTGACATTTCTGTTAATTATAATTTGTTTAAAACAAAAATATAAAATTTTTGTTTATATAAGAGGATTAAACGGTATATGTTAAAAACATGATTTGGTTTGTTAAAATATTATCACCTTTGAAATGATATCATTTGCGTTATGGATTGCTGTACGATAAAAATTCACATTTGTATCATAAGTGTTCATATGTCATATTTTCACCGTAGAATTAGAGATATTTCTACTTGCGTTCTTTGTTGCAAATAAACACCGTTTTAAAAAGTTACATTATTTTTATTTGCATCCCTTGGTGCAAATAAACCCCGTATTAGAAGTTGTACTTTTATTTGCATTCTAAAGTGCAAATAAAAACATACACTAGGAGTTGTACTTTATTTTTGCTTCCTAAGATGCAAATTAAAACATGGATTGGAAAAAAGTTTATTTTTGTAATATAGAAAATTAGCAAAGAAATCAACATTTTTGTCAAAAGAAAAATTTGTAAAGAAAAATCACCACTTTGTTTATATAAAAAGGATTAAAGGAAAATTAACATTTTCTTACATTAAAAAGGATTAAAAGAAAATTAACATTTTCTTATGTTAAAGAGGATTAGAAGAAAATTACACTATCTTGTTTACAAAGAAGAAAATTACACCATTCTGTTTACAAAAAAAAATTGAGCAAAATTATACATTTTGTTTACATGGAAGAAAAGGACAAAATTAACATTTCTTTTCCTTGAAATAAAAAGAATTCATTTTTGTCACTTTGAGGAAAAGAATAACAAAAACTCTCTTATTTGGTTAAAAGGAAAAGAATAACAAAACTCCCATATTTGGTTAAAAGGAACAAAACTATCATATTTTGTTAAATGAAAAGAAAAGGGTAACATTTTATCATATTTTGTTAAATGAAAAAGGTTAACATTTTATCATATCTTGTTAAATGAAAAAGAACAACATTTTTGCCAAAAAGTGTTAAATGGAAAAGAGTAGGAAATGTATACTTTTATACATTAAAAAGGAATAATTAGAAATTATGAACAGAATCATATTTTGTTGCATAGAAAAGAATAAACAAAATAATCATATTTTGTTTGCACTGAAAAGAAGAAACAGAATATTCATTTTTGTTTGCACTTAAAGGGATAAACAAAATACATATTTTTGTCTGCATTAAAAGTTTATGAAACAAATTCTCATTTTGTTTACATTAGAAAAAATGAAACAAAATTCTCATTTTGTTCCATTAGATTTTTTTTTAAAGAAAATGAACTTGTTTATATGTTTGTCTGTGATGTTGAGATGTTTGAGGTGTTAATTATAATGTTAAGTATATTCACATTGAATATTACACTTCCATTTACAAATCATCTGACTTGTTTATGTGAATGGGTCGATAATTTTTACACATCGCCCAAGTGCACAAATAATTTATTATTTGATTGCTGGATGAAACCCCACACGGGTGTTGGGATGACCCTACACTAGTCCCAATATTTAGTGTAGAATCCACTTTGGTTGATTATTTGGATGTGTGATAACTAATTATCATGATTGTTGATTTTATGCAATATTTGGATGTTAATTGAGCCGCATTCCAATAAAGAGTATTCTAGGAAAGTAAATTTTAGAATATATTTTAGAAAATAATATATTTTAGAAAAATATATTTATTGAAATGAACTAGTGACTTACTAGTATAAACCATTAAGATTATATTTAATGAAGTTTTTCCAACTTGTTTATATTTAATTTAAGTTAAATTAAATAAATTGGATTTTGGGTTTGTCGTGAATAGTGTCTTAAATAACACTGTTCTTAAACCCTGTATAAAAAGAATAATCTTTTAATTTAGATTATTAAAGTTTCAATTATATTAGTAATTGAAATATGAGTTGGGTTTATTGTGAACTGTGTTTTAAGCGACATGTGTTCTTTAACCCAACTGACAATGAAAATAGGATTTGGAATTTATAAATCTTTTATTAAGATTTAATTGGAAATTTTCCAAAAGTAAAGTTTTTCCAATTTAATATATTAAATTGGAGTTGAATGGAATTCGAATTAATAATAACTGAGATAAGTTTCTGTAGAAGAAGACCGATACTACAAATGGAATTTAAGAGGCTTTGCCGTTATTCCATTTTTATTATTGGTCGGATACAGAAATTTATAACGATTATATTTTGATTTGATTTCTTTGAAGATTCCATATTTTTATGGAAGATGATTTTGGGCTTACCGTGAACTATGTTTTAAATGACATTAGTTCTTTAGTCCAGTAAAGAATAAGATTTATTTCTTAAATCTAAGTAATCATTGAATAATGATTTTGACATTTAAAACCAATTGGAGTTTTAATAAATCTTTAACAGAATAAAGATAAATGATTTATCTTTAATAGAATAATTTGAATATTTTATTTATAAGAATATTCTGAATTGGAATGTGGCGTTGGATGTGCTTTTATAGTACTTGATTTTTATTATAAAAATACGCGAGTTATTCGGAAAGACCGGGTTCAACTCATTCCGAATAATAACTACGGCGATGAAGAGCCGAAGATGAAGACGGTAATTGAAGACCGACGATCTTCACATCGAATGGATGTGTTGCTACTGATGCCCATGATTGGAGTAGCTACCTTGAAGGGGCTACAGTGGTTACCGTCCGGACTATTGTTGATTTGTACGGATTTGACTTTCGTTCAGACCCAAAGCATAAGTTTATAAATGGAATGTATGTCTGACGTTGTAGTCCTTTATACTACATTCGTTGATCTCTGTTAATATATATATGTTTGGTGGTTAACGCCCTTCTCTGAGACGTACGAGCTTAGAGGTTATATATTGGTAGAAATCAATAGTGTGGTATGGATTGACAATGTGGCATGCCAAGATGCATGAATCAAGGCTTTTGTTGAAAAGCAGGCCTTGTGGTCGATGATCAAAGCACGGTCTGTTTAGGCGTAGCTTTGTGTATAGCGTAACTTCGCGAGCCTCACACCCCGGTATGAGTCAAAAACGGGATACGGACTTCAGGGAGTGCACACGTTTCTTTCTAGCTAGAGTGATGTCAGGGACCTACCAGCGCTGACATTTTACTTATGTGGATGATGGATTTTGAGGTACCTCGTGTTTTACAGGCCGTTGGTGGTCATACTATAGGTTCAAAGGAACCGGGAAGCATGTGTTCAGGCATAACTAATCCATACACATATGTGTGGACTGGCCCTGAAGATCCAAGGGTTCACTGCGGGGGATCCTGAGGCATTTTCTAGAGTGTCTCGAATCGGAGAGGAGCTTGCCCCTAGCCTCGACTCATGATGGAAATCCAATTTCCAATACGACCTTGCGGTTTTGATTGTAGAACTAGTATGGCGACATGATATATGGTACCCATGCCGTCTATGATTTATACATTATGATTGAAATGCTTTTGAAATATATATACCCATATATACACACTAGTAGTAATCCGTTTCACGTATTTAGCATCTTTTGACCATTATAAGGTAAAACCCTATCCTCTGGTGTGCGTTGCATTGTGTGATGGGACCTGGGTCTTATAATGGTTTCATTTTTCTAAAAAGCATTGCGTTGTTTAACGATTTACTTTATTTTATGCACTGGCAATCCAATGGAGTAAACCCGTTCCGCGTTAGCGGCGTGGTCCTGTGATTAGCCTTATTATTAGATAAGTTAAGTTAAGATTTCTCACACCAGTCCCATGACTGACCTATAGTTTGTTTCACTGGCAAACTCGGGTGCCCTTATTTTCCACACGGGCAGTCGAGTAGCTTTTGCAGATCTATTTACAGGATCCTGGTTTACAGCTGAAGCGGTATTCGGAAAGCTCTGTATCCGTATATTCCTTTCGGTTGTATATTGTATTATTTTTCCGCTGCCATATAAATGTAATTTAAATCTCTAATATTGTATTTCCAATGCTTATTATTCTTTCGTACTCTATTATATTCTTGTACTCTGATGAATTTGTTGTAATCAGCAATAAAATGTTCTTCAGTTTGTGTTCTGATATGTGTTGTTCTCAAAGCAATCCAGTCTTTCCTTTACTGGGAAGTTTGGGTCGTCACAATAGCTAACAAGTGAAGCCTCCTACTTCAAGCTCCTACAAAATGAATCTGTAAAATCCCGGCTACTTGACTGCCCATACAAATATGGGCACCCAAGAGTTTAGGGAAAACAAAAGAAAATAAAATTTAGGTCAGTCATGGGACTGGTGTGAGTAAACTCCAACCATTGGTTTAACTATTTAAAAATCCTTTCGAAAGAAATGATAATCGTAAGACCAATCCACACATAAACACGGATGGTTTTTACCTTACGCTAACCCAAAAAAAATTTGATGTCAAAATCCAGTGATATTATAATAGTGTCTACATCACATAAATAGAATCTAGTGGAATGTTTGCATCTCACGCTCCATATATAATATTAAATCAAAAACCGCAGGGCGCTTATTGGAGATTGGATTTTCAACATGACAAGGTATGGAACCACCTTCTGATAGTATATCTCTAGAGGGAATACACTGGGTTCAACGAGAACGTCTTGCAACCCAGCCCACACATGACCGACCACTCATTTCGCTTGAGTGTATCGAATGTATATCACCAACGGTTGGGATCAGCAACCATTTCCCAAAAGGGACAACATCGATAGATTAAAGAAGGAAATGGAATTTCTCTAGATATGTGATTATACATCCTAATGGGAGCGACCCACATAGCCATGCTGCCTGCCCGATTTTTGTCAATTCCCAGTTGTGAGGCTTGAGGTTTGAATTATCTTCCAGAACATCTAGCCACCATTCACTTTGAATGCCACATCATCAGATCCATCGGAAATCACTAATTGATTCCCACAAAAATACTCAGATTGTTAGGCTAAAGAAGTTTCCCTTCTTTGCCACCAACTTCGTACGTTTAAAGGAATCAACGTAAGTAATCCCTTTGGAAATACTCTGTTAAACACTCGTCCTTACAAGTTGTCCTGGGTCTGGACAAACCGAAGGCACCATTTTATTAATCCCTCTTAGGCAATTTGTACCTAGGATTAACAGTACAGCCCTTGCACTTTACTCCGTCTTCATAATCTCTTCAACATAAGTTGATTTGTAACGCTTATGCTAATACGGAGTGGTTTTCGGATATTAAATCTGATCCCGGTCTCTCCATATTGAAAACGGGGGTATAAAGTAAATCAAAACTTTGATAGTCGGTGATTTAACTATCACAGAAACATCCGTACAATCAACGATCCTATTTCCAATTGGAAAGCATCACACAATACTGGCCCCTTTATATTGATTCCTTATTATATTATATATTCTAATTTCCCATTTCCCCTTTTCCAGATTCTTTCAAAATTCAATTGTCTTTCTCGATTATTGGAAAGCAATTCCAATATTACACTTCCTTTATTCGAGAAAATATCCCTTATTTCAGTTATAAAACATTTCTAAATATTCGCGAATCCTTATTTTCTATATTCGGAAAATATACTTCATTAATATCGCAAAACATTTCCATATTCCATTTCATAATTCTTTATTCAACAATTCATTTCATTTTTCTATGCGTAGAAAATATTTCACATTATATTTGGAAAAAAACATTTCAAATGTCCTTTAAAATTAATGCGATGCTATAAAAACATTGATATTATACTCAAACCATTAATCATTTATTACCTAACCATATTGCTAATCACTTTTCACTATCGAACCTTGACCATTCTCCATCAATCATGAAGCCAATCAAGTTGGGGTATAATTACCTCTCAGACCTTAATTGAACAACATTCTCAACTTTGAAATAGTCAAAGCTCATAACTTCAAACAAAACATCGCTTACGCGACTTTCAGATTCAATCTAAGAACACACTTCTTTTACAGAAAACATTGATTATAAGATAACATTATAATCGCTGTCTCCAAATATTTGATTTAAAATATTACTTTTAACAACAACGTTACAATCGTTGTCTAGTATTATAAAATATTTATTATACCAATTGCGTTAAGATCGCTGTTTAGATTTACAAAACAGTTATTATAACGGCAGCGTTAAAAATCGCTATTTACAAATATTTGGTTTATAAAAATGCAACTTGTATTTATTTATTTCAATAAATAAATAAGTAAATAAATAAATAAATTATTAAATTTGATTCAAATGGAAAGTAAAATAATTACCTCCCTAAATTCGATATAATCGAATTCCAATAAACAACTCCCATTCGAATACTCTATATTGATTAATATTCCGAACTTCGGAATTTTCTACCATTTCAGGTCATCTCAAATTCTAAATTCACTTTTGAATTTATCATTTCCAAATCATTACCAAATTCCATTATAACCCCTTCCATTCGTAAAGATTTGCTTTCAAACTGTTATTCATTTCAAATATGAATTTCATTCCTTAATAGGAATCTAAACTCGTTTATTTAAATCAACTTAAGTATCATTACTGCTTTACTTCTAGTTATCGAATATATTTTTAAAGCCACATCATATTCTGTTTCATTTGTAAGCTCTGTTTATAGAACTGTTGCTCAATTAACACTTCCCGTTTATTAATCCATTGGATTTATCTCAATTTATTTTATATTCCAAATTTGGAATAAAACCCATCGTTTTCTTTTGAAACCGATTTCTTATTCAAATTTCCATTTGAATTATCTTTTCTCAACTCAAATCTCTTTTACAACTACTGCGTTTAAGTCCCACTTCAAATATCGGTGTCAATACTGAATTCCACTTTGCTTATATAAATCCAAATTGGATTTATATTTTTACATTGTCCAGCGATAGATATTTCACTTTATTTATAAACATCATTTATAAAGCTAACTACTTTATATATTATTTAAACAGGGTTCTATTTTAAATCCATTTGAAATCTATTTTCTATATTTTGGAAATAATTTCCTTTTTAGAATCTCCAATCTCTTTCCTTCATTCTAAAATATTTTACGGTAATTAAATACCAAATTATGGAGCTAGTGTAATTCAACCACAACATTATCAGTTACCAATCATATATCACAATAAATAAAACAGTAAATAAAATGTTGAGGAATCCAGTTGGATCCCTCTAACCTGTTTTCCTGCATCTATAGATGTTAATAACATCAATAATATTATTACACATCAATATGAAATATCAGAACTAATAATCGATCAACGATGTAATCCTATCAACCAATTTTATCAACTATTCAAACAAGCAACCATTGCACAACATAAATTTACTATAAATAAATTTAAAACTCGTTAATATAAAAATATAAACAGGCCAGAGTTAGTGAGTTTACTCACATTGGTTCGTAGTTGATGATTCTGCTTTTATTTCATCTATAATCAAACAACGTCTTATTTTATCGTGAAATCCCAGTAACTATGTTTTGGACCTCCATAGTTCCACAACGTAGATTTTGTTGTTACGATTTCAGCGTACCTGACATCGTTCAATTTTGTTCACCAATTGAATAAATGAAGTTGTTACAAGTTTCTATACCATTAATTATCATTAACTATTGTAATAAATGATTCAAGCCACCTTAAATTTAAGATTTAAAACTAGCGTACCCTTTTGTCTTCTCCTTCCTGACACACATGCCCATTCTAAAAATGCTGGTACCATACCCGTAAAGAAGATCAGCGACCTGTCCTTTCCAGCATATTATCCATTTCTTTTATTTATGTTAGTCCTCTCCAATCCTTGATCTTATACAGATTTTATTTCTTCCCTCACATTACTTACTCCTCCATACCCCGTATTTTTATTATTTCCAGAAGATTATCTTTGATTCTCCTACACCCAATTACAAAGATTCACATTACTTTGCCACATATTTAATCACCGAAACAGCCTCCACTTGCCGCCATAATTCTGCAAATCACCTTCCACTACATAATCCACAACATAACCTCATGCAGCTTCTAATACAAATTCCTCAATCATACTTAAATAAAAAAATTCCTTTCATCACAACTACGGACCCCTATACAAAACTACATACAGCCAACTTCCTAATAAATTTCCTCCGTGCATTTTCGTTGGTCCATTGAGCATCAAATTAAGCTATGTTCATTACCTGATGGAGTATTATATGCGCTGAACTCCTTTATCTCCACACAACATTCCTAATTTCAGTACACAAGCAAAGCATTCCATACACAACACTACACTCTCTTTTCCAAGTGATTCGAAACCCTCCTTCCCCTTTCCCAAACCATTACCGAATTATTCACAACTCCACAACCTCCATTTCTTCGCCAAGCCACACAACAAGCCCCACCATTCTACTTGTCCTCACGAGATCCTTCCTCTAGTCATCAAAGTTCTCAACTCCATCCTCCAATTGAAATCGCGACTCAAGCTCAGGCAGCAGGCCTCTGCAGGAGCCGCGACAAACATCGTAATCGGGGGTCACCAAACTTTGTCACCTCGTGCGCCACATCCTCCAAATCGCCATGCCATTGACAATTTCCAACATCATCGGCAAAATCTGCCTCTCGCCTCAATTACCGTGAGCTGCTCAAAGTTTAGGCTCTGGAGTTTCATCGTTGCACTCATTAATAGGAATAGAGGATTGAAGTTTATAAGATGAAAAACTCAACAAGTCTAGAGTTTTGAATTTTGGTTGAGAAATCAAATTGATTTTGATTTTTGTAAGTCCCGATTTAATTACTGGAAGAAATAACGGGGAAAGAGGATTTGGGAGGCTAGGGATTGCACAGGAATGTGGGTTTTGTCTTGTTTATATAGAAACGAGACCCTTGGCACCCACGGCAAGTAATAGTCGTACTGTTAGGGGTAGGTAGATCTGTCGTGATTGTCACTTGCATGTGCTTTCTTTACATGTCATGGAACTGTAGCCATGTGGTTCGGCAAACAGGCAGGTGTGAAATTAAATGCTGGTGGCGGAATCATAGAACAATCCATGTGCAAATACATGATGTGCAAATAGTATTGTGAAATCCCAAGCGTGAGAGAGTGTACATAGATAGATAGGCATGTTGATTTGCTTTAAATACACTTTCTTTGTTGGGTTATATATATATATATTATTTCTCCGTTCATGTATATTCAGGTATAGGTTAATTGTTATGTTGGGTACATACGGTTTTTTTTGTTTATGTCCAAACTTCTACGGACAGAGATAAGAGTACAGTCGTGTCCAGCGAGGTACCACGATCCCAAAAATATAATAATATATTGGTAGTTTAACTTATATTATGAAACCCCAAATAATGATATAGGGTGCAAAATACTCCAAATAAAAAGTTGCGTATTTAATTAATTAAAAATTATAGTAAAATTCTAAAAATAAAATTATAACTATGCATCAAAAGAATCTTGTCCAAATTCGTAACCAATTTCTAGTTATATTAACTAAACCGTTATGGTCCATAAACGATTCTACAGCGACTATTTAAATATTTGATTTGGATATAAAACAAAATCTACAATATGAAAACTCGATTTTTCGCTTCCATTAGAAAAATATAATCAAATAGATCCATACATTTCTTGTTTCAAAGAAATCCGACTTATTTTGGATTCTGTATATTCAGTTGAAGTTTAAATCGTAAATTACGAACTACCGCGGCGATTTCGAGCTCGATTTAAATTATATTATAAATTATACGTTCAAACTTCATTTTATAGATAAATTCGTTATAAAAATCCCTTTTTATATTATTAATACAACATCTAAAACTAATTTAAATGTTCAAAATAAAATGGCTAAAAATCCGGGTGGTTACAGTGCGATTCTGATTCAAGAGGGAAGGGTAGTATGTTATGCAGGTATACAGCTAAGGGTTCATGAGAAAACCTACCCTACCCATGACTTAGAGTTAGCTGCCATAGTATTCATGCTTAAGACATGGCTCCATTATCTACTTGGGGAGAAGTTCGAGCTGTACACAGATCATAAAACTCTCGAGTACTTGTTCTCACAGAAGGATCTTAATTTAAGGCAACAAAGATGGATGGAGTTCCTTGCGTCCTATGAATTTGAGATTGCTTACACCCCTGGCAAGGGTAATGTGGTGGCAGACGTATTGAGTATGTAGAGGATGACTTTGAGTCCTGTGTTTATTGAGAGGAAAAAACATGGAGTTCATAACGACTCCTTATTTTACACCCTCCACCTAGTTTATTGGCATCACTAGAGGTGCGACCTACTCATTTAGATCAAATAGGAACTTCACAGCGAGAGGATCCATAGAATTTAGTCATCTTGGATAGGCTCAGTAGAGGGGAGACTTTTAGTCACCTCAGTAGATAGTCCACAGATGATAGAGGGTGGTTGCGACGAGATGGAAGGCTTTGTGTTTCCCGAGTTGGGAGTCTGTTGAAGACAGTCCTTGAGAAAGCCCATCATTCTAATATGACTATTCATCTAGGCGGTGATAAGATGTATAGATATATGAAGAGGGTTTTCTTTTGGGCAGGGATGAAGAAAGATAAAGCAAGTTTGTTTCTCGATCTTTGATTTTCCAATAAGTAAAAGTTGAGCAAAAGAAGCCTGGTGGTTTACTTCATCCTTTGGAGGTCCCACAGTGGAAGTGCGAGAGCATCTCGATGGATTTCGTTGATGATTTGCCTTGGTCGAGGAAAGGAAACACCGGTATTTGGGTTATAGAGGACAAGCTTACTAAGGGCGCTCATTTCATTCCTGTTAAGAGTAAGAGGGTGGCAGCATGGTTGGCAGCAGTTTACATTTGTGAGATAGTCTGTCTTCATGGAGTACCTTCCAGTATCGTAAGTGATCATGACGCCATTTTCACCAGTGAATTTTGGAGGAGCTTGCAAGAAACATTATGTACACAGTTGTGTTTGAGCACCTCTTATCACCCTTAGACCGACAGACAGACGGAAAGGGTGAATAGAGTTCTTAAGGATCTTTTAACACTGTGTACCCTATACTTCAGAGGGACTTGGGAAGAGCATCTTCCTTTAGTAGAGTTCACCTACAACATTTATCAAGCTAGTATTGGCATAGCACCCTTCGAAGCATTATACAGACGACCCTGTAGATCATCGACTTGTTGGTGGGAATCTACAGAAAGACTTCTACTTGGACCGGATATGGTTAGAGAAACATCAGAAAAGATTGATCTTATTAGAAGGCGCATGAAGACAGCTCAGGACAGCAGAAATCCTATGCAGATAAGAGAAGGACTGACATTGAGTTTGAGGTAGGAGACATGGTTTTCATCAATGTATCACCTTCGAGAAATATGGTTCGTTTTGGATCTGCAGGGAAATTGGCACCAAGATTTGTAGGACCATTTCCCATAAAAGAAAAATTGGTCGAATGGCCTATAGAGTAAGGCTACCAGGAAGACTGTCTGACGTTCATGATGTTTTCCACGTTTCTCATTTATGGAAGTGCTTGCATGATACCGTAGAAGTAGTTGAGTTGAGTATGCTTGAGGAAGTAGAGGTGGAATGGGAGACGACAGTTAAGCGAGTTCATACCCGTATTCTTGGATCAGAAGTTAAGAAGCTACGCAATAGAGAAGTCAAGTTGATGAAAGTATAGTGGGGAGATAACCAAAAGGATGCAACTTGGGAGACTGAAGACAAGGTTCGCGCTTCATACCCTTTTCTTTTCAAGGGTATGCTCTTAACTTCCTTTCCAAAGCTTTTATTCATGCTTGTTTCTATCATGTAAAGTATATCCTATCGATCAAATCTTCGACCATTAGGTAGGAATCCCATGGGTGTAAACATGCGTTTCAGACATGTTATATTTGACTGATTCAAGTGGTTGCTAGTGGCTGCTCGTGGATGCACTACACACACATTAGGCACTAAATCGGCTTAATCACTCTCATACTACATATGGATGTGTGTGCATTTTTTTTTCTTTTTATGAATAAAAATGGTGTATCATCATGTGGATGTTGCATTTGGAAGAATGATTGCGCACACATATAGAACTTTCATGTTATAATAGGACTATTTGCATAAATGTTGGATTCGTGGCACTAACATACATTGCATTAAGGAGGTCGAATGAATCAGTAAACCGCCTGATCTTTTGCATTCGTATAGGGACATACACACACACACCTTTGCATATGTTATTGTAAGCATTAGAAGTCTTTTAAGGACAATGGATGCCTGTGATTGGTGGATGAGTAGATGGAGGATGGATGTTAGGATATACATTCTTCTTAACTTGGAGATTTCGAGGACGAAATCCTTTGAATAGGAGAGAATGTAACACCCTATAATTTTATAACACATTAAGATGATAAACAAAGAATACTTAATTAAATATTGGGACTTAAGTAAAAAGGACTACGCCATTGCGTTCGTCTTGGAATTCTGCTTAAGGTAGACACAAGTTTGTGAAAAACGAACATCGTATGAAGAAGAGAATAAGGTTTGAAGTTTGTATACGCATAAGATATATATATACACACACACACACACACACATAGCCAAGTCAAAACCGTTCAAAATAATTCGAAACCAGAAGCGAGAAGTCTAGGGGGGAGATCGGCCCGTTGGGGGTAGACCCGCCTTAGGGGTGTCGACCTATAGGTCAAAAACATAACAGGGTGTCGACACACCCCCAGATCCGAGGCATATTCAGTTCTACGTATGTGGACTTGTTTTCTGACCAAATTCATTGACCCTAGGCTATAAATAGGGCCTTAATCCCATTGTTTTATTCATATAATTCAATGGTGACAATGAGGTGTTGCTCCAACATAGTTTGATCTATCCTACTTCTTCTTCATCAAACAAGTTATACGTATTCAAGGATCTGTGATTCAACATCTGCAATTATTCTTTTATTTCTTAGATCCGATCATAGTGAGTCTATGTTATTTTTAGATGTATACACTTAAAAGTTATCTAGACATGTCTATGAATTGGATCTAAGTCTGTGACTATTTGAATCATATTAGATCTACCATTATTTGTATATCTAACTCATCGTTTAAATCTCAGCATGCCTGTTTATGATATCCCTATTATGTTAGTTTGCCTAATTATGTCACAGTATGCCTATTATATCAGATTGCCTAATCATATCACTATGCCTATTCTACTAGTATGATCAAATTCTATCATCATATGCCAGTTTTTATTTGCTACGCCTATTCTTGTTCTCTTCTTCCCTCTTTTTCCCTTTTTGTTTTTATAGTCAGGCTACCTTCGAGCCTAGTCCTACTGTTGAAATACGAGAACATGCGAAATTGGGAACAATTGGGAAAGATTAATTTGGGGCATAATTCTTGTTGTAAAACAAGATTGAGAATTTTGGGCATAATTTGTACCTTGAGCCAAAACTTAGAATTGGGGACATAATCTAGATCTTGGTCTAAATTTGGAGCATAACTTGTACCGTAGATTGGACGGGGAATTGGGGGCATAATGAATATTAAAATTGGTTAATAATTAAAATGCCTAGATTTACAGTAATTAGAAAACTGTAACGACACTTAGACACGAGGTTAGATTACACTTGTGGTACAAGTCTGCATGGAACAACTCGGCATATCTAGCATCCACAAGTGGAAAATCTAATGTGAGGAGTCTAAGTGCATAAACACGTAACGTGCTAAGATATGAGGTTAAGTCCGACTTATGGAAGAAGTCTATCCGGAACCGCCCGACATATCCGACATCCACAAGTAGTAGACTTAATGTGGGAGGTCTAGCGCATTATAACTGTAACAACCCGTATTTTTAAACAACATGTTATAACATAAATCAAGGAAGAATTAAACTGTAAAATCTGAATTAAGGGAAATGGGTTGTGCCATTGCGTTCGTCTCGGAAAAATACGCGAAATAGAGTCCGAGTTTTTGAAAAACGGAGTCCGTATGACCAAGTTAAGGCCCAATGAAGTTTTCAGAAAATTCCAAGCCCGAAAACAGTTCAAATTCGAATTCAGATTTAAATTTCATCCAAGGCAGAATGGGCGGGAATTTTCCCGCCCCAGGCAGGGTGGACACAGGGGTCGACTCCAGTGTCGACATCCCCCCCATGGGTCGACACCCATGTCGACCCATGGGTCGACACCCATGTCGACCCAGGGGTCGCCCCCCCTCCCCCCCAGTCGGACCAGTTTTTCTGGTGCACCATTTGTGACGTGTTGAGTCTGCTCTAGAAGCTTCTGACGAGATTTAACGGACCTGATGTGTTTTAGGGTTAATCCTATGGTCTATACTAACCTAATCACCTACAAAAAGGCCCCTAGACCTAACCTAAACCCTCATTAATCATTCCTAAAACTAAACTATGTCAAAATGTTTCTTAATCATGGCCTCCATCTTCCTCATGAAAGCATGAGTGGCTCAAATCAATCTAAGTTATAAAAGAGCCATCTTTCTTAAGTAAAAGAGCCTCCTTTCTTTGTCTTTGGGGTTATTACTTCTTGTTTCAAGGCATTTAAGTGAAGCTTATTAATTTCTTTGCGGATTTTGCTTATGGCTTCGTCTCAATCTTTATATATATTGATCTAGATCGCATAACCGCTCATTGTAAGCCCTATACTACTCTTAGATTCTAACTATGAAGTTAAATGTGATATATTGCAAGTTGAGTCTGGGCCTAAGAATGATATATGCTTTGATCTTATCATGTTATGCATGAATATATTCTATGCATGTTTGTAAACCTAAGATCTTATCATGTTATGTATGAATATATATTCTATGCATGTTTGAAAACTTATCACCTTGACCTTGTGGGCTAAAAGCTATAAGCTTTATGTTGAAATGTTGCATTATATAACATGAGAACACTTATAACCTTTATGATAACTTGCATATAATGCTATATGCGAACTTTTAGCCATTATCCTATGTCATTCATAATCATGTTTCACCTATTTGCTTAAGTTGATATTATGCATGTTTTGAGGCCTATGATGTAATATGCAAGCTTATGAACCTATTTATGCCTCATATGCCACCATGTTTAACTTGTGGCCAACCTTATTACCTTATGCCCCTTTTTGTCATGCTTTTGCCAAGTTCCCCCTTTTGATCTATGTTATGTTATGCGAAACGTGCATGCGATGGGAATACGTTGGGTTGGGTAATATTAATGACATGAAACATGATTTTAAATATGACATGAACATTGACTTGTGATTGTGTTTGTAAACATAATGGTGGACATGACACTTAGAAAATATGAGTGTGGCCAACTCGAGGTTGGGTTGAGTTTGTAGCATAAATCTACCCGGAACCGACCGGCTTAACTAGTGGCTACAAGCAATAGGACCCAATGTGAGTAGTTGGTCATGTTGTACTAGAAACCCGAGGTTAGACCAAAGTGTGGTGTAAAGCTACCCGGACCCGCCCGGCTTAACTAGTAACCACAACAAAGTCTAATGTGAGAGGTTGGGTGCATTAAAATAATTAATACCACATGATAGGGTTAAGTCATGGACCACTTGAATACTTAACCAATTAAACATGATGGGTTGACGCGGTTAAGTCATGAACCTTGGGTACACTTAACCAACTTGATACTTGATTGGGTAGGGTTAACCACATTTAACCCGCTAGAAACCCTTAGTTACGTGGTCCTTTTCACCAGTAACCCTCTTGATTGTATAATGATACCCTAGGGACTAGGCTAGGGTGGGGCACGATTACTGGGTTGACATGTAAGCAACCAAAACGACGGCTGAGTAGGTGCGCCGGTGTAGTTTCAGGCGGACCATGGTCGTGCGCATGGTCCGGAGTTGAAAAAGCAGACACGAGCACCCGTAGGTTTAGACTGTGCATGCTTGATCTGTGTCCGTGGTTGGCACCCTAGGGCTTGATACACCCTAGGGTGGACCTAGCACAGTTTGACTACACTTCGTGATTGGGCCGTATGACACTGACACGACGAGTTAGGCTTATAGGGAGCCGATCGACTAGACCGATTAGTTGGACCTCGATTTAGGTCATTTCATGATGTGGGCCAGCTTTGGGCCAAGGGATCATTTCTTATACTTGACATGGATTGGAATACTAGTACACCCCCGGTGCAACTTAATCTTGTATATGTGATGCCACACTTGATCTATCTTGTTAACTTTTCACCATGCCAGTTATCACCCTACATCTCATCTCTGTTTTACATGTTCAGTTAGCTTTATTAGTTTTTATACTAATAGTAGATAGGACTTACCAATCTTTTTGACTGACCCGTTTTCTTTCGCCTCTTTTCTTCCGTTCCCCCCCCCCCAGGTTTGCAGGGTGGGAACACTGTTACCTAGCTGGATCTTTTGCTGCTTTTCTGGATAGCTCATGTATGGTTTGAGCATGCTATGGCCTTATGCTACTTTGGGGATAGTTACTTTATGTTTCTTTTTCAGTTTATGTTCTAGACTTTGTTTTATGGGAAAATAATGAACGAGTACTTTGATGTAACTTAACTATGGTTTTGAAATGCTAGTTTTATCCGCTGCTCTATTTACTCTGTTTTTACTTATATGTTCTGTCTTGTGATATCTGCATGCATGTTTACCTTGTTTAAACGCCCCTCCAAAGTTAGTGTCCTTGCAAGAGTGGCACTAGCGGAGGTGGGGTGTTACAATTGGTATCAGAGCATAAAGTTTACAAGATTTGAGCAAAAGGTTTTTAAAAATTACCTTTTGAAAAACTATTTTTCAAAACCGATTAAGCATTTTCCAAGAATAGTCTAGTTATTTTAAAGAACTAACCCACTCATGATTTGGAGTTAACGGCGATCGTCTTTGCACTCAAATCCTGGCGCCACTATCTTCTAGGCAAAAGGTTTGAGTTGTATACTGATCACAAGTCACTCAAGTACCTCTTCTCGCAGAAAGATCTGAATCTAAGGCAGCAAAGGTGGATGGAATTCTTAGCATCTTATGACTTCGAGATAGCTTATACCCCTGGCAAGGGTAATGTTGTGGCAGATGCACTAAGCAGAAGGAGGTTGACTTTGAGTCCCTTGTTCATTGAGATGAAGAACCTAGAATTCTTGGGAACCTTTGATTTCACGACGGCTGTTGAGTTGATGACGGTTTCATTAGCATCCCTTGAGATTAGACCCACACTTCTTGATCAAGTTGGGGCTTCGCAGAAGGAAGATCCACAGATAGTCGAGGTCATGGACAAGTTGATTCGTGGTGAGACGTCTAGTCACCTTGCTAGATATACTATTGATGACAAGGGTTGGCTGAGGCATGATGGAAGGCTATGCGTTCCACAAGTAGGAGACTTGGTGCATAAAGTTCTTGAAGAAGCACATCACTCGAAGATGACTATACATCCGGGAGGAGATAAGATGTACAGAGATATGAAGCGCATTTTCTTTTGGCCCGGAATGAAGAAAGATGTGGCAGAGTATGTTTCAAAGTGCATGGTGTGCCAACAAGTGAAAGCCGAGTCAAAGAAACCAGGTGGGCTATTACATCCATTGGAGGTCCCGCAATGGAAATGGGAGAGTATTTCTATGGATTTTGTGGATGGATTGCCTAGGTCAAGGAAAGGGAACACGAGCATATGGGTCATAGTTGATAGACTTACGAAGAGTGCTCGTTTCATTCCTGTAAAGAGCAAGAGGACCGCATCATGGCTAGCATCTATTTATCTCCGAGAGATAGTGCGGTTGCATGGAGTTCCTTCTAGCATAGTTAGCGATCGTTACCCAATTTTAACTAGCCGGTTCTGGAATAGTTTGCAAGAAGCGATGGGTACGCGATTGAATCTGAGTACAGCCTATAACCCCCAGACGGATGGCCAAACCGAAAGGGTGAATAGAGTGCTAGAAGATCTTTTGAGGCTTTGTGTTCTTGACTTTGGTGGTACTTGGGAAGACCACCTTCCTCTTGTAGAGTTTGCTTATAATAATAGCTATCAAGCCAGCATAGGGATGGCACCATTTGAAGCTTTGTATGGGAGGCCGTGTAGGTCACCATCTTGTTGGTGGGAGACAACAGATAGGCTTATACTTGGGCCCGATATGATACGGGACACATCCGAGAAAGTTGAATTGGTGGGAAGACGGATGAAAGCAGCCCAAGATAGACAGAAATCATATGCTGACAAGCGAAGGGCAGATTTGGAATTCAAAGTGGGAGACATGGTTTTCGTGAAGGTTTCTCCTTTGCGTAATGTGGTACGTTTTGGAGCAGTTGGGAAGCTGGCACCAAGGTTCGTAGGACCCTTCCCTATCATAGAGAGAATTGGAAAGATGGCCTATAAGGTGGAATTGCCCGAGAAGCTAGCCGGAGTGCATAATGTCTTTCATGTCTCGCATCTCCGAAAGTGCTTGCATGAGTCCGCTGAGGTGGTTGAACCAAGCATTCTAGAATACATTGAGGTAGAGAAAGAGGCAACCTTGAGAAGAGCTCCGGTTCTATTTTGGGAACAGAGATCAAGAAGTTAAGGAATCGAGAAGTCAAATTGTTGAAAGTTCAATGGAGTGAAGCCGATGAAGATGCAACTTGGGAAACCGAGGAGAAGATGCGTGGGCTTTATCCATTCCTTTTTGAGGGTACATTCTTAATCTCCTTTCCTAAGTAGCATATCTTCCTTTTTGATATCCATATTTATCCTGCTTATCTTGTTATCTCGTTAACCTTGTCGTGAGAACCTTAGGTAGAAACCCTTTGGATGAAACATGTATTTGAAACATGTTATGCTTGATGGTTGCAAGTGGCTGCAAGTGTTTGCAAGTGGATACTCGTGGATGCATGATACACATTAGGCACTAAGAACGGCTCACACACTTTCATGTTGCATATGCATGAGTGCTTATACTTATTCATGGATGAAACTTGTTATGCTATCATGTGGATGTCGCATATGGATGAATGTTATGTGCACTCATGTAGAGATTATAAATTATGTTAGGAATTTGCATACATATGGACTCATTTCACTAACATGTTTTGCATTAAGGGGGTTTACTGAATCAGTAACCGCCTGATTTTCGCATTAGATAAGTACATATACACACACCTTTGCATATGATCATACAACATTTAGAATCCTTTAAGGACAATGACTGCACGTGGATGATGTTTTGAGTAGATGGATGATGGATGGTAGGATACGTTCTTCCTAACTTGGAGATTTCGGGGACGAAATCCTTTAAGGAGGGGAGAATGTAACAACCCGTATTTTTGAACAACATGTTATAACATAAATCAAGGCAGAATTAAACTATAAAATCTGAATTAAGGGAAACGGGCTGTGCCATTGCGTTCGTCTCGGAAAAATACGCGAAATAGAGTCCGAGTTTTCGAAAAACGGAGTCCGTATGACCAAGTTAAGGCCCAATGAAGTTTTCAGAAAATTCCAAGCCCGAAAACAGTTCAAATTCGAATTCAGATTTCAACCAAGGCAGAATGGGCGGGAATTTTCTCGCCCCAGGCAGGGTCGACACCAGTGTTGACCCCCCCAATGGGTCGACACCCATGTCGACCCAGGGGTCGACCCCCCCCCCGGTCGGACCAGTTTTTCTGGTGCACCATTTGTGACGTGTTGAGTCTGCTCTAGAAGCTTCTGACGAGATTTAACGGACCTGATGTGTTTTAGGGTTAATCCTATGGTCTAAACTAACCTAATCACCTATAAAAAGGCCCCTACACCTAGCCTAAACCCTCATTAGTCATTCCTACGACTAAACTATGTCAAAATGTTTCTCAATCATGGCCTCCATCTTCCTCATGAAAGCATGAGTGGCTCAAATCAATCTAAGTTATAAAAGAGCCATCTTTCTTAAGTAAAAGAGCCTCCTTTCTTTGTCTTTGGGGTTATTACTTCTTGTTTCAAGGCATTTAAGTGGAGTTTATTAATTTCTTTGCGGATTTTGCTTGTGGCTTCGTCTCAATCTTTATATATATTGATCTAGATCGCATAACCGCTCATTGTAAGCCCTATATTACTCTTAGATTCTAACTATGAAGTTAAATGTGATATATTGCAAGTTGAGTCTGGGCCTAAGAATGATATATGCTTTGATCTTATCATGTTATGCATGAATATATTCTATGCATGTTTGTAAACCTATGATCTTATCATGTTATGTATGAATATATATTCTATGCATGTTTGAAAACCTATCACCTTGACCTTGTAGGCTAAAAGCTATAAGCTTTATGTTGAAATGTTGCATTATATAACATGAGAACTCTTATAACCTTTATGATAACTTGCATATAATGCTATATGCGAACTTTTAGCCATCATCCTATGTCATTCATAATCATGTTTCACCTATTTGCTTAAGTTGATATTGTGCATGTTTTGAGGCCTATGATGTAATATGCAAGCTTATGAACCTATTTATGCCTCATATGCCACCATGTTTAACTTGTGGCCAACCTTATTACCTTATGCCCCTTTTTGTCATGCTTTTGCCAAGTTCCCGCTTTTGATCTATGTTATGTTATGCGAAACGTGCATGCGATGGGAATACGTTGGGTTGGGTAATATTAGTGACATGAAACATTATTTTAAATATGACATGAACATTGACTTGTGATTGTGTTTATAAACATAATGGTGGACATGACACTTAGAAAATATGAGTGTGGCCAACTCGAGGTTGGGTTGAGTTTGTAGCATAAATCTACCCGGAACCGACCGGCTTAACTAGTGGCTACAAGCAATAGGACCCAATGTGAGTAGTTGGTCATGTTGTACTAGAAACCCGAGGTTAGACCAAGTTGTGGTGTAAAGCTACCCGGATCCGCCCGGCTTAACTAGTAACCACAACAAAGTCTAATGTGAGAGGTTGGGTGCATTAAAATAATTAATACCACATGATAGGGTTAAGTCATGGACAACTTGAATACTTAACCAATTAAACATGATGGGTTGACGCGGTTAAGTCATGAACCTTGGGTACACTTAACCAACTTGATACTTGATTGGGTAGGGTTAACCACATTTAACCCACTAGAAACCCTTACGTGGTCCTTTTCACCAGTAACCCTCTTGATTGTATATTGATACCCTAGGGACTAGGCTAGGGTGGGGCACGATTACTGGGTTGACATGTAAGCAACCAAAACGACGGTTGAGTAGGTGCGCCGGTGTAGGTTCAGGCAGACCATGGTCGTGCACATGGTCCGGAGTTGAAAAAGCAGACACAGGCACCCGTAGGTTTAGACTGTGCGTGCTTGATCTGTGTCCGTGGTTGGCACCCTAGGGCTTGATACACCCTAGGGTGGACCTAGCACAGTTTGACTACACTTCGTGATTGGGCCGTATGACACCGACACTATGAGTTAGGCTTATAGGGAGCCGATCGACTAGACCGAGTAGTTGGACCTCGATTTAGGTCATTTCATGATGTGGGCCAGCTTTGGGCCAAGGGATCATTTCTTATACTTGACATGGATTGGAATACTAGTACACCCCCGGTGCAACTTAATCTTGTATATGCGATGCCACACTTGATCTATCTTGTTAACTTTTCACCATGCCAGTTATCACCCTACATCTCATCTCTGTTTTACATGTTCAGTTAGCTTTATTAGTTTTTATACTAATAGTAGATATGACTTACCAGTCTTTTTGACTGACCCGTTTTCTTTTGCCTCTTTTCTTCCGTTTCCCCCTCCAGGTTTGCAGGGTGGGAACACTGTTACCTAGCTGGATCTTTTGCTGCTTTTCTGGATAGCTCATGTATGGTTTGACCATGCTATGGCCTTATGCTACTTTGGGGATAGTTACTTTATGTTTCTTTTTCAGTTTTCAGTTTATGTTCTAGACTTTGTTTTATGGGAAAATAATGAACGAGTACTTTGATGTAACTTAACTATGGTTTTGAAATGCTAGTTTTATCCGCTGCTCTATTTACTCTGTTTTTACTTATATGTTCTGTCTTGTGATATCTGCATGCATGTTTACCTTGTTTAAACGCCCCTCCAAAGTTAGTGTCCTTGCAAGAGTGGCACTAGCGGAGGTGGGGTGTTACAATAACCACAAATGGATAAATGGTAATGAACTTGTAATACTTAAACTATTTGATTCCATAGGGATTACATGAACATGTTAAATTGAATAGGGGTTAAGTAAACTTGCTTTAATTAGTGGGAGGGTTAATGTAACGACTCGATAATTTGATCATTTTAATTACGAAGCTAACTAGAATTTATGTTAGAAAACTTTAATTATGTTAAAAAGTATGAATTTGATTTTTTTTGTAAACTAGAACGTGTATGTTATTTTGAAATATAGAAGTTAAAACGATAGCTAACTATAATTACAAACATGAAGTTAGTAAGTTATAACAAAGTTAATTCTTAAACTAAATTTATTATTGTGAAGTAACCTAAATAATTTTATTATGAAAGCTTTCTAGTTGCCTGCTTTGTTCGAATTGATTTTTCGGTCAATTTGCGGTAGCAGCAACCAGTTATCGATAATAATATTAAAGTTTTAAAAAATAAATTAAATTGTGAGATTTCATTATTTGAGTTGCGTCTAGCGGGATATAGCAAGGGAATTAATTTTATAGAAAAATAAACAAGTTTGTTTTGTGCGTGTCAAATTTAATTAGATATTTAATAAACAGTTAGAAAATAAAACGACATCGGAATTCAGGTGAATTTCGCCTAAAAATACTAGATGGTACTCTGAGTAGGACGCCATTTTTGGTTTTTGAAAATTGATCATCCGTGGGTTTGAATATTTAATTTCAAGTTAAAACGCGCAAAATCAGAGAACGTTGTTATGTATAGAGTGTTCCACTTCTCGTATGTACTTTCGTATATTTAGATTTATGAATATATCATATAATAGGAAAACATATCTTTTATATATAAAATTTTTATTTTATTTTATTTTTTCTACACTTGTAATTCTCTTAGAATTTGGTGGACATTTGTTGCATTCGAATTCAGTACTTGCAACATGTGTTTGTTTTCGTCATAAGCCTTCATCGTGTGACCTTTCAGGCTTGTCTCTTCATTAGAAAACTTCCCCTTTTCAAAATTAGAAACCAAATCAAAATCTAAAATAAAACCGCATGAACATTTCAAACAAATCATAGAAATCAAAACAAAAGGAGAAAAGAAAGAATCTACAAACAACACACTCTTGTCCACTTCTCCACAAAACCGAAGTAGATCCAAATCGAAGATTCCAAGTCGCATCTCCCTCTCTCTCGCAATCGAATCTGACGCTCCATGTTATCCTCCACCGTCCATCACTTCAGGCAACGCTACATCCCCTCTGACTAACTGACTCCCTTCTCTTCCCTCTTACAGGTTAAACCTGATCTCGAAAAAAGGAAAAAAAATGAAGCTGTCTAGGCAGCGGCGAGAGGTACCACTGCTGTTGTCACACCTTTCTATCATCACCCAGCACCTGTATCCGGCCTCCTCCCTCCTTTCTTTCCTCTCTTCCCTTCTAGAACCCAAGACTGATCCAAGAAGACATAGAAGAGGGCGCAGCAGCAGTAGCCACCGCAAGAGCCACCACCAGCTTGACCATTAGTGTGACTCCCAGCTTCGATACCTGCGTTCATCCCTCCAACTTCATTTAGGACTTCTCGGTTTTTTTCTGACCAAACAGTGATGCATTTTCAAGGTGAAATTCTCATTATTTTGTTCCTCTTCCTGTTGGTATACTTGTGCAGGTTATATATATATATATATACACACACACACACACTCAAATATATATATGTTAGTCTGGACAACTAGGTATAGATGAATCACTTTATTAGTATTTGGTTAGCATAGCGTATATATATGTTTGAGATTTAGCCTGGAGCTGGATTGGCAGTGGTCTCCTATAACACTGTTATGTGTTAGTTGGGCTGAGGTAGATTGTGTAGTTACCTCATGCTACTTATTACATCACCCGCTGGAAACCTTTAATCATTGTAGTGGACTTTTACTAGGGCCTTCGTATTAAATATTGAAATTGTTGTTGTTGTTAGGCTCTGTAGGTGTCCACTTAAATTTCAGTTGTATTCATATATAATCTATAGCCTTGGTGCTCTATTTCTTTCAGCCATCTGTTAGTAAATATAGGAACATTCATTTTTCATAACTGGAAACTGGTGTAGTCGAGTGGTTTGTCATTAGTTTCAAAACCAAGAGGTCGCTAGTTTGAGTCCCTGTTATGACTCAGTTTTGTAAATTTGGCAAATTCGCGTTTTGTTTTATGGGAAAAGAGTCTTCATGCTAAATAGAGCCAATTGAATTATTTTAGGTACGTGATCTCACTTATTCATTATCATTATCTCCTTCGTGTTGTCATCTTCTACATCAATTTTTCCGTATCTTCGGAATCGCCACGAAAGGTGAGTTTTCTCACTCGCGGCTACTTTTTGATTAATTGAATTAATTACTTGAAATGTTAAGTGAAATGCTAGGATTGCTCTAGAAACTCATACCGGTTGGTTGTGCACATGTGACACACACATTATCTATTTATGACAGCTTGGAAATATATCTGTTAGAGCTTGAGATCCGTTGGAGATCCAGCCATTCATCTACTATGTCGTTTGCAGTTATACCCATTTCCGCTTATTACCGAATATAAGTATGGTTTCATATTCATTCTTCCGCTGTATCTACATTTATTCTACACTCTGATATTCTGTAAATTTAAAGATTTTGTATAAAGTTCTACTTCCACTGTGAGATACTCTGTATTTTATGTCTGTGATGATTTATATTTTAACTTCATAAGCAATAACAATTTGTCGTTTTTAACGGTTCAAGTTGGTTTAATTTCCAATTTGAGACAAGCAAAATGTCGGGTCGTTACAGCTGGTATCGGAGCTTTGGTTTATACAACCTTAGCTTATGGGGTTGAAAAACTCATTAGAGATAGGGTAGAAATACCCTAGAATGAGTGAAATCATCTCAGAATTCTTCTCGAGAAAGCGTATTTTAATACTACAAATAGCTTCAAATGGTTTTAAAGTGGTTTTAAAGGGATTTTATATATAAATTTTGTTTGAAAATTCCTTTGAATTCATCTCTTTATTTAAATTTTCTTAGGTTCGCATTTCTAAATCTGAGTCTCGATCTTGTTCATCCCGTCTTAGAAAGTTAGAACTTATCGCTTTCCAAATCCCGAACCTTAATTTATTGTAATAAGCATCTCTATCTTTTGAAATTCCTTGTCGATTAGATCCTTTCGTTAACTCAACTCCTAGCTTGTTTCCCCAAACCGGACTTGAATCTAACTTAATAAACAATGCTTGAGAATTTAAATAAAACTTGGATGAATAAATAAATATAACATTAAGCATTTGGAATGTGTGTTTGAAATGTGTATATATGTATATAAAAGTTTTGAAAAAATGTGTGTTTGAAATCTTTTAATAAGGAATGTTGCAAAATATAATATATGGTTATATAGTGAAAATTGTATAAATTATAATAATAAGTAGAATTTCAAGTACTTAGTTAACGTTTAGATTGGACTATCAGATACATAAAGATTTTGGACATACACCTAGCTAACGTATGTACTAAATTCTATATGTACTAGATAGAGATAGAATCACACTCCAGTGGCTTGGAAATGATTCTGATGATGACCGCGACATCACCAGTATTTATTTTCAGGTTTTGAAAGTGTGATAAATATATAATTCCAGTTGAGACGTTGAAAGAATACTTAAAACTAGTTTGGGAAATGTTAAATAATCGTATTAGAAGATATATTTAACTTATATGTTATTGTATGAATGTAAACTAAATTTTGTCGAGAGCATAGAAATACATCCCTCATGGTAATAAAATTTGAAACTCACTTTAACAAATTTGAGTATAAAGTTGATAAAGATTTATAAAATAGATACATTTTGAAATGATAAACTTAAGTAAGAACAAATTTTAAGAAAGCCTTGTAGAAAATAAGCTGAGAATATCATTTTATATGCTTTGCATATTTTAGTTAGTGTATTTACAGTAATGGTTGAAATTAAATTATATTAAAATTTCGAGTGGGGGAGACAACTAATTTTCCCCATTCAAAATTTTGTAGTTGAATGAATCAATGTAACTTAATAAATTACTGCCAATGAATTTAAGAATGAAATGAATTTTGAGTTCAAAGGTTCACTTGAGGAACTTAATGAAATGAGTATGTTGAACTAAAATAAATTGAATCAAGTAAATTAAAATATATCTTGAATTGAAATAAATTCGTTAGAAATTATAAATGAATCTCATGGGGAATAAATTAAAATAAATGAACTGATTGAGAATTGGCAACGTAAAATAAATAAATTGAAACGAATATTTGTTTGCAAGTAATTTGCGAGTGAAACACATGTAAATGAAGAAAATTATAATGGAAAAGAAAACAATGTAATAAGCTTGAACGACGAATAAATAGAATGCGGCAAAATGAAACATATGTTCAAAAGAAATATAGATTTTGTGAATCATTTGAATTATGTATTTGTTGTTACTAGAAGAAAAGAAAAGAAAATAGTTGAATAAATGTCGACATGAGTGGGAGAAAAGAAAAGAAATGAAAGAATGAATTGCATGTAAAGGGTAAAGTATGTTAATAAAAATGAACATGTATATGAATTGAAATGGGACAAATGTAGTAAACTAAGCATAGCTCTAATGTTGAATATATTGTATGTAATGAAAGGAACTTGTATTGGAACCATTTGCATGCTGTTGAAATATCATATATGCTATTGTTACATATGTTTAGTTTTACGGCATGTATTTATATATTACCTTTGCTCTATATATACTTGTTCTCATGCATTTCCAAGTGTTTTAGTAGGTTGCAAAGGGCGCGCTTTGCTTAGGAAGCTCGCTTTTGCTTCAAATGCTAAAAATATAAACTTATACGCTTTAAAATGCAACATAAGGTACGTATCTTAGATCATTTTCCGTACTTGGTTTGAAAATATGTTAATTTCCCTGTTTAGGGATGCCTCATCATATGGATGAGATGTATATTTTGGGTTTTGTTGTTTTGTGTACAGGAAAATTTCCCGATCGAACCGTGCAGGGGAGATGCTGCCGATTTTTTTTGTAAATCCGGGAGTTAGAAAAATTTTAAGTTTTGAAATTTCTATAACTTGTTTTACTTCTAATAAGATTTAACCTAATTGAAAGGCTTATAAATAGAAATTTTGGTATAATTACATTTTTAGGTACGATTTTATACAACGTTTCCTTTTCGAGGACGAAAAGTGTTGAGTGGGGGAGAATGTAACGACTCGATAATTTGATCATTCTAATTACGAAGCTAACTAGAATTTATGTTAGAAAACTTTAATTATGTTAAAAAGTATGAATTTGATTTTTTTTATGTAAACTAGAACATGTATGTTACTTTGAAATATAGAAGTTAAAACGATAAATAACTATAATATATCCAATAAAAACAAACGTGAAGTTGGTAAGTTATAACAAAGTTAATTCTTAAATTAAATTTATTATTGTGAAGTAATCTAAATAATTTTATGATGAAAGCATTCTAGTTGCCTGCTTTGTTCGAATTGATTTTTCGGTCAATTTGCGGTAGTAGTAACCAGTTATCGATAATAATATTAAAGTTTTAAAATATAAATTTAATTGTGAGATTTCAATTTTTGGGCTGCATCTAGCGGGATATAGCAAGGGAATTAATTTTATAGAAAAAATAAATAAGTTTGTTTTAAGCGTGTCATATTTAATTAGATATTTAATCAACAATTAGGAAATAAAACGACGTCGGAATTCAGGCGAATTTCGCCTAAAAATACTAGGTGGTATTCTGAGTAGGACGCCATTTTTGGTTTTCGAAAATTCGATCATCCGTGGGTCCAAATCTTTAATTTCAAGTTAAAACGCACAAAATCAGAGAACGTTGTTATGTATAGAATGTTCAACTTCTCGTATGTACTTTCGTATATTTAGATTTGTGAATATATCATATAATAGGAAAACATATCTTTTATATATAAATTTTTTATTTTATTTTATTTTTTCTACACTTGTAATTCTCTTAGAATTTGGTGGACATTTGTTGCATTCGAATTCAGTACTTGCAACACGTGTTTGTTTTCGTCATAAGCCTTCACCGTGAGACCCTTCAGTCTTGTCTCTTCCTTAGAATGCTTCCCCTTTTCAAAATTAGAAACCAAATCAAAATCTAAAAAAAAAAACCGGATGAACATTTCAAACAAATCGTAGAAATCAAAACAAAAGGAGAAAAGAAAGAAGCTGTAAACAACACACTCTTGTCCTCTTCTCCACAAAACCGAAGTAGATCCAAATCGAAGATTCCAAGTCGCATCTCCTTCTCTCTCGCAATCGGATCTGAAGCTCCATGTTATCCTCCACCGTCCATCACTTCAGGAGACACTGCATCCCCTCTGACTGACCGACTACCTTCTCTTCCCTCTTACGGGTTAAACCCGATCAGGAAAAAAGGAGATAAAAAAAACGAAGCTGTCAAGGCAGCGGCGAGAGGCACCACTACTGTCGCCACATCTTTCTGTCATCACCCAGCACCTGTGTCCGGCCTCCTCCCTCTCTTTCCCCTCTTCCCTTCTAAAACCCAAGACCGATCCAAGAAGACATAGAAGAGGGCGCAACAGCAGTAGCCACCGCAAGAGCCACCACCAGCTTCACCATTAGCATGACTCCCAGCTTCGATACCTGCGTTCATCCCTCCAACTTCATTTAGGACTTCTTGGTTTTTCTCTGACCAAACAGTGATGCATTTTCAAGGTGAAATTCTCATTATTTAGTTCCTCTTCCTGTTGGTATACTTGCGCAGGTTATATATATACTCATATATATATATATATATATATATATATATATATGTTAGTCTGGATAACTAGGTATAGATGAATCACTTTATTAGTATTTGGTTAGCATAGCGTATATATATGTTTGAGATTTAGCCTGGAGCTAGATTGGCAGTGGTCTCCTATACCACTGTTACGTGTTAGTTGGGCTGAGGTAGATTGTGTAGTTACCTCATGTTACTTATTACATCACCCGCTGGAAACCTTTAATCATTGTAGTGAACTTTTATTAGGGCCTTCGTATTAAATATTGAAATTGTTGTTAGGCTCTGTAGATGTCCACTTAAATTTCAGTTGTATTCATATTTAATATATAGCCTTGGCGCTCTATTTCTTTCAGCTATCTGTTATTAAATATAGGATCATTTCTTTTTCATAACTGGAAACTGGTGTAGTCGAGTGGTTTGTCATTAGTTTCAAAACCAAGAGGTCGCTAGTTTGAGTCCCTGTTATGACTCGGTTTTGTAAATTTGGCAAATTCGCGTTTTTTTTTATGGGAAAAGAGTCTTCATGTTAAATAGAGCCAATTGAATTATTTTAGGTACATGATCTCACTTATTCATTATCATTATCTCCTTCGTGTTATCATCTTCTGCATCAATTTTTCCGTATCTTCGGAATCGGCACGAAAGGTGAATTTTCTCACTCGCGACTACTTTTTGATTAAGCGAATTAATTACTTGAAATGTTGAGCGAAATGCTAGGATTGCTCTAGAAACTCATACTTGTTGGTTGTGCACATGTGACACACACACTATCTATATATGACACGATATGGATGCAATGGATGCTATAATATGTTTGAACTGTTATCACGTTGCAAGTTCCCTGTAGATTTAGGAAAATCACTATGGGTTGAAATGATACATACCTAAATGACTATATAGATTTGAAAAATAAATTCGAATTGATCTGGGATGCGGGTTGAAATGATACATACCCGGGATTCGAATATTTTAAAGAACGGATTGAAATGTTAAATTTAATCTCACTTGGCCATAGGATAGAAAATTATATACGGACATCGGTCGGTTAAATGATTTATTTTTTAAAATATTTCGAATTTTTTTGATGGAGATTTTATTTAAAAAAAAAAGAAATGTGCCGATACTCGATAAATCCATTTTCTTTAAAGATCTGAAATTGGAATGTTTATTAAAAAAAAGGGGTTAAGGAAATTATCCCAAAACAAAGTGGAAATTCTTAAATTGGGATTTGAATATGATTTGGAATTATTCAAATTAATGGTGTAGATTTGAAGGTAATAAATTCTCATGGAATTTAATTTTAGAGTAAAGGAAATCGAGGGTATTCGGAGTTGTTTTAACTCAATTTTGAATATAGATTTGTATTCTTGAAATCGAACGGTTGTTTGAACGATGTTTGAAAATGAGATATGGAAACAAATGAACTCCATTGAGACTGGAACATAGATTCAAGTATTTGAAATTCGGATGAAAGGAACAATTACGGTTTAAAGGATTTTATTTTTATAAGATTATATATATATATATACCTTGCTTGATTCCTAATAAACTATTCTTTTTCTTAAATTTATTTATTAAAACTTTTTAACCTATAAGTTATTCTGTTATAAACAAAATTTTCCTTATATTTTATTACTTAAAACTATTTAGTAAACTTTTAATTTATGTATATACATAGTGTTTTAAATTATCATAACTTAATCTAACTATTATATTCTATACATATATATATATATATATTATATAAAGTTTTCTTATAAGCATTTATTTTTCATAATTATATTTTATGAATTGTAAATTGTGTTTGGATTTAAACCGTTGGTTCAAATGGAGTTGAGATAAAGTTATATTCTATTTGAACATGAAATGATTTTAAACCGACTTTTAATAGGGAAATTAAAATTATATTCTATTTGAATAAGGATGGATTTAGAACATAAATCAAATTGAAATAATTATAATCTTTGATATGAAGTATATTCTACTTGAGTATAAATCGATTTTCTGAAATATTATATGATTATAATATAATGAAATGAAATATATTCTACTTTAGAATATAATCGGTTTTGGAATGATTGAGATATTTTGATATGAAATTATATTCTATTTTAAATATTAAACTAGGTTCGAAACAAACATGATACTCTGGGTATAAAAGCGAACCTTTTTGAAATGTAAAAGAACTGACCGATGTGGAAAATGTAAGCGTTAGTTGTTAAAGAGACGGGAGTTGGTAAGTGGCATACTCTCTGTCAGTGCCGATACCACTTTAACAACTGTGCACGTGTTGAAGTATCCGGAACAAAGCATGATGACATGGAGGCAACGATTGAATCGAGGAATGCGAATGATGATGAAATAGCCTTGAGCTTCGGGTCAGAATTAAAATGACTAAAACATGAGCTATACCGTGACTAACAGAGGTAGCACCTCTGATCGGACGCACATCTCCGATACTATTTCTATGACTATGATGATGATTTGGGCCCTTTTGATTGTGGAGTGTGTTCCGAGGTGGGCGGTAGTGGCTGCTATGCGTTACCACCGGTCTGGGAGTGCAATTGGTAGAATCCTACCCTGGGTATTGCCTCGAGTGCCTTGTCATATTTATCTTTATCGAGCCCATACGATTTTGATTTATATCGTACTTATGGAGTGCCCTCTAATGCCATCGGTTCACGGTGGGTTTACGGTACTGTATGGACTACGATATTATAAACGGTGTAAGGGTAAATATGTAATCCTGCTTACGCTATTTTCATTATGTTTACTTTACTGAATATACATTACAATAATAACGTATTATTATATAGGTATTAGTTTCACGGATCCTTAGAGGATGGAAATCCCAAACATCCTTTAAGTTATTGCACGTTTCAGTGAACACTTCATTTGAGTTGATTCACTTATATGAGACTGCTAATCCTAACTCGTGTATTTTGTTTGTTTTATTCCTTGCAAAATTCCCGAGTCAGACCGAGTATTGCAGCTTGGAAATATATCTGTTAGAGCTTGAGATTCGTTGGAGATCTAGCCATCCATCTACTATGTCGTTTGCAGGTATGCCCGTCTCCGCTTATTACCGTATATTAGTATGGTTCTATATTCATTCTTCCGCTGTATCTACATTTATTCTACACTCTGATATTCTGTAAATTTAAAGATTTTGTATAAAGTTCTACTTCCCCTGTGAGATACTCTATGTTTTATGTCTGTGATTCTGTGATGATTTATATTTTAACTTCACAATCAATAGCAATCTGTCGTTTTGAACGGTTCGAGTTTGTTTAATTTTCAATTTGAGACAGGAAAAATGCCGAGTCGTTACAGTTAAGTAAACCTTGGGGAGGTGGGTAATATTTATATATAGGCCCACAAACTTAACCTATGGGGTTATGCAATTTTGTTACACTGGTATTCATAACCTGTTGAAATCCTTGTAGTGGGAATGCAAGCCTGGGGGAAGCTTTTATCATTTGTTGTGTGGGATCCGTTTCAGTCAATAACCCATATAGGTATCAGACAAGTACTCCAAACTAGGTCGGAGTCGTGGCACGCTTACTAAGCTGATTATAAGAGGTCACTTGGTAAAAGGTGTTTGACGGCGCGTTCCATCGGGCTCATGTGCATGCATGGGTCCACCTAATCGGGAAAATAAGACGTTGTGACATCAGTAGATATGGTTTTGCACATCCTGGAAACGAAGGGTTGCCACTTTAGGAAGTGATACATCCTACTGTGGGGCCAGCACAGGGTATCTATGGAGTTAGGGAGCCGATCGATTGGGGTAGTAATTAGGGTACATCTAGTCTCGCTTGTTTAGGAGCCTGTTATTATCCTTAGGGATAACACCGATAAGTTCAGTTGGGCTACCTGTTATTGTATGGGGCTAAAACCTCTTACTAGAAGTACACCTAAGTCTACCATCTTGTACTTGTTAGGGATCATCTTGTTATACTAGTGATGGTGCAGAGAAAAATTATTAGAGAAGCCGATGCCTGTTCGGTTCGGTTTATCCTGTTTACCTTGTCATACTTGCCTTATATGTTGTTATCTCTCTCTAACTTACGTGCCTGTCATGATGCTTTTACTTATTTATATGCTAAAAGTAACTAGACTTGCCAGACTTTATGTCTGACCTGTAACGACCCGCATTCTACGCATCATAGGATCGTAGAGTATTTATTTCTTTTTTTTCGTGTGAGGTCGTATAGTCGTGTAACTTTGGGAGACGACTTTTGGGGTCATTTCCCATGTTCACGATTTTTGCCGATTTTTAAATGACCGTTTTGCCCCTAGCTGATCTTGTTTTGGCCATAACTTTTGATTGGAAAGGAATTTTGACCTAAAACCACTTCCATTGGCTCCAGATGATGGTTTCTCTTTCCGTAGAGTGGTTACATTAGCCAAACGGACTTACCGTTTGGGAGATATGGCTGAATTAAGGTTTAGAGTGTTAAAAACAGCTAATTGGGCTTAACCGGGTGATTAGCAGCTAGGCCCAATGGGGGATTTCGGGATTTGGGGTATTTGAGGGCTGCTAGGGTTAGGATTTCGGTTTTTCACTCATTTTCCAGCCGCCACAAACATTTTAGAAGCT
This sequence comes from Allium sativum, assembly GCA_030737875.1. Classification (NCBI taxonomy): domain Eukaryota; kingdom Viridiplantae; phylum Streptophyta; class Magnoliopsida; order Asparagales; family Amaryllidaceae; genus Allium; species Allium sativum. The sequence goes on from CM060922.1 coordinate 750,342,397, forward strand.
CCAACAATGGCCTCCAACATCTAAAAACACCCCTAATCACTTCTTAATCCAGTTTTGGCTTAAACTACATCAAATCAAAGGGAAATTGCATCAAATCAGAGTTGGAGCTGCTGCTAGGCATTGGAATTCGACCCATACAGTAGATTATTTCAGATTTGAGATTTTATTATTGCCAAGGTGAGTGATTTGCTTTGTTTTACACTAATTACGGCTAATTAGGGTAATTAGCGAAGATTAGCGAAATTATAACTCCGAAAAATCTAGAAAAATTCCTAAAATTCTAAAACATCATTTTATGCCTCTTATATGAATTTGGGTTAATTTCGACTAATTTTGCAAATCCTGGAATTTGGGGGATTAAGGGGTGATTAGTGGAAATTAGCGAATTTATGCATGTTAAAAATCTGGAAAAATATTTATAAATCCTAAAATATTATTTTAGACCTCTGTTAGAAAAATTGGCTAATTCGGTTAAATTTTGTTAATTCTATCATTAAGTTTGCTTGAACATGCTTGAGGGAAAAATTTGGGTTTTTGGGTATGTTTGATCTATTTCACATGCTATGATTTATGTTTTGGTGTTTGTGGTCTATCCCATATGTTGCTATGACTGTTTGACATGATTTATGATTGCATTATAAAGTTAGAATGGTTGAAAATGCCGTTGAGAGGCGAAAATAGCTTGCTGAAATGGTGCAGGTTTTCTTCGGGTCGAGTTAGACCGACCAGAGGAGACCGATCAGGTTGGGAAAGACCGACCACTATGCGATGTTCGACCGTCCCCATACGATGATGAAATACCGACCGACCAGGGATGGTGAAGTACGACCGACCAGGAATAGTGAAGTGTTCGACCGACCAGGGATGGTGAAGTACGACCGACCAGGAATGGTGAAGTGTTCGACCGACCAGGGATGGTGAAGTACGACCGACCAGGAATGGTGAAGTGTTCGACCGATCAGGGGGCAATACCGACCGACCAGGGCAGAGATGATGAAAACCGACCAGAATGAAAGGTTCTTGACCGACCGACCCGAACAGGAGGAAACCAATAACCCGAGATGCAAATGTAGTCCAAATGGAAGTTAGAGCTCAGGATCCCGGACCCAGTTGGGAACCAATGAGTTCACTTCATGATTGGGCTTTGCTGCGGGACGTGTGCTAAGGAGTTGTCGATGTCTGTATCTTTGGATCACTATGTATGGGAAGTACGTGAACGGATTCAGGGTCACAGTATGTAGTGACCTAGGTACGACTAAAAGTAGCTATAGACCAATGAAGTGGGATCATTGAAAAGGTTTGGTCATGATTCCATGTGGTAAGCTTGGTAGTAGCAGTAGTTGTACAAGTCGAACTCCGTCACTACTTCAATGGGTCTAGTGATTGACAGTGGTGGACATCGTATGCTTTACGCACTGAGTGAGAGATGTGAGGATGGTTGCTATGATTAATTTGTTTGCTATCACTATGACATACACACCCCCCACCCCCGTTATCTTGACACATGTGTTTAGTGGCACCTTAGAGTATTGTACAGTATGTAGTGCTAACTCTTTGGTTGCAGGTCCAGGTTCAGGTATGGTTTAGTATACCTGTTATTATTCTGTTTAGATGCTTATCGCTCATACCAGGCTTTATGTCTGACCCAGAGTTTTATGTCTCCTCTTATTACTCTGGGTGCTCACACGAGCAGACTAGAGACAGGTTAGGTGGTATGCACGAGTAGCTGATCCGGAGACGAGCAGGAGGCTTCTACGTATGATATATAGATATTCTCCCTGTGTCGCAGCTGGTCACTACTTTGGGCATTAGTAGTGTACCTTTCCTTTTTGCTTTAGAGACAGTATTTTTAAGTTGTAATAAGCTGTATTTTGGATTTCCGTTGCTATAATGGTTCTGATTTAGTTTTCAGCTTATGCAGTGTCTCGCATGTTTATGTCAAGTATATTATTATTATATTTTATTCCATGTGCTGTGAGATATGTTACAGGTTCTGTGCTAATTCAATTCTTCAAATCCCTTTCCTTTTCCTTTCTTTTGGTGATCGTTCCGTGCTGGTTGGACATCAGTACAGCGCATTTCGGTGAAATGTCGACTGGTGCGGGGCGGGCCGTCACATGATCCATTTTGTTTCCTCTTCTTTCTCTTCCATTCCCCCCCCCCCCCCCCGGTTCTCAGGGTGGGAATACTCAAGCTTGATCAGGATTCTTCTTTAATTCTGCTTGGAGCTTCTTAGATGTAATGCTTGATTTCATATCTTCTCTACTATGGCTATATTTTCGGCATTATGCTCTTTTTATGTATTATTGTACTCTGATGATGATTTTGTAGAAGGAAGAAGTTATGTTTTCAGTATTTCAGACTTATGATGTAACCATGTTTTGGGACCACGAAGTTTTCTGCTTAATGAAGTTTTAAATTCCGCTGTTATTTTATATCTGTCTTGTAATATTTCTGTTTCTGTTTACCTATAACGCTTCACGAAACTTAATGCGTTCTATTAAAGAGTGACATTAACGGACGTGGGGTGTCACAATGCCTTTTATTTAGAGAAAAGATTCACATTTCACAACTTAATACGCTTTTTGTTTACACAGAACACTAATTATGCCTATATATTTATAACTATTAAATGTCGTAGTCTACGTATCTTTAATGGCTATTTACTGCGTTAAATCAGGTAATCTGTATTAAATGTACCCATTATGAAATTTGTGTGTTTGTGCGTGAGTTAATGGCGTATATAAATATTCAATGACATGTGGACGCAAGGTTAACCCCATATTTGTTATAGAAGTCTTCCCAGATAACCTGGCTATCCAACAACGATAAGAAGTCAGGTAAATTTAGGACGTCTAGTGCCATGAACCATTCAATGTGCGATAGAACTGCCTCGAGAAGATATTAAGTGGTTGATCCATTTTCTGAGGGTATTAAGTGGTTGGACTCAGTCTGCTTTAGGTGCTCATCCCTGGAGTTTGGACTGAAGTCATAAGGCCCGACCTTATTAAGTAGTAAGAGATCAATGGATCCGCCTTTCTATAATAGTTATAAGGTATTAAATGGTCTCGATGAGTGAGGTGGGTTCTTCGGAAACAATTCGCTTTTTATCTAGGGACAAAGCGAGGGAACACCTAGGAATGGGCTGCTAAAAGTTTCACTAAAACTTCCTGTCTAAGTGGTTAGGGCTTCACCTTGTAGTGTTAGCAAGATAGTAACTTAGTGTCCGCTGGAAGGGTCATTAATGGCATTAAGTGTTTACCTGAACCGGGTATCAAGTGGTTGGTTACTTTATCTTACATTACGTTGAGAGAATATGTGTACATATATAGTGTAGTCTACTAGGAAACGAAGTTATCAGTGATTAGGGTCCGACAAAGGGTATTAAGTGATCACAAGAATCCACCCACATTTCTAGTGGCCTTAAGTGACCAAGAAGGGTTCACCTCTTTCAACTTAATGTAGAAATTCATATGAATGTGCATATGCTTGCCTAGACATAAACCTAATAGGTTTTACTGCCATGTACAGGAAATAGGTTTCCTTTTTAAGCTCAACGAATTTTATTTACCAGAACTGTTGTTCTGACCCCGACCTCTTAACAAAATAGGTTAGTTAGGATGGTGGAAAATGTTAAACGATGATGTGAGTAATAGAGCTTGGTGATGACGATCATTATTTAGTTTACTATTATTAGCTAATTGTATCTCAATTATTATTATAATGTACGTTAACTTGTTATTTATGACATTTAGGATCTGATGCATTTGATATTATGATATTTTTATGTTATGGTACATCTGTTTTATTATTATTATATATTTTTCATTCAGCTGTAAAATCTGATTTTGAATTAGTTTGGTTTTGTTAGTTTCATTTCTTACAGAAACCAATGACTTGTTTAGAACAACTCTACATTCCGATAGGCCATTTTTGGATTGGGATTTAGACTCGTTTCGGGCAGGTTGTTAAAATCTTAAAATTGATTAAGATTATTAAACCCTAGTTAGATTAAATGTCAGCTAATCTTGACTAAGGTTGTTGTAGATTCCTCCTTACCAAAATTACAACCTTGTATTATTTCTCGAGGAAAATTTTATAATAAATGTAAGGAAAGTAACACAAACAAAAGGCTCTTCCTGAATGAATTCAGGAAGTCACACAAGACACTTCACTCAATAATCTCACTCATTCCACAAAAACAGTCCTTTTGATCGTATGATCAATAAACTTGGATGAGCACATTGTCTTTATTTCGAAGGCATTTAACCTTCAAGTCTACACACAAACAGGTCTCTACTCTCAAGTAAGTGTTGAAAATATCTTAAAAATACAATAATTGTCAACTAAAGAAAAAAAATAGAAGTATCCAAGTTTTTCCTGATGTTAAAGCATATAGGATAACATCGAAGATGCCATGAAAACAAGGCTGGAAAAGAAATTCAATAGACCTACACACTTGGTTCTTTGGTAGAATCCAATTCAGTACATCTAAGTGCTGACTTCTCATATTGAATGATAAAATCTTCCCATAGTGACACATAAACAGATTTAGATATTTAGTAAATTGCTCCATGGAATCAAATAAATGAAAATATGATCCATCATGTTTCCAATCCTAAGTTTGGAGGATGTTAATCAGCACTAACCAAATATAGCAGTTAAAGCATATCGAACAGATAGATAAAATTCTCCTAATTTTTAGCTAAAGACAAGAATAAAGAACAGAATAACTGCTAGGATTATTCACAAATCTATTATGATCCCTAATTATTTTCCCACCCAAGATATCATCTTAATTATTATTTATTAAAGGAAAATTCATGTGATAAAGTAAAATTCTCAAAGAACCTTAACTATTTTACTTTAAATTTTTCTTGGCTAATCCTTATCCAAATATTACGTTATGGGTTGTTAATTTAGCTTATCTTAAATGATTTATATAATGATTTATTTAGAAACCTATCTTGCAAATTTCCAAATCTAACTTTTAATGTATAATTATGAACCAAAAAGGCTTTAATTATTGAAATCTTTCCAAAGTGTTTTCAAAGAATAATTTTCATCAATAAAGAAAAACTTCAAAAGCACTTTCTCTATTTAGAAATACCTAATTATAACTCCCTAAAATTATTACAAACTGCCTCGACTTATTGGCAATGATGTTGATTAAATCATCATCGCCTCATCATTGTTTTTTATGAACACTAATGTAAAATACTAAGCCCATTATAGAGTTATTAACTTAAAAGATAATCTTGATAACCTTCCAAACTCCCATAATATAATTTTCATATATTGTAAAAACTTGTATTTCAAAGATTGGATTTTTAAATATTAATTAATTGATGGATCCAAAATGTGACTTTTCACATATAATCGATTCAAGACTTGATACCACTTCTATTGATTTCGGATAGTTCCTTATGTGGTTGAAAAGTATAAGGATCACTATAGTTCGAGATCGAACATCTCGGAGGTCAAAACAATCACGAATATGTGTAAATTATCATTCTATAGCACAATCTCGAATTACAACAAACTTATACTATCGAGACAGTAATAATGAGATGATGCATTCAATCAAATTTCATAGTGATATGATTGTATCATTTGATCATACAAACTAAAACGCATATTGATTTATATGAGAATTCAAGTCAAGCAAATAAAATAGTTAAATAAATTTCCCTAAACTCTTTTTATATTTAACTGGCACTATTCATCTCATCCTCTTATCATCTTCATTTATTGTTGCATTGGGTAAATGCTACCTCCTCTTCTTGAGTTTCATAAATCGTTTCCTATCAGTTTTCTCAATGAGTAATTCCAAAACCAATTTGACCGTTTAATTAATCTTCATTTATATTGGCTATAACTTCTGCACACAAGGTCCATTTTGAACGTTGTTTCTTGCTTCGACTCGTATCGGAGAGCTCTACACTTTGACTATATTTTGGAATGATTTGGCTAAGGTGAGTGATTTTATCTCTTATTGGATTGTAATTGTTTGTATAACATAAAACTAGCATTTCTAGGTTATTCCTAAATTAAAAAAAAATCTTGGATATTTAAGCCCACTAATGAATTAATTAAAGAATTAAAATGTGATTTGATTAAATTAAACCTGAATATAATATTTTTAGTCACTCACATGTTATTACGTGCTATTTTGACACTATCACTATAACTGAACAATTTTGACATCAAACCACACAAATCACTTTAGCTAAGTTCTATTTATATTACGGAAAACACTAAGAATGTTTTCCTGTTATTCTAGACAATTATAGGTTCATAGGTTGCACAATTGTTTGTTTGCGTAATATGGTTGTAAACTTTGCTTATTGGTGAAATAAGAACGAGAAATCTTGCCCGTCAAAGTTTGGTATTTACTGATCAAACGCAAGAAATGGTGTGTTCTGATTGAGCGCACAAGTATAATGGACTTGAATTGACGAGATAGATCCACGAAGAAACATTAGAACATGTAGACTGACTTGAAGACGGAGGTGGACTAAAGCATGGAAACATACCGAAAGATGGAGCAATATTGGAATCTGCTGATGGATTAAAGACAGAAGATCGATTCGATGGAGAGATTGGATTCCGAAATGAATGTCGGTTTCGTTTGTTGTGCATTTAACTAGTTTTGGTTAAATACACGATCGGGGTTGTCTTAGTGATTACAGTGAAGTAATCGATATCGACTGATATTGCCCATTTTGTGCCAATTTAACCAATTAACATAGTTGATGGCGCAATTTTGAGAAGCATAAGATGGTAGTTTCAACGTGGTGGTTCTTCGATCGGTAGCTTTGGTGCGAAACATGATGGATGTTTCATCAGGAGGCAAGATGTATGGTGTAATCATGGAATAAAATGGTGAGATCTTCATGGCACGGTGAGAACAATGGCTTGATGATTTATTCTACATGAGATAGTTGTGGCTCTTCGATGAAACACTCAAGTGGGAGCGGGATCGAAGAGTAATGCATAGATCGTGACATAACGAGGATGCACGACGATGAAGGCAAACTTGATGGATAGACGTGTCTGGTAAGCAGATTGTAACGAAGACGTAAAAGAATAAGGGTAGTTTGTGGAATAACGAAGATACAAGATAATTGAACGATTTAAGAGTGTACTTGAATCTATGATGGAGCGATGGAATTCAAATGGTCGGAAGTGTCATGGAATCATTGATAGCTCGGAGAGTTCTAGTTGAACTAAAGCAAGGATATCGTAGGGATGCCCGTTAGGACTGGCAGTGATGGTCTTGTACTCTAGATTGCTCAGATGGGGAGATATAGTGCTAGTGGCCGAAATGTGTTGAATAAGTGAGTTTCACAAACACAGAGTTTGACTAAAACTAGGATTTTCCATTAACTCTTGTCTTAAGTGTAGGCGGGTCATATGGGTTATCAATATATTCACTACTTAGAACATTATAATTAGGATTGGGGTCATGGATGCTAATGGATGCTCTCATATTTGTTCTCTTAAGTATATCACCACCTATAGGATTCTGGAAAGCGGATTGGAAATGGAGCCGGAGTGGACTGTTTAGATACTTCTATCCTATTATAGTTTCCTTTGCTGCTATTTTCAGTAGTATTAGCTATTTTATTATATGCGCTGACTTTGTGAATGCATGAACGATAGGTATGACTTTCCATGCTCGTATTCCTTATACTATTAACAATTTTATAGTATTTTGATAATTACTTTTTGCTCACATCAAAATGCTATCTAACCCAAGATTTTATGTCCCCTCTTATTGCCTTGGTATTCATCAACCATATCGATGAGTGGGCCAGGTTAGAGGTGCAAGCGGTGTCTACAGGAGCAAATGGTGTTTAGAGTAGTGCAGGTGGGTTTCTAGGGTGATTCCTTCTCGTATTCATATTTGTAATGTTTATACTGATTTCCGCTATGGGGACACTGTGGAGTTTTGATAGTTCGTCTTGTTACTAGAGACAGTTTGTCAGTTAAGCTGATTTACAGTTCTGTATAAACTTATTTATAACGTTGTATGAGTAGGTATACTCTGAATATATGGTTAATATGGTTAATACAGTCTCTCATGTTTTATAACTGGGATTTCAATAATATTTTATTTGATACGCTTTGAGATTTACGATAGGTTTTGTGCTTGGTGTTTCTTTCCTTCTCTTCCTTTTCAATTTTATTCCTCTCCGTTTCTTTTTTTCATTTCTTTCCCTTGCCAACAGCTCTACATCGATCGTACTGGCTTATATGAACATAGGTGGTTTAGGGAAATAGTTACATTTATATTTCAACCAACATTAGTTAAACAAACCTTTGTGCTCCTTAACTTGTCATATTTCCCCAAAAACACTTTTATGAAATAATATTTTTTTTTAAATTGCATGTCCAGTTTCCTCATTGAATGTTAAGGAATTCTAGTTGAGTAGACGTCACATCCAGAATTCTTAGTGCATTCAATGGGCAATTTAACACATATTAATGTATTTCAAAACCTATGTAAATAAATGCTACATAACTCTCAGATTTATAAATATACTACGGTTTATGTATTATTAACCTTTAACATTTTGTTGAATCTCATAAATCATTACTTATCTAATAAGGCAATAATTTACCAAAATTGCTTAAAATAATTTTTCTTATTGGAGATCGATACTAATTCATATACCTTGATTGACTGGTAATCCTATGACACCCCACGTCCGTTAGTGTCACTCACCAAGGGAATGCATTAAGTATCGTGAAGCGCTATAGGTAAACAGACACAGAATAATTACAAGACAAATATAAATAAGGCAGCAACGGAAAATTTAAAATTTTATTTCAACCATACAACATAATACCGTGGTCCATAATTTCATAAGTCACAAAAACCATTACAATAAAATAACTTATGTCTTGCATCATCAGAGTACATAAGAATATGAAAAACATAATTTTCCCCAAATTAAAAGAGTTAAGCCATAGTAGAGACAAGAACTTGAGCCATCTTTAGAAGTAGCTCCTAGCAAGATGATATCTGAGTCCTGATTAAGTCTGGGTGTTTCCTCCCTGAGAACCTGGATGGGGGGAACGGAAGAAAGAAGGAGAAACAATAGGGTCAGACATAAAGTCTGGCGAGTCTAGTTACTTTTAGCTAGTAGACAAATAAAAGCAACATGATAGGCATATAAAGTGGATAAGAGAGAGATTACTACATAAATGGCAGGTGTGACAAGGTAAGCAAGATAAGGTGTATGTGCCTCAATAATGATTATTCTGCACTACTACTAGTATAACTGAAATGAGATGATCCCTTCCACAATAAATTGGTAGGCTTAGGTCATACGTCCAAGTATACCCTAACCCCTACCCTAATCGATCGACTCCCTACTCCGTAGATATCCTGTGCTGGCCCCACAGTAGGAGGTATCACTTTCTAAAGTGGCAACCTAAGATGTGCACAACCATATCTACTGGTGTCACGGTCGTCTTAGCCCCCTCTGCCAGGCCCATGCACGCACATGTCCCCGGTCGGTTTGTGCCGCCCACACCGTCTGTCTCGTTTAGATCTCTTACAATCAATCAGTAAGTGTGCCCTTTCTCCGCCTAGTACGGAGTTCTTTACTTGATACCAACTTCGGGTTACTGACTGAAATAGGTCCCACACATATGACACAAGCTCTCCCCCTTGTCTTGTATCCCCACTAGGTTTTCCACTGACTATGTATACCCTTAGGTGTCTTTAATTACATAGCCCTATACCAGTTATGCTTACCCTAAAGGGTGTCTTTAATTACAAAACTTCATTACATTATCTACCGGTTATGCATACTACTAGGTGTCTTTAATTACATAACCTTACTGGGTTAAGTTCGTGGGCCTATATATAAATATTACCCACCCCCTCTAATTTACTTAACCCACCCACTACCCATCCAATTTTACTTAACCCTAACTTAAGTTCATAATCATACAATCTTTAAATTGGGTTAAGTAGTCCAATTAAATACCATGTCCAATTATGGTTATAATGGGCTAGACCTCCCACATTTGGCCGGCAACATGTGGATGCTGGATATGCCGGTCGGGTCCGGGCAGACTTATTCCATAGTTGGACCTAACCACATGTCATATCCTGATTCGTATTTACGTACTTAGACCTCCCAAATTATGTTCAGTATTAGTGGATGCTGGATATGCCGGTCGGGTCCGGGAAAACTTCCGCCACTAATATAGCCGAACCTCATGTCATAAGTGCAATTACATTTCCTAATTGTAATTACTAAGCATTCCATTTTTAATTAATTAATCCTTTCCTTTTACAGGTGTCAATACCTATTTTACCCAATAATCTGAGTTACATGTCCATAAATGTTCATATTCAAATTATGCCATTCTTAACCCTTTTTTCCCCGTTCCTTAACTAGCGCCCTCAAAAAATTGGAAACATGCCTAGGCTAGGCAATAGCCTAGTCATAAACGTTAATAGGGAAATAACTAAAATGATCATCTTGGCATCAACATAAACTTGTATGATAATAAGGTGAAAATACATACAGGCATGGACATGAAATTGTCATCATAACAAGGTGATAATTTAGATCACATAAAATAGATCTAACATGATAACATAAGGTGACAATTTAGATCACATAAAATAGATCTAAGATGATAACATAAGGTGATAATCTAGATCTGTCTAACAGTTTCAATGTCCACATAAACTAGATCTACTAATTTAGAAATAGATCCACACACCTACACATCATATCATGTCATAAAAGTTACAATTAAGATAAAGGTTTAGATCCAATTCTAACCAATTCAAGGTGACATATGTTCATGATTTACATAAGTAATTAGATCCATCTAATTATATAACTGTCCAAATTAATAGATCTATATTAACCATAATATAGTTACAAACCAAGATCCACAATAGAACAATCACAATTGAATTAGTTCTAGAGAAATAGATCTATCATAACATAGCATATGATTTAACACTTGCATAGAATCGTACTTTACAACATATCTAAGTCATAGTCTTTCACAATTTACTTTCATGTATCTAAACCTAAAAGTAATCTAGAAACTCACAGCATTAGGTTTAGAGAATTGAGAAAGAACGTATCTAGAATTCTGAGTTTGATTTGCAAAGTATGTTGTTGTAGAAAAATGGTTCAGTTCGCACTCCAGCAACATATGGCCTCCATGACTTCTAATGAAGAAAACATGAGAAATAGCCACATATTTGTAGCTATAGAGCCCCCTAAAACCGACTACCACCTAGGCCCTAGGGGTGTCGACACCCCTTTAGGTGGGTCGACCCCTAAGTCGACACCCCTCTAGGGGGTCGAACCCCTAGAGCGGGAATTTTGGCGCTCTAACGAATTTTTCGAATTTGAATCTTTCTGGATAAAATTTTGACTCATCTCTGACTCATACGTATGTATATAATTTTTCTGCGCGCAGACAAACTTAAAACCCTCATAACTTCCTCATACGTGTCCATTTTACGCAAACCAAATGTCTATCTTGACCAAAATTTCAAGACGGGCGCAATGGTGCAGTCCGTTTCCTCTTGTTCTGAATATTAAATTAATTATTATTTAATTTATCCTCTTTTAGTGTTGGTACAAATTCGGGGTGTTACATTCTCCCCTACTCAAAGGATTTCATCCCGAAAATCTCTAAGTTGAGAAGAATGTATATCCTACCATCCATCATCCATCTACTCGTCCACTAACCACTGGCATCCATTGTCCTTACAGATTTATAATGCTTAAATGAATATATGTGAAGGTGTGTGTATATGTCCCAACACTAATGCGAAAATCAGGCGGTCCACTGATTCAGTTGACCTCCTTAATGCAGTGTATGTTAGTGCCATGAATCCAATATGTATGCAAATAAACCTATCATATCACGTAAGTTCTAAATGTGTGCACATTCATTCGTTCAAATGCAACATCCATATGCTAACTTATCCCTTTCCATTCATAAAAGAAAGGAAAACGCACACACATTCATATGCAGTATGAGAGTGACTGAGTTGATCTTAGTGCCTAATGTGTGTGTATATGTATCCACAGGCAACCACTAGCATATGGGTATTGGCTCGTCTGACTATCGCCTCCTGTTCCACTATGACTTCTTCCAACGTACTCGGCTCGACAACTTCCACAGTGTCATGCAGGCACTTCCGCAGATGAGAGACGTGGAAAATGTCATGAAGGCTGGATAGATTTTCTGGGAGCTTTACTCGATAGGCTATTTGGCAAGTCCTCTCGGTTACGGGAAATGGTTCCACAAAACTAGGTGCCAACTTCCCTACTGATCTGAAGCGAACCACATTCCTTAAAGGTGATACTTTGATAAAAACCAAGTCTCCCACTTTGAATTCGATGTCAGCCCTTCTCTTGTCTGCATAGGACTTCTGCCTATCTTGAGTTGTCTTCATCCGCCATCGAATAAGGTCAATCTTTTCGAACGTTTCCCTAACCATATCTGGTCCAAGTAATAATCTTTCCGTAGATTCCCACCAACAAGTTGGCGATATACAGGGTCGCCCGTACAATACTTCGAAGGGTGCCATGCCGATGCTAGCTTGATAGATGTTATTATAGGCAAACTCTACTAAAGGAAGATGCTATTCCCAAGTCCCTCCGAAGTCTAGGATACACAGCCTTAAAAGATCTTCAAGAATCATGTTCACCTCTTTGTCTGTCCGTCGGTCTGAGGATGATAAGCGGTGCTCAAACACAACTGTGTACCTAATGCATCTTGCAAGCTCCTCCAGAATTCGCTGGTAAAGATGGGGTTACGATCTCTCACAATGCTGGAAGGTACCCCATGAAGACGAACTATCTCGTGAACATAAATTGCTGCCAACCATGATGTCATCCTCTTACTCTTAACTGGAATAAAGTGAGCGCTCTTAGTGAGTCTATCTACAACCACGCAAATACTGGTGTTTCCTTTCTTCGATCTAGGCAACCCATATATGAAATCCATAGAGACGCTCTCCCATTTCCACTGCGGAACCTCCAACGGATGAAGTAATCCACCGGGCTTCTTTTGCTTAGCTTTGACTTGCTGGCATACTAAACATTGAGAAACAAATTTGGCCACATCTTTCTTCATCCCAGCCCAAAAGAAAACCTTCTTCATGTCTCTATACATCTTGTCACCACCTGGTTGAATAGTCATCTTAGAATGGTGGGCTTCTTCTAGGACTGCCTTTAACAAGCTTCCAGTTTGAGGAACACAAAGCCTTCTATCTCGTCGCAACCACACCTTTTCATCTATGGCATATCTACAGAGGTGACTAGAAGTCTCCCCTCTTCTGAGCTTATCCGTGATGTCTAGAATTTGTGGGTCACCTTGTTGCGATGCCCCTATCTGATCCATAAGGGTCGGTCGTAAATCCAAGGATGCAAACAAATCAGGCAAAACCTCGATGGAGGTTCTAAAATCAAAAGCTAATATGAACTCCAAGTTCTTTCTCTCCATAAACAGAGGACTCAGGGCTACCCTTTGCCTACTTAGTGCGTCTGCCACCACATTACCCTTGCCAGAGGTATAAGTGATCTCAAAATCATATGAAGCTAAGAACTCCATCCAACATTATTGCCTTAAGTTTAGATCCTTCTGTGAGAATAGATACTTGAGATATTTATGATCTGTGTATAACTCGAACTTTTCTCCACGTAAATAATGACGCCACGTCTTTAACGCGAATACTATGGCAGCTAGCTTTAGATCATGGGTAGGGTAATTCTTCTCATGAACTCTTAACTGTTTACCCCCATAACATATTACTTTCCCTTCTTGCATCAAAACCACACCAAGCCCTGTACCGCACGCATCAGTGTAAACAATAAACACTTTATTTACATCAGGTGTGACAACCCCAATTTCGACAGATCGATTTTTTTTTTTAAAATCCAATCTATCGAAATGCAGATTGGTTTGCTCTGGTATCCTGTAGAAAAGACATGTCAGAGCTCAGAAAAATATCTCATAGCAGAAAGGATAAAATATAGTATAATCAAAACATATCCTTACCGTATTATTAATACTGCCTAACCAGTATCCAAAGCTATCATGTCTCTACCACAATCTAACCTGTGAGTATGTTATGAGGAGGGGGTCAGGACACAAGTTCTGGTGACTGGATTTAAACTATACACTTTGGATAATCTTACATATACCGTTCAATCATATTTTCTTATTTATTAGGTTACTTGGGTTAACAGCACTCAAGGCTTACACACACATCGTACCCATTTACTCCCTAGTAGATTGACCTAATACAATGTATATGTAGCTACCCCAACTAAGGTTCACCCCATGGTACCCTACTCGCACATCGCAGGAATATAGTAGTCCCTAATCCTACGCCCGAATGTCGTACAGATTTCTGTATATATGTCAACGCTACGTCTGCAAAGAACCACTATTTCTATATTACGTAAGCATTCAGACTGCCATCTTTAAACCATTCGATCGAATTAGGTTCCATCCTCGAATAATGCCCTCTAGTCTTATGATACACCACCCAGAGCGACATGAGTGTACCTAGACTTTCCCACGTACGTATCGTCAATCGTTCTCGATGTCTATTGCACATGTTCTCTATATGTGTGTGCCTGAGTCCCATGGCAGGGCTAACCAAGTAACACGGAAAGCGGTCGGGAGCTTTCAGATATCTGCCGATTGTAGATGCTAAGGTCTGCTTTTACAGTGGCTATGGTCCCACTAGACCCTTCCCTCAACTAATAAAAGGCACCCAAGAATATCAAGAATGAGAACTTAACCGCGGCCCCTATGCCCTTCAAACCTATTGGCCAACCTCACCTATAACTAGATAGCAAAGTATATGGTCTTTTGGAGTTCTCTGCCTTAGCTCTTTAAGCACTGACTAAAGATGGTAGGTAGACGACGAGTTGCTATCAAAGGGCACTAACTGGTCTCGCTGAATCACGTTGGCCCATCTTAGTCTTTTGGTTGCCCCTTATTATTGCAATCAAGGCAAAATCATTGGTTCACCAATGCAGACCTTGTTGTATATAACGTAGTTGTGTACACAATTCTATGATTTTTGTTTGATGATAACAAACAAGTATATATTATTTTAAATGTGTTTGTTATTGTACTGTTACATCACATCACAAACTGGAATATAATATTCATATTTAAATAGAATACGACTAAACACGAATTCAAACATTCAACAGTATTTTATTTAAATATAATATTTTATTTCAAACATTTTTTGAACAGTATAAATTTATAACTCCAACTATTTGGACACTTCACTGATAATTCTCATTTCAATACATTTCAGTACATAACTCCTAACTACAACATTCAACACTCGGTTGTACATTTTTCATCTATACATACATTTACTGTTACATTTACATTCACTTACACTACACTGTCTTCTGTCTTCAGTCTTCACTGCACAGTTAGTCCAGTCTTCATGCGTACCTGTCAGATGAAACACACACAGTACATTGCAATAGAAATGAAACAGAATACATGCAGATATAAATCTTAATTTTAAAATTTATTTGCCTTAGAATTTCGGTGTGTTTCTCATCATTTTTCTGACTCGATCTGATTTATTAATCTATTCGACTGTGTCTAGACAGCTTGTGATATTCACAGTGATACGTTGTAAATACCACAAGGCAGTCAATGTATATACAAAATATTTCTGTGCAGGGACAAGAAAATCAGTCTGTTGGCTGCATATACACACGTGTATAAATATAAACATGTGCACTTCCTAGCCAATCAGTGTGCAACTGAGGAGTAGCCACATGGACCATCTCGACTTAGTGCAACATGGTCAAACAAAGTCAACACAAGTAAATACAAAAGCAGTTTCAATATGGTCGAGCACATGGCAGATTCACATTTTCAAGAAGCATGTTGATGCAACAAGTCAGCAAGTAGACAGTGCACACAAACGTGGCTCAAGCACTTGATCAAGCCAATGGTGCATGTCAAATAAAAGTGGTCAAATAAAAGGAAACAAGGGCTGAATCAATTAAAAAGTGGCCGGCCTGATTTTTGAAGAGATAAAGGGGATGACCCTTATTTTTGTTTCCTAGGGTTTATTTATTTGTTTATTTGCTATCACAGGGCACTAACTGGTCTCGCCAAATCACGCTGGTCCATCTTAGTCTTTTGATTGCCCCTTATTATTGCAATCAAGGCATAATCATTGATTCCCCTATGCAGACCTTATTGTATATAACGTAGTTGTATACACAATTATATGATTTTTGTTTGATGATAACAAACAAGTATATATTATTTTAAATTTGTTTGTTATTGTACTGTTACATCACATCACAAACTGG
This sequence comes from Allium sativum, assembly GCA_030737875.1. Lineage (NCBI taxonomy): Eukaryota > Viridiplantae > Streptophyta > Magnoliopsida > Asparagales > Amaryllidaceae > Allium > Allium sativum. Next base: position 750,358,770 of record CM060922.1, read on the forward strand.
AATATAATATTCATATTTAAATAGAATACGACTAAACACGAATTCAAACATTCAACAGTATTTTATTTAAATATAATATTTTATTTTGAACATTTTTTGAACAGTACAAATTTATAACTCCAACTATTTGTACACTTCACTGATAATTCTCATTTCAATACATTTCAGTATATAACTCCTCACTACAACACTCAACACTCGGTTGTACATTTTTCATCTATACATACATTTACTGTTACATTTACATTCACTTACACTACACTGTCTTCTGTCTTCACTGCACAGTCAGTCCAGTCTTCATGCGTACCTGTTAGATGAAACACACACACAGAGTACACTGCAATAGAAATGAAACAGAATACATGCAGATATAAATATTAATTTTAAAATTTTATTTGCCTCAGAATTTCAGTGTGTTTCTCATCATTTTTCTGACTCGATCTGATTTATTAATCTATCTGACTGTGTCTAGACAGCTTGTGATATTCACAGTGATACATTGTAAATACCACAAGGCAGTCAATGTATATACAAAATATTTCTGTGCAGGGTCAAGAAAATCAGTCTGTTGGCTGCATATACACACGTGTATAAATATACACGTGTGCACTACCTCGCCAATCAGTGTGCAACTGAGGAGTAGCCACATGGACCATCTCGACTCAGTGCAGCATGGTCAAACAAAGTCAACACAAGTCAATACAAAAGCAGTTTCAATATGGTCGAGCACATGGCAGATTCACATTTTCAAGAAGCATTGATGCAATAAGTCAGCAAGTAGACAGTGTACACAAACTTAGCTCAAGCACTTGATCAATCCAATGGTTCATGTCAAATAAAAGTGGTCAAATAAAAGGAAACAAGGGCTGAATCAATTAAAAAGTGGCCGACCTGATTTTTGAAGAGATAATGGGGATGACCCTTATTTTTGTTTCCTAGGGTTTATTTATTTATTTATTTGGTATTTTTTTATTTTGTGTTGTAAAACAATTCGATCAGTTTCCAGTGTCTGTAAAATACTAGGAGACCAGTTAGGGTGTTAATTGGCAGTTTACTAGAGTCTGTAAAAACTAGGGTTATTGGTTACAGGGTCATAATCATGGGAAATCTGATCTAGGGGATTAGATCAGTCTAGGGTTTTGAGCGTAGGGATAGTATAGGAGCAGGGAGTGCGAGTTTACAGTGTCTATAAGCGGGATCTGTTTTATCACCTAGTAGAAGCCTTAGGAATGCAGCAGTAGGCAGGGTTTTGCCGAAGCTAGGTATCTCTGTGTGTTATTTCCTTTCTGCACTTTTATTTCTGCTGTATTCCGTGATCTGTTTATTATTTAATATCCCATTAGAATTTTAATTCAGCGAAAAACTGTGATAAACCCTATTCACCCCCCTCTAGGGTTAATCTAGATCCAACAAGTGTCATCAGAGCAGGTATTCTGTTAACTCTAGAGTCATGGGTCATCCTAGTATTCAGTCTTCTGAGAGTCGGTCCAGTCATATTCCAATTATTTTCAAAGGGACAGATTTTTTAATTTGGAGATCAAATTTTGAATTATACTTAAAATCTGCTAATTTTGAATATTGGAATATTATTGAAAATTTGGGAGATATATTTGATAAGAGGAATAAAGTTTTAAATGCTCATGTTATGCATATTATTTATTCTTTTCATAGTAATGATCAATTAAAATTTATCTCTCATTGTTTAACTGCGCAGGATATTTGGAAAACTCTCAGCACGCTGTATGGAAAGTCTGACGACTGCTCAAAACCCCAAAATGACAACTCAACTTCAGATCTTTGGTTGATAGGTTTTACAGAAGATAACTCAGATGGATCAGCTGATGGAGACTCAACAGACAATGAAATAGAAAATTTCTCTTATGAAGATCTGGTTTATTTTTGTGCTGATTTAACTAAATCTGTTGATAAACTCCAACTGAAAATTAAATCTTTGAAATCTAAGAATCTTGAGTTGACTAGCAAAAATCGATGTTTGGAATTAAAATTTGAAAATGTCATGAAATTTGAAAATTCAGATTAAATAAATTGTTTGAAATTAAAAACAGATCTCGCTCATCTCAATAATAACATTCAAAAGCTTGAAGAAGAAATTCTAATTTTAAAAGATAATGAGATTGAGCAGAAAGATGCAAAAAATTGTTTACAAAAGGAATTTATAAATTTTAAGGATACCAAAAATTCCAAACATTATATTGCTGAAAAACAAAGTTTGTTGAAAACAGATTTGATTTTAAAAGAGCTTGAAAATGAAATTAAGGATTTCAAGATTTTTGAGATTGAAAAACAAAAACAGTTTGATACTGAAATTTCTGAGTCTAAAATCAAAATTGAGAAGCTTCTAATTGAGAATGATCTTTTGAAATAAAAAATCAATAGTCTTGAGTTGAGTTTGAAACGTTTTTCTATTAGAGAAAAATCTTTGAATATGCTGTTGAAAAATCAAGTTTCTTCTGGTAATAGGAATGGTCTCGGTTTTGGGGAAAAATGATTTTGAAAAATTGAATTCTTGTGATTTTACTTTAAGTTGCTTCAAAAAGGATCTTTCTGAAAATTTGAATTTTGAAAATTCCAAAAGGTTTTTAAATCACAAAGAGACAAGAACCGGTTTGATAACAATCCAATTGAACAGTTGTGGACCCCAAAAAGAAATAAAATGTTTTTTGGAAAAAACTAAACGAATTTGGGTTCCAAAGGGTACTCTAGTTGATTCTAATGGATTGTTATACAAACAGATTTGGGTACCAAAAGATGTGAACAAAACTGTGAGTGGTTTTACTACTTTCGTTAGACCACTCAATCCTCTTAACAGTTAGGTACCGAAGATGGCTGAGGAACTGCTTTGCTAAATAGAATCTGAAATCAAACTGTCTCATCTCATTGAATAATTTGAAGTTCCTTGGCCAAGTCTATTGAGTTAGAGATTTTGATTTATATTGGATTCTGGTACGATCTCGAAACTTACCTTTGTAAATATTCTCTGTTTTTATTTTCTTTGTTTATTTCTCCTTCTATCCTTTCTGTTTATTTTTCATTTTTTGTTTGGACTTGGCACTGTCAATTTTTCTTTTCTTTATGGGCTTCATTAACTTCCAATAGCAAAAATCATGTTTTTCTAGAAATTTGCTTCTTTTGAATAAAACTCTAGTGTTTAATAATTTCCATATCTTGAATTCAAATTTGTAAATATTTCTGCAATTGTTTTGAAGCTTATTTTCTAATTTCTGAATTTCTAATAGTGCTGAAGCATTCATATCATATTTTGAACATTGTTAATTAGAATTCTAAATTCTTGAAGATCTGAAAATTTGATGAAGTTTCACACACCTTTGCTGTTTTGAGTTTCTTCTAATTCTTTTTAGAAAAGCTTGAAATATTATACTCATTGCAGCACTCTGTTATTTATCAGTTGTGATAATTTCATTATTTACATATTGGCTTGGATATTTTGAATTATATTGAATCAGTGATACATCTTGAATTTCACCTTTATTCATGATTATTATGGTTGAAATTTGTTTGTTTGAAATCATCTGAAATTCTTGATATTTTGAATATCACACACCTCTTAATCCTGAAATTATTGTAACACCCCGTAATTCGGTTAATATTAATATTCACAAATTAAAGAATAACTAATCTCAGACGTGAGAATTGTGGGAAACGGGTTGCGCCATTGTGTTCGTCTCGGAATTCTAGTTGAAACAGAGTCCGAGTTTGCGTGAATTTGACTTCGTATGAAGAAGTTATGGCCATCCGAAGTTTCAGAAAATTCAGAACAGATTCAGAAAATTCAAATTTCGAAAATTCAGCCCAAACAGGCTGGGCGGGAAAAATTCCAGCCCAGACCAGGTCGACCTGGGGGTCGACCTGCCCACCAGGTCGACATGGGTGTCGACCCTAGGGTCGACCTCCCTGGTCGAGCCCAGGCGACCTGGGTGCACCTAAATGGGTTTTTGGGGGCTGTGACGAAATTTGACGGCTCTAATCTATCCTAGGGTTTATCTAAAGGCCTAAAACAACTAACTACACCTATAAATACATCCTAATGCTAACCCTAAACCTAATTAAAATTGGAACCAAAGCCGTCATACCGTCGCCATGGAAATCAATGGAGCCGCCACCAACTAAGAAGAAGATAGCTAATCCAATTCGCTTCTAATCTAATTCTCTCAACTCTAAAGCAAAGCTAAACTCTCTTTTCTTCTCTAATTGTGAGTACGATAGTCTTAACAAGATTATTATCATTTTAATTAGGTTAAGTCATGAATGTATTGTGAGTAGATGATGTGAATTATGCTATCATGTATGTTATTAATCCTATGCTATGTGGTGATGATATCCTATATGTTGTAAATCATGCTATGATGATGTTATGTATGTTGAAAGTTTCTATGCTAAGTTGTGATGAATCATACATGTTAGAAAGCCATCTATGCAAGTTAATTCATATTAATTAAATCATCATGTTTGGGCTATGTTGATCTATATGACAAGTTACATATGCAAGTTAAATTGATTAGAAAAGTTATGAACATATGCCATGACTTCTATTATGACATCTAGAATTATGCTATGACATATGTGATATCCTATGCTAGTTCACACCATCATTATGTTGCCTAAAATTCCCATATGCAAGTTTATGTATAGATTTGGGCTATGATCATATCATGTAAATTGTGACATTTAACAAGTTGACACCTTTTGATCCTTAACATGTGTAGTTTATGCAAGTTTCACCCCTATTATGATTAGACTTATTTTTATTGTCTATATGTTGTGGTAATTTGTCCTTGTGCTATGTGTTAGACTATTCAAGTCTAGCCTATATTATGCGTTGAATAAGCGAACGTATAAACGTGGGGTAGGGGTAATATTAAGGATTTAATAATAAGATGTTGGGGTGCAATTGATATGATTTTGCATACCATGAGTGGATGACCATAATTGAGTCAATTATGGGCATCAATAAAAGTGGACTTAATTAGTAATTTGGATAGGGAATCATTAAAACTGGGGTAAAAGATTGAAGGTTGTTAATCAATGCTTAGGACACGAGGTTGGACTCGTTTGTGACGTAAACCTGCCCGGAACCGCCCGGCAAATCCAGTGGTCACAAATGCCAGCCCAATGTGAGAGGTCCTAGGCCTAAACTAAAGCATAACAGTTGTAAAGACACGAGGTTAGACTCTTTTATGGTGTAAGACTGCCTGGAACCGCCTGGCATATCCAGCTGCCATAAATGCCAGTCTAATGTGAGAGATCTTTATGAGGTTATGGCCTGAATGAATTAAGAAATACTTAACCAGATAAACATGTAAGGTGGGACATGGGGGTTAAGTAGGTGCCTTGGGTGGCATGAGGAATCTAGTGGGTGCCCTTAGTGGCATGTGAAATACGATTAGTAAGACTTAACCAAACACACATGTAAATGAACATGACTAAGAGGGTTAAATGGGATATACTAGTGGTGACAAGCTTAGGTGGGTAGCTTGTGGGGGCCCATTTCAACCAGTATCCTAAAACGTATCTTTGTGGGCTTGACCCAAGTCGAGGACGGGACACGCATACTGAGTTTGACTATAAGAGGCCAAAACGGGGAGCGGTGGCAACGCAAGTCCAACGGGTTTCATATGCGTGTGTGGACCCGGGCTGGTAGGTAAGACGTTGTTGCATCGTTTAGGTATAAGCCTTGCATTCTCAGTTGTATCGGGTTGCCACTTTAGGGGAGTGATACACCCCACTGTGGGGCCAGCAGGGTATCTACGAGTAGGGAGCCGATCGAAAGTGGGTAGTGGGGTACACCTAGTGGAGATAGGGGCAGACGACACCTATGTAGTCAGCTAGGGGTACGTAAGGCTATTTGTATGTTTCTGTGTGAAGCAAGTGGGATCAACCTTTAGGGTGACTGGTGCGGTGCTGTGTAGTAATGTGCGGTGCAGTGTAGTAATTATTCTTTAGTAATTAGGTGTGCCTTTACCGTTATATTTAACGTTATCCTTCTCGTTCTCTTTATCTGTTCATTCCATACCTAATAGTTCATAGACATTTACTTGTCTTCCAGTTTATGCCTTATTCTAGTTATTTTGATAATAGTATTGCTAGAATTATCATACTCGCCAGACTTTATGTCTGACCCCCTCCATTTTTATCCTTTTCCCCCTCCAGGTCCTCAGGTTGGACCCAGTTCTAGTGGAGTTTGATTGGATTGCTTTCTCTCTCTTGGAAAGCTTGGACCGTTGAAGTAAAGTCCAGCTTGTTATCTTTTTAATGGCCATTTGTGTAATGGGATTATGTATTTTGTTTTATGAAGATAGATAATGTACTTGACTCTGATTAATGGTTTTGTGATGTAATAAACATGTTTCCGCTGCAATAAAATGAAGTTTTAGATTTCCAAGTACTACTTATTATCTGTCTTGTTGTAATTTTTCTGTTCTATATTCACTTATAACCTCCATGGAAGTTAATGCATTCCCTTTGTGAGTGACATTAATGGACGTGGGGTGTTACACGTGGTATCAGAGCTTAAGGTTACCAGAACAGATAAAAATACTTTAAAAAAATAGTTATTTGGAAGAAATGTTTTCAAAAACATGTTTTAATAAGAAATTTAAAGAGGAAGTCTTATGAAAAACATAATCCCCAAATAGCCATATATCATTATCTTTCGAATTCTCCATTTTGAATCTTTCCTTTTTCGCTTCAGCATGGCTGAAGATCTTAACCTACCTGACGGTGTAACGATACCAGGATGGTATAGGAGGCTATTAGAGGCTAGGGCCGCCGCAGGTCCGGCCAATGTTCCTCCACCACCAGTTGCACCCATTCCTCCTCCTCCTCCTCGCGTAAATACTTTTGCAAAGACATGCAAGGAATTTAAAGCTATGGGTGGAAAACCCTTTCAAGGGTCAGAAACGTTTGTGGAAGCTAGAGATTGGCTTAAGGAGGTGGAATAATTTCTAGAAATCTTTGAAGTAGAAGAAGGGAGGAGAGTTCGTTTAGCAGCTTGGTTGATGAAGGGTGAGGCCTCGTTTTGGTGGGAGGTCACTAATGTGGAGCGTCCTGTTGACTCTTGGGTGGATTTTAGACGCAGGTTCGAGGCGAAGTTTCTCTCTAGGGCAGAAGAAAATCTATATATGGAAAGGTTCTTGACATTGAAGCAAGGAAGCTCGTCAGTGAAAGAATATGTCAACAAATTTAATCAGCTAGCAAGGTTTGGTTTGGACTTAGTAAACACGCCGGAGAAGAAGGCTCTAAGGTTCGTGAATGGCTTGAATGAACCGTTGCAAGGGTTTGCCATGACCCACATCCCTATGGGGGCCACCTTTGAGAAGCTAGTAGAAATGGCGCTCATGCACGAGGAGAAAAGCGCTAAAGATGATAAGGCACCCGAGAAGAAAGGGGATAAGAAGAAACCACAACAGCAAAACAAGAAGGGTGGTAAAGACAATAACGGCAAGGGAAAAAAGAAATGTTTTAACTGTAGGACACCAGGCCACTTCAGCAAGGACTGCCAAAAGAAAAAGAAGACTGGCTGTTTTCATTGTGGCGATGCGGGACATTTAGTGAAGGACTGTCCAAGGAAGGGTCAGAGGGCAGGGGCTACCTCGGAAGGACAGGTGCAGGCTCTAATAGCACTAGGGCAGGCAAAGGGACAAGTTCAGGCTCTCGCGGTCCCACCGCTGCAAGAACGAGGTAGAACCACTTCTGTTAAAAGCTTAGTTTTTCTGTTTGATCATCCTGTCCGTACCTTATTTGATTCGGGCGCATCGCATTCGTTTATCTCTACATCATTAGTTGAATCACTGCACTTAGACACCAGTTTAGTAGAGGATCCCTTAGTTGTTTCGAATCCAATTGGGGGCTCAGCTCATTTGTCCATGATGTGTTTGGATTTGAAAATTTCTATACTTAGCATTGAGTTTCGATGTGATGCTTTTGTGTTGGGCTTCTCGGGCTATGGGCTAATTTTAGGAATGGATTAGTTATCCAGAAATGGGGCCGTTCTTGATTGTGAAAGGAGAGTAGTTAGGCTCATGACTCGCCTTGGTAATGATCTCGAAATCTTTTGTAATCCCATAGATTCCGTTATGCTAAGTTATTTAGAATCGCTTGACGCGTCTGAGGAAAATCTACGATCTGTTAGAGTGGTCCGAGAGTATTCGGATGTGTTTGAGGAGGTGAAGGGCTTACCTCCGAAGAGGGAGATAGATTTTCGAATATATCTAGTCGATAATGCGAAACCAGTATCTTTGCCAGTACACTACATGGCTCCGCGTGAAAGGAGGGAACTCGATAAGCAAGTGAAGGAGTTACTTGAGAAGGGGTTCATAAGACGAAGCATATCGGAGTGGGGTGCTACAGTAGTATTTGCCATGAAGGCGGATGGGTCCCTTAGACTTTGTGTGGACTATAGAGAACTTAATAAGCTTACCAAGAAGAACAGACACCCACTGCCGAGGATTGACGATCTCTTCGATCAGTTAGTTGGCGCCTCAGTGTTTTCGCAGTTGGACTTAGCCACTGGTTTCCATCAGTTGAGAGTGGTTGAGGATAGCATTGAAAAGACTGCCTTTAGGACTCCAGACGGTTTTTATGAATGGCTAGTGATGCCCTTCGGTTTGACAAACGCTCTCGCATACTTTGTTGATTTGATGAGTAGGGTGTTTAGGGAGTACCTTAACAAATTCGTGGTAGTCTTGTAGACGACATCTTGATTTTTTCTAAGGATGAGGAATAGCATGCCCTACATCTTAGGGAAGTGTTGGAGACTCTTCGAGCACATAGCCTTAAGGCTAAATTTTCTAAGTGTCACTTCTGGAGGAAGGAAGTACGGTTCTTAGGGCACGTGGTTTCCAAAGAAGAGATAGCCGTGGATCCCGCGAAGGTGGTGGCCATCCAAGATTGGAAGGTCCCTAAAAATGCTACCGAAGTAAGAAGTTTCTTGGGGTTGGATGGCTACTATAGGAAGTTTATCAAAGACTTCGCAAAGATATCAGCTCCATTGACATGCTTGACGAAGAAGAACCTAGTTTTCACATGGGACGTGGATTGTGATGATGCGTTCCAACGTTTGAAGAGAGCTTTGACTTCAGCCCCAGTCTTAGTACTGCCAGACGGGAGTAAGCCATTTACCATATATACTGACGCTTGTGGGACAAGACTAGGCGCAGTCTTAATGCAAGAGGGTAGGGTAATAGCCTATGGTGGAAGGCAGTTGAGAGCGCATGAGAAAAATTATCCCACGCATGACCTAGAGTTAGCCGCTATTGTTTTCGCGCTTAAGTCTTGGCGTCATTATCTTCTTGGCGAGAAATTCGAATTATTCACTGACCACAAATCGCTAAAATACTTATTCTCTCAGAAGGACTTGAACTTAAGGCAGCAAAGGTGGATGGAGTTCTTAGCATCTACGACTTCGAGATAGCATATACCTCTGGCAAGGGTAACGTAGTGGCAGATGCCTTAAGTAGAAAAAGATTATCCTTAAGTCCTTTGTTTGTTGAGTGGCGAAGTTTAGAGTTCATCTCTATGTTTGATTTTAGACCTTCCGTTGACTTCGTACCCGGTTTGCTAGCATCCTTGGAGGTCAGACCTACGCTTTTGGGATGGATTGGCGAGGCACAGCGAGACGACCTGCAGTTGGTTGAGTTAGTAGAAAAGCTCAAAGGAGGGGAGTCATCAAGCCATCTCCGTAGGTATAACCTAGATGATAAGGGTTGGTTACGTAGGGACGATAGACTTTGTGTACCAAAAGACGATGGCCTAAGGAAGACTATTCTTGACGATGCACATCGTTCGAAGAAGACCATTCATCCCGGCGGGGACAAGATGTACAAAGATATGAAGAGAGTTTTCTTTTCGGCCGGTATGAAGAGGGACGTGGCCGAGTATGTCGCTAGATGCTCGGTGTGCCAACAAGAAAAAGCGGAGCAAAAGAAACCCGGTGGGTTACTTCACCCATTGGAGGTTCCACTATGGAAGTGGGAGAGCGTCTCGATGGACTTTATCGACGGATTACCGAGATTGAGGAAGGGTAATACGGGGATTTGGGTTATAGTAGATAGACTTACTAAAAGCGCCCATTTCATTCTCGTGAAGAGTAAGAGGACTGCTCCATGGTTAGCTTCTGTATACGTCCGAGAGATAGTTCGTTTGCACGGCGTTCCTTCTAGCATGGTGAGCGACCGCGATCCTATTTTCACTAGCGAATTTTGGAGAAGCTTACAAGAGGCGGTAGGGACTCAGTTATGTTTGAGCACCGCATATCATCCTCAGACGGACGGCCAGACTGAGAGGGTGAATTGCATTCTAGAGGATCTTTTGAGGCTATGTATCCTAGACTTTGGGGTATATGGGAAGAGCATCTTCCACTGGTGGAGTTCGCATATAATAACAGCTTTCAGTCTAGCATTGGTATGGCACCATTCGAAGCTCTTTATGGACGGCCGTGTCGTTCGCCTACATGTTGGTGGGAATCTACGGACAAGATCTTACTTGGGCCCGATATGGTTAGAGAGACTTCGGAGAAAATCGACTTAATTCGAAGGAGGATGAAAGAAGCACAAGGTAGGCAGAAAACATATGCGGATAAGAGAAGGACGGTTCTTGAATTTGAAGTTGGAGACATGGTCTTTGTCAAAGTGTCTCCATTACGAAACATAGTTCGCTTTGGGTCCGTTGGGAAGTTAGCACCAAGGTTTGTAGGACCGTTTCCTATTAAGGAAAGAATTGGACAGGTGGCGTATAGAGTGGAGTTGCCGGAGAGACTTAGTGGTGTACACGACGTATTCCATATGTCACATTTGAGGAAGTGCTTGCACGAGACCGCAGAAGTGGTAGAGCCGAACTTGCTTAGAGAGGTGGAGATAGAGCGTGATGCGACGATTCGACGAGCTCCTACATGCATTCTTGGGTCGGAGATTAAGAAGCTGGGAAATCGAGATGTCAGACTAGTCAAAGTACAATGGGGAGATGACGAGAGTAACGCTACTTGGGAGACAGAAGAGAAGATGCGTTCACGATACCCTTTTCTTTTTGAGGGTATGTCTTTTAATTTCTCCTTTATCGTTTATCTTGTACTTATCTTATCTTTAGCGTATCCTCTCGCTAGTATCTTTGACCTTTAGTTAGGATCATCCTATGGTTGAAACATGTGTTTGAGACATGTTATGTATGATGAATGCAAAGTGGATGCAAGTTTTTGCTAGTGGTTGCTCGTGGACGCATATACACACACTATTAGGCACTAGATCGGCTCAGTCACTTCATACTGCATATTACATATAAATGGCTGTATTTAGTAAAATGGATGTATAATGGTTGTGCTATCATATGGATACCGCATTTTGGTGAATGGTTGTGCACGCATGTAGAAATAATATGTAGCATTAGGGAACTTTTGCATACATAATGGACGCATGGCACTATCATGGTTTGCATTAAAGGAGGTCAACTGAATCAGTGGACCGCCTGATTTTGCATTAGATAAGGACATATACACACACTGTGCATTTAAACATGAAAGCATTAGAAGTCTATAAGGACAATGGATGCCTGTGTTTGATGGTTGAGTAGATGGTTGTTTGGATGTTAGGATACATTCTTCTTGACTTGAAGATTTCGGGGACGAAATCCTTTAAGGAGGGGAGAATGTAACACCCCGTAATTCGGTTAATATTAATATTCACAAATTAAAGAATAACTAATCTCAGACGTGAGAATTGTGGGAAATGGGTTGCACCATTGTGTTCGTCTCGGAATTCTGGTTGAAATAGAGTCCGAGTTTGCGAGAATTGGACTTCGCATGAAGAAGTTATGGCCATCCGAAGTTTTAGAAAATTCAGAACAGATTCAGAAAATTCAAATTTCGAAAATTCAGCCCAAACAGGCTGGGCGGGAAAAATTCCCGCCCAGACCAGGTCGACCTGGGGGTCGACCTGCCCACCAGGTCGACATGGGGGTTGACCTGCCCACCAGGTCGACATGGGTGTCGACCCTAGGATCGACCTGGGTGTCGACCTCCCTGGTCGAGCCCAGGCGACCAGGGTGCACCTGAATGGGTTTTTGGGCTGGGTTTTGGGGGCTGTGACGAAATCTGACGGCTCTAATCTATCCTAGGGTTTATCTAAAGGCCTAAAACAACTAACTACACCTATAAATACATCCTAATGCTAACCCTAAACCTAATTAAAATTGGAACCAAAGCCGTCATACCGTCGCCATGGAAATCAATGGAGCCGCCACCAACTAAGAAGAAGATAGCTAATCCAGTTCACTTCTAATCTAATTCTCTCAACCCTAAAGCAAAGCAAAACTCTCTTTTCTTCTCTAATTGTGAGTATGATAGTCTTAACAAGATTATTATCATTTTAATTAGGTTAAGTCATGAATGGATTGTGAGTAGATGATGTGAATTATGCTATCATGTATGTTATTAATCCTATGCTATGTGGTGATGATATCCTATATGTTGTAAATCATGCTATGATGATGTTATGTATGTTGAAAGTTTCTATGCTAAGTTGTGATGAATCATACATGTTAGAAAGCCATCTATGCTAGTTAATTCATATTAATTAAATCGTCATGTTTGAGCTATGTTGATCTATATGACAAGTTACATATGCAAGTTAAATTGATTAGAAAAGTTATGAACATATGCCATGACATCTATTATAACATCTAGAATTATGCTATGACTTATGTGATATCCTATGCTAGTTCACACCATCATTATGTTGCCTAAAAACCCCATATGCAAGTTTATGTATAGATTTGGGCTATGATCATATCATGTAAATTGTGACATTTAACAAGTTGACACCTTTTGATCCTTAACATGTGTAGTTTATGCAAGTTTCACCCCTATTATGATTAGACTTATTTTTATTGTCTATATGTTGTGGTAATTTGTCCTTGTGCTATGTGTTAGACTATTCAAGTCTAGCCTATATTATGCGTTGAATAAGAGAACGTATAAACGTAGGGTAGGGGTAATATTAAGGATTTAATAATAAGATGTTGGGGTGCAATTGATATGATTTTGCATACCATGAGTGGATGACCATAATTGAAACACCCCACCTCCGTTAGGGTCACTCTCAAAGGGAATGCCCCAATTTTGGTGGAGGTTTATAAGTATAAGTCACAGATATACAAGACAGATATAAGAACACATATTTTTGAACAGCGGAAAACAACAAACTTTTATTTCATTAAAATACGTGTTACACCAACCATACCATAATTGTCTTACAATACTTCCAAAAACATAACATTTTCATAACTGTCTTGATTACATCATTTAAAGAAGCATAAAGAAAACATAAATAAACTGCAAAAGTCCCATAGTTGTTGTCCAAAGCCATAGTCCAAAACGAAAAGATCCAAGCAATACATTCTTTCTCTTCAAGCTGGATATGAAGGCTGGTCAAGCTGCGGTATTCCCTCCCTGTGGACCTGGGGGGGGGGGGGGGACGGAAGAAAAGAAGACGAAAGAAAAGTAGAGTCAGACATAAAGCCTGAGTAAGTCTAGGACTATTCAGTCTATGAATAAAGAACTGGGTATGATAAGTATAAACTAGAAATGGGGAAAGCACCATAAACTTAGTTAAGTTGTCTAGGGTCGAATATACTATCGTACCCCATATTAATCTCTGTACCCATATAAACTAGTTCCCAACAGGCACCCCATAATCAGGGTGAAGTGATCCATTTTATGATGATCGGCTCCTACTCGCATAATTACATGTGTCTTACGGCCCCCGATGTTGTAGTTACCTATGCTGGTCCCACCATGGGGTGTATCAAATCCCATGGTGGCGGCCCGACACAATCCTAGAATGCACAGGTATGCTACTGGTGCCCAGTGCCTTATTTTTCTGCGCCGGAGTGTGTGCACGCCCACACCCCGTTAGAACCTACACTGCTGCACCACCGCCGTCGATTTGACCTCTTACAGTCAGCCCAGTAATCGTGCCCCACCCTGCCTAGTTTCAGGGTATCATGATACCTTATAGGGTTACTGCTGAAAAGGGTCCCCCGCTACTAGGTTTTTCTATTTCTAGCCAACATGCTAAGTTGGTTAAGTGTTTTATAAACCTAACCCCCAATCAGTCTGTTTAGTTTAGCATGTTCCATTTTGATTAAGTATTAATATAATTTACTTAATCCTATCAATCCTGACTCAGCCTTAATTGTCTTATTAAAGCCTTGACCTCTCACATTAGACAGGTATTGTTGTGGTTGCCTGTTGCCGGTTGGGTCCGGGCAGTCTTACGCCACAACTCAGTCTAACCTCGGGTCCTTATTGGGCTCCATGTTTAACCACCCACATTGGATAGGCATTGTTGTGACTACTGGACAGCCGGGCGGTTCCGGGCAGGTTTACATCACAACTCAATCCAACCTCGGGTTAAACACATCGTATTTTCTACATTTACATATTTTGTCTTTCTTCTTTATTTTCTTATATGTAAATATTTGTGGCCCATTATTCAAAATCAATTTAAGCTAATGGTGTAAAGGTTTACACCAATCATGGGCCCAACCCATTCTTGAATTTGGGCCCATCTACTTTTATATTTTCATTTATTAATTAATTTGGCCCAACGCTATTTCCCCCGTTTAATACGTTCGTTTATTATAATATATGTTGGGCTTAGCCTTTTAAGCCCAACTTAGCCACGTGAAAAAGGGGAGGCTTAAAACGTGATTATATACACAAAAAGGGGAATGTGAACGCATGAACTTGCAACATAACGTTGGAACTACAAAATAGAAACTGGTGTACTTGCATTGTAGTAACATATACTTTGGTCATAAAGCATAAGTGACATGAATCAAACCATGTAAACTTGTAGTTAAGTTAAGAATCTAACTAAATTAGATATCATTATTGACACATAGTCTTAACTACAGCATAAACTTATATTTTTACTTAGGCATAATGTCAAACATAAGCAAATCATGTTTATAAAATTACTATATGTTTACAAAGGTGCTTACTTTTGTTACTAATACAAAAGTATAGTTCAACTAGAATTATTCCAACTTAATCATGATTTTTAATCTATTCACATAATCATGGCACAAATATACCCAAACATGAAATCATGGTTTTTGATCTATTCATGTAATCATGGCATAAATATTCCTAAACATGAAATCATGGTTTTTACTTTACTCATGCAAACTTGCAACTGGAATGTAAATCTAACTTAGCTATGTGTCACATATATTATCTTCTAGTTCTTGTTAACAATATAGGCCTAACATGTTTTTCAATTAGGCATAATACCAAACATAGCCTAGTCATATTCATAAAATCAACATAAGTTCACAAAGAGGCTTACTTTTGTTTCTAATACAAAAGTATGGTTTTATGCATAGATCATGATGCCAATTCCAACATAATTTCATATGAATCATAATACCCCAAATTTGATCCAATTACACAAAAAAGTGATTTTGTACAAAAATATACATTATGTTGGCATAGTAGCAAAACCACATACTTGCATGAATCTCAATTAAACAACCACAATCGTATATTTGCATGAATCTCAAATAAACTACCGCAAACATGTAGTTTTTATCATGAATTACATACTTGTGAATATCCAAACGTTATATCACAACATTCCAAATCGATTAGAATCATAGCAACGCACAAATATGAATTACTATCACCACAAATCAAGTGTAATTCTCATTTTACACAAATCAAACACAGTTATTTATTCACATCGGAATAGCACTCTACTTACAATCGTGTGACGAATTCTTCAATTCAGGAATCTGAATTCTGGATTTGGAGATGCTATTCCTTTGATGTAGGCGTTGATTTGATTTGTTTAAGTTTAACTTGTAGTTGCTTTATGCTTTAGAGTTTGTCTCCTAATTGCCTCTCAAATTGGTGGCTACTCCTAGTCGTTCCTCAGCAGCATGATGGCCTCATTCTTATTTTTGAATGAATAGATTAGGTAGAGTCTAGGGTCATTTTTATAGAGTTTATGAACTGATTAGGACCGTCGATGTAGCTTGGGTTAATCGTAGCCATTCATTCGAAAGAGAGACCAATCAGGAGCTGACACCTAGCCCTCGTGACAAAGCAAGCCTCAGAAATTCGGACCCAGCACAGACCAGGCCAGCCAGGCCGACCAAGCAGGTCGACCTGCAAGTCGACACCCGTGTCGACTGCCCAGTCGACACGGGGGGGGGGGGTGTCGACTGGCAAGTCGACACCCCTGTCGACTTGTCCTGGGCGGGAACTTTCCCGCCCTGCCCCCCTGCGTGTTTGAAATTCGAATCTTCGAGCTGTTTTCTGAATTTGAAATTTTCTGAAAACTTTGACGGGCCATAACTTGGTCATACGGACTCCGATTTTGGAAAACTCGGACTCAATTTCACATATTTTTCCGAGACGAACACAATGGCGTATCCCGTTTCCCTTAATTCTTTGATTTGAAATTAATTATACTTTAATTTGTGAATTTCACTGTTATAGAATACACGGGGTGTTACAATAATTGAGTCAATTATGGGCATCAATAAAAGTAGACTTAATTAATAATTTGGATAGAGAATTATTAAAACTGGGGTAAAAGATTGAAAGTTGTCAATCAATGCTTAGGACACGAGGTTGGACTCATTTGTGACGTAAACCTGCCCGGAACCGCCCGGCAAATCCAGTGGTCACAAATGTCAACCCAATGTGAGTGGTCCTAGGCCTAAACTAAAGCATAACAGTTGTAAAGACACGAGGTTAGACTCTTTTATGGTGTAAGACTGCCCGGAACCGCCCGACATATCCAGTTGCCATAAATGCCAGTCTAATGTGAGAGGTCTTTATGAGGTTATGGCCTGAATGAATTAAGAAATACTTAACCAGATAAACATGTAAGGTGGGACATGGGGGTTAAGTAGGTGCCTTGGGTGGCATGAGGAATCTAGTGGGTGCCCTTAGTGGCATGTGAAATACGATTAGTAAGACTTAACCAAACACACATATAAATGAACACGACTAAGAGGGTTAAGAGGGATATACTAGTGGTGACAAGCTTAGGTAGGTAGCTTGTGGGGGCCCATTTCAACCAGTATCCTAAAACGTATCTTTGTGGGCTCGACCCAAGTCGAGGACGGGACACGCATACTGAGTTTGACTATAAGAGGCCAAAACGGGGAGCGGTGGCAACGCAAGTCCAACGTGTTTCATATGCGTGTGTGGACCCGGGCTGGTAGGTAAGACGTTGTTGCATCGTGTAGGTATAAGCCGTGCATTCTCAGTTGTATCGGGTTGTCACTTTAGGGGAGTGATACACCCCACTATGGGGCCAACACGGGTATCTACGAGTAGGGAGCTGATCGAAAGTGGGTAGTGGGGTACACCTAGTGGAGATAGGGGCAGACGGCACCTATGTAGTAAGCTAGGGATACGTAAGGCTATTTATATGTTTCTGTGTGAAGCAAGTGGGATCAACCTTTAGGGTGACTGGTGCGGTGCAGTGTAGTAATGTGCGGTGCAGTGTAGTAATTATTCATTAGTAATTAGGTGTGCCTTTACCGTTATCTTTAACGTTATCCTTCACATTATCTTTATCTGTTCATTCCATACCTAATAGTTCATAGACATTTACTTGTCTTCCAGTTTATGCCTTAGTCTAGTTATTTTGATAATAGTATTGCTAGAATTATCATACTCGCTAGACTTTATGTCTGACCCCCTCCATTTCTATCCTTTTCCCCCTCCAGGTCCTCAGGTTGGACCCAGTTCTAGTGGAGTTTGACTGGATTGCTTTCTCTCACTTGGAAAGCTTGGACCGTTGAAGTAAAGTCCAGCTTGTTATCTTTTTAATGGCTATTTGTGTAATGGGATTATGTATTTTGTTTTATGAAGATAGATAATGTACTTGACTCTGATTAATGGTTTTGTGATGTAATAAACATGTTTTCGCTGCAATAAAATGAAGTTTTAGATTTCCAAGTACTACTTATTATCTGTCTTGTTGTAATTTTTCTGTTCTATATTCACTTATAACCTCCATGGAAGTTAATGCATTCCCTTTGTGAGTGACATTAATGGACGTGGGGTGTTACAATTATCATCTTGTGTGAATGATTCATTATATCTCAAACTTGATACTGATTCAAGTGATTTCAAATAAATTATTTTTAATTTTCTGGATCATGAATACCTCTCAAATAAGATGTAAATGATCTGAATTTTCCCTTTATACTTGTCAGAAATAATTTGGAAAAATTCTTTGAAAATCCAGTCTTTAAACTTACTATTATTTCATGGTTATTTGATTTAAATATTTGTTTGTTTAAAATCATTTGAAATTATTGATTTATTGAATCACACACATATCTTGAATCTGAAATTTACATTTTGGTATGATTGATTCACTGAATCTTGAGAGTTTTATATTCCTCAAATGATTTCAAATAAACGGTATATTTAATCATTGGACCATAAATCATTTTATGTGACTGTCATCTTGACAAGTGTGATTTGAACTGATGTCTTGTCCTGCTCTGATATTGTTTTGAAAATATGTTGGAAATTATTTGTTTATGATATGTTTGCTGCTCTGATACTGTTCTTCAAATAACTGTTTGTTCTTGTCTGCAGTTCTGATAAATGTGCCAAATTTTTTGATCTGGTCTAGTTGGGTTTTATG
This sequence comes from Allium sativum, assembly GCA_030737875.1. NCBI lineage: Eukaryota > Viridiplantae > Streptophyta > Magnoliopsida > Asparagales > Amaryllidaceae > Allium > Allium sativum. The sequence continues at coordinate 750,377,480 of CM060922.1, forward strand.
ATTAAAATTTGTTAATAAGGACACCAATTGGTATCAGATGTGCTGAAATTTTTTTTGTATATATTTTAATCCCTCTTGTACTGTATAGCTCTTTATATTCCTCTTGTAATTGATTTTCAATTTTAAAATTATTTATTGATTATTCATTCAGAAATTGAAATCAACATCCAAATTGAACTGTATTTATAATTCATCAAAATTATTATCATATTTTGAAATTGTGATGAATCATGACTGCAGTATATTTCACAACAAGAGGAGATTTTATTTATATTTTCATGATGGTTGAACAGTTATTATAATATCTTTGAACTGTTAATTATTTCATGACCATCTTCATTATCTTTCATCTTTCTACCAACCATCGTGATTTTATAATAATGTGGAGAGTTTTTTTTTTAAAATATCTTGAATAAACAGTAAAAATATTTGTGATGGAATTGTGGTTATATTATTATTCAGAATTAGTGATAATTGAAAATTTTCAATGATCCCGGTACAGTCGAGCATATTTCATAATATAATTAATTTAGAAATTTATTCCACAGTTCATTTCTATACCTACCACATTTCTATCATCCATATTGGTTTTATATACTGAGGAGTTTATTCATTTTGAAACTGAAAAAAATAATATAATATACATAAGTGTTTCTGTAACCTCATTTAAAAATCCAAGCTCTGGTTATGCATGGTTATGAGATTACTTATATTTAAGCTGCAACTAATCTTATTTAAAAATCCAAGATTTGGTTATGCGTGGTCAGTGTGCTCTTAAATTAAAAGAATGGAAAATAATTTGAATAAATAAAAATTTAAATGAAATTCTCCTTTGTGTATAAAAACCAGCTTATCAATCCATCTCTCTAATCTGTGAAATGTGTTAATATTTTATGATGTATTATGATGATTTGTTGATTGATAGCTATTAGGATTTGGGATTATTCGATTTTTGTCACTTAAATTGAATTATTAATTATAGTCCAAATCCATCACTGTTTTTGTGCTCAATTTTAAAAATTCCTTTGAAAATAATTGAAAACCATTTTTGTTAACTCTCCCTATTTTTATAAATTTCATCGTAAATTCGTCATTCTATAATGTGAAATTTGCCACTAGTTCTCAGTTTATTATGATTTTTGTTTGACTGATTGAGATTTATGATGACCGTCCTTCCTCTTATGCTGAATTATATTTTTAGTCAATTTACATCTATATTTTAAATTTTGAATCCTTTTGATGATAACAAAAGGGGGCGAATGGATTGAGATTTTGATTTATAAGTGAATATTTTATAAATATTTTAATTTTGAAAATTCATTCAATTTACATTCATTCACTCATGCACAGAGCTAGGGGGAGTTTAGTTGTGGGGGAGCATTCAAATTGGGGGAGTTCCGCTATTCACGAACAAACACATTTATTATATTCAAAATCTTTTTATTTGTTTGTCATCATCAAAAGGGGGAGATTGTTGTATATAACGTAGTTGTATACGCAATTATATGATTTTTGTTTGATGATAACAAATAAGTATATATTATTTTAAATGTGTTTGTTATTATACTGTTACATTACATCACAAACAGGAATATAATATTCATATTTAAATAGAATATGACTAAACACGAATTCAAACATTCAACAGTATTTTATTTAAATATAATATTTTATTTCGAACATTTTTTGAATAGTGCAAATTTATAACTCCAACTATTTGTACACTTCACTGATAATTCTCATTCCAATACATTTCAGTACATAACTCCTAACTACAACACTCAACACTCAGTTGTACATTTTTCATCTATACATACATTTACTGTTACATTTACGTTCACTTACACTACACTATCTTCTGTCTTCACTACACAGTCAGTCCAGTCTTCATGCGTACCTGTCAGATGAAACACACACACAGAGTACACTGCAATAGAAATGAAACAGAATACATGCAGATATAAATCTTAATTTTAATATTTTATTTGCCTTAGAATTTCGGTGTGTTTGTCATCATTTTTCTGACTCGATCTGATTTATTAATCTATCCGACTGTGTTTAGACAGCTTGTGATATTCACAGTGATACACTGTAAATACCACAAGGCAGTCAACGTATATACAAAATATTTCTATGCAGGGACAAGAAAATCAGTCTGTTGGCTGCATATACACACGTGTATAAATATACACATGTCCACTGCCTCGCCAATCAGTGTCCAACTGAGGAGTAGCCACATGGACCATCTCGACTCAGTGCAGCATAGTCAAACAAAGTCAACACAAGTCAATACAAAAGCAGTTTCAATATGATTGAGCACATGACAGATTCACATTTTCAAGAAGCATGTTGATGAAACAAGTCAGCAAGTAGACAGTGCACACAAACGTGGCTCAAGCACTTGATCAAGCCAAAGGTTCATGTCAAATAAAAGTGGTCAAATAAAAGGAAACAAGGGCTGAATCAATTAAAAAGTGGCCGGCCTGATTTTTGAAGAGATAAAGGGGATGACCCTTATTTTTGTTTCCTAGGGTTTATTTATTTATTTGGTATTTTTTTTAATTTGTGTTGTAAAACAATTCGATCAGTTTCTAGTATATGTAAAATACTAAGAGACCAGTTAGGGTGTTAACTGGCTGTTTACTAGAGTCTGTAAAAATTAGGGTTACTGGTTACAGGGTCGTAATCATAGGAAATCCGATCTAGGGGATTAGATCAGTCTAGGGTTTTGAGCGTAGGGTTAGTACTGGAGCAGGGAGTGCGAGTTTACAATGTCTGTAAGCGGGATCTATTCTATCACCTGTAGAAAGCTTAGGAATGCAGCAGTAGGCAGGTTTTTGCCGAAGCTGGGTATCTCTATGTGTTATTTCCTTTCTGCACTTTTATTTCTGCTATATTTCGTGATCTTTTTATTACTTGATATACCGTCAGAATTTTACTTCAGCGAAAAACTGTGATAAACCCTACTCACCCCCCCTCTAGGGTTAATCTAGATCCGACAGACCTAACCTCTGTGAGTATAGGAGGATTATCTGCCACTCACAGAGGAATACCAAGAGTACCCTACGTCCCCGAAAGCCGCGTGCTTCTTAACCCATCCCGTTGGAGCCTACAAGAATATCTAGATGGGCGTGCGCTCCTCTTTGTGTCTTTTGACACCCCGATGATCTACCCCTTATGGTTATTCATCCTCTAACGTATGGACTGGTCCAAGCGCCTCAGTTTTATATGTCATTAGACCCTATATCTAACCATTCTTTTACGCGCTTATCTCAACTCACCAGGTTTCTAGTTAACTTGATTATTCCAATTCATATTGAATTCTTATTCAAGTTACCAAGTTTCTCTTGCTTATTAATTTCAGTCATATAACTTAATTCATTCAAGTTTATTAATAAGCTTACAACATGTTATTCTCTAGAGTGTGGCCCAAGGTCTGTGATCCACAATCCTTTTTATATTCTTTTTTGATTTGAATAACATGTTTTACTTAATATGTAATTAAGTATATCAAATTCACATGTTTCCAATTAACATGTCACTTACCATTTATGATTAAATACAACTTATTTCATTTCATAAGTTTTCCTCATCATTTTTCCTTTAATCATAATTTCACTTTACGTCGTCAAAACAACTTACCGTTTTTTACTTATTAACTTAGTTCTATTAACTAAGGCCCATTAATAAGTTTCTCTACCCATTTATTATAACCTATGTTATAATTTCCCCTTGTCCCTAGGACAAGTCTAAACATGTTATTCTTACCAACAGGTTTAAGACCCCTAGACTACTTAATTTATAATTAAGTAAATATATTTTCCCCCCTTTTCTTAACTGGTTTCAGGTTTCCCTTTTTCTAATTACTTAATTTACAATTAAGTGTCACTTAACTTAATTCACCAGTTATCCCGTTCCCTTACTAGTTTATTATAACCTAAGTTATAATATTCACTTGTCCCTAGGATAAGTCTATTTATTATACAACATTTTCATTAATGTTATTTATTTATAATAGGTTGTTATCATTCCCCTTTTAAACTATTTACTGTTGTAAACCATTATTCTTCATTCACTGTAATATATGCTCCTTATTATATTAAGGAAAACACTTCATGCACCTTATCAGTTTGATATAAGGAATCAATGATTTATTTTCATAATGTTTTCCTATCCATATCCGTGGTAGCAAGTAATTTCTTTACTTTTTCTTTATTTATTGTGGCTTACTTGCAACAACGTTCTCAAAAATAAGTCATTTAGGGAAATACATCACTTTTTCCTCTTATCACACTAACTCAGTTCATTACATCCCTTCCTTTCTTATTTTCTGAGTTAGACATTTAATTACCATCCTTGTCATTTATTCATATCTTGTTATATACATATATATACATATATCTATATATAAGCACTAGACCTCTCACTTGTAGATGCTGGATTTGCCGGACGGGTCCGGGCAGACTTTTACCACAAGCTGACTTAACCTCGTGTTTTAGCACATGTTGTTAATTCTTTCACTTCGTCCTCTCACATTAGGTTCAACATTAGTGGCTGCTGGATATGCCGGTCGGGTCGTAGCAGACTTCCGCCACTAATGCAACCTAACCTCGTGCCATAAGTGTAGTTACAATTTCTAATTGTAATCCTAGGCATATTCATTTTCATTCAATCACTTATGTTCATATCAAATTGCGCTTCCAAATTAAAATCTCAAAACATAATATATGTTATGTGCCAAAATCCCATTACATGAAAATTTTAGACATATTATCCTTTTTACTGTAATATAGTTTACAGTAATCTAATTTACATGTCGTCCAATTTTTTCCTATATTTTGTCGCATGTCATTTTCAACATATGTTTAATTCTACTAGGACAAGTAAACATTCAATTGGGTAATTATTTTAACATGTCGTTCAATCAATAATATGTCCCAAGTAAAGCATGTAATTACAATCACTAAATTGGCTATTCATATCCTAACAAGTTTATTTTCTCCAACATGTAAGCATTCAATAACTTAATCAACATTTCAATTCGTTACAACAACAATTTATAATTAAATTGGCCATTTCATAATTTATTAAAAAGAAGAATGTTGAATATTCATAACATCATGTAAAGGCTATAGCTTAAACCCACTGACCTTTAAGCTTTCCCCAAATTTTGGATCTGATCCGTTCTATCATCCATGGTTTTCCTTTTTCCTTTAATTTGATTCACGACCTAACGACCATGGATTTATTATTCATAAAAAGAGAAGGGACAGAGAAATAATTTAAATAGATTGGTTCTTAGAGGTTTACCTTGCTTTTATGATTCAATATTCATTTTTATTAAAGTTGATTCCCTCTTCCAGATCTGAATTCATAATCCTCCTAGGCTAACATTTTAATTTCAGAATAGATTTGAGAAAAGAGAGAGGGAGCCATGGCAGAGCTCCATCATAGTTGCTAAATTATGATGTTTAGGGTTAGGTCTAGGGTCTTATTTATAGGTGCTTAAGACCTTATCCTACACGCAGCGCTGAGTCAGCATTGAACCCAGTTAAGAAAATAGTCCAGGTTCGCAGATGAATCTAGCCAAATCTTATCGTACACGCAGCGCTGAGTCAGCATTGGGTCATGCAAGATGTTTTGGCGTAGAAATTTGAATTTCGAATATTTGAATTGTTTTGGCGTAGAAATTTTATTTTCGAACTTTTGCATTTCTGGAATTTATTTAACTGTTTTATAAACATGAAATATTCTTATATGTGTACAATTCCTTTAACGACCATTTTATGCGTATATATACGCACAACTTTTGTTTTATTTTCAAAATTCAAACGATGTTGCACCGTTATTTGATTCTTGCCATATTTCATTGACTGTAGCCTTATCTTGAATTTTATCTTTCGTATACATATATTTCTGCATATATATATATACACACATATATTTTCTTTATTTCCTTATATGTACATTCATATCCTTTCAAATTTTGAATTTGTATACGTACATATATTTGCATGTTCAGTTAGCCCTTTCTAAAACAAAGATAAAAATTATGCCGCTGTCGGGGTTTGAACCCCCATCCTTCATGTTACAAATTCAATGCCTTAACCAGCTGAGCTATGAAGTCTTTTGTTAGTAAGTCTTAGAACCATGATAATTATTGTTCTCTCCTTACTTCTCTTTTTCATGTTAGTTACCATACTTAAATTAAACCATTGCATGGATCTTTTTCTTTTATTTTTCTTTTAATGTTAATGCACATGCAACATATTTACATTGCATGCAACCAATCCTTTCTTTCAATGCATGCATTACCTTTTTTTTCAGTGCATGTATTTATTACATGCAATCCTTATTTTATTCTTTATTTTATATTTTAATTTGTTTGTGTGTGTATATATATATATATATATATATATATATATATTTCTCTTGTGTATATACAAACTTCCAGGTTTAATAACTTCTTCATATGATGTACGTTTTACATAAACCAGCTGTCTATCTTGGCCAGAATTCCGAGATGGACGCAACGGCGCAGTCCATTTTACTTAATTCTCATTATTTAATTAAGTTATTCTTATTTTATTATCTTAAAAATACGGGGTGTTACATTCTCCCACCCTTAGGAAATTTCGTCCTGGAAATTTAATAAGGGTAAAATCAATTAACCCCTCGTATAATATACATCCATCATGCGTGCATCCAATTTTAGCAAACATTGTGCACTTGTGCCGAGTGAAGTACAACATAATAATGCACGTATGCCTAAGCGGTCCTATGTGTATGCAAATTTCTCAAAAATCCTTTTAAAATATGATGCTCACATTCTAGATATACTGGCAGTTCTGCATGAATGCAATATTTTGAAAATCAAAATGATTTTTCATCAAATTTTCCCACACTCTTACTAAGTAAGAGCATAGTTCATCCAGTTGTTGCACCACAATCCTACTAACCAACTTTATTTTTTCAAATTTCAGAAAAATCTAATTTTCTAAATTCGATTTCTTATGTTACAAAAAGGTGGAAAATGGAAAATTTCACGCCTTCCGTTTTTCTTTTATATAACTTTTTTCCAACCGTACTTGGATTTTATGAAACAATATATAAAGATTTCCTATTTTCCAATCCAAGCACATCCCACATAAGAAAATTTTCATTGTTATAGCTTTTTTTACGTCGTATCTTGCAAAAAAAAAATCAAATCGCAAAACTGGAGTAAATACGAACAACTATTTTCCTCAATCGGGTTTATGACTTGTTCTTACCTATAAGGTTAGTTCAGTCTCCTACTACAAGGTGCCAACATCCACTCTATTCTCATTTTCTACAACTTATTTTGTCCACCCAACAAAATTCTCTTTTAAATAATTTATCAAAAATAATTGTTAAAAGAATAAACTTCAAAACTTTCTTGATTAAATTTTTTTGTATGAAATATAACAAGAAAAACTAGCGGGCTATACATGCTCTATAATATGCACCTTTTACTGAGAGAATTTTACTTTAAAACTCAATATGTACTTCTTTACACATTTTAAAACTATAACTTTTAAGATTAAAACTTGAAAACACCAAAAACCATTTTTTTTCCAAATCTTTATTATCTCAAGTTCTTAAAAGTTAATAATGGGGTTAGACTCAAAGTGGGTTTCCAACTTCTCTAGGTTCTCCTAGATACTCCCCAAGGTCAATTCTCTCAACTATATATATTCCTAATCCATTTTTCTCTATTCTACCTTTTCCAATTTGTAAGGTTTTACTGCCAAACCCACTAACCCAAAATACAAATCATATGGGATTTACTTTCCTTTCATACAAAGTATATGGTACACATCCCAACCAAACTTCCTAAGGGCCTCAAATTTCCTTATTTATTCCTTTAGTGTACAAAACAAACATCCCATTTCATACATATTATACTCTTTCTATTTAGTGGGTTCCTCTATGGATCTAGATATATATATAATATATTTATATTTATAAAAATTCAAGTACGTTCACTTACTATTTATATCTGAATCCTTAACCTAAGCTCTGATGCCAGATGTGACAACCCCAATTTCGAGAAATCGATTTTTTTTTTTAAATTCCGATCTATCGAAATGCGGATTGGTTTGCCCTGGTATCTTACAGAAAAGACAGAGACAAAACATTTCAGAGCTCAAAAAAAATTCTTACAGCGGAAAGGATAAAATATAGTATAATCAAAACATAGCCTTAGCGTATTATTAATACTGCCTAACCAGTATCCAAAGCTGTCATGTCTCTGCCACAATCTAACCTGCGAGTATGTTATGAGGAGGGGGTTAGAACACAAGTTCTGGTGACTGGATTTAAACTATACACTTTGTATAATCTTACATATACCGTTCAATCATATTTTCTTATTTATTAGGTTACTTGGGTTAACAGCACTCAAGGCTTACACACACGTCGTACCCATTTACTCCCTAATAGATTAACCTAATACAGTGTATATGTAGCTATCCCCAACTAAGGTACACCCCATGCTACCCTACTCGCACGGTCTCCACCGTATCCTCGCAGGAATATAGTACTCCCTAATCCTATGCCCGAATGTCGTACGGATTTCTGTATATATGTCAATGCTACGTATAAAAAGAACCACCACTTCTATATTACGTAAGCGCTCGGACTGCCATCTTTGAACCATTCCATCGAATTAGGTTCCATCCTCGAATAATGCCCTCTAGTCTTATGATACACCACCCAGAGCGACATGAGTGTACCTAAACTTTCCCACATACGTCTCGTCAATCGTTCTCAATGTTTATTGCATATGTTCTCTATATGTGTGCGCCCGAGTCCCGTGGCAGGGCTAATCAAGAAACACGAAACTCAGTGGGGAGCTTTCAGATATATGTCGATTGCAGATGCTAAGGTCTGCTTTTACAGTGGCTATGGTCCCACTAGACCCCTCCCTCAACTAATGAAAGGCACCCAAGAATATCAAGATTGAGAACTTAACCCCGACCCCTATGCCCTTCAAACCTATTGGCCAACCTCACCCGTAACTAGATTGCAAAGTATATGGTCTTTTGGAGTTCTCCGCCTTTCCGCTTTACGTACTGACTAAAGATGGTAGGCAGACGACGAGTTGCTATCACAGAGCACTAACTGGTCTCGCCGAATCACGCTGGTCCATCTTAGTCTTTTGATTGCCCATCATTATTGCAATCAAGGAATACGCATTGGTTCACCTACGCAGACCTAACCTCTGTGAGTACAGGTGGATCATCTTTCACTCACAGAGGAATACCAAGAGTACCCTACGTCCCCGGAAGCCGCGTGCTTCTTAACCCAGCCCGTTGGAGCCTACAAGAATATCTAGATGGACGTGCGCTCCTCTTTGTGTCTTTTGACACCCCAATGATCTACCCGTTATGGTTATTCATCCTCTAACGGATGGACTGGTCCAAGAGCCTCAGTTTTATATGTCATTAGACCCTAGTTACGCGCTTGTCTCAACTCACCAGATTTCCAGTTAACTTGGTTGTTCCAATTCATATTGAATTCTTATTCAAATTATCAAGTTCTCTTGCTTATTAATTTCAGTCATACAACTTAATTCATTTAAGTTTATTAATAAGCTTACAACATGTTATTCTCTAGAGTGTGGCCCAAGGTCTGTGATCCACAATCCCTTTTATATTCTTGTTTGATTTCAATAACATGTTTTACTTAATATGTAATTAAGTATATCCAATTCACATGTTACCAATTAACATGTCACTTACCATTTATGATTAAATACAACTTATTTCATTTCATAAGTTTTCCTCATCCTTTCTCATTTAATAATAATTCCACTTTACGTCGTCAATACAACTTACCTTTGTTTACTTATTAACTTAGTTCTATTAACTAAGGCCCATTAACAAGTTTCTCTACCCATTTATTATAACCTATGTTATAATTTCCCTTTGTCCCTAGGACAAGTCTAAACATATTATTCTTACCAATGTGTTTCAGACTCCCAGACTACTTAATTTATATTGAAGTACAATATAATTTCCCCCTTACTTAACTGGTTTCAGGTTTTCCCCTTTTCTGATTACTTAATTTACAATTAAGTGTCACTTAACTTAATTCACCACTTATCCCATTCCCTTACTAGTTTATTATAACCTAAGTTATAATATTCACTTGTCCCTAGGACAAGTCTATCTATTATACAACATTTTCATTAATGTTATTTATTTATAATAGGTTATTGTCATTCCCTTTTAAACCATTTATTGTTGTAAACCATTATTCTTCATTCACTGTAATATATGTTCCTTATTATATTAAGGAAAACACTTCATGCACCTTATCAGTTTGATAGAAGGAATCAATGATTTATTTTCATAATGTTTTCCCGTCTAAATCCATGGTAGCAAGTAATTTCTTTATTTTTTCTTTATTTATTGTGGCTTACTTGCAACAACGTTCTCAGAAATAAGTCATTTAGGGAAATACATCACTTTTCCCTCTTATCACACTAACTTGGTTCATTACATCCCTTCCTTTCTTATTTTCTGAGTTAGACATTTAATTATCATCCTTGCCATTTATTCATATCTTGTTATATACATATATATACATATATATATAAGCACTATACCTCTCACATTAAGCGTATACTTGTGGACGTTGGATTTGTCGGGCGGGTCCGGGCAGACTTCTACCACAAGCTGACTTAACCTCGTGTCTTAGCACATGTTGCTAATTCTTTCACTTAGGCCTCTCACATTAGGTTCAATGTTAGTGGCTGCTGGATATGCCGATCGGGTCCGGGCAGACTTCCGCCACTAATGCAACCTAACCTCGTGCCATAAGTGTAGTTACAATTTCTAATTGTAATCCTAGGCATATTCATTTTCATTCAATCACTTATGTTCATATCAAATTGCGCTTCCAAATTAAAATTTCAAAACATAATATATGTTATGTTCCAAAATCCCATTACATGAAAATTTTAGACATATTATCCTTTTTACTATAATATAGTTTACAATAATCTAATTTACATATCGTCCAATTTTTGCCTATATTTTGTCGCATGTCATTTTCAACATATGTTTAATTCTACTAGGACAAGTAAACATTCAATCGGTAATTATTTTAACATGTCGTTCAATCAATAATATGTCCCAAGTAAAGCATGTAATTACAATCACTGAATTGGCTATTCATATCCTAACAAGTTTATTTTCTACAACATGTAAGCATTCAATAACTTAACCAATTCAACATAGGAATTTCCTGACATATTCATATCAACATTTCAATTCGTTACAATAGCAATTTATAATTAAACTGGCCATTTCACAATTTATTAAAAAGGGGAATGCTAAACGATATTCATAACATTATGTAAAGGGTATAGCTTAAACTCACTCACCTTTAAGCTTTCCCCAAATTTTGGATCTAATCCGTTCTATCATCCATGGTTTTCCTTTTCCCTTTAATTTGATTCACGACCCAACGACCATGGATTTATTATTTCATTAAAAGAGAAGGGAAAGAGAAATAATTTAAATAGATTGGTTCTTAGAGGTTTACCTTGCTTTTATGATTCAATAATCTTTTTTATTAACGTTGATTCCCTCTTCCAGATCTGAATTCATAATCCTTCTAGGCTAACATTTTAATTTCGGAATAGATTTGAGAAGAGAGAAAGAGGGAGCCATGACAGAGCTCCAGTATAGCTGCTGAATTATGATGTTTAGGGTTAGGTCTAGGGTCTTATTTATAGGTGCTCAAGACTTTATCGTACATGCAGCGCTGAGTCAGCATTGAACCCAGTTAAGAAAATAGTCCAGGTTCGCAGATGAATCTAGCCAAATCTTATCGTACACGCAGCGCTGAGTCTGCATTGGGTCCCACAAGCTGTTTTGGCGTAGAAATTTGAATTTCGAATGTTTGAATTGTTTTGGCGTAGAAATTTGATTTTCGAATTTGTAGAATTTATTTAACTGTTTTATTCACATGAAATATTCTTATATGTATACAATTCCTCTAACGACCATTTTACGCTTATATATATACGCACAACTTTCGTTTTATTTTCAAAATTCAAACGATGTTGCACCATTATTTGATTCTTGCCATATTTCATTGACTGTAGCCTTATCTTGAATTTTATCTTTCGTATACATATATTTCCATATATATATATATATATATATTCTCATATATATACATATATTTTCTTTATTTCCTTACATGTACATTCTTATCCTTTCAAATTTTGAATTTGTAAACGTACATATATTTGCATGTTTAGTTGGCCTTATCTAAAACAAAGATAAAAATTATGTCGCCGCCGGGGTTCGAACCCCCGACCTTCATGTTACAAATCCAATGTCGTAACCAGCTGAGCTATGAAGTCTTTTGTTAATAATTCTTAGAACAATGATAATTATTGTTATCTCCTTACTTGTCTTTTTCATGTTGGTTACAATACTTAAATTAAACCATTGCATGAATCTTTTTCTTTTAATTTTCTTTTAATGTTAATGCACATGCAACATATTTACACTGCATGCAACCAATCCTTTCTTTCTTTCAATGCATGCATTACATATTTTTTTCAGTGCATGTATTTATTACATGCAATCCTTATTTTATACTTTATTTTATATATTAATTTGTTTGTATATATATATAAATATATAAATATATATATATATATTTCTCTTGTGCATATACAAACTTCTAGGCTTGATAACTTCTTCATATAATGTACGTTTTATGTAAACCAGGTGTCTATCTTGACCAGAATTCCAAGACAGACGCAATGGCACAGTCCGTTTTTTTACTTAATTCTCATTATTTAATTAGGTTATTCTTATTTTATTATCTTAAAAATACGGGGTGTTACATCAGGCAAGGTCGAGACTTGGGCTGTTATCGGAGCCCTCTTCTGTCGTTGGAAAGCAATGTCACACTCTATGTCCCATGAAAATGCCAAATTCTTCTAGTCAGCCTGGTGAGAGGGGCTGATATCTCCGCGAAGTCCTTAATGAACTTCCTATAATAACCTACCAACCCAAGAAAGCTTCTCACCTCGGTTGCATTTTTAGGAATCTGCTGATCTTGCACTGCAACCACCTTGGTGCGATCTACAGCTATCCCTTCTTTGGAGACTACACGCCCTAAAATTCTCACCTCTTTTCTCCAAAAATGGCATTTGGAGAACTTTGCCTTAATATGATGGTCATAGAGAGTTTTCAAAACTTCTCTCAAATGTTGGGTATGCTCTTCCTCACTCTTAGAGAAGATCAAAATATCATCAACGAAAACTACGATGAATTTGTTTAGGAACTCCCGAAACACCGTACTCATCAAATCAACAATATAGGAGGGTGCATTTGTCAACCCAAAAGGCATAACTAGCCATTCAAAGAAACTATCTGGAGTTCTGAAAGCAGTCATATCTATGTTGTTCTCAGCCACCCTCAACTGATGGAACCCCGTAGCCAGGTCCAACTGAGAAAATACCGAGGCACTAACAAGATGATCAAATAAATCATCAATCCTCAGAAGTGGGTACATATTCTTCTTGGTGAGCTTATTCACTACTCTATAATAAACACACAGACGAAGTGAATCATCCACTTTAGTTGCGAATACTACTGGAGCACCCCATTCCGATATGCTTCGTCTGATAAACCCTTTCTCAAGTAGCTCCCCTACTTGCTTACTCAGCTCGCTCCTCTCCCTTGGAGCCATGTGGCGCACTGGTAATGTAACTGGCTTTGCATTGTCCACTAGATATATGCGGAAGTGAATTTCATGCCTTGGAGGTAAACCCCGTACCTCATCAAAAACATCGGAATAATCTCGAACCACTGGAACATATTGCAAATCATCTATGGATGCATCTAGAGACTCTAGGAAGCTAAGCATAACAGAACCTTGAGGCTCTCAAGAAACTTCGAGGGTCTTCCCATGACAGGTCAGGAGTCTAACAACCCTCCTCTTACAACCCAGAATGGCCCCATACGTGATAAGCCAATCCATTCCTAGAATCAACCCATAGCCCATAAACCCGAGCACATACGCATCGCATTCAAATTCGATGCCTAACATAGATATTTTCAAACCCCGACAAATTATCGATAAATGAGTCAAACCACCAATGGGTTTTGAAACAACTACGGGATCTACTACCATACTAGCAACTATGTGATAACCCGTAACTTCCCCGTGAAGGAAAGCACGGATTACCTTGAGAACACGACAAAATAGAACGCAAACAGAAGAACATTTCATTGTTAATTACAACAACTCCATCAGAATACAAGAATATACAGAGTATGAATAAATAAAATACATTCGATAAATATCAGAGATTACAATAAATTACATAGCAGCAGAAAAACTATACAAAACACAACTAGAAGTAATACAAGGATACAGAGCTTTCCGAGCATCGTTCCAGCTGTAAATCAGGATCCTGTGAATATAAATCTGCAAAACCGAAACTACTAGCTGCCCGTGTGGAAAATAGGGGCACCCAGAGTTCAGGTTGAACCAATAAACTCAAGGTCAGCCATGTGACTGGTGTGAGAAATAAAACAGTTATTAATCTTTATTTTAAAGTTCGGTAAATCAAGGGACCACGCCGTATAACACGGAACGGGTTTCCTCCCAAGAATACCAGTGCATAAAACAAACAGCGCAATGCTAAATAAAGAAAAATGAAGCTATTTTATGACCCAGGTCCCATCACACAATGCAACGCAAGCCAGAGGATGGGGTTTTTACCTTATAATAGCCAAAGCATGCTTGATACGTTTAAAACACATTATTTTGATATTACTATAAGTGTATAGTGTCAAAACAATTTCAATCATAAATATCAATCATAGGCGGCATGAATGACCCATACCACTATGTCGCCATACTAGGTTCTACAAATAAAACTGCAATATCACGTATTGGAAATTGGATTTCCGTCATGAGTTGAGGTAAGGGGCAAGCTCCTCTCCGTTCGAGACACTCTAGCAAATGTCTCAGGACCCCACTATGATCCTTGGAATCGGTTGGGCCGGTCCTCACCTAACTTTGGAGGATTAGTTATTCCTGAACACACGTTTCCCGGTCCTATAGGACCTATATAATGGTCTGTACATCGGGTCACATAGTGCCAGTTAGCGACCATATATTCGAGGCGCCTCGCATTCCAGCAACCACACAGGTGAAAAGTATATATAAATGTCAGTCAGTTTAAGCACTTACACCACCACTAGCTAGAAAGAAACGTTGTGTTCTCTCAACGGTCCGTATCCCGTTTTTGACTCATACCAAGGTGTGAGGCTCGCGAATTCATGCTATACACAAAGCTATGCCACACAGGATGTGCTTTGATCATCAACCACAAGACTTTGCTTTTCAACAGAAGCCTTGATCATTTGCCACTTAGGCGTACCACACAGGCAATTCACTCCATGCGACTGATGTCCATCGATATATAAATGATAATATTTCCAAAACGTTATATTTTGAAATCACTTCCTTTTCTATATTCATTATAAAAACGAATATAATCGATATAAATATCGCTCACGTCAAAATGGCGCATCTCTAATCAACACGGCTTTATATATTTCAATAACTTCGTTATTCTATTCGACAAATGAATGTTTATTCTATTCAACACATGAATCTATATTTCTTTCAACACATGAATATTCTCAACACATGAGCGTCGTCCACACATGACTATTTATATTATAATATTCTTTATTTTCCCAATTGGAATGAGGCCCAATCAATCACCATATAATGTTAATTATATGGATTCCATACAACACATGTATATAAATAGCAACGATAAATAATCAACCATCATCCAAAGTGCACTACACAACTGCATAAGCATTAAATATAAATAATTAACGCTTACACAGTCTTTCGACCAATCGATCGACATACTATTAAATAATTGGGATTAGTGTACACCAAATATCATCCCAACACCCATGTGGGGTTTCAAATCAACAAACACATATTTTTATTGGTGCAGTTGGGCGATGTGTAAAATTTATCGTCCCAATCAATATCCTTCAAATAGGTGTACATAAACAAACCGTCCGGTTTGTAAATGAATATTTATTTATTCACATTCACGTTAAAAATTATATTTTTAACGATAATTAATTTATTCCAACCATCAACATTTTATTTACTTCACATCAACATCACAAACAAATTTCACAACACATTAAATAAGCATACAAGCCGTCCATGGTCTGTGGACGACGGGTGTCGGGTGCTGCTAAGCACCGTCTACATCCTAGTATATATTTTTAACTAGAAAAGAAGATTTAAAGTGAGAAGTTCTCACAGAGGGTTCCACTCCGCCGTGCTTTACTTTTGAACCGCTGAACCGTCTGGATTTGTTTGAAATTCCAATGCAGTCCTTTTCACACTGTTCAAATAAAAATTATATTTTTATTGCTTCATTTCAATAAATAAAAATCATATTTTTATTTCTACTTCATATATTTTTACAACGTTTCTTTCTATATAAAAATTATATTTTTAACCTTCTACAATATAAAAGATTGTATTTTTATACTTCTACAATATAAAAGATTATATTTTTATATTTCACATATGATAAAAATTATATTTTTATTATTTTCATAATATAAAAATCATATCTTTCACTCGCTATGTTATTATATATTTTATAAAAACAATTTTAAAACAATGTCATATTTTTCAAAACCATGCAAATTTCATTTTAAAAGCAAGGCAAATTCCATTTTAAAAATCGAATCCTTACAGTTCTTAAAATCATATCATTTCAGTTTAAAAATCATATCTTTCCATTTAAATATAAAGAACATATTTTTATGATGCTATTTATAAAATAAATAAATAAATAATTGTATATTTTCATTACTGATTTTTGCCCTATGCATTTACGCCTTTAAAACTAATTTTAATAATGTTTTTAACCTAAGTAAAATCGGATTTAAAAATAAAATAATATAAAAACTCACCTAGACATTGTAAAAATCCGATCTTTGCTGTGGAGGGGTTCACGTCGACCTTGGGGGGGAAGTGGGGGAGATGCGCAGGTCGCGATGGTGGTGGGTGGGGTCGGAGCGTCGGCCTGGTGGTGGAGTTTAATGGGTGAGGCGGATTTTTTTGGGTTTGTGGTCTCATGGAAGAGGAGGGCGCGGAGGAGATGGAGGAGGGGGAAGGTTGAACGAAGGGGGAGGTGCTCGGAGGAGCGACGGGCGGTCAACGACGAGGAAGGGGGGCGCAAGATCGAGAGGCGCAGTGTTTTTCTTTTTTTATTCTAAATCGTGAATGAGAAGGGGGGTATAAAAGGGTTTTATATAATATTTTATATTTTATTTTATTTTAAATTTCAAAAAGTAACTTTTCATTTCGAACTCGAAACGAATTACCCCCATTCCGAACACAATGGGATATGTATCGTAAGCTGATTCGATCATTTCGATCAGTTTTCGTCAAAATCAAAATATAACTCTATATATTGAATTTGAACGCGCATTTCAATTTACTGGGGTCGCATACTAACCAGAAAAATTCCAGAAAAATATTTTCTAGCTTCGTGTTGACGATACGGTCCTAACAAAACTAATTTCGTTAAATTATGAGACCGTTTGAAAAATGGCCATTTTCCAGTCGATTAAAATCAACTAAAACTGGTCAAACGCGTTTTCCTTTGCCACTCTCACATATTGATTCGAAAAATTACGAAATTTGAAACCTAGCAATCATTTGACATCGCGGATCCAACAAAAGTGGTTTCACCGAAATCCGAGGTCGTTTGCAAAATGGCTATTTTTAAGGGCCAGAATTCCATAGCGACTATTCAGAATTTCAGCTGGGCATATCTTTTGATCCCCGCTATGAAATTTTGATTTTTCGGATTCGTTGGAAAGATATTCTCAATTAGATTCTAATATTTTTGGTTTCACTAAAATCCGGTTTATTTTGCACCCGGTACATTCATTTGAAATTTGAAATCGAATTTTCAAATTACCGCGCCATTTTCAATTCCTTTTATAATTTAAAATAAATATTTATCTTCTAATGACGATCTATATAAATATACACGTTTTAATTCTATTCAAAATAAATTTCTCGTCGATATTATTTAAAATAATTCATTTTAAATATTCAAAATTCAATAAAATTGCCAAAATAAAAATTTTAAATTGGCTCGCATTTCCGGGTTGTTACAAACTAAGTGTAGAGATTCAACTATAGAACTAGATATAAATGAGTGTGAAGCACCAAAATCAAAAAGTGTTCTAATTGGATGATTTGAAAGAGAAACTAGACTTTCTACGGAAAATTTTCTACCTCTTTCAGTAGCACTGATCGCGAGAGCATGCACCTGCCCTCAAGAAGTCCCTGCTCTTTGACCTTGTCCCTGCAATCCCTGTTTCTTCGGGCACTCTTTAGAAAAGTGTCCGACTCTCCGCAATTAAAGCAATTGGCCTTCCTCCTCTTACAATCTTTGATCAGGTGACCCTCTTTTCCACAATTGTGACATTTTCTCTTATCCTTGCCATTATCATCTTTCCCTCCTTTCTTCTGCTGTTGTTGCTGTTGTTGCTATTGTTGCTGCCCTTTCTTGGGTTACACCTTATTCTGCGATGTCCCCTCAGCTCTTGTTTCCTTCTTTTCTCCCACGTCCTGCTCATGCATTAGGGTCATGTCAACAAGCTTTTCAAAGGTGGCCCCCATTGGAATATGCGACATAGATAAACCTTGCAGAGGCCCATTCAGTCCTTTAGCAAACCGCAAAGCCTTTTTGTGTGGTGTATCCACCAACTCTAGCCCGAACCTTGCCAGCTGGTTGAACTTGTTCACATACTCTTTTACCGTCAAATTCCCTTGTTTGAGTGTTAAGAACCTCTCCATCTGTATGCTTCTCTCAACTTGGGAAAGAAATTTCATTTCGAACCTCTGTCTAAAATCTTCCCAAGTTTCCACTGGACGTCCAGCTTAGGTGATTTCCCACCAAAATGAGGCTTTGTCCTTTAACAGCTAAGCAGCTAACTGGATCTTTCTTCGATCCTCCACTTCAAAGATTACGAATAAGTCCTCGGTCTCCTTAAGCCAATTACGAGCTTCTACGAATGTCTCGTTCCCATGGAATGGCCTTCCTCCCATAGCCCGGAAGTCTTTGCAGATCTTGGCAAAGTTGTCAGCTTTTGGAGGGGGAGGAGGAGGAGGAATGACTGGTGCAGCTGGGGGAGGAACATCTCTTTGGCCTTCAGCCGGCGCTGTGGCCTCCAAATATCTACGGAACCATCCGGGTATTGTGACGCCCTCTGGGATATTAGGGGTGCTTTGTTCCCCAGACATGCTGAAAAAAAGGGAAAAGGAAGAAATTTAGATAAAGGACCGAAGGACACTACATATGGCTTTTTGGGGAAAGTTTTTCAAAATAGGCTTTTCTTTTGGAAATACTTTCTTTTAAAACCTTTTTGAAAATAATTTCCAAAAACTTTTATCTAATCTGGTAACCTTCAGCTCTGATACCAAGTGTGACACCCCACGTCTGTTAATGTCACTCACTAAGGGAATGCATTAAGTTTCGCGAAGCGTATAGGTAAACAGACACAGAATAATTACAAGACAGATATAAATAAGGCAGTAGTGGAAAATTTAAATTTTTATTTCAACCATAAAGCATAATATCGTGGTCCATAATTTCATAAGTCACAAAAACCATTACAATAAAATAACTTCTATCTTGCATCATCAGAGTACGTAAGAATATGAAAAGCATAATTTTCCCCAAATTAAAAGAGTTAAGCCATAGTAGAGACAAGAACTTGAGCCATACTTCAGAAGTATTTCCTAGCAAGATGATATCTTAGTCCTGATTAAGTCTGAGTGTTTCTTCCCTGAGATCCGGGGGGGTGGGACGGTAGAAAGATGGAGAAACAACAGGATCAGACATAAAGTCTGGCGAGTCTAGTTACTTTTAACCAGTAGATAAATAAAAGCAACATGATAGGCATATAATGTGGATAAGGGAGAGATTACTAAATAAATGGAAAGTGTGACAAGGTAAGCAAGATAAGGTGTATGTGCCTCACTAATGATTACTCTGCACTACTACTAGTATAACTGAAATAAGATGATCCCTTCCACTATAAGTTGGTAGGCTTAGGTCGTACGTCTAAGCATACCCTAACCCCTACCCTAATTGATCGGCTCCGTACTCCATAGATATCCTGTGTTGGCCCCAAAGTAGGAGGTATCACTTCCTAAAGTGGCAACCCAAGATGTGCACAACCATATCTACCAGTGTCACGGTCGTCTTAGCCCCCTCTGCCCGGCCCATGCACGCACATGTCCCCGGTCGGTTTGCGCCGCCCACATTGTCCGTCTCGTTTGGATCTCTTAAAATTAATCAGTAAGCGTGCCCCTTCTCTGCCTAGTACGGAGTTCTTTACTTGATACCAACTTCAGGTTACTGACTGAAATGGGTCCCACGCAATATGATACAAGCTCTCCCCCTTGTCTTGTATCCCCACTAGGTTTTCCACTGACTATGTATACCCTTAGGTGTCTTTAATTACATAGCCCTATACCATTTATGCTTACCCTAAAGGGTGTCTTTAATACATAGCTTCATTACATTATCTACCGATTATGCATACCACTAGATGTCTTTAATTACATGACCTTATTGGGTTAAGTTCGTGGGCCTATATATAAATATTACCCACCCCCTCTAATTTACTTAACCCACCCACTACCCATCCAATTTTACTTAACCCTAACTTAAGTTCATAATCATACAATCTTTAAATTAGGATAAGTAGTCCAATTCAATACCATGTCTAATTATGGTTATAATAGGCTAGACATCCCATATTAGAACTACAACGTGTGGATGATGGATACGCCGGTCGGGTCCAGGCAGTCTTATTCCACAGTTGGGCCTAACCTCTTGTCATAGCCCGATTCGTATTTACGTAGTTAGACCTCGCATATTAGGTTCATTATTAGTGGCTGCTGGATATGCCAATCGGGTCCAGGCAGACTTCCGCCACTAATACAACCAAACCTCGTGTCATAAGTACAATTATAATTCCTAATTGTAATTACTAAACATTCCATTTTTAATTAATTAATCAATTAATTAATCCTTTCCTTTTATAGGTGTCAATACCTATTTTGCCCAATAATTTGAATTACATGTCCATATATGTTCATATTCAAATTATGCCATTTTTAACTCTTTTTCCCCCATTCCTTAACTAGCGCCCTCACAAAATTGGCAACATGCCTAGGCTAGATAATATCCTGGTCATAAACGATAATAGGGAAATAACTAAAATGATCATCTTGGCATCAACATAAACTTGTATGATAACAAGGTGAACATACATACTGCCATGGACATGAAATTGTCATCATAACAACGTGATGATTTAGATCACATAAAATAGATCTAACATGATAACATAAGGTGACAATTTAGATCACATAAAATAGATCTAACATGATAACATAAGGTGATATTCTAGATCTATCTAACAGTTTCAATGTCCACATAAATTAGATCTACTAATTTAGAAATAGATCTACACACCTACACATCATATTATGTCACAAAGGTTACAATTAATATAAAGGTTTAGGTCCAATTCTAACCAATTCAAGGTGACATATGTTCATGATTTACATAAGTGATTAGATCCGTCTAATGATATGACTGTCCAAATAAACAGATCTATATTAATCGTAATACAGTTACAAACCATGATCTACAATAGAACAATCACAATTCAACTGTATCTAGAGAAATAGATCTATCATAACATAGCATATGATTTAACACTTACATAGAATCATACTTTACAACATATCCAAGTCATAGTCTTTCACAATTTACTTTCATTTATCTAAACCTAAATGTAATCTAGAAACTCACAGCGTTAGGTTTAGAGAATTGAGAAAAACGGATCTAGAATTCTGAATTTGATTTGCAAAGTATGTTATTGTAGAAAAATGGTTCAGTTCGCACTCCAGCAGCATATGGCCTCCATGACTTCTAATGAAGAAAATATGAGAAATAGCCACATATTTGTAGGTGCAGAGCCCTATGAAACTCACTACCACCTAAGGCCTAGGGGTGTCGACACCCCTGTGGGTGGGTCGACACCCCTCTAGGGGGGTCAACCCCCTAGAGCGGGAATTTTTGCGCTCTATGGAATTTTTAGAATTTGAATCTTTCTGAATAAAATTCTGACTCATCTCTGACTCTTACGTATGTATATAATTTTTCTGCACATATACAAACTTAAAACCCTCATAACTTCCTCATATGGTGTCCGTTTTACACAAACCAAATGTCTATCTTGACCAGAATTTCGAGACGGATGCAATGGTGCAGTACGTTTCCTCTAATTTTAAATATTAAATTAATTATTATTTAATTTATCCTCTTTTAGTGTCGGTACAAATTCGGGGTGTTACAAATCCTATACTGACTAGTATTACCCATTCCGTTTGGTTGATTTAATGACCAAACTTATTCGTAAATCAATTTATACCTACGAGATCATAAAACCTATACAGAAATTGCTTATACAACAAACCAAAGGTCTAATTATTAATTTCTAACTAGATTTTATTTTTGAAAAGACAGTTATAAATAATGAATTAAATTGGTCATTGGCAATCTTAAATATTAAACATCAATTCAAGCAATCAATCAAGCACGAATTTACATGATGATATGCCCAGAGAAAAAAACCTACGTGCTTTTGCTACACAAATCTGGTTACAAAGAGGATCAGTGAACACTTGAAGATTTCTTATGTGGTACAAATGCTATGCCTAAATTGTGTCCGCTTAGATATCTAGTACAAGAATGTAACTCAACCACCAACTAACCATATTCCGAAATAGATAAGATACAGTCAAAAATGTCCAAAGACTACATGATTGGGAATTAGAGATTCCAAATAAAAGAAAGCAAAAGGATGAATACTCATAATTCCCATGAATATACAATTATCATGTAGGGTATCACTGTAGAGAATAAGGTTGTTTATGAGCGTTCATCCATGAATTTTGTTTTAAAGGATTACTGATACGTCAATTAATGTGCTAAAATTCTCTTTACTCTACTATAATTGACATGAATTTTGCTTTAAGCGATATCTAATACATTGGTTAATGTGCTAAAATTCTCTTTACTCTAGTGGAATTGACATAAACAACCCTGACTCACAACAAAACTACAGTAGCTCTAATAATAGTTCAAAACAACAAATGATATAATACAAAACACAGAATCCTCAAAATATAAAATATACAGTGCAGAAACTCGATGTAAGGTTGAAATAAATATATTGATACATGAAATGTCACACAATGGCGCAAAGATCATCTAACCCTACTAAAAGTTACACAAATTTTCCCGAAGGCCAACAAAATGGCATTGAGGCCCACTAACGATACGAAAGCCCACAAATTGTAAAACAAATGAAACAAAGGCCAAAAAATGACACGAAGGTTTAACACTTGAATGAATGCACATACAATGGCACAAGGCACACAAAATGGGACAAAGTCCATAGAATGGCACAAAGTCCCCACAAAAGGCGCATAGGCCAGAGAATGGCACAAGGAACACAAATTAGCATAAATCTCGCAAGATGGCCTGAAGGCCCAAATAAGGATATGAATGCCCAATAATTGCAGGAAGTCCTGAATAATGTCACAAAGGCCCAAAGAACGACCTTAAAAGTCCATGAAACGAAGTCCGTAGAGCAAGTGCATTGCACAAAGCTATTTGGTTCAGGTTGCTACTAACCCATCTCCCAACAATTCGAAATCAATCGCCAAACACTACACAAACGAGTCAAGAAGTGTCATATACTCCCGGGTAACAAATAGTCAAGTAATGAATGTGTGTTCCATACCGTAGGGGTTCACCCAATCATTTGCTATAGGCTAGTAAACTCCATTCAAGTACATAAGAGATTTAATGGAGCAAATTTAAGAATAAACCGGTAAAATAAATGCAAGTGTCTCATACCACATATTTAACTAAACTATTTGGATCAATTCCTCATTTGATTTAAGACGCAACATTACATAATAATTTATTTGAGATCATTCTTAGAAGACAATTATTAATTCACAAACTAACATATATATATATAGGCAAGTTCAATGGCACCCCTTTAGCCTCCCTCTTTTCCACCATAAGCGAAAGGAGAAAGGGGGAACTTGTGGTGGAAAATAAGGGGATGAAGGGGTGCCCAACTGTTTGGGGGTGTCATTGAACACTTACCATATATATATATATATATATATATATATATATATATATATATATATATATATATATATATATATATATATATATATATATTGTGCGTGTTTTAAAGTCTTCTGACAATCCCTTTGCATATACACACATAAAGATCATTGAAAACCTTTATTTCAAGTTAGTTTAAGTTGTTATTATTGTGTAAGTAATACTTAATCAATATGATTTCAAAATATATATGTATTAAAAGAAATTGGTTATACAATTTTAGGTAAATCCCTTACAATTTAAATGCTACACTACACCAAAAAAATTAATTTTTCACGTCTTTAGGCCGTGGTAAAAAAAATTCCGCCACGGCTTTGAGTCGTGGCAAAAAGATCAGAGATAAAAGTTTTTCCATGACTCGAAATCGTGGCAGAAAAAAATCAACCACAACTCACAACTGTGACAAAATACTACTCAACCATCGCTGTTTTTTTTAGAATCACAACTAGAAGCCATGGTAGAGCTCCACTCGGCCACGACTCCAAACCATGTCAAATTTGTCTTCATAATATATATGTGTATATATATACATATATAATGAATCTGAGTTGATGGCTTAAAATGAATTGGAAATGTCATATTTAGATATGTGTGTGTGTATAGAGTGATCAACAAAATAACAATGTTGACCACTCAAAATGAATCTAAATTGATATGTTTTTCTAACAAACTATACTAACTAATAAGAAAGGACTAAAATCACGAAAGTTAAAGTGAATGACTCAACAAGGCTAACCTCGCAAACTAGAAGTCATAGAAATGATAAAAGCATAATGTTAGATCCAAAAGTGGCTCTAACACCCGAATGTTCTAATATGCAGAGATTAATATCAGGAAAAATGCAAGAAAAGCAGAAAAGGCACAAGATTTATAGTGGTTCGACGTTAACGAGCCTACGTCCACTTTATATCTATGATTATACTTAAGATTCGAGTACAATCAACAATTTGTCTCTCAACCTCACTTTTACAGTGCTGATTCACTCAGTAAATTCAATACAGCCCTGAATAGGAATAATGGAGATAAGATAATGGTGGAATCATAGCTCAGAATTACCAAAAAAGATCCTGAAAAATGCCAAGTTCTGGGCTATTTATAGGTGATATCTGCAGGCGGATAACAGTCATACGTGGTACAAATCCTGAGAATATCGGATCGAACCGTAGCTTGATGAAGAAATGGTCAGTTGTAGACAGGTGTCGTGAGATCCGAGCCTTTCGGATCGTGGAAGACCAATTCGCTACTCTTGCTCTTTGGCTTCTGGAGTTGGATCGTGGAAATGGTTCAGGTGTGGACGGATCGGGTCGACATAATGCACCACGAGCTGGGTTGTGGTAGTAGCTCCACGATCTGCAGGGAGCAAGGGGGACCATGAACCAAAAATGAAGAGGAAATCAGGACCGGATCCAGATGACTTCTCAAATGATGCTTCGCATTGGACTTGCGTATGTATCTTGGTGGCTGGATTCAAAAGCTAGCCAACATTTTGCCCCCTCGAAGTATGTTTTATCAAGGATGGAACATGCTTCGAAAGTACTGAGCTATTTTTTCATGAAGCGATGTGAATCGAAAGTCGTGTTTGTCTGAAATGTCGTACTGCTTCAGGAAGTTGTGTCCTTTAAATAGTATAAATGCAGGGTTAAATCATCAATTATTTCTTTGTTCATCGACCACTTTTCAACTCTTGAATTTCAAAAGACATTCAGCCTGTCAAGTAAGTTTTTTTTGTTCGAATCATGGGAACGCATCGTGGTTTGTGAATATGGAATTTACCATGGAGCCATCAGCCGAGCGGGCTGCTTGCTAAACCACGACGGGCTTTCATGAACATCCATGGCCCACGAGTTTTTATGGACTGGAACGCGACAAAACTTGGGAGACCAAGGGACGTTTGCTTTGGCTATATAAGCCAGCTCCTCTTCTCCAATCACCTTCTTCTTTTTCCTTTTACTACTGTCGAATTAACGCCATCCCATAACTTAATTTAGAAAGGTAATTGTGCTAGGATTAATTTCGTATTATTTCATTCTTGTTACTTTTCAATCCGCTCAAATATTTGCCGGATCTCGAGGTCCTCACTGCTACGAGTAGTAATAATGGAGGAGTTGATGGTGTTGAGGCCTGAGAGTGGCGATGTTGTGCTGGGTTTAGCTCAAAATCGAGGGTATGGATTTATAAGTAGGGGAGAGAGACGACGAGGAGGCAAGATGGTTCATGGATTGGGACTACGGATCGGGTTGTGGCGACAATAAAATAAAGGGGAACGAGATGGAATTGGCATTAATCTAGACAACGGATCGGGTCGTGGTGATCGGGGGAGCACCTATTCATGGAAAATAGGAAGAGCTGGATCGTGAGGACTCTGTCGCGATCCGTTCATGTAAAGAATAATGGGTCAAGAGCTTCAGTGTTCCGCGATCCGATGTTTTTCCACGAGCTGGTGCTCTCCCACGAGTCCGTACCTGCTTCACGGACCAAATATGTGACCCGGTCCGGAACACGTCTCACGAGCCACTTTGATAAACGATCTGATGCGCATGTTGACTAAAAAATACAATGTAACCCTGATTAGCCAATGGACACTTAGGTTAGAGCTTTCGAGATGAACTTTCTGGACTGAACAACAGCATAACTTAATAGCATACAACGACCATTATCTGCTTATCTGATTGACTTCATTCTTTTCTTTAATGTATGCACAAGCACACACTTGCACTTACACCCAAGGGGAACGGGTAACTTGTGTTCTAATTTTTACTCGCCAACACAGCCCTGTCTGATAAGCAAGTGACTGAGACATCAGAGGAGAGCACTGAACCAGAGACGTCAGTACATCATGACCCTGATGTGCTTCCTTCAGATTCAGATGAGGAAAAATCTGATCCTGATTACGAGACGGATACTGATATAGAGTCAACGACTTCTGAGGGCACATCCCTTGAAGACGAGGATGATCGAGCTCCTGATGAAATTCTGGGTGTTAAGGAAATAGAGAAGTTCACCGATTCTTTACCCTCTAAGTTAGACGATATAAAACTTAAGAAGATATGTTTAAGACATGGAATTCCCTGGGACGATGTGAAAGCTCCAGAAAGCGAAGATAGACCTCATTCTGCCCCAGAGGGGTACATGACTGTTAGTCGACTCATGTGCTGGGTAGGGGCTATTCCTCCTTTTCCTCCACTTGTTGTCGATCTCTTAAGATAGTTACACATTTCCCCCATGCAACTCCATCCGAATGCCTATGCGGCTCTGTATACTCTGTATATTGCTTATATGGAGATTCTGCAGACCGAACTTACCCTTAAAGATCTGAAATTCTATTATCATTTCAAGCATCATTCTGCAGGGGATCCCAATTTTTCTTTCTTCGAATCAGTTGCCAACAGAAAAGTTGTGATGGATGGTTATAGTAACATAGGGGATATCAAATCCGACTGGTTTTATATAAAACACCAAGCTGGATGTGCGAGGAAGTGGCTACAAGCGAGTATGTTTTTAACTTTCCAGTGTTTAATTCGAATGCCTAGTCTCGGTGCTAACAAATCATTTTGTTCCATACAGATCACAACTTTGAGAGAACGGAAGGATCGATATATGAAGACCGAATGTCCCACCTTCTCAAGAGTAACTCAGATTTCTTAAGGATTAAGAAATTTATCACTGACGAGAACCTTCACAAACACCGTCTTTTAGACATAAGATTCGGACTTGGAGCGAGCGGCAAACCTTACAAGTATATACCTCCGACTGAGGGAGAAGGAACTTCTCAAGCTATAAAGACAACTACCCTTCACAAGAGTCCTTTGCCAATGATTAATCAGGATGACGAAGATTTAAACGTATACAAAGGAGACGAGGGGCGAGCTGACGAATCAAAGGAGGTCCCGACCTCTGAGGGGCAGTCTCCCTTAAGAACTTCATAACCGGTTGAGTCTGTCGCTCAAGATGAATTAACAGAGGAATAGATACTCGGGGAATTAAATAAGATTCCTTTACCAGACGATATTTATACTCAGGAAGATTTCGGAGGGAACCAATTTTTCCCATCTCTGAAGAGATGAGTGCCCCTATTGGAGAAAAAGAAGTCATCCAAACGAGCCTAACTCTGGGCCCTGGTCCGTTAAAAAGGGGATATCACGGGATGCACAAATCACATGCACCATTTACCATAACACTCTTTTAGCACCGTCGTTCATAGTTTTAACATGCACCTATTTCTTTTGCAGGAAAAATGTCTCGCAAACGGTCTTATTCTTACCGTTCCCTTCGCGAGGGCACACCAAGCCTCCTCCCAGATCCCGAACATACTCGTAGTGATAGTCGGGGAAGGGATAGTCATCAGCCCCGGGATTCTCATCAACCTTATTCCACACGATCTCGATCTCCATCAAAGCTAGGTTCTGAAAGGCCTCACAGTTGTCCATCATTACCGGCTGGGGGCAAACAACTTCCAGAGATTTGACCCCTCCGAAGAGTACGCCTTCTCATGTCCGGTCTTCTAAAAAACACCACAAGCCAGAGGACAGAAACAAAGATAAGGGTAAGATCATAGAGACGAGAAAGACATCTCATGTTTCTTTTAACGAGCATGACTTGGATACCACCGCTGCGCAGAATATTGCTCCCAGTTCTGAAATTCAGGCCAGGCTAGAGCGCTTGCGAAAGCAGCTCCCTGATATTTTCTTTGAGAGGACGATATTCGTCCCGGATCTTGAACTGGTCCCCGAGGATTGGGACACAGAGGTGATAGGGTACGTATGCCATGTGGCTAAACAATACGGGGTAATGAATAAGCATGCTGCTACACTTTCTACTATCATCCTCCAGATGCAGACGGAAGCATCCAGAGATAGAGTAAAGATTGATAATGATGCTAGGGCTAGGAGCAAAATGGAAAAAGAACTAGAGGATGCACAGACCCAACTGGCTTTAG
Source organism: Allium sativum (assembly GCA_030737875.1). NCBI lineage: Eukaryota > Viridiplantae > Streptophyta > Magnoliopsida > Asparagales > Amaryllidaceae > Allium > Allium sativum. The sequence goes on from CM060922.1 coordinate 750,406,783, forward strand.
CTCAGCGAGATGCAGAGAATTATAGGTCCGAGCTGGAGAGTGCTAGGGAGCGTTTTCGCAGTGAGCTTGACTTAAACAGCCAGGAGCGGGTGGCCCTGAGGAAGGAAGTGGAAGATCTCAGGGCAATTAATACCGAACTGAAGGCAGCACAGGAACGCTTTGTTGTTGAGAAAGATGCCTAGGAGAAAGAGAGGGCGAGCTTAAAAGATGACCTCGCTCTCACCAAAAAGGAAAAGGAGGTTTTAATTGATCAACGTGCCCAAGCTAAGGAGTGTGCAGCTCTCGCTGAAGGTAACGCCAATAATGCTCTTGAATCGGCCACTGCTGCTGCTGATAAGCTCGCTGAAAAAGAGAAAGAAATAGCTGGTTTTGAGGAACTGTTGTTCGACTTCTTTGGTCAAGTCATCAAGACTCGAGACATCTCTTGGATTCCAGACTATCATGTTACTTTGGCTAATGTATGGGATGCAATTGTCGAAGGTGAGAAGCGGCGATTGATGGTCGACGAGATTGACGAAAACCAACTGATGCAGACCTTTCTTAGAGGTGAAGAACCTGAGGATTTAGAGAAAGGTAGATGCCTAATCCATGAGGAGATCGAGAGGAAGAAGAGTAGGCTCAAGGGCAAGGATAAAGTTGGCGAAAGCTCGGGCTCGGTAGTGGAGCCCAAAACCTATGAAATTGAGGAATATAACCCTGATGATCCGTTGATCCCTTTGGATCCAACCGCTCCAATTGTCGGGACCACTACTACAAATCTGGGAGATGAGTCGGCTGAATGTATCTCTATATTCTCTCCACAGTTCATCAAAGCAATCGTAACTTGTCGTCGTCTCATGGGACAGACAACTGACATGGCCACATCCCCTCCTGATTCACTAACCTTTGCTTCTCATGGTGTAGGTACCAAATTGGTCGAAAAAGGTGCAGAGGAGAAGGCAGTGGCAGAGAAAGTTGATGTCCCCCCGGGTTCTAGTATTGAAGTTTCTGAGATTCCAAAGAAAACCGAGGGCAAAACAAGTGAGAGAGTCACGGTAGCACCCATGGAATCCGGCACTTGCGCTCCTGCAGACGTTGAGATTATTGCGGCTTTGCATGACACAGATGGAGGTCATGGAGATGAGGAAGAGGAAGTTGAAATCATAGACAAGGCCAAGGATGGTGATAGTGAAACCTAGGATGACACGTAGGCTAGGAAAGAAAAGCAGTTGGTTCTTAAGAAGGGGGAACATGACCCTGTGTTCGTGACCCCTATTTCTGAAATCGATCCCAAGATGGGGTTGGTTATAAGATTCTCTTCCAAATCAATAACTTCACAACTTGCCTCCCAACCTTCTAGTCCTCCCCCAGAACCTTTTGTTGATAAGAGGAAGAGGAAGAAAAGTGACCGCCCTGGTACTGATAAAGAGGAGTTGGAGAAGCAGAAGAAGGAAAAGAAATCAAAGTCATCTCCCAACGTAAATAGAATGCACTTATTAGCTCATATTTTAGCATTTAGGCTTTCCACTGGCCAGAAAATGTAGTGGTGAGAGTGGCCCTCACTTTTGTTTAGCTTCTTGTTCTTGTTGATCTGCTGTTAGTAAATAAAAATCTATTTCTTTTGCGCCATTGTGTTCCTGCAAGTTCATCATGTTTGCAGAGTTTAAATAATCATAACCGAAAGAATCATAACTAAATATTGAAGTCATGAGTAAGAATCATTGAAAAGTTTGTGCGCTAAGTAAATGTGTAGTGTTGTACATATATGCCCCTAATCAATCGTCATTATAGTGCCTTGCCAAGGCTTATTGGCGATTGATTAGAGTCATATTTGGACTCCACCCATGCCCGGAAATGAGGGATTCAAATTGTTTGGTGGCATATGCCACTATGCCTTTATGCTTTCCCGATCCTTAGGCGGGGATAGGATTTCTCGTGGCGCTAAGTCTCTAGCACTTTTATACTCTCCCGATCCTTCAGCAGGTTAGAGTTCAAGCTCGGTTCTTAGTCTGCTCACTGATCCTTCAGCGGGGCAGAAATTCTGGGGGCACTAAGTCTCTAGTGCCTTTATACTCTCCCGATCCTTCAACGCGTTAGAGTGTTATCAAGGCGGTTTTTGTAACATCCCGTAATTCTGTTAATATAAATATTCACAAATTAAAGAATAACTAATCTCAGACGTGAGAATTGTGGGAAACAGGTGGCGCCATTGTGTTCGTCTCGGAATTCTGGTTGAAATAGAGTCCTTGTTTGCGTGATTTGGACTTCGTATGAAGGAGATATGGCCATCGGAAGTTTCAGAAAATTCAAAATTCAAAATTCGAAGTCAAACAGGCCAGGCGGGAAATTTCCCGCCCAGCACCCCAAGTCGACTGGGGAGTCGACTGGGCAGTCGACACCCACAGGACCAGGTCGACTGCGCAGTCGACTTGGGTGTCGACCTGGTCAAGTCGACCAGGTTTTGGTAGAGCCCAATCTTGAGCTGCTGATGTGTCTTTAGGGCTGAGTTGGCTAATTTAACGGTTCAGGTTAGTTCTGAGTTGATCTGACGGTCTAAATAAATCCTAAACTCTATATATACCTAGGTAGTCTCTCACTCTAAAATCACATGAAAAATATAATAGTCGCCGTCATGCCATCGCCATGGAACTCAGTGTAGCCGTCGCCAACTAAGAAGGAAGAAAGCTAATCAAAACTCTAATTCTACTCAACTCTAAAGCAAATCAAGACTCTCTTTCTTTTCTAATTGTGAGTATGATGATCTTAATAAGATTATTAGCAAACTAATTAGATTAAGATGTGATATGGATCATAAGAAAATGATGTGAATTGTCATATATGTTGTTGTAAACCTTATGCTATCATGTATGTTGTAAATCCTATGTTATGTGACGATGATATCCTATATGTTGTAAATCATGCTATGATGATATTACATATGTTGCAAGTTTCTATGCTATGTTGCGATGTTACAAAGCCATGATATTATTATGTTGTAGTTAGCTTATGAATCATGATGTTGATTATATATATTTGGGCTATGATGATTCACATGATAAATTACATGTACCTATGCAAGTTTAGATTTATTAGCATGTATAATCTCACATATTGTATGACATCTATTTAGATCTAGAATTATGACATCTATTTAGATCTAGAATTATGCTATGACATGTGTGAGTTCTATGTGTTAGATGCTAGTTCACACCATCATTATGTTGCATAAACCACATATGCAAGTTTATACATGAACTTGGGTTATGATCATATTATGTAAGTTGTGACATTTAACCAAACAAGTTGACACCTTTAGATCCATGACATGTGTAGTTTTATGCAAGTTTCACCCCTATTATGATTAGAACTATTTTATTTGTCTATATGTTGTGATAATTTATCTTTGTGCTATGAGTTAGACTATTCGAGTCTAACGTATATTTTGCGTTGAATAAGCGAACGTATAACATGGGGTAGGGGTAATATTAAGGATTTAATATTAAGAAATTGGGGTGCAATTGATATGATTTTGCATACCGTAAGTGGATGGCCATAATTGAGTCAGTTATGGACATCATTAAAATTGGAATTAATTAATGATTTGAATAGGGATATATTTAAAACTGGGGAAAAGATTATAAGTGTTAATCAATGCTTAGGACACGAGGTTGGACTCGTTTGTGACGTAAAACTGCCCGGACCCGCCCGGCGAATCCAGTAGTCACAAATGTCAGCCCAATGTGAGAGGTCCTAGGCCCAAATTAAAGCATAACAGTTGTAAAGACACGAGGTTAGACTCTTTTATGGTGTAAGACTGCCCGGACCCGCCCGGCGAATCCAGCTGCCATAAATGCCAGCCTAATGTGAGAGGTCTTTATGAGGTTATGGCCTGAATGAATTAAGAAATACTTAACCAGATAAACATGTGAAGTGGGACAAGGGGGTTAAGTAGGTGCCTTAGGTGGCATGAGGAATCTAGTGGGTGCCTTTAGTGGCATTTGAAATACGATTAGTAAGACTTAACCAAACACACATGTAAATGAACATGACTAAGAAGAGGGTAAAGTGGGATATACTAGTGGGGACAAGCTTAGGTGGATAGCTTGAGGTAAGTAATTGGGGGCCCATTTCAACCAGTAACCCAAACGTATCTTTGTGGGCTCGACCCAAGTCGAGGACGGGACACGCATACTGGGCTTGACTATAAGAGGCCAAACGGGTTAGCGGTGGCAACGCAAGTCCAACGGGTTTCATATGCATGTGTGGACCCAGGCTGGTAGGTAAGACATTGTTGCATCGTGTAGGTATAAGCCGTGCATCCTTAGGTTGTATCGGGTTGCCACTGTAGGGGAGTGATACACCCCACTATGGGACCAGCACGGGTATCTACGAGTAGGGAGCTGATCGAAAGTGGGTAGTGGGGTACACCTAGCGGAGATTGGGGCACGCGGCACCTATGTAGTCAGCTAGGGGTGCACGAAGTTATTTATAAAATTTCTAAGTGAAGCAAGTGGGATCAACCTTTAGGGTGACTGGTGTGGTGCAGTGTAGTAATTATTCGTTAGTATTAGGTGTGCCTTTAACGTTATCTTTATCTGCTCTTCCATACCCAATAGTTCATAGACATTTCCTTGTTTTCCAGCTTATGCCTTAGTCTAGTTATTTTGATAATAGTATTATTAGAATTATCATACTCGCCAGACTTTATGTCTGACCCCCTCTATTTCTATCTTTTTTCCCCTCCAGGTCCTTAGGGTGCGCCCAGCTCTAGTGGAGCTTAATTGGATTACTTTATCTCTCTTTTGGAAAGCTTGGACCATTGAAGTAAAGTCCAGCTTGTTATCTTCTTTAACGGCTATTTATGTAATGGGATTATGTATTTTGTTTTATCAAGATGGATATTGTACTTGACTCTGATTTATGGTTTTATAATGTAACATACATGTTTAATTTCCGCTACAATGAAATAAAGTTTTAGATTTCCAAGTACTACTTATTATCTGTCTTGTTGTAATTTTTCTGTTCTATATTCACTTAAAACCTCCATGGAAGTTAATGCATTCCCTTTGTGAGTGACATTAATGGACGTGGGGTGTTACACGCCTTGGGTGGCATGAGGAATCTAGTGGGTGCCTTTAGTGGCATTTGAAATACGATTAGTAAGACTTAACCAAACACACATGTAAATGAACATGACTAAGAAGAGGGTTAAGTGGGATATACTAGTGGGGACAAGCTTAGGTGGATAGCTTGTGGTAAGTAATTGGGGGCCCATTTCAACCAGTAACCCAAACGTATCATTGTGGGCTCGACCCAAGTCGAGGACGGGACACGCATACTGGGCTTGACTATAAGAGGCCAAACGGGTTAGCGGTGGCAACGCAAGTCCAATGGGTTTCATATGCGTGTGTGGACCCGGGCTGGTAGGTAAGACGTTGTTGCATCGTGTAGGTATAAGCCGTGCATCCTTAGGCTGTATCGGGTTGCCACTTTAGGGGAGTGATACACCCCACTATGGGACCAACACGGGTATCTACGAGTAGGGAGCCGATCGAAAGTGGGTAGTGGGGTACACCTAGCGGAGATAGGGGCAGGCGGTACCTATGTAGTCAGCTAGGGGTACACGAAGTTATTTATAAAATTTCTAAGTGAAGCAAGTGGGATCAACCATTAGGGTGACTGGTGTGGTGCAGTGTAGTAATTATTCGTTAGTATTAGGTGTGCCTTTAACGTTATCTTTATTTGTTCTTCCATACCCAATAGTTCATAGACATTTCCTTGTTTTCCAGCTTATGCCTTAGTCTAGTTATTTTGATAATAGTATTGTTAGAATTATCATACTCGTCAGACTTTATGTCTGACCCCCTCTATTTCTATCTTTTTCCCCCTCCAGGTCCTCAGAGTGGACCCAGCTCTAGTGGAGTCTGATTGAATTACTTTATCTCTCTTTTGGAAAGCTTGGACTGTTGAAGTAAAGTCCAGCTTGTTATCTTCTTTAGTGGCTATTTATGTAATGGGATTATGTATTTTTTTTATCAAGATGGATATTGTACTTGATTCTGATTTATGGTTTTATGATGTAACAAACATGTTTAATTTCCGCTGCAATGAAATAAAGTTTTAGATTTACAAGTACTACTTATTATCTGTCTTGTTGTAATTTTTCTGTTCTATATTCACTTAAAACCTCCATGGAAGTTAAATGTGAGTGACATTAATGGACTTGGGGTGTTACACGTGGTATCAGAGCTTAAGGTTACCAGAACAGATAAAATTTTTAGAAAAACTATTTTTCTAAAGTATTTTTGGAAGAAGTGTTTTCAAAAACATGTCTTGATGACTAATTTAAGGAGGAAAGTTTTTATGAAAAACATAATCCCCAATAGCCATATATCTTTATCTTTCGAATTCTCCATTTTGAATCTTTCCTTTTTCGTTTCAGCATGGCTGAAGATCTTAACCTTCCGGAGGGTGTAGCGATACCAGGATGGTATAGGAGGTTATTAGAGGCTAGAGCCGCTGCATTTCCAGCCAATGTTCCTCCACCACCAGTTGCACCCGCTCCTCCTTCTCCTCCTCCTCCTCGCGTTGATACTTTTGCAAAGACGTGCAAGGAATTTAAGGCTATGGGTGGAAAACGTTTTCAAGGGTCAGAAACGTTTGTGGAAGCTAGAGATTGGCTTAAGGAGGTGGAAGAATTGCTAGAAATCTTTGAAGTAGAAGAAGGGAGGAAAGTCAAATTAGCAGCTTGGTTAATGAAGGGAGAGGCCTTGTTTTGGTGGAAGGTCACTAATGGAGAGCGTTCTGTTGATTCTTGGGCGGATTTCAGACGTAGGTTTGAGGCAAAGTTTCTCTCAAGGGCAGAAGAGAATCTATACATGGAAAGGTTCTTGACATTGAAGCAGGGAAATCTATCAGTGAAAGAGTACGTCAACAAATTTAACCAATTGGCAAGGTTTGGCTTAGATTTGGTGAACACGCAGGAGAAGAAGGCTCTGAGGTTCGTTAATGGCTTGAATGAGCCATTGTAGGGGTTGGCTATGACCCACATCCCTATGGGGGCCACCTTTGAGAAGCTAGTAGACATGGCACTCATGCACGAGGAGAAAGGCGCTAATGCTAATAAGGCACCCGAGAAGAAAGGGGATCAGAAGAAACCACAACAGCAAAACAAGAAGGGTGGTAAAGACAATAATGGCAAAGGAAAGAAAAGATGCTTTAACTGTGGGACACCAGGCCATCTCAGCAAGGAATGCAGAAAAAAAAAAAAGACTGACTGTTTTCACTGTGGTGAAGCGGGACATTTAGTGAAGGACTGCCCAAAGAAGGGGCAGAGGGCTGGGTCTACCTCGGGAGGACAGGTGCAGGCTCTTATGGCACCAGGGCAGGCAAGGGGACAAGTTCAGGCTCTCGCGGTCCCACCACTGCAAGAACGAGGTAGAACCATTTCTGTTGAAAGCTTAGTTTTTCTGTTTAATCATCCTGTCCGTACCTTATTTGATTCGGGCGCATCGCATTCGTTTATCACTACATCATTAGTTGAATCACTGCACTTAAACACCAATTTAATAGAGGATCCCTTAGTTGTTTCGAATCCAATTGGGGGCTCAGCTTATTTGTCCATGATTTGTTTGGATTTGAAAATTTCTATACTTAACGTTGGGTTTAGATGTGATGCTTATGTTTTGGCTTCACGGGCTATGGGCTAATTTTAGGAATGGATTGGTTATCCAGAAATGGGGCCGTTCTTGATTGTGAAAGGAGAGTAGTTAGGCTCATGACTCGCCTTGGCAACACTCTCGAAATTTTTTGTAATCCCATAAATTCCGTTATGCTAAGTTATCTAGAATCGCTTGACGCGTTGGTGGAAAATCTACGATCTGTTAAAGTAGTCCAAGAATACTCGGATGTGTTTGAGGAGGTGAAGGGCTTGCCTCCGAAGCGGGAGATAGATTTTCGAATATATCTTGTGGATAATGCAAAACCAGTATCTTTGCCAGTACGCCACATGGCTCCTCGTGAAAGGAGGGAACTCAATAAGCAAGTGAAGGAGTTGCTTGAGAAGGGGTTCATAAGACGAAGTATATCAGAGTGGGGTGCTCTAGTAGTATTTGCCACGAAGGCGGATGGGTCCCTAGACTTTGTGTGGACTATAGAGAACTTAATAAGCTTACTAAGAAGAACAGACACCCACTGCCGAGGATTGACGATCTCTTCGATCAGTTAGTTGGCGCCTCTGTGTTTTCGCAGTTGGACTTAGCCACTGGTTTCCATCAGTTGAGAGTGGCTGAGGATAGCATTGACAAGACTGCCTTTAGGACTCCGGACGGTTTCTATGAATGGCTAGTGATGCCCTTCGGTTTGACAAACGCCCCCGCATACTTTGTTGATTTGATGAGTAGGGTGTTTAGGGAGTACCTTAATAAATTCGTGGTGGTCTTTGTAGATGACATCTTGATCTTTTCTAAGGACGAAGAAGAGCATACCCTACATTTAGGGAAGTGTTGGAGACCCTTCGAGCACATAATCTTAAAGCTAAATTTTCTAAGTGTCACTTCTGGAGGAAGGAAGTACGGTTCTTAGGGCACGTGGTTTCCAAAGAAGGGATAGCTGTGGATCCCGCGAAGGTAGTGTCCATCCAAGATTGGAAGGTCCCTAAAAATGCTACCGAAGTGAGAAGTTTCTTGGGGTTGGCTGACTACTATAGAAAGTTTATCAAAGAATTCGCAAAGATATCAACTCCATTAACATGTTTGACGAAGAAGAAACTAGTTTTCACATGGGACATAGATTGTGATGATGCGTTCCAACGTTTGAAGAGAGCTTTGACTTCAGTCCCAGTCTTAGTGTTGCCAGACGGTAGTAAGCCGTTTAGTGTTTATACTGATGCTTGTGGGACAGGACTAGGCGCAGTCTTAATGCAAGAGGGAAGGGTAATAGCCTATGGTGGAAGGCAGTTAAGGGTGCATAAGAAAAATTACCCTACGCATGACCTAAAGTTGGCCGCAATTGTTTTTGCGCTTAAGTCTTGGCGCTATTATCTTCTTGGCGAGAAATTCGAATTGTTCACTGACCACAAATCTTTAAAATACTTATTCTCTCAAAAGGACTTGAACTTAAGGCAGCAAAGGTGGATGGAGTTCTTAGCGTCCTACGATTTCGAAATAACATATACCCCTAGCAAGGGCAACGTGGTGGCAGACGCCTTAAGTAGGAAAAGGTTGTCCTTGAGCCTATTGTTTGTTGAGCGGCGAAACCTAGAATTCATCTCTAGGTTTGACTTTAGACCTTCCGTTGACTTTGTACCCGTTTTGCTTGCATCCTTGGAGGTCAGGCCTACGCTTTTGGAACGGATTGGTGAGGCACAGCGAGACGACCCACAGTTGGTTGAGTTAGTAGAAAAGCTCAAAAGAGGGGAATCATCAAGCCATCTCCGTAGGTATACCCTGGATGATAAGGGATGGTTACGTAGGGATAGTAGACTTTGTGTACCTCGAGACAAAGGTTTGAGGAAGGCTATTCTTGACGAAGCACATCATTCGAAGATGACCATTCATCCCGGCGGGGACAAGATGTACAAAGACATGAAGCGAGTTTTCTTTTGGGCCGGTATGAAGAGGGATGTGGCCGAGTATGTTGCTAGATGCTTGGTGTGCCAACAAGTAAAAGCGGAGCAAAAGAAACCCGGTGGGTTGCTTCACCCATTGGAGGTTCCACTATGGAAGTGGGAAAGTGTCTCGATGGACTTTGTAGATGGATTACCAAGATCAAGGAAGGGTAATACGGGGATTTGGGTTATAGTAGACAGACTTACTAAGAGCGCCCGTTTCATTCCCGTGAAGAGTAAGAGGACTGCTCCATGGTTAGCATCTGTATACGTTCGAGAGATTGTTCGTTTGCATGGTGTTCCTTCTAATATAGTAAGAGATCGTGATCCTATCTTCACTAGAGAATTTTGGAAGAGCTTGCAAGAGGCGGTAGGGACTCAGTTATGTTTGAGCACCGCGTATCATCCTCAGACGGACGGCCAGACTGAGAGGGTGAATCGCATTCTAGAGGATCTTTTGAGGCTATGTATCCTAGACTTTGGGGGTACATGGGAAGAGCATCTTCCGTTGGTAGAGTTCGCATATAATAACAGCTTTCAATCTAGCATTGGCATGGCACCTTTCGAAGCTCTTTATGGACGACCTTATCATTCACCTACATGTTGGTGGGAATCTACCGATAAGATCTTACTTGGGCCCGATATGATAAGAGATACTTCGGAAAAGATCGAATTGATTCGAAGGAGGATGAAGATGGCACAAGATAGGCAGAAATCTTATGCAGACAAAAGGAGGACAGATCTTGAGTTTGATGTTGGGACATGGTCTTTATCAAAGTGTCTCCATTATGGAATTTTGTTCGCTTTGGGTCCTTTGGGAAATTAGCACCAAGGTTTGTAGGGCCGTTTCCTATTAAGGAGAAGATTGGACAGATGGCGTATAGAGTGGAGTTGCCTGAGAGACTTAGTGGTGTACACGACGTATTCCATGTGTCACATTTGAGGAAGTGCTTGCACGAGACCGCGGAAGTGGTAGAGCCGAGCTTGCTTAGAGAGGTGGAGATAGAGCATGATGCGACAATTCGACGAGCACCTACGCGCATTCTTGGGTCGGAGATCAAGAAGTTGAGGAATCGAGAGGTCAGACTAGTCAAAGTGCAATGGGGAGATGATGAGAGCAACGCTACTTGGGAGACAGAAGAGAAGATGCGTTAATTTTACCCTTTTCTTTTTGAGGGTATGTCTTTTAATATCTCCTTTATCGCTTAGCTTGTACTTATCTTATCTTTAGTATGTCCTCTCGCTAGTATCTTTGACCTTTAGTTAGGATAATCCTATGGTTGAAACATGTGTTTGAGATATGTTATGTATGATGGATGCAAAGTGGATGCAAGTGTTTGCTAGTGGTTGCTCGTGGATGCATATACACACACACTATTAGGCACTAGATCGGCTCAGTCACTTCATATTGCATATATATGGATGTATTTAGTAGAATGGATGTATGAGGATTTTTTTTTATTATATGGATGCTGCATTCAGATGATGATTGTGCACGCATATAGAGATAATATGTAGCATTAAGGAACTTTTTCATACATAATAGACTCATGGCACTATCATGATTTGCATTAAGGAGGTCAACCGAATCGGTGGACCGCCTGATTTTGCATTAGATACGGACATATACGCACACTGTGCATTTAAACATGAAAGCATTAGAAGTCTATAAGGACAAAGGATGCCTGTGTTTGATGGTTGAGTAAATGGACGATTGGATGTTAGGATATACATTCTTCTTGACTTGAAGATTTCGGGGTCGAATTCCTTTAAGGAGGGGAGAATGTAACACTCCGTAATTCTGTTAATATAAATATTCACAAATTAAAGAATAACTAATCTCAGATGTGAGAATTGTGGGAAACGAGTAGCGCCATTGTGTTCGTCTCGGAATTCTGGTTGAAATAGAGTCTGAGTTTGCGTGATTTGGACTTCGTATGAAGGAGATATGGCCATCGGAAGTTTCAGAAAATTCAAAATTCAAAATTCGAAGTTAAACAGGCCAGGCGGGAAATTTCCCGCCCAGCACCCCAGGTCGACTGGGGAGTCGACTGGGCAGTCGACGCCCCCAGGACCAGGTCGACTGCGCAGTCGACTTGGGTGTCGACCTGGTCAAGTCGGCCAGGTTTTGGCAGAGCCCAATCTTGAGCTGCTGATGTGTCTTTAGGGCTGAGTTGGCTAATTTAACAGTTCAGGTTAGTTCCGAGTTGATCTGATGGTCTAAATAAATCCTAAACTCTATATATACTTAGGCAGTCTCTCACTCTAAAATCACATGAAAAATAGAATAGCCGCCGTCATGCCATCGCCATGGAACTCAGTGTAGCCGCCGCCAACTAAGAAAGAAGAAAGCTAATCAAAACTCTAATTCTACTCAACTCTAAAGCAAATCAAGACTCTCTTTCTTTTCTAATTGTGAGTATGATGATCTTAATAAGATTATTAGCAAACTAATTAGATTAAGATGTGATATGGATCATAAGAAAATGATGTGAATTGTCATATATGTTGTTGTAAACCTTATGCTATCATGTATGTTGTAAATCCTATGTTATGTGATGATGATATCCTATATGTTGTAAATCATGCTATGATGATATTATATATGTTGCAAGTTTCTATGCTAAGTTGCGATGTTACAAAGACATGATGTTATTATGTTGTAGTTAGCTTATGAATCATGATGTTGATTATATATATTTGGGCTATGATGATTCACATGATAAATCACATGTACCTATGCAAATTTAGATTTATTAGTATGTATAATCTCGCATATTGTATGACATCTATTTAGATCTAGAATTATGACATCTATTTAGATCTAGAATTATGCTATGACATGTGTGAGTTTTATGTGTTAGATGCTAGTTCACACCATCATTATGTTGCATAAACCACATATGCAAGTTTATACATGAACTTGGGTTATGATCATATTATGTAAGTTGTGACATTTAACCAAACAAGTTGACACCTTTAGATCCATGACATGTGTAGTTTTATGTAAGTTTCACCCCTATTATGATTAGATCTATTTTATTTGTCTATATGTTGTGATAATTTATCTTTGTGTTATGAGTTAGACTATTCTAGTCTAACGTATATTTTGCGTTGAATAAGCGAACGTATAACGTGGGGTAGGGGTAATATTAAGGATTTAATATTAAGAAATTGGGGTGCAATTGATATGATTTTGCATACCGTAAGTGGATGGCCATAATTGAGTCAATTATGGACATCATTAAAATTGGAATTAATTAATGATTTGAATAGGGATATATTTAAAACTGGGGTAAAAGATTATAAGTGTTAATCAATGCTTAGGACATGATGTTGGACTCGTTTGTGGAGTAAAACTGCCCGGACCCGCCCGACGAATCCAGTAGTCACAAATGTCAGCCCAATGTGATAGGTCCTAGGCCCAAATTAAAGCATAACAGTTGTAAAGACACGAGGTTAGACTCTTTTATGGTGTAAGACTGCCCGGACCCTCCCGGCGAATCCAGCTGCCATAAATGCCAGTCTAATGTGAGAGGTCTTTATGAGGTTATGGACTGAATGAATTAAAAAATACTTAACCAGATAAACATGTGAAGTGGGACATAGAGGTTAAGTAGGTGCCTTGGGTGGCATGAGGAATCTAGTGGGTGCCTTTAGTGGCATTTGAAATACGATTAGTAAGACTTAACCGAACACACATGTAAATGAACATGACTAAGAAGAGGGTTAATTGAGATATACTAGTGGGGACAAGCTTAGGCTGATAGCTTGTGGTAAGTAATTGGGGGCCCATTTCAACCAGTAACCCAAACGTATCTTTGTGGGCTCGACCCAAGTCGAGGACGGGACACGCATACTGGGCTTGACTATAAGAGGCCAAACGGGATAGCGGTGGCAACGCAAGTCCAACGCGTTTCATATGCGTGTGTGGACCCGGGCAGGAAGGTAAGACGTTGCATCGTGTAGGTATAAGCTGTGCATCCTTAGGCTGTATCGGGTTGTCACTTTAGGGGAGTGATACACCCCACTATGGGACCAACACGGGTATCTACGAGTAGGGAGCCGATCGAAAGTGGGTAGTGGGGTACACCTAGCGGAGATAGGGGCACGCGGCACCTATGTAGTCAGCTAGAGGTACACGAAGTTATTTATAAAATTTCTAAGTGAAGCAAGTGGGATCAACCATTAGGGTGACTGGTGTGGTGCAGTGTAATAATTATTCGTTAGTATTAGGTGTGCCTTTAACGTTATCTTTATCTGCTCTTCCATACCCAATAGTTCATAGACATTTCCTTGTTTTCCAGCTTATGCCTTAGTCTAGTTAGTTTGATAATAGTATTGTTAGAATTATCATACTCGCCAGACTTTATTTCTGACCCCCTCTATTTCTATCTTTTTCCCCCTCCAGGTCCTCAGAGTGGACCCAGCTCTAGTGGAGTCTGAGTGAATTACTTTATCTCTCTTTTGGAAAGCTTGGACCGTTGAAGTAATGTGCAGCTTGTTATCTTCTTTAATGGCTATTTATGTAATGGGATTATGTATTTTGTTTACTCAAGATGGATATTGTACTTGACTCTGATTTATGGTTTTATGATGTAACAAACATGTTTAATTTCCGCTGCAATGAAATAAAGTTTTGGATTTCCAAGTACTACTTATTATCTGTCTTGTTGTAATTTTTCTGTTCTATATTCACTTAAAACCTCCATGGAAGTTAATGCATTCCCTTTGTGAGTGACATTAATGGACGTAGGGTGTTACAGTTTTATCATGGTGCACCTTCACGCCTTGGGGACGGTATCTTTGCGTCCTTTATACTCTCTAATCTCGAGAGTTAGAGTGCAAACAGTAGTGTGATTTACCTCGCTGCACCTTTTAGAGCTTTAGTTATCGTTAGCTTTCCGATCTGATAGATGGCATTTTGGATCAGCTGTTTTGAGATTACTACATAATTTAAAACAAACTTCAAAATGGTAATGATATATTAATCAAAATAAAAGAGCGGATAAGAAACGGTGCAGTAAAGGTAAATGACACGCGATATTTTTATAGTGGTTCGGTCGAATCATGACCTACGTCCACTTTATAATCTTTTGTTCAAGTAACCGGACTGTTCTAGGCAAGTCGAGCCTTTTTACATGGTGCCAGAAAACAAAAGAGTAAAACTGACAATTTCACGTCAGATAAAGCCGCAGATGCTAGGCATTCCACACTCTAGGGATTTCGTCTCCATCCACGGTTGCTAGCTTGAAGGTTCCATTATCAAGCTTTCGTAAAATGGAGTACGGTCCTTCCCATCTCGGGCCCATATGCACTGGGGGCGGAAAGACGCGCTTCAAAACAAAATATCCGGGTTCAAATGTTCGAGCTCGGACTCTTTTGTTGTAATACCGAGCTATTTGTTGTTTATGCCTCAGGGCACGTAAGTCGGCTTCGTCCCTTTTTTCCTCAACCATGTCCAGGGATTCAAGGAGCAACTCATTGTTGGTCATCGGATCGTAATAAATGGTTCGATGAGATGGTACTTCCAACTCGACCGGAATGACCGCCTCAGCTCCAAAAGCAAGGGAAAACGGGGTGTGACCCGTCGCCAACTTGTACGTTGTTATATAGGC
The DNA here is from genome assembly GCA_030737875.1 of Allium sativum. Lineage (NCBI taxonomy): Eukaryota > Viridiplantae > Streptophyta > Magnoliopsida > Asparagales > Amaryllidaceae > Allium > Allium sativum. The sequence continues at coordinate 750,421,987 of CM060922.1, forward strand.
CCATCATGCTAGGGGTAATTCTGAGCTTTGATTCCACCATTATCATATCTCCATTATTCCTATTCAGGGTTGTATTGAATTTACTGAGTGAATCAACATTGTAAAAGTGAGGTTGAGAGACAAATTGTTGATTGTACTCGAATCTTAAATATATTCATAGATATAAAGTGGACGTATGCTCGTTAACGCCGAACCACTATAAATCTTGTGTCTTTTCTTCTTTTCTTGCATTTTTCCTGATATTAATCTCTGCATATTAGAACAATTCGGGTGTTAGAACAACTTTTGGATCTAACATAAGCTTTAAGTCCATTGATTACAAGGTAGATAACCAAACAAAAACAAGTCCTATAGTCACTGAATTCAAGCCCATATGGCTTTGTAATTATCATTCCCAACATTTTTTGTATTTAAAAGACAAGCATACCAACCACTATCAAAGATCAGCAATCCAATGGTCGCTTTCCCAACTTAACATTGACCGAACATCTACATCAATTGAAAATATCAATAGAAAGCTCTAAAGATAATGTTCATATTATAAGAATATTAAAAATATGAAAATGATTTCAGAACAGACAAAGAACAAGAGTAAAATTAGGCTCATAACATCTATAGACAACGCCAAATTTGTAGGAAAATGTTGTATAATATCTTGTTTATTTCCAAAAAGTAGTAATATGTGTGCGTGTGTGTGTAGGGTTGGCAATGGATACCAGAAAATCCGATATTCATCCACATTCGTATCCGAAAAGCGGATAAATATTTGATATCTGAAAAAACAGATGCAGATATGGATACATAGATATCCGCATCCGAAAATTATCCATCTAATTTTTTTTAACGTTATGCACAAAATTATATGTATTTTAGTACAATAAATCAGATTTATTTATTGCTTTACTAAGTCAAAGGTTTATATTATATGCACAAAATGTTAGGGTTATAGAATCAAACTACAGCGGAATTAAAAACAATTTCTAACCCTAATTGAATGGATCTATGTTAAAATTATGTAAATCGAGCAAATTTGTACCTCTCAGGGATTTCCTTCACCTCGAAAGTGATTTGCATCTTGACTGCATCAAATCCAGCATGACTAGAGAAGCTGATGAAACGCGGACTCAAAATACCTTGGATGAATCAAATCAGTAGCTCGACAAAACGCAGCCACCTCTAAAGGAGATCCACAAGCGTCGTTCTCGAAGTTGAATCGAGGAAAGGTGATTAGGCACTAGCCGAATTTTGGGATCTAGGTTTTTCTTTTATCTCGTAAAATTGTGATTGAATAAAATGAGGTACAGGCCCCTTGTTTTATAATATGACTTACGAGATATTTGATAACCCTTCTTACCCATCCAACCATTCAAAATAGAGAAAAATCAACCTTTTTGATTTCCTTTATTAAGAATGGTTCTCACCCTATTCAACGCTCTTATGTGTGACCCTATACAACGTTCGCAACAATTTAAACAATATTTAAACTGTAAACAGTGAGCGACATCTAGTAATACATCGTTGTTACCCAAGTTATAATAATATTAATGATTCAATACAACCTTTCGTGACTAGTGTAACAATGTAATATAATCCTTTTTAACCAATATATCCAGGATTAAACTCAGGCATGGATCGTATCATCCTCTTTATGATTTAATATGTTTATCTTGATCAATGAGTAAACTATTTTAAAACAAATCAATATTTGAGCACGACCATGCATTTCACAGTCTCACTCAATCACGAGGCCCATGGATAACACTACAAATATATAGTATGGTTAAATTCCATCTAGATCATTCATAATTTCTATTCGACTCGAGATGTATCCAATAATCACCGTTATCGTTACTCTATTACCAGTAACTTTAGATGATATCAAAACACAAATATCCTCAAATAAATTTATAATGATTTCAGGTCTGAGGACCATTACATCACTGTCACAGTGAGAATAACTTATGATACCATTAATTATATTCCATGTAGTTATCTCAAGATGGGTCAGCCCAATACGCTATTCTCCAATATGTATTTATGTTTCGACACTAATATCACGTATATTAATAATCAATGAGATGTGATCATCAGTCAATCAACATACTAGTCTCAATGCTTTATTGTTGTCCTATATGAACAATAAAATTCGACTAGGGACATTTAACGATTATAATACTCAGTGTTGGCCTACTTTGTGAACTAGGCTACACAACGTTAGAAGACCAATTTGAAGGATGTTGACTTGAAGAACATGCACCCGAAGTCCGGATCGGATCGGCAATATCTGGCCAAGCCAAAATAGTGAGGAGCAGAAAGCAGAAGAGTCCAGACAGAATCGGACCGGATCGGAATATACGGATCCGCACCTCCTCTCCTACACATGTTTGATCCGAACCAGGAAACGGCATCAGTTACAGCCCATGATCCCTAGAGATGTGGAGCGATTGTGCACACGTTCCCCCATGTTCACCCACGACTGTTGTGCACTGTCACCATCTCGTTCCATCCGAACTTGACTCTTAAGGGATGAGTGCCACGTGCATCAGAACTGGAGCCATTTCAGAGAGATTTTTCACCTATAAATAGACCACAAAGGGTCATTTCAAAGGATCTTTTGGCAACCTATCAACCCAAGCTACCTCCATAACTGAATTCCACCACTTTATTCAGATTACAATCATTTTTTAAAGTATATTTTTGATAAGAATGAGTGAATTTATGTATTATATGAGTGGAATTAAGTGAGAATCAATATTGTACTTGCATTCAAATCATCAATCCAACAAGTATAAAGTGGATGTAGGATCTTTAACGTCGAACCACTATAAGTCGTGTGTTTTTCTTTGCTTTTTGATTTCATTTTAGTAGAATTATTGCTAATTTGGATGTTAGAACCACTTTTTGCTCTAACATTTTGCTGCTTTCATTGAGAAATTTTTGAATTCTCCGCTTTTTGGGATTATTATTCTACTATTTGAACCCTCAAGTTCAAAGAAGTTAATCCTTTGTTTCTGGAATTCTCGAGTATTTGTTGTTTAATCTCTAAGGAATTGGATATTATGGCCAAAGGAAAAGGGAAAGAAGTACAAGGCGCTCGGGAGAATGAGGGTAGGGAAGATCAGCAGGCCATAGTCATGACGAGGTAGCGGGGACAGAGCTCTGGAACAGGCCGATCCGAACCGGGTGCTCCACACCAAGTTGATGGCGTGAACCCGAACCGATCCGGAGGCTCTGATGCTGCTCGTACCCTCCCTCCAAACATATCCGGCTCTGCTACCCTACTTCGATCCGATCCGAACGTGGCTGAAACTGGTACATCTACTCGAGCACCCGCCAATGCTCTGATACGGGCCGCGACGACTAGTGATCAACCCGCTCCATTTGCATCAGTCACGCATGGAGACTTTTCGTGCTTTCTTGATATGCTTGAGAGCACAAGGGATGCTTTGGAAGCTCACAAACATGACAGTCTTCGTATGCAAGAGAACATGATCACTATGAGTAGGGAAATCAGTGAACTTCGTAGGCAAAAGACACCCTCTCCAACTCGCCGCCTCACAACAGACCAGTCATCCTCTTCGAATAAAGAGCGCCCTCATGAAAGAAGGCCGTATGAGCGAGCTGAAAATATGGATCAGCTGACCTTTGGGATCCCATGAAGACGTTGCTCGTGTGCTAGGGCCTGACGACCCGAGCCTGAGAGTTCCCATGCTGCTGTCCATGTGTGGTTCTCACGTCCTACCCAGGGATCCTAATATTATCAATCCCACACAAGGACAACTCCTCCAACCCCTTCCTCCCGTGAATGATTGGGATCATAGGGAACGGAGCAGAGCAGCTGCTGCTAGAAACAAGAGAACATCCCCTGGTCAAGAGCCCAGGGGCAATCCAAATATCAGGGCCAGAGATCCCGATCCAACATTAACGAATGTTGATATAGAGGAAATGGTGCACCAAATCATGGTTGATAGTCGACGCTGTACCAATGAGGACTGGGGCATTGAACGAAGTCACACCCCCTTTACAGATGACATACTGGACTTTCAATTCGCCCGACGATTTAATTTGCCATAGATGGATTGGTATTCTGGGAGAACCGACCCAGGACAACATTTGGTGAGATATGCATGGTTCATGAATGCCGCAGCAGCTCCAGAGACAGTAAAATGCAAGGCCTTCCCGATTTATCTAGAAGATGTGGCATTGATGTGGTTCACTCGACTCCCTCCACGATCAATATCAACTTTTAAAAAACTGAGTAAACACTTTATGAACCAGTTTTGACTTCATGCTCGAAAATCTAAAAGCGTCATTGAGTTGTCGAGGATTAAGCAGGCTCCAGGTGAATCTTTGAAATCGTACTTAGACCGTTTCAACCTGGCTGTTACCGAAGTCAGTGACCCTCATGAACCCACTATTTTGGTGGCCTTAATAGAAGGAGCCGACCCTGACACAGAATTCGGGGATTATCTCTCCAGAAAACCACCCCACACTAAGGAATTGTTTTACGAAAAGGCCAATATTCGCTTGAGGCGAGAGGAAGCCTACGCAAATAGAAAGAGAAAATATGAAGGGGTTTCTAAGGAAGATATTCAAAGCAATGTCGCTGTAAAACAATCCAACGATAGTTCGGGGAAGGTTGAGGTGAACGTTGGCAACAAGAACGAAGATAATAACAACAGGAATGGAAATGGAAATAGGAGGAATAGGAACCGAGGAAACAACTCCAGCAAAAGACCTCGATTCCAAACCTTTGAGAACCATTCGACGCTGAATGACACATTGGAAAACATTTACCTGGATACTTACAACGCATTACAATATAAAAGGCCGCCACCCAGAGACTCAACCGAAAAAGAGATCGCGACTGGAAAATTTTGCATGTTTCATGGAACTCATGGACACTCAACTAATGAATGTTGGCATCTGAGAGACGTTGTTGAAAAGCTATTACGGGAAGGAAAGTTAGACGAGTATAAAGTCGCTCCGAGAGACAAGGGGCGGGGGGCAGACCCCGAACCAAAATCAACCTGCTCCTAAACCCACAACTCAACAAAAAGGTAAAGGGATTATCATCAACACTATAATAGGCGGGCCTCATCCAGCCAGCCATAGTTATAGAGCGATGGACCAATATGTTAACGTAGCTAAACACATCGATATGGAGGAATGCAATAACCTTGAAGATATCGCTCTGGTGAAGCAACAGAAAATGATGTCTGACAATGTTGTGTTCCGTAACAGAGACGATGTTGGAGTTCAATCACCTACTGAAGACCCATTGGTCATCACTACTACTATTGGTCCCTCTCTAGTTCATAAGTTATTGGTGGACAATGGAAGTTCAGTCAATATTCTTTTCAAGAAAGCGTTCGATCAGATGAAACTCGAACCGGAAGATTTGAAGCCTTGTGAGGGATGGATTCACGGCTTCAATGGGGCATCGACGGCTCCACTGGGATATATAGAATTGTCAGTGACGTTGGGACAAGGAGACCGTCGGAGAGTAAGAATTCTTTAGTTTGTAGTTTTGGACATCGACTCGCCCTATAACGCTTTCTTGGTAGACCGGTTCTCGCGGAATTCAGGGCTTGCATCGCACCCAGGTGCCTATTGCTGAAGTTTCTAACCGAAGCTGGAGTGGGAGTAATGAGAGGTGATCAGGTCTCTAAACGAGCCTGCTACATGGTCGAACTGAAGATGTTGATAAAGGGATTAAGTATAGATGCTAAAGGTACTCCCCCCCCTCCGAGGGAGGGTTCAGCATAGCAATTAAACGGACCGGCCCAAGGGAGTTTCCCAAAGGACTGTCTGAGGACATAGATCCCAGAGAGGATGAAGAGCCTGGGGACAGAAAGGTGACCCCCAATGAAACGACTGTGGACGTCTCCATTGATGATATTGATCCGACAAAGGTGCTAAAGATTGGATCCCAACTGGATCCATTCCGAGCAAAAGAATTGAATGACCTCTTAAAGGCAAACTTGGATGTGTTTGCCTAGACCCATGCTGACATGTATGGGATATCTCCTTCCGTTATGAGCCACATATTGAGTATCAACCCAAAGCATCCACCTGCTAAACAAAAAAAGACGTACATTAGGCCTAGAAAGGTCGGCAGCCCTAAAGGAAGAAGTGGAGAAGTTGAAAGATAACGGGTTTATTAGGGATTCGGTGTATCCCGACTGGATATCGAATCCTGTTCAAGTCAAGAAATCAAATGGAAAATGACGGACATGCATTGATTTTTCGAACTTAAAAAGCTTGTCCAAAAGATAGCTTCTCGCTCCCTAGGATTGACCAGCTGGTGGAATCAACAGCTGGACACGATCTCCTTTCCATCATGGATGCACATTCGGGATATAACCAAATCCCCATGCATCTGCCAGATCAAGAACACATGAGTTTTATAATGAATTTGGGATTGTATTGCTATGTGGTGATGCCGTTCGGACTAAAGAATGCCGGAGCTACATATTAGCATCTGGTAAATCGAATGTTCTATAACCAGATTGGAAAAACCATGGAGGTCTATGTAAATGACATGCTCGTGAAATCCATGCAATCCTCAAGTCATACACAAGATCTAGCGGAGACGTTTGATATCTTACAAAGGTATGGGATAAAGTTGAACCCCTTAAAGTGCTCTTTTGGGGTGGCGTCTGGAAAGTTTCTCGGTTTCATTGTGAGTTCTCAAGGAATTGAAATTAATCCTAGCCAAATAGTGGCAATAAGAAATATAGAAGAACCGCGAAAGATTAGGGATGTTCAAAGCCTGGCAGGGAAGGTGGCCGCATTAAGCAGGTTCGTCTTCAAGGCCACAGACAAGTGTGTCCCATTCTTCGACTAAATCAAGTGAGGGAAACGTAATTTCGAATGGACTCCAGACTACGTAGAGGCCTTCCAAAACTTATTGGATTTATTGGAGAAACCCCCGATATTGTCAAAGCCGGTGGATCGTGAAAATTTGTTCGTCTATCTAGCGGTGTCATCTCATGCTGTCAGCACAGCTTTAGTGCGTGAAGAAGACAAGGTCCAGAGACCTGTATATTACGTAAGTAAGAAGTTTACAGCAGCGAAATGTAATTATCTAAGAATAGAAAAACTTGCTTACATCCTCTTGATTGCCTCCCGAAAGCTCCGACATTATTTCCAAGCTCATCGGATAGTCATATACACTGATCAACCTCTAAGACAAGTGTTACAAAGACCCGAAGCGTCGGGGCGATTACTTAAGTGGAATATCGAGTTGAGCCAATTTGATTTGAATTTTCAACCAAGGAGATCAATAAGGGGGCAGGCCTTAGCCGACTTCATAGTAGAATTCACGATTCCCGAAGAAGAAACAGTAGATGGCAAAGTTGTTTCTTCAGAACATGAATTAGAGCTTAGTTTGTAGAAGTTATATACGGACGGAGCTAAGAATGATCGAAGATCCGGCGCCGGAGTTGTTTTAATCTCCCCTGAAGGATGATCCATTTATTATGCCCTACGATTGGAATTTCTCGCCACCAATAATGATACCGGGTATGAGGCCTTGATTTCCGAGCTGAAACTCGCTAAGGAATTAGGGGTAAGAACACTGGACATATTCTGTGACTCCAAGATAGTTTTCTGCCAAGTTCGAAAGGAATTTGTGACCAAGGGACCTCGACTTGTTACTTATCTTGGAAAAGTAGAGGAGTTAGTGGGCAACTTGAAACATTACAGCATAACGCACATTCCACGAGCGGAGAATCAGAAGGCGGACCGACTGGCTAAGCTAGCGAGTTCTGACAATCCTAAAGAATCCGTAATGGTTCCAATAGAGATATTGGAGTCACCAAGCTTTGACCTAATGGAAATCGAATTAGCCTTAGAAGTTGAGCCAGAAAAGGAGTCATGGATGACACCAATTAAAAACTTCCTCAACAGCGGAATTCTCCCATCGAAGAAAAGCGAGAGACGAGCTGCAACACGACGACATCCTTTATCGCCAAAGATCTTCTATGCCTTTGTTACGATGTATAGCACACGACGACATCAAGCGTGTACTAAGAGAAGTACATGAAGGTGAGTGTGGAGATCATATCGTGGTCAAACCCTAGCAAAGAAAGTATTATGGTACGGATATTTTTGGCCTACCATGAATAAAGATGCGGCTGGTTACTCACGACGCTGCGACAAGTATCAGAGATTCGCTAAAATTCCCAGAGCACCTCCGACTCAGCTTAAGTCAGTGGTAAGTCCATGGCCGTTTGCCAGGTGGGGAATTGACATTATTGGAGTTTTACCAGTCGCCAAAGGAGGAGCGAAGTATGTGATCATCGCCATGGATTATTTCACAAAGTGGGTGGAAGCCGAACCCTTAACCATGATCACGGCAAGGAAGGTGATAAGCTTTGTGGTCAGAAAATATTATTTGCCGATTTGGGATAATGAAAACCATTATAACTGATAATGGAACCCAATTCGATAGTGAGAATTTAGAAGCTTCTGTCAGAAATATAAGATTGATAAGAGGTATACCGCTATAGCTCACCTGTAGCCGAATGGACAGGTTGAAGCAATAAACAAAGTCACTAAGTCTATTCTTAAGAAGCGATTGGAGCGGGCCAAAGCCATGTGGGTGGACGAGTTGCCGTTAGCTTTGTGGGCCTATCGAACAACCTTTAAGATGGCTACTGGCCATACTCCTTTTTCACTCTTCTTCGGATCAGAGGCGGTGATCCCCGTGGAACTTAAAGTCCCCTCTCATATGGTAACGTACTATGACCCAATGATGAATAGAGAACTCCTCTTAGAGTCCCTTGACCTGGTTGAAGAAAAAAGGGATGAAGAAGACTTGCGTGCTTTAAGGCATCGACGCCAAGTGGCACGTTATTATGACAGAAAGGTTCGCTTTGGGACTTTTGAACCAGGAGACTTGGTACTGAAGTGAGTCTTTCCACCTCCAGCCCATCTAGGCCCAAAGTGGGAAGGACCATACGCCATCCAATGGAAACTTGAAACGGGAGCCTTCAAGTCAACGACCATGGACGGTGAAGAAGTTCCTAAAGCCTGGAATGCTCAGCATTCACGGCGATAATTGAGTTAGAAATGTAGTGTTTTCTTTTGTTTTTATGAACTATGTAAAAAGGCACGACTTGCCTAGAAAAGTTTTTTTATATGAATAAAAGATTATAAAGTGGATGTAGGCTATGACTTAGCTGAACCACTATAAAAATATCATGTGTCATTTATTTTCCGGCATTATTTTTTATCTTCTGTGACTGTTCTATCTTGATTATGAAATGATAAACATTAAATTAAGCTTAAAAGATTGAGGACAATTCACGTGCAAGAGCAAACAAAACGACCGTTTGCGTAGCAGGATAGAAGGAATGGGAAGACGACATTCCTAACTCTAACTCTCATGGAACGAGAGAGAGTATAAAGGACGGGAAGACGACGTCCTCCTAGGCATGAGGGTGCACCCCGATAAGTGACCGCCTCAACGATACTCTAACCTGGTTATGGGACCGGAGAGTATAAGGATGCTAAGAGGATAAGCATCAACGACAAAGGAAAGTTAGCCTCGCCAGAGAGTCGGGGAAAATGAACGCTAGGCTTAATCAATCTCGAACAAGCCTTAGCCAGTCAGTTTATTCAAGATTGATTGGAGGCATACACATACACATGTCCCCAATGTATATTGTTTACTGTTTAGTAGACTTTATTGTATAACTGTGATATGACATGTTGTTTATCTGCATTTCTACTTAAATAATGGATTTGCAAACATTTGACATTGCAGGGAATAAACTACTTTATTCACAAACACGTGAATTTATATAGGAAAACTAAACAAAAGATGCGAGGGTCGCACTTGCTACAATAATAGCGGACCAGTGGAATATCAAAAAAAAAGACAAAGCGCGTTTTCACTTGGACTTTGGGGGTAGACTTAGCCTTCTTAGTAGCCTTAAGAGCATCTTTTTCAGCATCGGACATAAGGCGCTTCTGCTTCTTTTTTCCCAAAGTTGGAGAGCTAGGATCAATAGGAGACTTTTTGGCGAGCTCCCCAGTAAACGACCTGGTTGATAATTTGAAAATCATCTTAGACTTGGGATCAACCACCGCAAGAGGTTTGGGATCTTCGAGTTCCACATTTTCAGACGTTGCTTTTAGATCCATATCCTATTTGGCTTTTATCACCTCCAAAGTCATGTTGTCAACTTTCCCCGAATCCCCAGTCACAACAACATCGGCATCTTCTTCATGACCGTCATCACCACCGTCGTCTGTCAAAGCAGCCATTATCTCCTCATCATGAGGATTTTCGGTGTTAGGCGGTACAGGAGCTTTGTCGATAACCTCCTCCTTCTCGCCCTTATCTCCCTTTCCATGTTTTGTAGCAATGACTTCATCCCGTTTCTCCCGAGTCTCTTCAGTAGACCATTCACCTGGAGTTGTCTTCTATGAATCATCAATCTTCTCAGTAGGCTTGGTACCTACAGAACGAGAAGTAATAGTTATTAACTCAGGAAAAAAAGCGGGACCTTCAATTGTTTGTCAAATAATTTGACGAAAGGTTGAGATAACCTTGGCAAACTGAGGTGAAAAAGTTGAAATACCCTCGGCAGATTTCTCGACTTGAGCAGTAGGAACTTCGGGAGTCAATCCGGCAGTAGAAGTTAAGGAAGAAGCCCCAGGGATCTCTGGCCTTTCTGGATCATATCCCTCTACTACAGCAGCCCCAACTGTGGCAGAAGAAGAACCAACTTCAAGGGTATCCTTTCCCTTGGCCTGACGCCTTTCCTCCTCCATAGCGGCAACAATAAGTTTTAGCCCTTCAGCTAAGCGGGTTGTCTCTTCGCCCCTCAAGTACTCCTCCATCAACTTGTCCTCATCGATCTAATCCACTCCAAGTTCTACTTTTTCCCATTCGACCAATTGGTCTCATGCATACACAAGGGGAATAGGATAGTCCTTAAGCCAAGCAAGGTTTCGGTGACGGATCACCTGAGCAAAAAATCCAATCATGGTTTCACCACTCTCATCCAGCTCCCTTTGAGCGTCTTTAAGTTGTTCATTAACTTTCTCAACTTGCTGCAAAGCCGTGTTTTCATTCCCTTCGGCCAGAGTTGCCCTCGTTTCAGCCTCCAGTAATTTAGCCTCATGCTCTGCATTCTTTTTGACTAAGTTCGCTTTCTCTTGGACGAGACGAGTGCTCCCAGAGTTAGCATCCTCAACCTGGTTCTTTAAATCTATCCGCTCCTGACTATGGGACTCAAGCTCGGAATGATAGCGCTTTTTTAATTCTTCGAGTTGCCTCTTATAATTATCTGCGTCGCGTTGTACAAGAGCAAGTTTAGCTTGGGCATCCTCCAGATCTTTCTTAGAATTTTCGATAGCCCTTGCGTCATACTCAGCGGCATCGGCCATGGTTTTTTACATCTTCCATTAGATCGCTAATGATTTTGGAGAGAGTCCTTGCATACCTCTTTATTTCCTTATATTGTTCATCCACAAAGTCTATGGAAGCCTTAACGTCGTTGGCCCAATCAGGATTTACCAGTTTGAGTTTTGGGATAAAGTGCATGTGCCCGAAATGGTGATCAGGAGATTGTTGCTTCAAAACTTCCAATCTGGCCTGGTTTTCTTCATTAAGAATAACTGGCCTCGTAGTGGTGATGTCGATGGTGCGACGCTTGAGTTTCACGATGGGTCTATCCTTTCCTGTTTCTTTCCCCGATTCCTTTTTTTTTCTGTTGGATCGGGTACTTTCTTCAAAGAGTTGTCTTGAGGAGTTTTATTTTTGGATGAGGCAGAAGGTTTGACGCCATGATTTTTCCCCTCGTGATGTGAAGGCTGACTCTTACGTTTGTCTGAGTCTTTGCGGTGTGGGGATCGAGAATGGGAGGACCGATAAGACCTCGGAGGTCAATCCCTCCTATTATCTCTGCCTCTACTCTCATGTTGGTCATGCTTCTCAATAGGATCCATTGGAGGCATACTCGAACGAACATCCCACATATAGTAACAATGCCTCACCATTTGTCCTATAAGAAGAAATGAGAGAATATTAGAATCAACATTAACATAAAACTCAAGTGTTGTGACGTGCAGTACTAGAGTAAAGTGTGTTTCCTAAGTGGTAGTTCCCCCCCAAACAGACCAGAGCCCGGACTGAGGCTGATATGTGCAGTTTCCCTGGACTTTACGGGAGTAACTTCTTCCTCAGAGGTGAGAGCAAGAGGATTTGTTGTGAAATCTCCTGCAGTATAAAGGGTCTCGGGCAAGGGAAGATTTCCTAAACCCCGATATATAGAGTCATCCACTGTAGTACTATCTCCTAAAGGAATGACTGACGGCAACTCCTTTGGAGAAATTGGCCTCTTAGGGGTAGCCGCGTCCTCAGGAGTGATATATCTATCTATGTCTTTCTCAGCTATGTTCGCTAGTTCGTCATCCTGAGTCGAAGATGGAGAAGCGGGATTCCTAAGGGGTACCGTTGTACCTTTCGAGCTTCCTCCCGTCTCAGGAATAATGTCGACTGGGGGTATGTATACATAAGGGCCTTTCCCATGGCATATACTGCGGGTGATATATAACAACCCGTGACGATGGAGGTACTCATCATTAACGATGTCGTCGATGGTCAAGAACTTTTGATCACTGATGAGTAGCTGATGCAAACGATCAAAGTATACTTGACCCATCACTTGCTTTGGATTAGGAACTGCGAATAAAAATAAGAGTCATTTAATGTGCTGACATAAGTATTTGAAGTTGAAATTCAAAAAGTTGGTGCCTTACTTGACTGGAGCCATCTCCTGGCGCACCAAGGTTGATGTTTAATGTAAAACCATTCGGGTTTTGAGTCACCAGCTTTGCTGCTATAAGGGACAGTGATGATTTTCCTTTTTGGAACTGATGAAAAGGATGGAGTCTCTAGGGTCCGATGCTTGAAATTATAAAAGAAATGAACGTCATCAAAGGTAAGCTCTACACCTAGGATCTCTTTGTAGGCTATATACAGAGTGTACAAATAAGCATAGGAGTTGGGATGCACTTGCATGGGGGCAATCCGCAGTTGTCTCAGAAAATCGGCAACAAAAGGTGGAAACCGAGGTATTGCCCCAACTAGACACATTAATCTGGTGATAGCCATATATCCTTCTGGTGGATTATGGGGACAATTCGTTTTTGAGGGCAACTAAGTATCTCTTTGAAGAATCCTACGCTTTAGGTGTATCTGTAAAAGTCTGTCATTGTCAATTGTTGACTTGACTGAATACTTAGGCAATTCCAAAATAGTGACACTTCCAAATTCGTCAGGATCACGGTTATTTTCTACACCTCCTTCCTCTTCTTCGCCTAAAGAAATGTCACCCCTGGATGATACTTCACTACCACGAGTACCCATTTCATAGTCCGGGCCCTCACTATCCTAATCTGGGTCTCAGGTGGAAGACACATCTTTAATGGTAGGATTTTCATATGTCCCCATGGATTCTCTTCTCTCTGCTAGTTTGGACGAACGTCTCTTGGTCATGTTTGATGTACTATTGAAGAAATAATAGCAAGGGTTATAGTAAATTTGCCCGTGTCCCCCCGTGCATGTGTGTGGGCTAAAGCATGCAAGTGTGTACACAATAATACAAAGTAAGCATATGAGAACGCAATGCAAAGATGAGCAAGACAGTTATGTATTCATTGATAATCCAAAAGCTCAGTTGAAAATGCTCTATCCTAACTGTTCAAGAATTCACAATCTATATCTAGTTTTTATTAAGTTGGTTGAAGCACATAGGCAGTGCTGTGGACCGGTTCGGATATATCTATAAAGTATGGGTTGGTTCATGTACTTTCATCGTGAATGATTTGGATCGGGTATCTATGTTGTATGCAGATCGGATCAGAATTGGGGTACAGCAGGGTTCGGATCGGACGGGCCTTCAGGGAGAAAAGCCCAGTTTGAGTCAGTTGGCGCCGAACCGAACCGCTCTCCTATCTCTAAACCTATTTGTCTTTCATTCATGAGACTCTAGAACTTCACCCCATCTAGGCTATTCCGATCCAAACCGAGGTCACAAAAGGTTTCATGTTAATTTAATCCCCGTCCATTCACCAGCAACCCAATCCTCTCTCTCTAAGTGTCAACACCACAGGTTCCATTGCATCAAATCAATTCGTTCCTTCTCCTCCAAATTAGTCATTCCTCTTCCTCCTATACCCACTCAAATGCTTTCTATCTCCATCCACAAGTTATCAAAATCCGCGTCTCATCCATAAACCACCACACGCAGCGCCATGCCAGGGTTCGTCGGCTCCGACACCCCGAGTTGGTGGAGAGCCCCACCAACAACGACGGAGGCGAGCCGAGGACCCATAGCGTCGTCACTCGATTCATATTCGAGAAGCAATGCGAGAGCATGGGAAATTAACAAGCAAATCATGGAAAAATCAATTTATATGAATCGATTAACCCAGCTAGTAAGCTGATTTGGAGATTTAAACGAGTTTAAGAGATTGAAGAATTAGGGTTTTCACAGGTTTGAAGATAACAGCGGATTGAAGTGAAAAGGAGAAAGAGAAATTTGTGCAAATATATACAAAGTTAAGGGGCTTGTTGTTTCCTTCGTGGGCCCCCAATACCTAGGCCGACCCGTTGGAGGAGAAGCCCATGATATTCTAGCCCTACGACGCAACGCAGCTATGATCGGATCGGATCGGATGAACATGCAATATCCGAAGGTTAACTCAACATACAAGATTAACCCGAAAGAAGATATAACAAGCTAACAAGTATGTATAGTAAGAATTTACCTGGAGCAGCTACTTGGACATCAAGAAAAGTTCTCAAAGTTATTTTAAACAACGGAAGCAATTTGTGCATTCTATTGTGCATATATAGACAATAAGAGATGTGACTTTACGAAGCAACACAACCCTGTAAACAAATGGAAGAAACTATTCAACGATTTAAATTCCGAAACCAATGGACAGACAATTTCGAAGCACACTCTATCTTCAATAGAAGTGCACTTCGGGGGGGGCAAAATGTTAGCCTACTTGTGAACTAGGCTACACAAAGTTAGAAGACCAATTATGAAGGATGTTAACTAGAAGAACATGCACCCGAAGTCTGAATCCGATCGGCAATATCTGGCCAAGCCAAAACAGCGAGGAGCAGAAAGCAGAAGAGTCCAGATAGAATCGGACCAGATCGGAATATACCAATGTGCACCTCCTCTCCTACACATGTCCGATCCGAAGCAAGAAGTAACACAAGTCACAACCCATGATCCCTAGATATGCGGAGCGGTTGTCCACACGTTCCCCCACATTCACCCACGACTATTGTGCGCTGTCACCATCTCTTCCATCCGAACGTGACTCTTAAGGGATGAGTTCCACGTACATCCGAACTGGAGCCATTTCAGAGAGATTTTTTTGCCTATAAATAGACCACCAAGGGTCATTTCAAAGGATCTTTTAGCAACCTATTAACCCAAGCTTCCTCCATAACCAAATTCCACCACTTTATTCAAATTATAGTCATCTTTCAAATTATATTTTTGAGAAGATTGAGTGAATTTATGTATTGTATGAGTGAAATTAAGTGAGAATCATTATTGTAATTGCATTCAAATCATCAATCCAATATAAAGTGGACGTAGGCTCTTTAACGCCGAACCACTATAAATAGTGTGTTTTTCTTTGCTTTTTGATTTCATTTTAGTAGAATTATTGCTAATTTGAGTGTTAGAACTACTTTTTGGTCTAACACTCAGTATATTATATAATCTCAAATTCAAGTCTTACTCGAACTATATAATTTCGTATTATAATTCTAAGGACTTCTATCATATTAATATTTATATTACGCAGTAAATATAATATAATAGAATATTATTTTATTTCAAATAAAACAATAACATCAACAGTGTTATCAATCTCATCAAATGAATTGCCTCTAGGGCATAAGCTCTAACAATCTCCCACTTGCACTAGAGTCAATCCTTCACGTATCGTATACTCATGAAACTAGTGTGACTATTAAACTTTTGATACGATAGAGTTTTCTTTCTTAGAATCAGTATTTATTTTTTGTTTTTTTTAAACTAACATAATTTACAATAATTAATGTGTTATCAAATAACATTAGAATTATTGTCTCATTCCCACTCAATTTCTTGTCTATACAAATTTCAATGACATTTTGCGGTTTCTTGACATTTCGACTTCTATTTCGTTCCTACTAGTATCTTAGAGACTGGCTCTCCTTTATAAAGGATACCAATTTAAGTAAAAAACATTTTATTCTCAGAGAATTTATAGAAATAATATCAATTTATATCTTGTGGATAATCCACAAAAAATTTATCTTATTTAGATCCGATCATATCAGAGGAAGGACGTTTAATAAACGCCTTGCATCCAAATCTGCGCATTAGACACACCAGGACATTTCCTAGTCCATATCTTATATGGCGTCTTTAAAATCATTTTAGTAGGATTAAATGCAATTGTTGTAAATTTAATTTATTGGAAGATCTATATGACTTATCTTGGTCGTACATCGTATAAGGTGTGATTTCTCCTTTCAGACACACCATTTCAATACGGTGTTCTAGGTGGAGTGAGTCATGAAACAATTTCAAACTCATCTAGATAGTCATTAAATAGTTGGCTCAAATATTCCTTTTCGATCTTTTCAAAAAATATTTACTTTCTATTAAAAATCGTTTCTATCTCCACTTTGAATTCTTTGAACTTTTCAAAGGATTCTGATGTGTTTTATAACATGCACATATCTGTATTTACTGATATTATCAGTAAATATAATGAAGTAATAAAACCTGCCTCTAGCTTATGTATTCATTGCTCCATTAACATCATTATGCATGAGACCTAGTACTTATAACTCATTCACTATGTCAAGTGAAAGAAGATTCAGTTATTTTGCCTAATAAACAAGATTTGCATGCTTCATATGATTCGAAATCAAATGATTTCAAAATTCCATCATTATGGAGTTTTGATATACCTTCTAGTTTATATGGGCTAACTGGAAATGCTAAAGGTATGTTGGATTTAAATTACTAAATTTAATCCATTCATTATTAATGTCAAGTACATTATAGTGAAGGATTTATAAAGATCATTAACTATTTGTGAAATTCCATACGATATTTTATTTAAATAAAACGAATAACAATTATTCTTTTATTACAAATGAAATTCAAACTTGTCTTAACAAGATCTATAATAACTTTTGTTTTATATGGAATTTTCATAATAACATTTATTTTATATAATTAAGCCAGTATATAAAACAAGAATCAACTTCCTATGGATAATCCAGCAACATTTGCTTCATTTCCATTCGTAAGTCCACTTGTCCTTTTATTTGATTTCTACTTATTTTGTAATTTATATAAATCAACATACACTTATGTGATTTATATCTAGTATCTAATACAAGAAATATATATAAGCAGATTTTATAACATTTATATCTTAATTGGTTAAAGTCATATTTTAACTCGTTTTTAGATCCTCTCTTTATTTCTAAAACAATTACGTTTAATTTGTTTGAGTACAATCCTCAAATTTCAATGTTAGTCAATAAATTTGATTTTCAATTTATCCTTTTTAAGGATTAATTTAAATCATTACATTTATTTATTATTTAATATCTACAGTAGATAACAAATAATAACTGATTCTATAATATTTATTTAATATAAATTCAAAATTTTGACAATCAAAATTTATATTAATATAAATATATTTTTTAAACTAAAATACGCTCCCACTCAAATTAACATCCCTCTGTTTATATATAGATATCGGTATACATATATAACGGTGTTCCAAGATCCATATCTAGTCATGCCTTGACCTAGCTTTGGCTAATCCCAAAACACAACCTTTTAGGTAGACATCTTATGTAGGGCTGTCAATGGGTCGGGTTGGGTCGGGTTCGGGTTGGGTCAAGTCGTTTTTGGGTTGAGTTCGGGTCTGGTCAGCTCGACCCATTTATTAAATGGGTCGATTTCGGGTTGACGCATTTATAATCGTGCAGGTTTCGGGTTTGATTCGTGTAACCCGTTAAGAAAAATACTTGTATAAAAAGATGTGAATGAACATGAAAACATGAAAGAAGGGTATTGTCGTCATTCACTAGTTGCAAGCTAAGATGAGGATAAAAATGTAAAAAGTTGTTAATGTGGGAATAAACATGAAAGCGTGAAAAATTATTAAGTGTTAGTGTGTATGAATAATTGAATAATGACAACATCCTTCATTTTCAAGCTAAGATGAGAATTTTACGATAATATAGAGCCCACAAACGGGTTAGTCGTATCAAATTCGGGTTTCGCGGGTCAACCTTAAACCCACCAGTTTATAAACGGGTCAAAGTCGAGTTGACCCTAAAATGACCCGTTATTAAACGGGTCGGGTCAACCCGCTAATTTTCCGTGCGGGTTTCAGGTCGGGTTGGAAATTGACAGCCCTAATCTTATGTCAATTATATCGTATATAATTCTTGGATCGCATGATGAACATTTTGTTCAGTGTTATTCATTTGCTCAAAATATAGAATAACTCATGCTATTGTCTCTAAGGCCATAATCTATTATGCAGCCTTAGTTAAATCAGACCCAATAATACAGTCGAAGCACCACAATTACTCCTACCGCGTATAACCAAAATAAAAGGTGCACAACGCGTTGGCGTTAATTACATCCAATGAGATTAGTCATTGATGGGTGTACTATTGGAAGACTTCACCTTGACTTAATATAACAAAATTTGCTTTAAAGGGAATTTATAATTCGTAGTGGAAACAATATTACAGTTATTTACACATATCGAAATATGTGTATTTTACATTCATAATATAAGTTTGATTTTAAATAAAATATATGAAATATTTATTTATTTATTTAAATTCAACAATATATAGGAATCAAGCATATATATATATATATATTCCTCATTTCAATACAATTAGTTACATTAACCTTAGAATTAGTAATTATGTTCAAAGCTAACAAGAACTTAAATTGACCTATTCTAATTACAAATATATATGAGACGTTCAGCACAAAAACAACATTACATGCTTACATGTTATATAGCTTGTTACTACTGGAACTCATGTTCAAAATAGTTTATATATATCCAAATATTTAACATTGGCATTGTAGGGTCAAACCCAGTCACAAATGATAATACATTGTCCCTATTCAAATATCCAGTCACTTATTCCAAATTAAGCATCATTTTACAAGAGATACAAGACTTATAATAAAACATACATGCATATATAAAACAATACAATTGGTTGAAATTTGGTATATCACTATGCATCCGAATACACAGTACAGCAGATCTAATATCTGTAAACCTGCCAATCACATTTGCCCTTTTGGAGTTGCCATGGAATTTGCATTGCCATGTCTTTCGTATTTGCATATAATCTTAGTCATACTGATTTATATTGAAAGTCAAATCTTCATATATGCAATCAAATGTAATATCAGATTATATTACATTAGAAAATAAACAGTGCTTCATGTGTGTTGCATATCTGATGTATACATCAAATGTACAATTAATATCCATGTAGCAACATATACACATCAAATGCATATATGTAACACAAATGTGGTCAGTCACATGAACTTGTGTATTTAAACAATTGAACAAATCATTTTATAAGCCTTCCTGAAAAGGGTGCTAAGAATTTTCATTAACATTTGGAATTATCAAATCATTTGTAATTTTGTATGTAACTTAACAGCAGAAAACAGGTTAATCCTTATATTCATATATGATATAAATGTAATCACATATCAGTTTGCATATATAGCAACAGAAAGCACAAAGTAAGACCTGGTTCTAACATTATACTTCGTTGATCATTAAAATGAAATACATCTCATGCACATTAATTTACAGTCAAATAAATGTAACAATTAGTCAATATTACATAACTATATCTATACGTATTCATTCACAGTGACATATAGGTAGATGTAAGCAAATATATGCAAGTTTTTATATATTTATATATGTGAACTGTCAAAGTCTTGCATTCTTGCATCACATATACATAAAATGAGAACCTATTCCATTGTGATGGTTCAGCAACAAGTATGGTAGGTTCTTCATGTAAACCTATATGTAATACTTCCAGAAAGATAATCCTTATGCTATAGATTAATGTGTTCATAACTTTCAACTGGAGTGTAAATGCTAAATCAATAATAAAATTGATTGGAATAAATACAAAATAAAAGAACGTACTCGTATTTAAACCTGAACAGCTATAAGTTGGCACGCAAGCATTTTACATAATTTTAAATGGTTCTAAAATTCTATTTATCTGTATAAAATTTCAACAATGAAATAAAATGATACATATTCTAACTTACTATTCTGGATTCAAACATATTTTGAATGTATATTGACTGAACAAGTTTGATCCAAAGTTACATTTCTAAAATGTGTTTGGTTGATTAATCGTACCTATCGATTTCTGAAATCAATCAAAAACAGGGATGATTTTATATAACTTCATTGAGTCAACAATATCCTATTGTAATGTAAAATAGTTGCAAACTATTTTGCAGTGTATTCATATATTTTGTATATCCACAATATACATGACTGAATCCATTTTATATCTCATATATTACAATATAAACTTATTTGTCCAGATGTAAAAATCAAATTATATTTGTTAAGTTCTGGAAGATATGTTCGAGTATATGTATATCAATGCATTTATGCATTATACCAACCAAAATTATATTGATAAGTCATGATATTATACCCAGGTTGAAAAAATCAAAACCAAAATAAATTCATCTCAACAAATTTCCTTATAAGTTGATTTCATTAAATCATATATCATTAAAACTATATTACTAATTCGTCAATCAGTTAAACTTGTTATTAATCAAAAGGAAGGTATAATAAATTTGGAATTCTGACACTTATGATTCAAACAGATTTTGATAATAAGTTCAACGTTGTTATTTCATACAAACTTTCATTCAACCAAAAAAAAATATGGTCATGTCATTCTTATATTTTCGGATCTAACCGAAAACTGATTTATGCAGTAAAGCTGCAAATCATATTTGCAGAAATTAATGACAAGGTATTTAACATGTGCACGACTTGCACGGCTTACATAAGCCTGAGTTTATATACATGTAAAATTGAAACAGAAAGTTTATATAGAAGAATTAAATTTTGTAAATCACTTTTGCATTCATTAATGCATACTTATTTAGCAAAACAAAATTTTATTCAACATACAACTGTATGTATGTAACGGAGATAGATTTAGATGACCTATCATCATAAGGAACTTATTTGAATCAAAGCTAAGATGACTAAACTACACAGATGTTAAAATAGATAATCTTAATTATAAGGTTTAACAAATATAAATGGTAATTTATTCACATATATGATAGAATTAATAAATATTAATTCAAGTCTTAAATTCAATAACAAAACAGATTTTGTTTGTGATTTTAATAAGAGGAAACAAAATTCGAAAGTCAAATTCTAATTCTAATTAAACTATCCTAGATTTCCAGAGATGAATCCCGATTACAGATTAGCAATATAAATTAGAATCAGTACTATTCTTCAATCCATGGATATATTTTCAAATTTATATCTAATATAAATGTATATTCATCAATGGGATTTCTGCAACGTAGATGATTTTATTAGTCAAAATCTGGATTTACTGTCTAGCACAGTTTATGTTAGATCCATAATTTTTATAATAAAACCACGAAGATCAATATCAACCAGATTAGATTTTAAAAGGGGTTTTGATCTACAAGCTGGTTTAGAGAATACAGATAAAACCAATAATACAACAGTGTTGTTTTAAATTATACATTTTGATTTATTGTCTAATATAGACTTTATCAGATCCCTAAAATAACATTAGACACAGATTCATATATATATAAACAGATAAACCATTTTGCCAGAGTTCAAAAGGTTAGTCAATAACTATACGAAACAGAATTGATATCTAGAATTTAACATTAACTTCATTTATAAATTTTATATCCAATATAAAGTTCTATTTACAAAAAATGATTTTTTTTTTACCATGTATCAAAATAGAGTCAAAATTTACAGTGAAAAAATTTCACTGTTGGGATGAATTTGTCATGTGGGTTTTTTGATTCCGTGTTTTCAGTACGGTTAAAATCCAAAATTCATAGACAAATTAATCAATTGTAGCCCAAAATACTAATTATTTAGGAAACATAGCTCTGATACCATTGTTAGGGTTATAGAATCAAATTACAGCGGAATTACAAACAATTTCTAACCCTAATCGAATGGATCTATGCTAAAATTATGTAAATCGAGCAAATTTGTACCTCTCATGGATTTGCTTCGTCTCGAAAGTGATTTGCATCTTGACTATATCAAATCCAGCATGACTGAAGAAGCTGATGAAACGTGGACTCAAAATACCTTGGATGAATCGAATCAGTAGCTGGACAAAACGCCACCGCCTCTAAAGGAGATCCACAAGCGTCGTTCTCGAAGTTGAATCGAGTAAAGGTGATTTGGTACTAGCCAAATTTTAGGATCTAGGGTTTTTCATTTTATCTCGTAAAATTGTGATTGAATAAAATGAGGTACCGGCCCCTTGTTTTATAATATGACTTACGAGATATTTGATAGCCTTTCTTACCCGTTCAGCCATTCAAAATAGAGAAAAATCAACCTTTTTTATTTCCTTTATTAAGAGCAGTTCTCACCCTATACAATGCTCTTATGTGTGACCCTATAGGTTATCACAATGTTGACAACAATTTAACCAATATTTAAACGGTAAACAGTGAGCGGCATCTAGTAATACATCGTTGTTACCCAGGTTATAATAATATTAATGATTCAATACAACCTTTCGTGACCAGTGTAACAATGTAATATAATCCTTTTTAACCAATATATCCAGGATTAAACTCAGACATGGATCGTATCATCCTCTTTATCATTTAATCCATTTATCTTGATCAATGAGTAAATTGTTTTAAAACAAATCAATATTTGAGCACGACCATGCATTTCATAGTCTCACTCAATCAAGAGGCCCATGGGTATCACTATAAATATATCGTATGGTTAAATTCCATCTAGATCATTCATAAGTTCTATTCGACTCGAGATGTATCCAATAATTACCGTTATCGTTATTCTGTTACGAATAACTTTAGATGATATCAAAACACAAATATCCTTGAATAAAATTATAATGATTTCAGGTCTGAGGACCATTACATCACTGTCACAGTGAGAATAACTTATGATACCATTAATTATATTCCATGTAGTTATCTCATGGTGAGTCTGCCCAATACGCTATTCTCCAATACGTATTTATGTTTTGACACTAATCTCACGTATATTAATAATCAATGAGATGTGAACATCAGTCAATCAACATACTAGTCTCAACGCTTTATTGCTATCCTATATAAACAATAAAACTCGAATAGGGACATTTAAGAATTATAATACTTAGTATATTATATAATTTCAAATTCAAGTCTTACTCGAACTATATAATTCTGTACTAATTCTAAGGACTTCTATTATATTAATATTCATATTACGCAGAAAATATAATATAATAGAATATTATTTTTTTCCAAATAAAACAATAACATTAACAGTGTTATCAATCCCATCAAATGAATTGCCTCTAGGGCATAAACTCTAACGTTAAATGCATATTAGCTACTCAAATTTATTTAATTTCATCATATATGTTTACTTTTAACACTTGGTGATCAATGGAATTGAAAAACATTTATATTAAACTAGAAATTTTCATTTATATTTCTTGATTTATCGATCGTTGGCAGATAGGATAATTATCCGATATCCGTCCGTATCCGTGGATACGGATATCCGATATCTGAAAATGATTTCAGATACATATAAGGATATACCATTATCCGTATCCGAAAGTATCCATTGATAGCCCTTTGTGTGTGTGTGTGAGTGCAATATGTATATATATACACACCTTATATATATATATATGTGTGTGTGTGTGTGTGTGTGTGTGTGTGTGTTAATACACACACATGCCGGTGTATATATATATTTGTATATATGTATATTTTTTGAAAATGATATATATACATACACACACAAGAGTGGCTATTGAATACAAATTGATGACACAAAATTATATATACAAATTATGAACCATTTAATTTGTTTGTTTTTATATAAAGGTGGAATTCAAAGGGAAATCTAATGGTTCACCATTTACATATCAAATTTTTTGTCACCAATTAATGTTCAAATAGACTTTCCATATATACATACATATATGTATACATACACACACATGTGTATGTACTTGTTAAATCTTGTCCATTGTTATATTGTTATTAATATTGATAAATTATTATTTTTAATATGAATGAATTAACAAAATAAAAAGTTTTTAGTGTCTGCCCTTGGCATGGGCCACCTGGGCGACAACGCAGGGCCTAATATTCCAAGGGGCACGACTTTTTCAGTTATCTTCGTATATATTTCAATTTTAATTCCCGCTAGCCCATCCAACCAAACCCTAGTAATCATCAAATCGTGCACAAAAAGGGAAGAAATTGAAGTCGAAGAGAACAACACAAGCCAAAGCAGAAAATGCGATTTTCAGTTTTTACTTTCATTCCAAATGACAACTTTTAGATGTTGTTGCACATCAGTATGAAATGGCCATGAATCTGAAGCAAGATGAAGTTCAGAGATGCAAGAATGAAAGTGTTTGTGAGAAGATAATACATTGTGGTATTTCATCGAACACTTCTTCCAGAAATCTTAATAATGGAGAAGCAACGTCACTAGGGGACTCAAAGGATAGTTGTCAACATAGAGATGATGTGGAAGGTTCCTATATTCCACCCACGAGCAAAGGCACTTGAATTTGAAGACAGTTTGGTTGTGCATGTGCACATGTGCACAAGTGTACACGCTGCAGTAATTAAGGATGTAGTTATTTGTTAATTGGGCTTATATTGCAAGCCCAATTTATGGTTGACTCGGTATAAAAATGGGTGGTGAACCCCTCATTTAGATGTGTGTTGAATTTTTATGGGAGTTTCTCTCATAAATCTTAAAATCATAATTACATCGAGTGTTTGTTGAAATTTAAAGAAAGCTTCCTATCTCTTTCTCTCATATTTTCCTGCTTTGTTTCTCGTTCACTTTAATCACCGTGTCTTCCCCAATTACTATAGTTAAATCTAACTATGAATTATCAATTCATGGATTCGAGAATCACAAGAAGTCACTCAAAAAAAAATCTAAGCCTAACACTTTGGTATCAGAGCAAGATAAATCGGAAATACATGGGAATTCCAATGATGAAGCAATGGAGAAAACTGGTGAATTTTGTAATGAAAATGCTTTTGAAGGTTCAAGACAAGATGTTATCAACACGTAAACTGCTTTGAATATTAGGGAATTGCAAGAATCCCAACATGGAATCAATTCAAAGATGGATACAATGCAAGAAACACTAAACGACATTGCCAAGGAATTCAAAGTTATTAAATTACAACAATCAAAACCTAGGTCTTCTTACATTCGACCTTCTCAATGAATGCAATCAAGGAAGAATCAAGAAACATCCATCTCAGTCTCTCCTGTTCATGTATAACCAAAAAATAATACCACTGATTCTAATAGGAGTACCCCCACCTATTCCATTCAATTCACATAACCCACCCAGGTTACTACAGAATACAGTCATTAAATTGGACTTCCCAACATACAACGGAAATGAAGAAGTCATCTAATGGATTAACCAGGTGGAGCATTTGTTCCAATATCATCATACACCCAAAAATGAGTGGGTACCCACTTGTTCATTCCATTTGAGGGAAGATGAGAGAAAGTGGTACAGCTGGCTGACCAAAAAGGTCAAGAATTATAAAACCTGAAGCATATTTAAATATGAATTGTTGGTAAGATTTGCACCTAAAGAATTCTTGAAACCCTATGGAGCTATTTCCAATTTGAAACAAACCACCACAGTTGTAGCCTATCTATCCCAGTTTGAGTATTTGCAAAGTATGTGTGACGCTTTACATGATCAATTCTGGTTGGAGAAATTCGTAAATGGGCTTAAGGATGAGATTAAGTTTGATGTCCTCGCATTACACCCTATTGATTTCAAGAAGGCTGTTAGTTTGGCCAAGGTATTTGAATGCAAAAGGATGAATAAGAGAAAGGCCAAGTTAATCAAATAAATCTTCAAGGGAATAAAGTCTGCTAAGAAAGACACAACCAATAAAGAAGTTGTTGTAAAAAAGAAAGGGCTTACTCCACAGAAATACTTGAAGGATGGAAAAATATTTGTTTTGGGTGTAATAAAAAGTGGCATCCAGGCCATGAATGTAAAACAAAAAAAATTATTTTATAGAAGGAGTTATGTCATTACAAAATAAAGATATTGAGGAGAAAAATGAGGAAGTGACAATCAATGAAAACCCAAAATCTCAAGAAGTTGTACCCACTACCACAAACAAGGAAGAAGAGGAACAAACATACTCCATCACTTTAAGTGCAATGTGCAGCATTCTCACCCTGTCAACAATCGGAGTTGGAGGCTATATTAATAAGTAATGGTGGAAGTACTCGTTGACTCAGGTTATACTCATAGTTTTCTTAATTTAGAATTATCCAAGAAACTTAATTTAGTGATGCAAGAAACATCTGAATATTTGGTGCAAGTGGAGAATGGTGAAAAATACACATGATAAGGGCATGTGTAAGGGAGTTCTGTTCAAATGTCAGGGCTGTGAAGTGCCAATAGATTTGCTGATAGTGCCACTAGAAGGTTGTCAGATAGTATTGAGTGCACAATGGATGAAGGAATTAAGGGAAATATCTTTTAGTTTTGCAAAGATGCAGATCAAATTTTGATGGAATGGATTAGATATTTATGGAATGGTATCAAGAATGATAACAAGATTGTTGGTAGCAAACGCATATTAAAGGAAAGCTCACAATGTCAGGTTACCTTGCTTTTAATTTCCAGAGAAATCTGTTGCCCTAATTCCGATGACACTATTCCTATTCCCCTCGAAGTGCAGCAAATATTAAATACATTCCCTACTATTATTATTGCTAACAAAGAGATGCCACCTTCACTAGTTCGAAGTATTCACAGCTTTTCCCTTTACAACATCCTTACACAGCTATGCAAGTAGCTCAAATATTCTTTGATGGTGTTTTTAAACTTCATGGAATACCAAAAAATATAGTATCTGATGGAAGCACAATCTTCATTAGTTCATTTTGGCAAGAATTCATGAAGTTGCAAGGTAGTACTCTGAAATTAAGTTTAGCATATCACCCACAATCAGATGACCAAACTGAGGCAATTAATAAAATTTTAGAAAGTTATTTACGATGCTTTGTTTTCCATAAAGCCCATGAGTGGTCTAAATGGCTTACGATGCATGAATACTGATAAATATGAGTTGGAAATGCTTAATCAACAAGACAAAATTTATAGCTATGTATGGTGTTGCCCCTCCCACGCTGTTGTCATATGTGCCTAAAATTGCCAATGTACCACAAGTGGAGCAAGAATTATACTCAAGAGACATTGTATTACAACTTCTGAAGGATAGTTTAAGGCTTACACAAGAGGCGATGAAGAAATTCACTAACATGAGCCGATCAGAGAGACAGTTTTAAGAGCGGGACTGGGTATATTTGAAGCTACAGCCTTATATGCAGATCTCGGTGAGTCAATCTAAAACCAACAAACTTTCACAAAAATATTATGGACCTTATAAAATCATTCAAAGGGTTGGAACAATGGCATATGAATTAAAATTGCCAATCAATGTGAAAATACATCATGTTTTCATGTGTCTCAATTGAAGAAAATTGTGGGTCAAGGTGTTGTAATCCAACAAAATAATCCCACTTTTATAGAAGAAATAATTAATGAACATGAATTCATATTAGATCCAAGAATTTTCTCGAAAAAATTAAAGTCGTGGTGAAGGTCCTGGTTGAATGGAAGCTAAGAATTCTTGATAAGGCACATGGGAAGATTATTGGTCATTAGTTAAGAGATTTCCCGCGTTTGACTTTTAGACAAGGTCAAATTTTAAAGGGGAGGGGAGTATTAGGCATCAATATGAAATAACCATGAATCTAAAGCAAGATAAAGTTCAGAGATGCAGGAATGAAAGTGTTTGTGAGAAGATAATACATTGTGGCATCTCATCGAACATGTTAATGATATTTTAGACAACACCAGAGATAGGTCTATGGAAATGGACCTAAGGGAAAATGGGATTATTCTGTTCCTACAAGCTTGAGTTAGTTCGTCATTCCCTAGATGTCAAGATCTAAAGTCCGAAGATTAGTTACTCTTCCCTCAAGGGTTGAGTATCATGCCTCAGCAACTCGAGGACCAATTGTTACCTTGGGATAGGGGTTTCCTAGGCACCATACAAGTAAGGAAGCTAAACAGCTTGTTGAAGGACCTCCTAGGCTTGCTACAGGGTAGAAAGATTGTGGAAGGGTAATCGGTGAAGTAAGACTTGGGGAGAGGTTGGTGCAGAAAGGCTGATATCGTGAGGAAAGCGTCGGGTCGCTAAGAACCTAACGGCTTATATAAGGGTATTCTGGTAATCCAATAGCATAGCAGAATACGTACAGAAAAATATTGAAGAACAAAATAGTATGCGGAAAAAGTAAGAACATACAATTTATAGTGGTTCGGTTCGGCTTGAACCTACATCCACTTTAAGGGCTTTGATGATTTTATTCGTAGAGGAGATTACATAAGAAATCCCTAAATTGGTTTACAAATTACGTTTGCTCTCTAAGATATGAGAAAAAGAATGAGGAATGAGAATGAGACCCCTGGGGTCTTATTTATAGGCACATTGGGCCCCCTTTTGTTGTGGACTCAGCAAAAGGCCTTTTTTGGACGCGGAAACAGGGTTTTGGCCGCCCTTGTAAAACTTTGGTTCCGACAGAAAGGTTTCGGCCGCCTTTCTTCCTATCAAATGTCCTCATGGATGCTTCTTTGTCTTCGAAATATCAACCTTGTACTTTGGGAAGCAGATCCGATGTTATTCCTTCTGGTATTTTGGTCTCGGAATTTGAGAGCTTGGCCTTGATGGCTTTCGGTTTCAGGATCTCTGGTCTCGTTCCTCCTCTATACCTCTCGGTTTAAGCACTGGACTGTGGAATCTTTGGTAGCAGTAAAGGGTGCCGGTTTTGGCTTCCGGCATATGTGTTCGTCTTTAGTTATAAAGGTAGGCTTTCGGAATACCTTCCGATGATGACGAAGATGCTTCTTGATGTTGGTGTCGGTACCAAATAGATATTAGTAGGCTCTTTCCTCCTCCTGCTTATGTTTCAGATTATATGCTTTCGGTAATCCTCACGTCACCAGCTTCCGGTATCATGTGTAATGTTTCCGGAATTACTACTCTGTGCACCTTTTAGTGTTGTCCTTACTTTGCGGGTATCTTCGTTTTCTATATCGATCCTAAGCTTTCCTCCGTCATGTCCTTTCAGATTCTTCAATACTACTTTCAACCTTCAGTTGTCGGTATTGGGCCAAATTTATGGTGTTCTGATTCTTCTTGGCTGCCGGTACCTGCTTTTGGCTTTTCCCTTTTGCCATGTGTCTTTTCATTTGGCGCTCGGATTTTGCTTCCGGTAACTCCTTAGATTCGCTCTTTTTTCCACAAGCCTGGTTTCGCTGTCCGAAATCCCTTTACACTTTCGGCATTAAATCTTCTACTTCTTCATATTTGATTGGTATGAAATTTGGTGTAAACAGTTAGCCCCCCCCCCCCCCCCCCCCGGCATGAAGAAGCCTTTGTTATTTAGGACAAACTATTGCGATTCCTGTACAGCTTGCCTGTCAGATGTGTATAACATAATTTTGACCATAATTCATGGCAGCAAATATTTGGGGTAAATGTGTCAAGAGTTTAGAAAACTCCTTGTAGGAGGTGTTGTGGGATCATAATCCTTGTTGGAAAACTTCGGATGGTAGCTCTATGGTATCTATTTGTGTTCTATGCTGAGAACTTTTATCAAGGAATGAAAGTTTAAGGCTTATTCATGGGTTTATGCAACAGGAATTCAAAAACCTGAATGTGATAGGAAAATGAAAACCTATAAATAGAAAATCAGATATCAGAAATTCCCATCTGCTATTAGCAGAAACTCTGAGACTTATGCTTGGGTAAATAGGAAGTCAGAGATCCTGATACTCATGCTCGGATTAATGGAGATCAGAAATTCTTACAGAAATCCCGAGACTCATACTCAGGTAAGAAGAAACCCGAAGTCATATAGAAATTCCGAGACTCACACTTAGTTAAATAGAAATCATGAGGTCATAGCAACCCCGAGGCTCACACTCAAGTAAATAGTAAGTCAGGTACCATATCTGAAAATAATAGAGATTCCAAGACTTATACTTGGGCAAACTGAAATCAAAAACCATGTCAACCCCGAGATTCACACTCTGGTAAATAGAAGTCAGAAATCATAGAGAAACTCCAAGAATCACACTTGGGTAGGCAAAATTCAGAAACCATAGAGAAATCTCAAGACTCGCACTTGGATAAACTTAAATCTGAAACCATGTCAACCTTGAGACTCACACTCGGGTAAATAGAAGTCAGAAATCATAGAGAAACTCCAAGACTAAAACTTGGGTACATGAAAAGTCAAATTTTATATCTAAAAATAATAAAGACCCCAAGACTCATACTTGGGTAAAAAGGAAGTAGGAATCATGCAAATTCCCGAGGTTAGCACTCGAGTGGGTGTATATCACATTTATAAATAAAACTTAGAATAGAACGTATGCAGAAAAGCATAAAGGTTAAGCACATCATGCTAAGGGACACTTAGAAGAATTACCAAATTCTATTAAGAATTTATCAAATAGAAGCATCATCAATGATCATAGTTATTTGTGTGCATAATGCTTAACAATTTTAATATCAATAAGAGTAACTAATTAATATTAAACCATCCATAGATTCCTCGGAGTTTAGCTCAGAGAAATCGTACAGGTGAAAGAGTCATAACTGTCCCGAGGAATACCCTCTCGGTCACATAGGTAGGGGACTGCTTTCAAAATAAACTAATTGTATCCTGAACCAAATATTCATTCAGCAGTAGTTCTGTTCAGTTTCAAACCATTTGATCCTTCAGCAGTAGTTCTGTTTAATTGTTTCATTGTTTAGCCATTCAGTAGGTAGTTTCGTTCAATCATCCAATCTTTCGATTGTTTGATCGTTCAACTGGTTGTTCCGTTTGGCCATCTGAATCCACAATCATTTAGCGAGAAGTTCCGTTAGATCAAATAGTTATCAACCGTTCAGCGAGAAGTTCCGTTTGATTATTTAGTTGTAGGGTATCTAGTGTTTAGCCTTATTCTTAACCCCCGGGATATGCGAATGAATGAATTCTTTATGAGAGAGTGACACAAGTCCCTTTATGGATAAATTCATAACTAGCCCCCACTTAAGGGGGGCAACTCCGCTAATTAGAGATGCAGGTATATTTAGGCCCCCTTGTAGGGCACTCCATTGCTGGAGATGCAAGCATTTTAGCTCTGATCGAAAGGCATCCCCTTATAGGATATGTTTCTTCTCTTCTTGGAAGCTTTTGTTGCTCCCCTCTGGAGGCTTTTGTTTGTTGTGGCTTTTCTCTCTGGAAGATTTATTTGATGCTCCTCTTCTGGGAGGTAGTGTTTGTTGTGGCTTCTCTCTCTGAAAGCTTTGTTTGACACTCCTCTTCTGGGAGGTAGTGCTTATTGTGGCTTCTCTCTCTGAAAGCATTGGTTGACGCTCCTCTTCTGTGAGGTAGTGTTTGTTGTAGCTTCTCTCTTTGGAAGATTTGTTTGACGCTCCTCTTGTGGGAGGTAGTATTTGTTGTGGCTTCTCTCTCTGGAAGCTTTGTTTTGATGTAGCTTCTCCCTTCGAAAGCTTTGTTTTGGTGTAGCTTTTTCCTCCTGAAGCTTTGTTTTAGTGTAGCCTCTCCCTCTGGAAGCTCTGTTGATTGCATGTTCCATACCTTTCACGAAAGTATTTATATGTCAGTAAACGAGCCTGGTAATAGTGTTTTGTGTAAAGTAAAAGGATAAGGGGATCAGAAAGAATCATATTCATTCTGAAACGACATTAATCATCTGATTGATTTCTTTGGGCGATTTTTATTGGAGTTTGTTGCATGTTTATGTGGACAGCTCCCACTGAAGCTTGTCATTGGTTAATAGCTTTCTCATGCATTTATTCAAGCATTGTATTCCTTAAATGCTCCCATTTGATTTTCGTTCCTTTCTACGGGATGAGATATAGGCAGAAGGCGCCCCCTTTGAGCTATTGTTGCATTTACGAGATTGAACAAGGTTTGGTTTTTACTTGTAAAGACACTTGAACTTGTATTAAAAATTGTTCGATTACAAATAAGATATAACATGAAAAGACTAAAGTAAAAAGGAATAATGAACATAAAACTTATTGTTAGAACCTAAGCCCTTGCTGGAGTGCTTTCGGTCATTTATCTTGTTGGTCGTCTTTCAATCCTTCCAAGATGGGTTCTCTTTACTTTTTGGTTTGGATTCTATTCGTCACACCACGACACTGATTGGTTTGATACCCTTTTGCTTTATGATAAGAGCGGTAATCCTTTCCTTCGTTTGACTCTTGAGAGATGACTGCAAAGGAACCAAAATCAAACTTTTTTGCTTTTTGATTTTTCCCTAAGCTCTTCCTTGTGTCAAGCATCCTCTCCATACAGATGAATTTGACAGCTTTAGAATAAAAATCACTCAAACTTTGGCAATCGTTCAAGATAAGTTCCTCCCAAAAAGGTGTTGGTACGAGCAACCCTTAATGCACAGCTATTAACTTTTATCTATCCGTTGCTCCTTCCACTTTGAGTGACTCAGCATGAAATCTTTTTAGATATTTATCCAGTGATTCTCCTAATCACTGTTCGATAGCTGCGAGATCGTACATGCTGATCTTTGGATCCTTCCACACATGGAACTCTGTACTAAACGCAGTAGATAGTTGTTCCCAAGTGGTGATGATTGGGCCATGGTAATGTTTGCACCATTTGATGGCCTCCCCATGAAGCGTGAAACAACACGAATTCCAACAGACCATTTTTTTTTTCCAAAATTCCAATCCATCGAAAATCATGTTGTTCGCTTTGGTATTCTGCAGAAAAGACAGAGATATAACATATATCAAAGCTCAGAAAACATCTCACAACGGAATGGGTAAAATATAATTTAAACAAAATATAGTCGTACCCAAATTATAATACTGTCTAACCAGTATCCAAAGCTATCATAACCCTGCCACAAGTCTAACCTGCGAGTATGTGATGAGGAGGGGGTCAGAACACAAGTTCTGGTGACCGAATTTAAACTACTTATTTTGGATAACCCTGCATATACCGTCCAATTACATTTTCTTATTTATTAGGTTACTTGGGTTAACAGCACTCAAGGCTTACACACACATCGTACCCTTTTTCTCCCCGGTGGATTAACCTAATACAGTGTATATGTAGCTACCCCCAATATTAAGGTACACCACATGGTACCCCACTCCCATGGTCTCCGCCATAACGCAATAGAAATATACGCAGTCCCCCATCCTACACCGGTGGGACGTACGGACCTCTATATAACAATGCTACGTTCCACATAGAACCACTATCTCCATGCTACGTAAGCGTATGGACTACTACCTTTGATCATATCAGATCACAGAGTAATGCCCTAGAGTCTACGATACACCACCCAAAGCAGACATGCATGTATCTAGACTTTCCCACGTACGTATAGTCAATCATACTCAATGCCTTAAACGCACATATCCTCTACTATGCCCCGAGCTCCGTGGCAAGGCTGTACAAGAAACATGGAACTCGGTCGGGAGCTTTTCCATATCTGTACAGGCCTGCCTTTAAGGGCCTCAAAATACAGATATCCCTTGGGTATGTTTTTCATGGTGGATATGGCCCTACCTCGGCCCTTCCCTCGACTAGTAAAGACTACAATAGCTAAGCGACTTACCCCAAACAAACAATATAAACATCCAGTTGGCATCTCCCTTAAACACCATGCCTCGATAGTGAAAGATGGATGGCATCTTTGGTTTAGTTGTAGTCTTTCCACATCCCACTGGCTGCCGATGACGGGTACCCGACGATCTAATATCCTTATTGGTCTTGACCCCGCCTCCCTGTTGAGGCGATCACCGAATCACCCTAGTGTCACCTCATCACAGCTTTCTGACTGCAAAGCTACTTTTGCAGTCAAGGCTTACTCACCGGGTAGCTACGCGCAGACCCAACCTCTGTGAGCACAACCCGAACACTGCACCACCACAGAGGACTACCAAGGGCACCTTCCCCGTCACAGGAAGTCGCGTGCTTCCCCTTCCAGTCCTTTGGAACCGACAGAATAATCAGATAAACGTGCGCTCCCCTCGTGCCTCATGACACCATGATGATCTACCTCGTTGGGTTATTCACCCTCAAACATACGAAATGGTCCAAGCACCTCAGTTTAATATGATATTAGACTCTATGTCTTAACATTCAATTATGCGCTTGCTCTACTTCATCGAGTTTCCATTTAACTTGGTTATTCCCATTCACATTGACTTTTTATTCAAGTTACCAAGTTCCTCTTGCTTATTAGTTTCAGTCATATAACTTAACCCATTTAGGTTTATTAATAACCCTAGATTGTTATCCAAGGTCTGTATCTACAATCTCTTTATATTATTCGTTGTCTAATTTCATAGTTACAATAACATGTTCTACTTAATATGTAATTAAGTATATCTCAATTTACATGTTTTCTATTTAAAATGTCACTTATTATTTATGATTGAATATTACTTATTTCATTTCATAAGTTTGCCTCATTATTTTTTATTTAATCATAATTTCATCTTACACTGTCACTACAACTTGTCGATGTTTACCTATTAACTTAGTCCTCTTAACTAAGGTTTACTAATAAGTTTCCTTTCTATTAATATAACTTATGTTGTCCTTATCAACAGATTTCATATTCTCGTTCTTACAGATAACTTAATTACAATTAAGTACAACTTATCTCCTTACATAAGTTATTCCATTTTCTTTATCATTTATAATAACCAAAGTTATAATTTCCACTTGTCCCTAGAACAAGCCTACCTATTATACAACATTACCATTAATGTAATTTATTTATAATAGGTTATTATCATTCCCCGTTCATTCCATTTCTTTTACTATTGTAATTATCTTTCATTCATTTCCTTATTCATTTCCATTAATAACAATTAGTGCCATTTATTTCTATTCTTTTATATACAAATATTTATATATATGTTTACGTACTAGACCTCTCACATTAATCCTTCCACTTGTGGATGTTGGATTTGTCGGGCGTATCCACGTAGACTTCTTCCACAAGTTGACTTAACCTCGTGTCTTAGCACCGTTATATGTTTATTTATGCACTAGACCCCTCACATTAAATTATCAACTTATGGACACTGAATTTTCCAGACGGTTCCATGCAGACTTCTACCACAAGTTGAATTTATCCTCGTGTCTAAGTGCAGTTATAGTTTTCTATTTACAGTAAATTTTCTATATAATTTAGCCATGTCCATTTTTTCATTTTTTTACGGTAATCTATATTTTACATGTCATCATATTAAGCCCATTTTATTTTGCATCTTCTTTCTAACATGTAATTAATTCTATTCTAACATATAATCATGTAATTGTTCAAATCTAACAAATTAACATGTAATTTTCTCAATTCTACAGTTAAGAATTCAAGTACATAATATGCCACAAGTTAATCATGTAATTAGAACATGCATGTATACAACAGAAATCACTACACATATTTTAACAAGTTTACATTTAAACATATGAATTTTCCGACATATTAATATTTTAACATGTTAATATTTCAATATGGCATATTAGCATTTCATCACTTTAATCATTCTAGCAGATTTACATTGCATATTAACGGGGAATATCAAACGATAATATACCATTATCAAAAATGATATAACTTAAATCCACTCGCCTAATTTGCTTTCCAAATTCTGAATCTGTTCCAAATCTAGCCTTCCATGGTTTCCCCTAACTGGATTTAAAACTTAACAACAATGGATCCACAATTCTTACTAAAAGAAAAAGGGAAGAAAGAGGAAGAAAGAGGAGAAATTAAATTGACCAGATCCAAGAAATTATCTTACTTCGAATAGAATTATGAACACCTTCTTTATTATTATTCATCCTTTTCCTCCAGATCTTGATTCAGAATTTTCCTAAACTAATTATTCTATTTTTCTGAAGAGATTTGAGGAGGAATGTGACACCCCACGTCCATTAATGTCACTCACAAAGGGAATGCATTAAGTTTCGTGAAGCGTTTAGGTAAACAGACATAGAATATTACAAGATAGATATAAAAAAAAATTGCCGCGGAAATAAACAACTTTATTAATCATCAGAATACCATGGTCCAAAGCATCATTTGTCTGAAATATAAAAACCCATTACAACATAAAAACCACTGTCTTGTACTTCAGAAATATCAGAATACATAAAAGAAAGAAAATTCCCCAAGAGAAAAATATGGCCATAGCAACAAGGATAGGAGCTTGATCCATACATATAAGCAGCTCCAGTAAA
Source organism: Allium sativum (assembly GCA_030737875.1). Lineage (NCBI taxonomy): Eukaryota > Viridiplantae > Streptophyta > Magnoliopsida > Asparagales > Amaryllidaceae > Allium > Allium sativum. The sequence goes on from CM060922.1 coordinate 750,458,782, forward strand.
ATAACCAGAATCACGATCAAGCTTGTGTGTTTCCTACCTGAGAACCTGGTGGAGGGGCGGAAGAAAGAAGGGGAAACAAAAAGGGTCAGACATAAAGTCTGGCGAGTCTGGTTACTTTTAGCCAGTAAATAAATAAAAGTAACATGATAGGCATACAAGTGGATAAGAGAGATCAATACATAAATGGTAGGCATAACAAGGTAAACAGGACAACAGGATAGAATAGATAGTGCTTCTTAATACTTTCCTTGCTCTGTACCAATACTAGTATAATAGATATGTAATAGGATTACGTATTACCCAATTGCTTAACAAAAACAGGATGATCCCAAGAGAAACACAATGGTAGTTTTAGGTGTACTCTAGTAACGGGTTTTAACCCAAACAGAACTGGTACCTAAACAGAAATAACGGGTGTTAGCCTAGAAAGAAACACAGGTACCCCACAGAAATAGATAGGACAAGATGTACCTTATTTACTACCCCCAATCGATCGGCTCCCTATTCCGTAGATACCCTGTGCTGGCCCCACAGTAGGGTGTATCACTCCCTAATGTGGGAACCCTTCATTTTCCGGATGTGCACAACCATATCTACTGATGTCACAGCGTCTTATCTTCCCCAGCAAGCGGAGTCATGCACGTACATGACCCCGTTGGAACACGCCGTCAACAACACCTCCATGTTTGGATCTCTTACAATTAGCTCAGTAAGCGTGCCCCACTCCGACCTAGTTCGGAGTACCCGTTTGATACTTATTTAAGGGTTACTGACTGAAATGGGTCCCACACAAGATGATGCAAGCTCTCTCCTTTGTCTTGCATCCCCACTACTAGGTTTTCCACCAGTTATGTTTACCTAACGATGTCTTTAATTACATAACCTCGACGGGTTAAGTTTGTGGGCCTATATATATAAATATTACCCACTAACCCAAGATGTACTTAACCCTCCTACTGATTCAAGCATGTTTATTTAACGGTTAGGTTTGTGGGCCTATATATATTAATATTACCCACCTACCCATGATGTACTTAACCCTCCCACTGATCCAAGCATGTTTTACTTAACCCTATCTTTAGTTTATATTCATACAATCCCTTATGGATTAGATTAGGTTAAGTAGTCCGATTCATTACCATGTCCATATATGGTTTATAATGGGCTAGACCTCCCACATTAGGCCTACAACATGTGGAAGCTAGATATGTCGGTCGGGTTCGGGCAGTCTTATTCCACAGTTGGGCCCAACCTCATGTCTTAGCCCGATTCGTATTCGCGTACTTAGACCTCCCACATTAGGTTCAATATTAGTGGATGTTGGATATGTCGGTCGGATATGGGCAGACTTCCACCACTAATGTAACATATCCTCATGTCACAAGTACAATTCCTAATTGTAATTACTAAACATTCCATTTTTAATTAATTAATCAATTGATTAAACCTTTCCCTTTTTCGGTGTCAATACATATTTTGCCCAATAATTTGAATTACATGTCCATTCATTTAAAGATTACATGCCAATTATAAATCCCTTTTCCCTTGTTTCCTTCATTAACATATTCGCACGTATTTTGGCGGCATCTAGGCTAGTCTAGCCATAATAATGAAAAAGGGAATACGATAGAGGTGATAGTTTCAACATATATTGGCATAAACATACTAGTATGATAACAAAGTGAATGGACATGTAATTAACATCATATCAAGGTGAACATACATATTGTCATGAACATGTAATCAAAATCATAACGGGATCCAACATAAATATTGCTTTAGATCTACATAAAATTTCCACTTGCTCTAGATCTAATAGATTAAATTAGATCTAATCATAAATAAAGGTTTAGATCTACAGGTTTATAAATAGATCTACCTAAATCCACATCATAGAGGTTACAATTAAGATAAAGGTGTGGACCCAATCCTAATCAATTCAAGGTGGCATATGTTCATGGTTCACATAAATGATTTGATCTATCCAAATGAAACAAAAATAACATACTAGGACAATCACAATTGAATTGGATCTCGAGAGATAGATCTATCATAACATAAGATATGATCATAAAATAGATCTAGCATAAAACATGATCATAAAGTGGATCTAGCATAAAACATGATCATAAAGTGGATCTAGCATAAAACATGATCATAAGCATGTTTAGATCTAAATATGTCCAGCTTACAACATATCTAATTTGATCGCAACATGAAAGGTGATTTACATACAAAATTAGATCTAAGCAATGCCGCAACTGTCAAGATTAATAGATTTACATTTACCATAATGTAGTTACAAATCAAGATCCATAAAGGCAACATCATAGTATAGCCACAATTGCATCAGATCTAGAGAATTAGATCTATCATGATTAACATGGTATAAGATTTAATACTGGCATAGATTCATTCTTTACAACATATCCAATTCATAGTCTTTCACAATTTACTGTTATTTATTTAAACCTAAAAGTGACTAGAAACTCACAGCGTTAGGTTCAGAAAATTTAGAGAGAGAGAGAGATCTGAATTCTGAATAGCTAAACTGATTGTAGCAGACTTTGATTCTGTTTCAATTTGCAACCCGACAGCATATGGCCTCTATGATCTGCAATGGAGAAAATAAGAGAATAGGGGACCATATTTATAGCCTAGAACCAATGAACTAGACCCAGAATCAAGTCCAGGTACGTAAAACGAATTCTGCCCAGATCTGTCCGGTGGGGTCGACACCCTTATAGGGGGGTCGACACCTATGTCGACACCCATGTCGACATCCCCTGGGGGGTCGACACCCACGAGCGGGAATTTTCTCGCTCAGCCCGCTTTGGTCCGATTTTTGATTTTTGAATTGTTTTTGAAGGTTCTGAAATTTATAAATATATATATATATATATATATATATCTTATGCGTAAAAAACTTCGAACCCTCATAACTTTTCATACGGTGTCCGTTTTACGCAAATCAAATGTCCATTCTGACCAGAATTTCGAGACGGACGCAATGGCATAGTCCATTCCCACTAATTCCAAATGTTAAATTAATTACTATTTAATTTATCCTCTTTTAATGTCATTAAAATTTGTGGTGTTACAAGGAAGAAGAATGGCAGAGCTTAGGAGGCTTCTAAGGAAATGTGAGATTTAGGCTCGGCTCTACTAGCCTATTTATAGATGTTCAGGATCTTATCGTACACACAACGTTGAGTTAGCAATGAACGTCGCTAAGAAAACAGTCCAGATTCATTGATGAATCTGCCCGGATCTGTTCGGGGTTCGACCCCATGGTCAACCCCTATATGGGTGTGTCGACCTCTAGATCGACCCCGTATAGGTGTGTCGACCCCTGGGTCGACGACCCCATGAGTCCCACAAGCTGTTTTGGAGCAGAAGTTTAATTTTCGAATGTTTGAATTTCTGGAATTTATTTAAATATTATATTTACATATAATCTCTTTATATGTATACAAATCTTCTAATGACCATTTTACATGTATACATATATGCACAACTTTTATTTCGTTTTCAAAATCCAAACAGTGTTGTACCATTATATAATTCTTGCTATATTACTTTGTTTGTAGCCTAAACTTGAACTTTTCTCTTGTGTGTGTATATATATATACACACACACACATATATATATATAAGCATATATTCTCATATACATATATACATATATTTTATACTTTCTTATGTGTATGATTTTCCTTATATGTGCGTTTATATATATTTTCTCTTTAGAACATGTGTTATTTCAGTCGTTCCCTTAAAACAAAGATATGACGCCGACAGAGATCGAACTGTATAACTCTTGGATGCAAGCCGCATGCCCTAACCAATTGGACTAATAAGGCTATTATTAACAAGGCTTAGAACAATGGTGGTCATTGTTCTTTTCTCACTCCTCTTTTTCATATTTGTTGTAATCTTTTATTTAAACCATTGCATGTAACTTTATCATTTTGCATGCATATTTTTCTTTTATTTCTCTTATATTATTAATGCAAAATATTTGTAAATCAGTGCATGCAACATATTTACACTACATGCAACCAATCCTTTCATTCTTTTAATGCATGCATTACATTTTTATTTACACTAATCTTTTCTTCTTTTTCAATGCATGTATTTATTACATGCAATCATATTTATCACTATTATATTTTTCTTTTATATATTTACGTCTATACGTACATATACACATCTGCATTATTTAATTATTACAAAATGCGGGGTGTTGCATTCTCCTACACTTAGGAAATTTCGTCTCCGAAATTTGATAAGGGTAAAAATCAATTATCCTCTCGCATAATATACATCCATCATGTGTGCATCATTTTTCTTTCTTTTTTTTTGTTTTTTTTTTGTTTTTTTTTTTTTTGTTTGCAATCGTTGTACACTTGTGCAAAGTGAAATACAACATAATAATACATGTATTCCTAAGCGGTACCGCCTACATGTATGCAAGTTTTTCAAAAATCCTTTTAAAATATGATGCACACATCCTAAATATATTGGCAATTCTACATGAATGCAATATTTTGAAAACCAAAATTGCTTTTTCATCCAAAATTTCCCACATTCATACTGAGCAAGAGCGCAGTTCATCCAATTTTTGCATCCAAAACCATACCAAGCAACTTTATCTTTCGAATTTCAGCAAAAAATCCTATTTTCTAAATTCGATTTCTTATGTCACGAAAAGATGGAAAACGAAAAATTCACATCTTCCATTTTTCTTTTTCAACCTTTTTCTTACCGCACTTGGATTTTATGAAATTATTTATAAAGATTCCCTATCTTCCTATCTAAACACAACCCACATAAGAAAATTTTCTTTATTACATATTCTCTTTTTCAACTTATACTGGAAAAATTTACTCTTATTCATTTTTTTCTCAGAATTTTCCATCTTTCTTTAACTGTCATGTTTGTTGCTTTTTTGAATTTGTTGTTTCCTTTTTAGTTATGCCATTACACTTTTCTTAGCTTATTTAAACTAATCCACTAATCTAAGTTTAGTTTCAAATAAGCCTTCTATGCCTTTAACTCAAACAAGAAAACAGACGCTCTACACAGCTACTACTAATGATCAAGAATCTCAGGACTATGTCCCCCTATGAAAAATTCAGACCATAGGATGTAAATACTTGCTTGCCCTCTACTGTCTAGTAGTCACCACTAGTCCTTGCTGTGCATTAACATAATTTTTTAAGCAACACCCTAGGCTTTTCAATGCATACGCATTCACGAGAACTTATCATTATTCCAAGATAATTCTCGCTATCCACTTCACAGTCTCAAAACTTTTCCCATCTTCACTAGGCACTAATCCTTGCCTACTCCACACTTTTTGAAACACGGTTTGACCTTTTCACTTCTTTTTTTAAAAAAGTTAAAAGTATCAAAACTTTATTTTCCTCATGAAAACTTATTTTTGCCAAACCATAAAAACATGTAATCTTATAAAAATGCAAATCATTTTTTTTTCAAACCACAAAAACTGGAGTAGACAAGGAGAACTATTTTCCAATCATGTTTACCACTTGTTCTTGCCTATAAGGTCAGTTCAGTTTCTTACTACAAGGTGCAAACATCTACTCTATTCTTAATTTCTACAGTTTATTTTGTCCACCCAACAAAATTTTCTTTTTTGAAACAATTTATCAAAAATGATTGTCAGAAGAATAGAGATTTCAAAACTTTCTTTACTAAAAAGTCTAGCTTTCAACAAAATGCAATACTTTCTAAGTTTTTCTTTTTGATCCTTTCATGCAATATAACGAGAAAACTAGCAAGCTATGCATGCTCTATGGTATGCAAATTTCACTGAGAAAATTTTAATTTTGGACAAAATTTTCACAAGAAATCAGTATTTCAAAAATATACCCCATTTTACATCAAAATTTGATATGTACTTTTATAGTATGTTCTTTACATAACTTAAAACCATAAACTATTAAGATCAAAACTTGAAAACACCATAAACCATCTCCCAAGAGCTTTTGTAATTTCAAGTTCTTAAAAGTTAACAATGGAGTTAGACTCAAAGCCGGTTTCTAATTTTCCTAGGCTTTCCTATTCTCTCAACTTTATATATTCCTACTGCATTCTTCCCCTTTTAACCTTTTCCAATTTATAAGGTTTTCTGCTAAACCCACTAATGAAACAACCCACCTCCGTTAAGGTCACTCACAAAGGAAATGCATTAACTTTGGTGAAGCATTTTAGGTAAAAGACACAGATAATTTACAAGATAGACATATAAATAGTGGAAAACTGAAATCATTTCATAAATAACGTGGTTTAGCCAAAACATTACAAGCATTGTCTTAAAACCCAACTTCTAAATTATTACAATGAAACATCTATCTTGATTTAAAACTCCAAGTACGTAAAGAAGCATAAAACAGTAGTAAAGCAGCATAAATCCCCAATAAAAGTGTAACCACAGCCATAGCCCAAGAAGAGAGAATCCAAGCAATACATCTACTCTCATCAAACTGGAAAAGGTCTGCACTAAGCGGAAGTATTCCCTCCTTGCGGAACGGGGGGGGGACAGAAGAAAAGAAGGCAAAAGAAAATAGGTCAGACATAAGTCTGGTAAGTCCAGTGATTATTCAACACGTAAACAAGTAAAAGGATCATGACATGAATAAACTGAACATAGGACAATACTATAGAAATAAGATAACATAAGATAAGGCAAGATAAACAGAATATACTTATCGCACTCATTTCCATTTCTTTGCACCTACTACGAATGTTTCAACTACCATCGTGTGTTCATAACAAAGTGATCCTTTCCCGATCGGCTTCTACTCGCATGCATTTCTTACTTGTGTCATTCGGCCCCGCTCGATTGCAGATACCTGTGCTGGTCCCACCATGGGGTGTATTAATTCCTATGGTGGCAACCCGACACAAATTCAAGATGCACAGTGTATACTACTGATGCCCATTGCCTGCTTTTACACTCCAAAGTACGTGCACGCCCATACTCCGTCGGAACTACACTGTTGCACCCCCTGCCGCTATTTTGACCGCTTATAATCAGCCCAGTAATCATGCCCCACCCTACCTAGTTCAGGGTACCGTGATACATTTATGTGGGTTACTGCTGAAATGGGTCCCCGTTACTAGGGTTTCTTAATCAACATGTTATAACGGTTAAGTGTTCTCAAAATTTAACTAACCGCACCCATCTGTTTTGCTAACATGCTGTATTGGTTAAGTGTTGCCTTAATTAACTTAATCCTACCATTCTTAGCATGTCTGTTCCTTAGCTTTAATTCATTCATTAAAGCACAACCTCTCACATTAGATCTATATTGTTGCAGTCGCTGGATGTGTCGGGCGGTTCCGGGCAGTCTTACACCGCAACTCAATCTAACCTAGTGTTTTTGGAGCTTAATGCGCTAACCTCTCACATTAGATTTATTTGTTGTGGTAGCGGGATGTGCTGGGCGGTTCCGGACAGTCATACATCGCAACTCAATCTAACCTCGGGTTGGGCATGTTCATCTTTAGCCAATTTACATATTTGTCATATATGTCCAAATCTATGTGTCAAATTTTCCACAAGTCTAGTAAATACCAGTTTATGCCACATTCCCAAGCTATGACCAAAATTTACTAAATTAAATTATACCCAACTTTCCCCACTTTATAATCGCATGTACAATGAGAATCAATCTATGTTCCGAATGAACTTAGTATTCACAAAAGCAAGTAAAAAGGGGAAAAATAGAGAAGGAGCATAAGAATTGACATAAGGAAAAATAGGCATGTAAAGATATACCAAATTCAAGAATCATGTTTCAATGTTGTACATTAACGCTATGTGTAGACAAGCTAAGAAATTCACACCATAGGTATAAAGATTAGACAGAATTGGACTTAAGAGAATTACTAATTTAATGTACAACATGATAAGACCCGTTTGATAAATCACAATAATCTCATAGGCATAGGTTGTACAACATGAAAAGTTCCATCCTATCAATCACAACAGTCTCATAGGCATGATAAGTTCATTTATGTCAGTCCAACAGTCTCATAGGCATGATAGGTTCTATTGTGTCAGTCCAACAATCTCATAGGCATGATAGGTTCTATTATGCCAGTCCAACAGTCTCATAGGCATGATAGGTGCCATTACATCAATCACAATAGTCCCATAGGCATAAGCAATTTATATTAGACAAAAGGATAGGCACGAATCAGAATTAGGCATCGTTCTAGATCCGATTATTTCAGTCATGATTTCTATTAGATGTTTAAATCTAAATAATAACTAAACTTACAGAAAAAGGACGGATCTTGTATTCTGGGATCTGATTTCTGAATTTGAAAAGCTATCCTTTGATGTGAACGCTTGATTTGAAGTTCTTCTAATCGATTACTAGTTTGGATTTATTTTTCTAGTTAGGTGAAGATGAAGGAGGCTAGGCAAGCTTGTAGACGAACAGCATGACGACACCATAGTCTTAGGGTTATGAGGTTGGGGTCTAGGTTTGGCTACGTATATATAGATGTCTAGGATTAATTCTAGCATTTAGATTAGTCTAGGAGAAATCAGAGCCATCAAACCAAAGAGATGTGTCATCCAGCCAATCATAGCACGACACATAAGTCCTAACACCTCAGAAATTAGTCATTGGCCAATCAGGGAAGGCCACATCAGCTCAGAGCTACTAAAATTCGTCATAGGAAGCAGATCTCAAAGTGGTCGACTCCCTATAGGGGGGTCGAAACCTATGTCGACTCCTTGTGTGTGGGGGGGGGGGTCGCCACCCTGAGCGGGAATTTTCCCACCCAGTCTGTTCTTTTTGAATTTTGAACTGGTTTTGTTATTTAATTATTATTTTTCTGTTTATTCTTGAAATCTTCTGAACTCCATAACTTCTTCATATTGAGTCCGATTCACGCAAACTCGGACTCTATCTCAAGCAGAATTCCGAGACGAACGCAATGGCGTAACCCGTTTCCCTTAATTCTTCTTATAAAAATTAAGTGTTCTTATATTTGTTAATTTTAATATTCACAGAAAATACGGGGTGTTACATTCTCCCCTCCTTAAAAGATTTCGTCTCCGAAATCTCTAAGTTAAGAAGAATGTATCCTAACATCCAACATCCATCTACTCAACCATCAACCACAGGCATCCATTGTCCTTAAAAGGTTTCTAATGCTTTCATGATCAGATGCATAGTGTGTGTATATGTCCTTTTCTAATGCAAAATCAAGCGGTCTATTGATTCAGTTGACCTCCTTGATGTGAATCATGTCAGTGCTATGAGTCCATCATGTATGCAATTATTCCTTATTGTATTTTGTAACTCTACATGTGTGCACAATCATTCGTACAAATGCAACATCCATATTATAACACATCAAGTTTCAATCCATATATAAATTCATATACGCATATGCAATATGAAAGTGACTGAGCCGATCTAGTACCTAGTGTGTGCGTATATGCATCCACGAGCAACCACTAGCAACCACTTGCAACCACTTGCAACCATCAATCATAACATTTTTTAAATACATGTTTGCATCCATTGGTTTCTACCTAAGGACCAAGAATAGGACCGAGGAGATATACTTAAGAGATAGATACAAGCATGCATAAACTTTTGGAAAAAGAGATCAAGAATGTACCCTCAAAAAGATAAGGGTAGGCTGCGCATATCTTGTCCTCAGTCTCCCACATCGCGTCTTCCTCAACATCACTCCATTGTACTTTAACTAGCTCGACCTCACGATTACATAGCTTTTTAACTTCTATACCCAAGATACGAGTTGGAACTCTTCTCACCGTTGCTTCTCGTTCCACTTCTATTTCGCTTATTATGCTTGGCTCCACAACTTCTGCAGACTCATGTAAGCATTTTCGTAGATAAGTGACATGAAAGACATTATGTACTCCATCCAATCGTTCGGGTAGCTCTACTTTATAAGCCATCTTCTCAATCCTCTCAATGGTAGGAAATGGCCCTACAAATCTTGGTGCCAGATTTCGTACGGACCCAAAGCGAACGACATTCTTCAAAGGAGATACTTTAAGAAAAACTCTGTCCCCAACCTAAAACTCAAGGTCGGTCCTTCTTTTTTCAGCGTAGGACTTCTGTCTATCTTGTGCGGTCTTCATTCATCTTCGTATCAAATCCACCTTCTCTGAAGTTTCTCTGATCATGTCAGGCCCAAGTACGAGCATGTCTGTAGACTCCCACCAACAAGTTGGTGATCGGCATGGTCTTCCATATAAAGCCTCAAAGGGTGCCATGCCTACGGTGGCTTAGTAGCTATTGTTGTAGGCGAACTCCACCAAAGGGAGGTAATCCTCCCATGTTCCCCCAAAATCAAGAATGCATAATTTCAAGAGATCTTCTAATACTCTGTTCACCCTTTCCGTCTGACCACCGGTTTGAGGGTGATAAGTAGTTCTTAAGCATAGCTGTGTGCCTACAGCCTCTTGCAAACTCTTGCAAAACTCGCTCGTAAAGATAGGGTCTCGATCACTTACTATGTTGGAGGGTATTCCATGCAATCAAACTACCTCTTTAAGATAAATGGATGATAACGATGAGGCAGTCCTCCTGCTCTTAACAGGTATAAAGTGAGCGCTTTTAGTGAGCTTGTCCACTATTACCCAAATACTGGTATTGCCCCTTTTTGATCTAGGCAACCCATCAATAAAGTCCATCGAAATGCTATCCCATTTCCACTATGGGACCTCCAGAGGATGAAACAGACCACCAGGCTTCTTCTGCTCTGCCTTGACTTGCTGGCATATCAAGCATTTAGAGACAAACTCAGGTACATCCTTCTTCATGCCATTCCATAAGAAAACCCTTTTTATGTCTTTATACATCTTGTCCCCACCTGGGTGTATGGTCAACTTAGAATGGTGTGCCTCTTCGAGAACGATCATCACCAAATCCCTTGCTTGTGGGACGCATAGTCTTCCATCCCGTCTCAACCAACCCTTGTCATCGATGGAGTATCTATTGAGGTAACTAGAAGTCTTACCTCTAATTAGCTTATCCATCACATCAACTAGCTGAGGGTCTTCATGTTGCGCGGTTCCTATTGAGTCCAAAAGAGAAGGCAGCACCTCTAGCGATGCTAACAAACCAGGTATATACAAAGGAGGGTCTAAAGTCAAAGTTTGCTATGTACTCCAAGCTTTGCCTTTCTACAAAGAAAGGACTAAAGGTCAGATTTTTCTTACTTAAGGCGTCTGCTACCACATTGCCCTTGCCAGGGGTATAAGCAATCTCAAAATCGTATGAGGCAAGAAATTCCATCCACCTTTGTTGCCTTAAGTTAAGATCTTTCTGTGAGAAAAGGTACTTTAACGATTTATGGTTAGTAAACAATTCAAACCTTTCTCCTAGCAGGTAATTACGCCATGACTTAAGAGCGAAAACAATGGCAGCTAGTTCTAAATCATGAGTTGGGTAGTTTTTCTCATGTACCTTCAATTGACTTCCTCCATAACAAACTACTCTGCCCTCTTGCATCAAGACAGTGCCCAATCCTGTATTGCATGCGTTTGTGTACACTGTAAACATCTTACTCCCATCAGGCAATGTCAGAACTGGGGTTGTTGTTCGAGCCCTCTTTAATCGTTGGAAAGCAACATCGCAATCCAAATCCCAAGAAAAAGTTAGGTTCTTCTTTGTCAACCTAGGAAGTGGGGCTGAGATCTTCGCAATGTCCTTGATGAACTTTCTGTAAAAGCTTGCCAGCCCAAGAAAACTTCGTACTCCGGTTGCATTCCGTGGGATCTTCCAATCTTGCACCGCAACCACTTTTGTGGGATCCACAGCTATCCCCTCTTTGGACACTACATGTCCAAGAAACCTTACTTCATCTCTCCAAAAATGGCATTTGGAGAATTTTGCTTTCAGCTGATGTGCACGAAGAGTATCTATAACTTCCCTCAAATGCAAAGCATGTTCTTCCTCACTTTTTGAGAAAATCAAAATATCGTCCACGAAGACCACTACAAATTTATTAAGGAACTCTCAGAATACCCTACTCATCAAATCTATGAAGTAGGCAGGTGCGTTTATCAAGCTGAAAGGCATGACATGCCATTCGAAGAAACCATCCCGGGTCCTGAATGCAGTCTTAACTATGCTGTCCTCAGCCACTCTTAGCTGGTGAAATCCGGTGGCCAGATCTAGTTGGGAGAAAACTGAGGCACCTACGAGCTGGTCGAACAAGTCGTATATTCTATGAAGTGGGTGCCTATTCTTCTTGGTCAATTTGTTTAGCTCCCTATAGTCCACGCACAGGTGAAATGAACCATCTGCTTTGGTTGCAAACACCACTGGAACACCCCATTTAGAAATACTCCACCTTATGAACCCCTTTTCAAGCAACTCTTTAACTTGCTTGCTGAGCTCTTTCCTTTCCCTTGGAGCCATGTGTCTAACAGGTAAAGCAACAGGTTTTGCGTTATCAACAAGGTATATGCGGAAGTCTATCTCTCACTTCGTAGGTAAACCCTTCACCTCTTCAAAGACATCCGAGTATTCACGGATCGCTCTAATAGATTGCAAGTTTTCATCAGACGCATCAAGAGATTCTAGGTAACTAAGCATAACAGAATTCATGGGATTACAAGAGATTTCGAGAGTGTTACTGAGGTGAGTCATAAGTCTAACCACTCTCTTTTCACAATCGAGGATGGCACCGTTACTGGATAACCAATCCATGCCTAGAATCAACCCATAGCCCGTGAAACCCAAAACATAAGCATTACATCTAAACCCAACGCTTAGTATAGAAATTTCCAAATCCAAACAAATCATGGACAAATAAGCCGAGCCCCCAATTGGATTTGAAACAACCATGCGTTCCTCTACTATACTGGTATCTAGGTGCAGAGATTCAACTAAAGTAGTAGATATAAAAGAGTGCAATGTGCCAGAATCAAAAAGAGTACGAACTGGATGATCAGAAAGATAAACTAAACTCTCAACAGAAATATTTCTACCTCTTTCTTGCGGAGGTGCCATGAGAGCGTGAATTTGTCCTCCAGAAGTGGGTCCAGTCCTCTGCCCTTGCCTTTGCCCTTGCCTTTTTGGGCAATCCTTAGCCATATGCCCTGTCTCGCCGCATTGAAAGCAACCACCCATCTTCCTTTTCTTCTTTCTGCAGTCCTTAATCATATGTCTAGGTATGCCACAAAATTTACACTTCCTCTTGTCACGGGGTTTGTTATTTTTCCTACCTTTCTTGGAATCCGTCTTCTTATTCTGCGATCACTCCACTTTCTTGTCTAAAGGTTCATCCACATTTGCCTCTTTCTTGCCACCCTTGTCTTCCTCCTATAACAGTGCCATGTCCACTAGTTTCTCAAAATCGCACCCATAGGTATATGGGACATAGCTAGGCTGTGCAGCGGTTCATTCAACCCTTTCACGAAACGGAGAGCCTTTTTATATGGAGTGTTTACCAACTCCAATCCGAATCTAGCCAGTTGGTTGAATTGGTTGATGTATTCCTTAACTGATAGGTTTCCCTGTTTGAGTGCTAAGAACTTCTCCAGCTGTAGGCTTCGTTCAGCTTGCGAGAGGAACTTCATTTCAAATCTCCTTTTGAAATCCTCCCAAGTTTCAACTAGTCTCTCAACATTAGTAACTTCCCACCAATAAGAGGCTTCATCCTTAAGTAACCATACAAACAATTGTATCTTCTGCCTATCGTCCACTTCGAAGATAACAAACAAATCTTCTGTTTCCATGAGCCAGTTGCTTGCTTCCACAAATGACTCAGTCCCATTAAAATTCTTTCCACCCATAGCTTGAAAGTCCCTACATATCTTTGAGAAAGCATTCACCCGCGGAGGAGGAGAAGGAGGAGGAATGGATGCAGCTGGGGGAGGAGGAATGTCTACTGGGTCTGCGTCATTAGCCCTAGCCTCCAGATACCTTCTGAACCAGCTAGGTATCGGTACGCCCTCGGGAAGATTAAGATCCCCCGACATGATGAAACGAAAAGAAAAGGTTCAAAGCAAAGGATAGAAAGATAATTCATATGACTTTGGGGATTATGCCTTTAAAATAAAACAACACTTTTCTTGAAAATGCTTCTTTAAATTTCTCTTTGAAAAATAGTTTTCAAAAACTTTTATCTGATCTAGTAAACCATCGCTCTGATACCAAGTGAAACACCCCACCTCCGTTAAGGTCACTCACAAAAGGAATGCATTAACTTTGGTGAAGCATTTTAGGTAAAATACACAGATAATTTACAAGACAGACATATAAACAGCGGAAAACTGAAATCATTTCATAAATAGCGTGGTTCAGTCAAAACATTACAAGCATTGTCTAAAATCCCAACTTCTAAATTATTACATTGAAACATCTGCCTTGATTTAAAACTCCAAGTACATAAAGAAGCATAAAACAGTAGTAAAGCAGCATAAACCCCCAATAAAATTGTAACCACAGCCATAGCCCAAGAAGAGAGAATCCAAGCAATACGTCTACTCTCTTCAAACTGGAAAAGGTCTACACTAAGCTAAAGTATTCCCTCCTTGCGGACCGGGGAAGGGGGAGAAACGGAAGAAAAGAAGGTGAAAGAAAATAGATCAGACATAAGTCTGTTAAGTCCAGTGATTATTCAGCATGTAAACAAGTAAAAAGATCATGACATGAATAAACTAAACATAGGACAATACTATAGAAATAAGATAACATAAGATAAGGCAAGATAAACTGAATATACTTATCGCACTCATTTCCGTTTCTATGCACCTACTAAGAATGTTTCAACTACCATCATGTGTTCATAACAAAGTGATCCCTTTCCCGATCGGCTTCCACTCGCATGCATTTCTTACTTGTGTCATTCGGCCCCGCTCGATTGTAGATACCTGTGCTGGCCCCACCATGAGGTGTATCAATTCCTATGGTGGCAACCCGACACAAATTCAAGATGCACAGTGTATACTACTGATGCCCAGTGCCTGCTTTTCCACTCCGGTGTACATGCACGCCCATACTCCATCGGAACTACACTGCTGCACCCCCCACCGCTATTTTGACCGCTTATAATCAACTCGGTAATTGTGCCCAACCCTGCCTAGTTCAGGGTACCGTGATACATCTATGTGGGTTACTACTGAAATGGGTCCCCGTTACTAGGGTTTCCTAATCAGCATGTTATAACAGTTAAGTGTTCTCAAAATTTACCTAACCTCACCCATCTGTTTTGCTAACATGTTGTATTGGTTAATTGTTGCCTTAATTAACTTAACCCTACCATTCTTAGCATGTCTGTTCCGTAGCTTTAATTCATTCATTAAAGCACCAACCTCTCACATTAGATCTATATTGTTGCGGTCACTGGATGTGACGGGCGGTTCCGGGCAGTCTTATACCGCAACTCAATCTAACCTCGGATTTTTGGGGCTTTATGCACTAACCTCTCACATTAGATTTATATTGTTGCGCTAGCTGGATGTACCGGGCGGTTCCAGGCAGTCTTACACCGCAACTCAATCTAACCTCGGGATAGGCATGTTCATCTTTAGCCAATTTACATATTTGTCATATGTGTCCAAATCTATGTGTCAAATTTTCCACAAGTGTTGTAAATACAAGTTTATGCCACATTCCCAAGCTATGCCCAAAATTTACTAAATAAAATTATACCCTACTTTCCCTGCGTTATAATCGCACATACAACGAGATTCAATCTAAGTTCCGAATGAACTTAGTATTCACAAAAGCAAGTAAAAAGGGGAAAATAGAGAAGGAGCATAAGAATTGACATAAGGAAAAATAGGCATGTAAAGATGTACCAAATTCAAGAATCATGTTTCAATGTTGTACATGAACGCTATGTGTAGACAAGCTAAGCAATTCACACCATAGGTATAAAGATCAGATAGAATTGGACTTAAGAGAATTACTAATTTAATGTACAACATGATAAATCCCATTTGATAAATCACAATAGTCTCATAGGCATAGGTTGTACAACATGAAAAGTTCCATCCTATCAATCACAACAGTCTCACAGGCATGATAGGTTCATTTATGTCAGTCCAACAGTCTCATGGGAATGATAGGTTCTATTGTGTCAGTCCAACAGTCTTATTGACATGATAGGTTCTATTATGTCAGTCCAACGGTCTCATAGGCATGATAGGTGCCATTACATCAGTCACAATAGTCCCATAGGCATAAGCAAATTAGATTAGACAAAAGGATAGACACGAATCAGAATTAGGCATCGTTCTAGATTCGATTATTACAGTTATGATTTCTATTAGATATTTAAATCTAAATAATAACTAAACTTACAGAAAAAGGACGAATCTTGTATTTTGGGATCTGATTTCTGAATTTGAAAAGCTATCCTTTGATGTAGACGCTTGATTTGAAGTTCTTCTAATCGATTACTAGTTTGGATTTATTTTTCTAGTTAGGAGAAGATGAAGGAGGCTAGGCTAGCTTGTAGACGAACAGCATGACGACACCATAGTCTTAGGGTTATGAGGTTAGGGTCTAGGTTTGGCTGCGTATATATAGATGTCTAGGATTAATTCTAGCCTTTAGATTAGTCTAGGAGAAATCAGAGCCATCAAACCAAAGAGATGTGTCATCCAGCCAATCATAGCACGACACATAAGCCCTAACACCTCAGAAATTAGTCATTGGCCAATCAGAGAAGGCCACATCAGCTTAGAGCTACTAAAATTTGTCACAGGAAGTAGATCTAAAAGGGGTCGACTCCCTACGGGGGGGTCGACACCCTGAGCGGGAATTTTCCCGCTCAGCTTGTTTTGTTTGAATTTTGAACTAGATTTATTATTTAATTATTATTTTTCTGTTTATTCTTGAAATCTTCTAAACTCTATAACTTCTACATACGGAGTCCGATTCACGCAAACTCGCACTCTATCTCAAGCAGAATTCCGAGAAGAACGTAATGGCGTAACCTGTTTCCCTTAATTCTTCTTCTAAAAATTAAGTTTTCTTAGATTTGTTTATTTTAATATTCATAGAAAATACGTGGTGTTACGATTAATCTGAAATGTTAACATATGGGTTCCACCTTCCTTCCATACAGAGTATATTGTACACTTCCTACTCAAATTACTTAAGGGTATCAAATTTCCATATTCAATCCTTTAGTGTATAAAACAGACATCCCAATTCTTATCACATTATACTCTTTCTATTTAGTGGCTTCCTCTAGGATCTAGGTATATATATAATATATTTATATTTAAAAAAAAATACAAATACGTTCACTCACTATCTATATAGGAATCCTAAACCTAGGCTTAGATACCAGTTGTAACAACCCGAACTCCGACAGACCGATTTTTTTTTTCAAAATTCCAATTCATCGAAACTCATGTTGGTTGCTCTGGTGTCTTGCAGAAAAGACAGAGATATAAAATATATATCAGAGCTCAGAAAACATCTCACAGCAAAATGGATAAAATATAATTTAAACAAAATATGACAGATCAGTTATACACAATAATTCATAATAGTATGTTGAGAAAGTTTAGAAAGTAAATCTTTTTTGGTTTTGTTGGATATTTTCACTTTTGCTTGCGTGATTGTTTGCAAGATACTCTTGTAATTCTTTTTATGTAAATAATAAAAGTTCCACTTGCGTTTCAAAATACATATATATATATATATATATAATACTGCCTAACCAGTATCCAAAGCTATCATATCTCTGCTACAAGTCTAACCTGCGGGTATGTGATGAGGAGGGGTTCATAACACAAGTTCTGGTGATTGGTTTTAAACTACACATTTTGGATAACCCAACATATACTGTTCAATTACATTTTCTTATTTATTAGGTTACTTGGGTTAACAGCACTCAAGGCTTACACATACGTCGTACCTTTTTTCTCCCCAGTGGATTAACACAATACAGTATATACATAGCTACCCCCAATATAAAGGTTCATCCCATGGTACCCCACTCGCATGGTCTCCGCCATAACGCCATAGAAATATACGCAGTCCCTCATCCTATGTCGGTGGGACGTACGGACCTCTATATAACAATGCTATGTTCCGCATAGAACCACTATCTCCATGCTACGTAAGCGTATGGACTACCACCTTTGATTGTATCAGATCACAGAGTAATGCCCTAGAGTCTACAATACACCACCCAAAGCAGACATGCATGTATCTAGACTTTCCCACGTACATATCGTCAATCATACTCAATGCCTTATCCACACATATCCTGTACTGTGCACTGAGTTTCGTGGCAGGGCTATACAAGAAACACAGAACTCGGTCGGAAGCTTTTCCATATCTGTACTTGCCCGCCTTTAAGGGTTTCAAAATACAGATATCCCTTGGGTCTGTTTTCATGGTTGTTATAACCCTACCTCGGCCCCTCCCTCAACTACTAAAGACTACAAGAGCTAAGCGAATTACCCCTAATAAACAATCTAAACATCCAGTTGGCGTCTCCTTCAACCACCATGCCTCGGAAAGGTGGATAACATCTTGGGTTTAGCTGTAGTCTTTTCGCATCCCACTAGCTGCCGATGATGGGTACCCGACGATCTACTATCCTTATTGGTCCTGACCCCACCTCCATGTTGATGCGATCACCAAATCACCCTAATGTCACCTCGTCACAGATTTTTGACTGCAAAGTTACTTTTGCACTCAAGGCTTACTCACCGGGTAGTTACGTGCAGACCCAACCTCTGTGAGCACAGCCCTAACACTGCACCACCACAAAGGACTACCAGGGGAATCTTTCACATCTAAAGAAGCCGCATGATTCCCTTTTCCGTCCTTCGGAGCCGATAGAATAATCAGATGAACGTGCGCTCCCTACGTGCCTCATGACACCACGATGATCTACCCTGTTGGGTTATTCACCCTCAAACGTACGGACTGGTCCAAGCGCCTCAGTTTAAAGAGTTATTAGACCCTATATTTAAACATTCAATTATGCCCGTGCTCTACCTCATTGGGTTTCCATTTAGCTTGGTTATTCCCATTCATTGACTTCTTATTCAAGTTACCAAGTTCCTCTTGCTTATTAATTTCAGTCATATAACTTAACCCATTTAAGTTTATTAATAAACCAAAAACATGTTATTCTCTAGATTGTAATCCAAGGTCTATAATCTTCAATCTCTTTATATTATTCATTGTCTAATTTCATAGTTACAATAACATGTTCTACTTAATATGTAATTAAGTATATATCAATTCACATGTTTTCTATTTAACATGTCACTTATTATTTATGATTAAATATTACTTATTTCATTTCATAAGTTTGTCTCATTCTTTTTTATTTAATCATAATTTTGTCTTACACTTTCACTGCAACTTGTCATTGTTTACCTATTAACTTAGTTCTCAAAAATAAGGTTTACTAATAAGTTTCTTTTCTATTAATATAACTTATGTTGTTCTTATCAGCAGATTTCAGATTCTCGTACTTACAGATTACTTAATTTACAATTAAGTACAACTTATCTCCTTACATAAGTTATATTTTCTTTATCATTTATTATAACCTAAGTTCTAATTTCCACTTGTCCCTAGGACAAGCCTACCTATTATATAACATTCCCATTAATGTAATTTATTTATAATAGGTTATTATCATTCCCCGTTCATTCCACTTCTTAAACTATTGTAATTATCTTTCATTCATTTCCTTATTAATTTCCATTAATCACAGTGAGTGCCATTTATTTCTATCCTTTTATATACATATATTTATATATGTATATATATTTACGTACTAGACCTCTCACATTAAGCAAACCACTTGTGGATGCTGGATTTGCCAGGCGGTTCCAGGCAGACTTCTTTCACAAGTTGACTTTACCTCATGTCTTAGCTCCGTTACATGTTTACTTACGCACTAGACCCATCACATTAAATTAACAACTTATGGACGTTGGATTTGTTGGGCGGTTCCAGGCAAACTTCTACCATAAGTTGAATTTAACCTCGTGTCTAAGTGCAATTACAAATTTCTATTTACTGTAAATTTTCTATATAATTTAAGCATGTCCATTCTTTCAAATTTTTACTATAATTTATATTTTACATGTCATCATATTAAGCCCATTTTATGCCGCATGTTCTTTCTAACATGTAATTAATTCTATTCTAGCATGTAATCATTTAATCATGTAATTGTTCAAATATATCAAATTAACGTGTATTTTTCTCAATTCAACAGTTAAGAATTCAAGTACATAATATGCCAGAAGTTAATCATGTAATTAGAACATGTATGTATACAACATTAATCGCTACACATATTTTAACAAGTTTACATTTCAACATATGAACATTTCAGCATATAAAACGTTTCAACGTATGAATTTTCCAACATATTAATATTTTAACATATTAATATTCCAACATGTTATATTAGCATTTCATCACTTTAATCATTCTAGCAGATTTACATTGCATATTAACGGGGAATGTCAAACGATAATATACCTTTATCAAAAATGATATAACTTAAATCCACTCACCTAATTTGCTTTCCAAATCTTGAATCTGGTCTAGATCTAGCCATCTATGGTTTCCTCTAACTGGATTTAGAACTTAACGACCATGGATCCACAATTCTTACTAAAAGAAAAAGGGAAGAAAGAGGAAGAAAGAGGAGAAATTAAATTGACTAGATCCAAGAAATTACCTTACTTCGAATAGAATTATGAACACCTTCTTTATTAATATTCATCCTTTTCCTCCAGATCTTGATTCAGAATTTTCCTAAACTAATTATTCTATTTTTTTGAAGAGATCTGAGGATGAAGAAGAATGGCAGAGCTTAGGCATCTTCTCAGAAAATGTGAGATTTAGGCTAGGCTCTACTAGCCTATTTACAGGTGTTCAAGATCTTATCGTACACATAGCACTGAGTCAGCAACGAACGTCGTTAAGAAAACAGTCCATATTCATTGATGAATCTGCCCAGATCTGTGGTGGGGTCGACCCCTGGGTCGACATAGGGGTCGACCCCCCTATAGGTGTGTCGACCGTTGGGTCGCCCCCCCTATAGGTGTGTCGACCCCTGGGTCAACACCCCCAATGGGTCCCGCGAGCTGTTTTGGAGCAGAAGTTTAATTTTCGAATGTTTGAGTTTCTAGAATTTATTTAATTCTTATATTTACATATAATCTCCTTATATATATACACAAATCTTCTAATTACTATTTTACACGTATACATATGCACACAATTTTTATTTCGTTTTCAAAATTCAAACGGTGTTGTACCGTTATTTAATTCTTGCCATATTTCTTTGATTGCAACCTTATCTTGAACTTTTCTCTTGTACATATATTTCTGCACATATATACGCATATATTCTCATATACATATAGTTTTCTATACTTCTTTATATGTATAATTTTCCTTATATGTGCGTTTATACATATTTTCTCTTTAGAACATGTGTTATTTCAGTCGTTCCCTTAAAACAAAAATATGACACCGACGGGGATCAAACTTTGTACCTTTTGTATGCAAGCCACATGCTCTAACCAACTGGACTACTAAGGCTACTGTTAACAAGGCTTATAATAATGGTGGTCATTGTTCTTTTCTCATTTCACTTTTTCATATTTGTTGTAATCTTTTATTTAAACCATTGTTTGTAACTTTATCATTTTGCATGCACCTTTTTCTTTTATTTATCTTATATTATTAATGCATAACATTTGTAAATCAGTGAATGCAACATATTTATACTGCATACAACCAATCCTTTCTTTCTTTTACTGCATGCATTACATTTTTATTTACATTAATCTTTTCTTCTTTTTCAATGCATGTACTTATTACATGCAATCATATATTATCATTATTATATTTTTCTTCTATATATTTATGTCTATGCGTATATATACACATATGCATTATTTAATTGTTATAAAATGCAGGTTGTTACAAAGAGTTGTTAGGATGGTCTTGCAGCAAACAGTTTCAGGAATGTTGTATAAATCCATGTAGTTTTTGAAGACACAAAGGTGGTTTCGGCGTCCGTAGTTGCATCATACAGAAATGGTGGCATTTTCATATCGGATGAAGCTCTAGTCATTTTTATTTCATTAGAGAAGGTGATTCCTTGTAGATTCCTATCTTTTGGAAACATAGGGCTCTCGCTTTCTTTCAAACCATCTACTTCTTTAAACAAATGGTTGCTTCCTTTCATGATAGGAATGTTCTGTGGGCTTGGTGTAATACTATCTTGTATATTGATCCCCTGAGGTTCCATCGTCTTGATTCCACTTCATCGGGTTTTGTTTCAAATGCCCTTTTGACAATGTTTTCTTCAATGAGCCTCCTTGCAGCATCGATTTGTGAAGCCAAATGCAGTACCTCACACTCATAACTGTCCTCTTTCCTTAGGCTTAGAGGTTTCCTAGTTTGCAGACCTGCTAAGTTGAACCCTATAAGTACATCGTCTTCTAGGGTGGATGATGCACTGAAATATTTCTCATGATTCTTTCTTGGTCTAACCATCTTCAATGAATATTGGGAGCCTCTTTTATGGAAAAGGTAACAAGGGTGAAGGCCTTATGACGGAAGGTTTAAGATAGGGTTAAAGGTGAGAAAAATGAAGGTTCGGGGAGAAAGTACAAGGAACAAGGTTAGTGATTCAAGGTTACAGTACTCTTTAAACAGACTGGATCAATGATGCCTCAAGGGGTTGATCGATCTTCATATGCTCTTTATCGAGACTCTTTAACTGTAATCTTGTTTCTTTAAGCTTAGTCCAATCCGGGACGGAACAACACAATTAGAAACACGGCAAAGTTACCTAAAGGGTTAAAGGTAGGAATAGGAATCGGAGGTTCAAGACCCTCCTTCTAGCACCAAAATATTAATGATATTTTCTTCAATGCCGTAGATAGGTCTATGGAAATGGACCTAAGGGGAAAATGGGATTATTCAGTTCCTAAAAGCTTGAGTTAGTTCACCGATTTCTAGATATCAAGGTCTTAAGTCTTAACATTAGTTACTCTTCTCTCAAGGGGTGAGTATCACGCCTCTGCAACTCAAGGACCAATTGTTACCTTGGGATATGGGTTTCCTAGGCACAATACAAGTGAGGAAGCTAAACAGCTTGTTGAAGGAACCCCTAGGCTTGCTACAGGGTAAGAAGCTTATGGAAGGGTAATCGGTGATTTAAGACTTGAAGAGAGGTTGGTGCGGAAAGGCTGATATCGTGAGGAAAGCGCCAGGTCGTTAAGAATCTAACGGCTTGTGTAAGGGTATTCTGGTTATCCAATAGCATATCAGAATACGTATAGAAAAATATTGAAGAACAATATAGTATGCGGAAAAAGTAAGAACACACAATTTATAGTGGTTCGGTTCGACTTGAACCTACGTCCACTTTAAAGGATTTGATGATTTTATTCATAGAGGAGATTACATAAGAAATCCCTAAATTGATTTACAAATTAGGGTTGCTCTCTAAGACATGAGAGAAAGAATGAGGAATGAGAATTCGGTCATTAAAATGAGACCCCTGGGGTCGTATTTATAGGCATATTAGGCCCCCTTCTATTGTGGACTCAGCAGAAGGTCTTTTTTGGATGCCGAAACAAGGTTTCGGCAACCCTTGTGAACTTTGGTTCCGGCAAAAAGGTTTCGGCCGCCTTTCCTCTTATCAAATGTCCTCATGGATGCTTCTTTGTCTTCGGAATATCAACCTTATACTCTCGGGAGCGGATCCGGTGTCATTCCTTCCGGTAGTTTGATCTCGGAATTTGAGAGCTTGGCCTTGATGGCTTTCGGTTTCAGGGCCTCTTGTCTCGGTCCGCCTCTATACCTCTTGGTTTAAGCACTGAATTATGGAATCCTTGGTAGCGGTAAAGGGTGTCGGTTTTGGCTTCTGGCATATGTGTTCGTCTTTAGTTATAAAGGTAGGCTTTCAGAATACCTTCCAATAATGCCGAAGATGCTTCTTCATGTTGGTGTCAACACCAAGTAGGTATTGGTAGGCTCTTTCCTCCTCCTGCTTATGTTTCAGATTATATGCTTTCAGTAATCCTCTCGTCACCAGCTTCCGGTATCATGTGTAATGTTTCCGAAATTACTACTCTATGCACCTTTTAGTGTTGTCCTTACTTTTCCAGTATCTTCTTTTTCCATATCGATCATGAGCTTTCCTCCATCATGCCCTTTTGGAATATTCAATACTACTTTCAACATTCAGCTATCGGTACTGGACCGATATTATTGTGTTCTAATTCTTCTTGGCTGCCTGTACCTACTTTCAGCTTTTCCCTTTTGCCCTGTGGCTTTGCTGTTGGCTCTCGGATTTTGCTTCCGGTAACTCTTTAGATTCGCTCTTTTTCCCACAAGTCTGGTTTCGCTGTCTGAAATCCCTTTACCCTTTCGGCATTAAAGCTTCTGCTTCTCCATATTGATTGGTACGAAATTTGGTGTTAACAGAACACTTCTGCTAGAAATGTTAACAGTGGAGAAGCCACGTCACCAGGGAACTTAGAGGATAGTTGGCAACATAGAGATAACGTGGAAGGTTCCTGCATCCCAAACACGAGTAAAGGCGCTTGAATTTGAAGATAGTTTGGTTGTGCATGTGCACAAGTGTACACGCTGTAGTAATTAAGGGTTTACTTATTTGTCAACCAGGCTTATATTGCAAGCCCAATTCATGGTTGAGTCTGTATAAATATGGGTGGTGAACCCTTCATTTAGATGTGTGTTGAATTTGTATGGGAGTTTCTCTCATAAATCTTCAAATCATAATTACGTTGGGTGTTTGTTGAAATTTAAAGAAAGCTTCCTATCTCTTTCTCTCTTGTTTTCCTATTTTGTTGCTCGTTCTCTTTAATCACTGTGTCTTCCCTAATAACCGTTGTTGAATCTAACCCTGAATTATCAATTCATGGATTCGAGAATCACAAGAAGTCACTCAAAAAAAAAATCTGGGCCTAACAGATGAATTAATGGAGAGATACTCTTCACTATTGCAGTGTCTTTTTAATTCAGATTTTTTTCCATCCTCTACTTTTATCTCTCTTGCCATCTTTAAAGCTACGAAATTTCAAATACTGTACTACTTTTCTGTATTCAAAGAAGATTTAGAATTTGACTCATTTCTGATTTCAAATTCAATTGCAAGTTTTGTTTTAAATTTGTTTCTTTTTAATTGTTGTCTTATGTTCTTCATTGCATTGTCTATATAAATTTGGAACATTCGATTGCTAAATTTTGCTATATGTTAAAATAGTTATCATTTGTCCTAATTTATAGTTAATCCGATGGTTTGAATCATTTGATGCATGCTGCCCATTGTGATCTTGGAATTAGCTAAGGTTAATAAGTATTGTTATAATTTTCTTTGACTTTTCATGACGTTAAGTTTATTATCTTATTCTTTGAACATCCATTGTCCGGACATAATTATTGATCATGTATCAGAGACTTACTATAAGCTTATGAAGGTTAAATGACATAGTTGACCTAAATGTGCTTAATCCAGTGCTGAAATGATTCAAAGTGCGAGCGTGCATGTTCTAACATGCATACTTTTTATTTTTCTTTGTGTTCCAATAACACTATGTTCACATATGAACATATTCACTTGTGAGTTCATTTCTATATGACGAAAAGCATGCAAATTGATTTCCCAATGGTTAATCTCTTTCACTAAAAATTGAACAAGAAAAGATAATCAATGATTTTGCTTCAAAAAATGCATTAAGAGAAACTTTTTAATAATGTTATTATTGGATTTACTACTTTTTTTTAAAATGGTTAAAAATTTGTAAGTTTGAAACTTTTAGAGAAGTTACGAACAAATTTGTTTGCTTTCAAAATGATTTTTTTTTTTTTAATTTGTTCAGGAGGAAAACCAACCGGAGTCGTAAAACTCTCCCTAGTGCACCAAGCCTGGTCCGCGAGCACCACATAAATGGCTAACCTTAGCGTACGCACATAGTAAGCTTTTAGCATGCAATTCCGGATTTCGAACCTCTGACGTTTTCAAAATGATAGTTATTTTATATTATTTATATGTGGTGATTATTGTTTAAAAATGTTACTTGTAATTATATGAAATGACTTTTTTTTGAATTTTGTACATGATCCAAAATGACTTAGGACCTGTTTAGACGTACTTAGACGTACAAGAGGGAGATAAATTTATTTGTGTCTAAGAAGTATTATTGATCAAATAGCCTTCAAAATGTTCTTTGAAAGACAAATCTGCTTAAGCATATGCCTATATAGTTACTTCTGTAATAGCTTTCGATAACGCCAAGTTTATATCCAAATGGTATATAATATCCTATGTGTTTCCAAAATGTAGTAGTAGTAGTAAAATTTCATGTTATGGACATTATGAAATTAAATAAAACATGTGCCAACGATGGAACATGCATGATTACATGTTTACCTGGTATTGTGTCAACCAGGGACGGAACTGTAGGGGGGGGGGGCAAGTAGGGGTCACGGCCCTCCCCCCGTTCCCATATTTTGAAAAAAAAAAAAATTGGTTAAATCATGTACCGCTATGCAAAAATAACCATTTTAAAGACGTTTGTACATGTATTTATACACCTTAATGTGTGTTGAAATTTTTTTTTGGTCCCCCCTAAATTCGCCCGCCTCTAACCCAAATCCTGGTTCCGGGTTCCGTCCGTGGTGTCAACAAACATGCGTAGAATTATGCTTGCTAATTAAGTAACCGATAAGTACTACAACACAAAGAAAGAATAAAACATATATAGTAACGATTCAGGGATATACTATTTGTCAGTTCTCAGTAAAAGAAATCTATTATCACTCTTCATCAGTAGACACAGAATGCATAACAATATAACATTACCATACCTCCTTCACGATGCTTGCATCATATCCTATCTTCCTCGCCCAGAGGCAGAGCTATTCAGCAGAAAGAGTACATAAAACATTATGTGAAGTTTCAAAAGTCTAAGGTAATGCTTAGTTTAAAATGTACCTTGAGTTTTGAGTTTTCAATATCAATAACAAAACATAAGAAAACTAGACGGACGACGGAGGAGGTGAAACGATGACGGAGGAAACCACGTAAAGAAGAGAGTGACACGGAATGATATATCATCTTTCTTTTTCGTGTTGATTCTCAAAATAAAGAAAATAAATAAAAGTTGTTTTCTATTTTGCATGTTAATTTTGTTTTCTAAAATGATCGTTTTTGACACTAACATGCATCGTTTGCATTTTACAGTAGACGAAACGAAAAACTAAAAAGTGTAAACCAAACACCATCTAAATGTATTATTAAAAAATGTTTAGAACAGAAAAATGTGAGTTGAAAACGATGTTATGATCTCATGTTATGAGACCATGCTGGAAAATAGAATGTAAGATGCAGAATTACCGATGAAAGTTAGCAGTCTGTTTTTCTCTCGTATGACTCCAACGTTACTAAAGCAAGTTTTCTATCATAAACAATGTCACAATCCAAAGGTCCTAAGAGTCTCTACTAGACAGTTTCTATGGTCTGTGGGGCTCTTGAGAATGGGCGAAATTCCAATACGTAACAAAGCACTGTAGACATGACCAACAATTAGTCTGCTAATTGTTCACAACGATCCACTTAATAATCCAAATGGATGGTCAGTAAAATGACCTGAGAAATGCATGCATTTTTGGGTTGAGGTTAGAGCAATATCACAAAGAATGCATGTCTAACTTCGACTACAAACACATGTTGCTACAGGCTCTTTTGCTGCTGTTTCAAATTAGTTGAGGGTGAAAGTAAGAGTTGTATGAAATGGAATCTCATCTCCTTGACATAAAATCAAATCAAAGAAAGCAGCCTTAATTTCCTTCAACATCTTACCTTCAAAACCTCCATCAATTGTTTCCAATATAAAAAACAACAACGAAAAAAAAAAAAGGGGGGGGTGGGGGGGGGGGGTGTTTTGGTACTACATATTAATGAAATATTGGTTTTGAATTTGAGAGTTGGATGAAATCAAACCAGTTGAAGCTAACTTCTCAAGCTGGTCCATCAACTGATTTGATTTTCTCCAATATCTCAACTTCAACTGTGTCAATACTCAACCTCAACTTGCTTAATATAACAATTGATGTTAAAACATCAAAAAGAGTTCTACATTATCTCTTGACTCAACATTATCTCATAGGACTCCAAGTGCAAAATTACAGAAAATTACAGAACTGAAAATTACAGAAAATTGATGTTAGAAGATGTTGAAATAAAATATAATCTTCTACATTATCTCATAGGACTCCAAGTGCAAAATTACAGAAAATTCGAAAATAGTGCTGTGAATACGACAGACATAGGTGAATATGAAATTTTAACAGAACTGAAAACGAGTAATGTTAAAAATATGTTTACTGTAATGCCATTGCCTCAGCTGCTGCAGCTATGTGAACCCCTACAAGCAATTGGTTAACAATACTATAACCCCGGCAAGCAATTGCCATTCCCTTAACTGGTACTTATTGGAAACCAGTGCTTGTTAATTTACAGCACATTCACAAATCAAAAATCAAGAACTTCAGTTTGCAGTCAGCGATCACCCAACAATAATTATTATGCAAGTTAAACAAAAAGCCGCATGATCTGACATAAAAAGTACAAAATAAAAAATATCCCTTACTCTCACTTGCATCTGTCGCACGATCATGAGCCTAATTAAAATCAAGCGTTTGCATTATAAAGGTGTCACCCTTACCCGCTTCGTACAATCTACAAAGGCAACCAACGATGCTTCGATAAGCAATCAAACGCAGTTCGATGTCTCTTGACTCAACATTTCCATCAGACAAAAGGCCTGATCAATGGCCATCCTATGTCCTTCATTGTCCAAATAACGGCACCTACGTTAACGTTCAATAACTCCATCACCGTCTATCCAAAGCAACGTGCTTTGATACTGTTGAATTTCGGCATCGCCTGCGTACCATACACACTTCACCGTGTCTATCGGAGTCAACAGTCGAAGTGGGACAATTCTCCCGTTCAATCCACGCATCCACTCCATTTCAATGCGAGCCCCACCTAACAGATACAACCCGTCTGCTGGCCATCATCTGAATAATTTGGTCCACAGCCTATTTGCTCAGCATCTAAATCATCCAATAAATGAACAGCTAGGAAGAAATTTGAGAATTTAGCATATCTACTTGCACATTGATGGAATTTTCGTTTATTTCAGTCATGTTGTCTTTGTAAATCAAGCAGTTGTAGCAAACACTCAAAACAAAGTCAAATAACTTGTGCAAACATCTTCAAAACTACGCGCTGAGAACGGTTTGTATACCGTTGTACAAAGAGTTTGCACGTGTCAAATATAGCAATAGGCAGGCTTCAAATATCATCTACTGCATTCTTTGTTTTCATGCAATCTTACATGTTCTAATGGCATTATTATGTAATTGTATTATTCCGAAAATGAAAACAATATGCATCACAAAGATATTATTATGTAATATCCAATAAACGAAATGAAAACAATATGCACATCACAAAGAACGCAACATAGCGTTTTATTCCAAATCAGTGTCGCATATTTGATTTCAAGTGTGGAATATGAAAGATGTCAGTCGTATTTCTCATCTTAATGAAAAGTAGATCAATGCAAAATATATTAATATAAAAACAACATTTTAAAACTTACAGTTTGAGCTTATGCATTGCAAGTCAAAGAAATTTTAATATGGAAGACAATTTCGCACAATCAATTTTAACAAAAACAACATTGAGCAACAAACATTGCCTCTCCCAAACGCTAAAGACAGTAATAAATAATACAGGTTGCACAAACAAAAATAAAAATAGAAATGTCAACTATCATATCCCAAAATAAAATAATCAAAACAGCTTTAAAAAACACCCCAGCAGATCAAAACAGATCACAAATCCTTGTCAAGCATAGCCCTAATTCTAGTGGGAAGACCATAAAACCTGATAAATCCAGCAGCATCAGCCTAGTTATAAATATCACCGTTCTCAAAAGAAGAAATATCCTCCCTGTACAAGCTATGTGGGCTCTTCCTCGAAAATACTTCAACAAAGCCCTTGTAAAGCTTAAGCTTAACCGACCCGGTAGTAGTTTCCGATGCTTTCTCCATAAAAGCATCAATGGACTCACGAAGCGGGTCAAACCATCTTCCTGTGTATACCAAATCCACATACCAGAGGGCAAGAACGTCTTTTTTCTGCATGGTGTCCCAGTCAAGGGTTAGGGATTTGAGTCCAGGGAGGGCAGCATATAGGATTGTGCTACCTGGAGTTTTGTAAACTCCACGATATTAAATGACAAGTGACAACTAGACGGTTCTCGACCATGTCCATCCTTCCAATTCCGTGTTTGCCTCCGACTTGGTTGAGTTCGGTTAGGAGAGACGCAGGTGAGAGACTTTGTCCGTTTAGCGAGACTGGTAGACCTTTCACAAAATCATTTCAATGTATCTGTGTAATTTCATAAGAGAACGTTTCAAATGCTCATCTCTAGTAATGAAAGAGACTTCTCTTTTAATATCAGAGTAGTGCTTTATTCAAGTAGCGCAATCATCCATATGGTTACGAGGCTAGGGATTCATGTCCTTGACAACACTCTTTCTAACTTCCAACTTATTTCTTCAACAATGAAAAAAACAACTACTTCATAACCTCTATAGTTGTTTTTTCGAAATGACCAAAACATCCTTACTACCATATTTTTATTGATTACAAGTGATAACCAAATTGCACTCGATCATTACTCATTTATTACAAGGATGCCTCATTTATTCGTATTTTTTAGGCGCGTGACAAATTATTTCTCTTATTCACAAAACTTATTTTTGTTTTTTAGTAAATATTGTTACGTAACGACGGTCGGAATAGTGTCCCTCTCCTACTGCATAGGACGCACGCATATGAGTTGACGCACACATCCTTATAACAAAAGTAATCCATATTGTTACATACCTACCAACTCATATTTGTACCCCACTCATTCAATTTATTCCGTGATGTGGGACTATTTATTCCAAGCGTCATTTCTACCTTAACAAGGTGCGAGACAATCCTAACAAATATGTAAATTTTGTATATAAGATTATGAACCAAAACAAAATCACAAACCGATATTATATACTTTGGCATTGTTTAATAATTTGAAGAACGCAGGACAAATGATGTGCATTGACCCATGTTGAGATTATATACTCTGCTTCTTGTTTTCTTTATTGTAGCTTTTTACCATTCATTTGCTCCATACAAAATTCAATTCCAATTTGTAAAATGAAGAGAGAACTGAAATGTCAATCTCAATACTCTACCAACAATATTAACATGATCCGATTAACTAACAAAAATATTTGGAACTCCAAAAACTAAGGAATCTACCTATTAATCATGATATGACTTGAGAACATGGTTTGAAATTTCGGCCGGAACCTCGAGATTCCGGTCATCTCGACTCGGTTCCGCCCATTGCCGATACGAAATCCGACATAAAACTCGTTTCGGTCGAAATGAACAATTTCACTGTGAAATTCACAATTTCAGTTTAGAAAAAGAAAAAAGAAAACAAGATTAGGAGAAGTCGAATCAGATGTAGAAAAAATTCAATTCAAAGTAGTATGAATGAAGATGAAACATACTCGAACCCTGAATTCGAGAACCCTAGATTCTTGCGGCTGCAGCTGTGAACCCTAATTTCGAACGTTGGACTTTTTCTGTATATGCTAATTTATTCATCGAACAAACGTGTGTTGCGGCTGCTGAAGGTGCGCAGCAATCTAGGGTTTATTGTATTTGACAGGATGGGGCCGATGGGCTGTACTGAACTAGATTTATTTATTTTTTAAATGAGCTGTACTATTATTATGGTGTTGGTAAATTCAGCCCAACAGCGCTTATTACTTCACACTTTCAAAGTTGCAGGCCAATATATAATGTATAATGGGCTGCAAACAATTATAATAATAATATATGTGTATATCAAACATGCTTTCATATACAAAAATATAAAAGTTTGATTTTTCGACCGAAACCGAAACAAAAACCGAAACCAACGAAACCGCCCGAAACTAGTAAATTTTCAAATGACCGAAACCGAAACCGAGTTTTCGAACCTTGCTTGAGAATGACTTCTCACAAACAATTACAGTATTTTAGTCTTGTAGATCAAGGTAAACATCCTGATGTTATTTACTTCAGCATGAACTGAATGCTGTCTGCCAGTTACAACTATAACCAAGTGTTAAATCGAAATTTGAAAATCCCTTGGTCATTGAAATTTTTGCTCTAAAACATCACAGATCATAATATTTTTCAAAAACAATGATGGTAAGAACCAAAAATACATAGCAGTTAGCAAAAGCCATGTGTAATTTTAATTTCTAAGTTGTAATATCTACTTTTTTAACTAGTTTTAATTTTTACTTGTGTTATTAATTAATTAAAACAAAGGAGTGTCAATAATAGCTCCATAGTGCAAATCAGCATAGGGTTCCTCATCATTGATTAGCTCCCACATAACAATTCCGAACAAGAAAACATCAACCTGAAATACATCATGTTGAGATACAAAAGAAAGATGAGAATTGCGGGGAAGTGCAAAATTTATGAATGGGAACGGTACCTTTTCAGAAACAAGACTGTTAGCTGCCATTGTGAAGCTCTGGAGCCATCCACGAAAAAGTTCTCTTACTCTGCCAGATACGAGAATCTGACATTTGATTTTTAATAAACCTAAGTCACCAATCTAAAGAATTTTTTTTGATTTAACTCTTATCACTATAACAGGAAATTAAAAGAGTCTGCCATTCATTACTCTAATGTTCTATCCAAGAGAACTATTTCATGTAAAGACAGTTAAATGCAATGAAACTTAGTTAGGACATTCACCTTAAGAGCACAGATTTCGCCAGCTTGGAAAAATAAATGAACTTGGATCCAAAATTAAGGTCCCGTGGATAATTCACAGGACATAATATATAAACATTGATTAACACTAATTCTTCTAGCTATAAAAATATACTGAAAGCCATGTTCTTGTGATAATACGTGTATTAAACGCAGACTCAGTTTGCAAACTTGGCATTTTCTATGGCCTACCATTTTGACTTGCCTACCAAGCAAAAACTTTAAACATATACATATAACATCAATAGCAAATCAACAATGATAAATATAGCTTTTGTTGCCCTGAAGCCATGATCAGTTGGCTATTCCAGCACATTCAAACTATGAATTGACATAGAAATTTCGTAGGAACATGAAAAGAAAAAGAAAAGAACACAACACTCTGAAAAGAAACAAAAATGGACTACTACTAAATAACAGGCATAAGCAAGCTAAGTAGCTGCATGCGAAGTTCTGAATTAGTCAACATAGATTAGTACTGCACATTATGCATGTAAAGGTAAGTGATACTGATACCCAGAGTGCACACAACAAATTTAAGATATGGTCCAAAAGTATGCCTTTGAACATGAAACATGCTCAAAAGGGAAAAATATAAGAACTAAAAAACCAGCTATCAAACTAGTTTAAATTTCCTTGGTATATATATG
Organism: Allium sativum; assembly: GCA_030737875.1. NCBI lineage: Eukaryota > Viridiplantae > Streptophyta > Magnoliopsida > Asparagales > Amaryllidaceae > Allium > Allium sativum. The sequence goes on from CM060922.1 coordinate 750,492,375, forward strand.
TTAGTATCAGAACAACAAGCGACTTCCATTATAGATTGCATTAAACACATAAGACTAACAGAGCTTGCATATTGGATAATGAGGATCCCTCAAGTTAACAAGCAAGTTGTCGCTTTTCAGGTCAAAGTGCACAATATTTTTCACATGCAAATAGCCCATACAAATTGCAACAACCATTTATATCATAAAGCATTTTCGTTTATCAAGCATCATAGGAAGTAGGGTTATTGGTTATTTATTCACATTAAAAGTATAGATGAAAGTAAGAAGTCTGGATCAACAGCAGCGGGTTTCTTATTTTCAATAATATGAACAATTCATTCCCCAGTTTCTGATTAAATTAAATAGTTTTAGTAAAGCAAACCCAAAAGCAAAATGATAGAAAAAATGAAAAACAAATCAAATCTAGAAAAGAGCAACCAAAAATTTACGCTGCAAATGAATATTATATTAATTCAACGTGCTTTTGGTGAACCGAAACATGATTATATAGTAAAATATGTAATAAAAACAATTCTATAATAGAGGCAAATGAAAAAATAAATTACCTGGATTTCAGAATAGCATCAAAATTTTGACCGCACTTCATCATCTTTAGAAATTTGGAAAATAAAAAAGATTCAAAACCTTAGTTTCTACCATTCATCGTCAGGTATCAAATTTTGAAACATAGAAAAAGAGGGCCAACAATTTCTGAAGAGGCGATTTGTTTCGTGTAGATGCAGGTATTGGTTATTTTGGAGGCGACTTCTAGGTTTATTAGATGGAGAAATTTGGGAATAGATCAAAAAAAAGGAAAATGAAAGACGGAAATTATGGACGATCAGAAGATTAAAGGAGACAAAATCAGATTGAATAATTTGATGACCGGAGAGGTAGAAGAAAATGGGTAATGGGAGGAGAAGAATACGGAAGAAGAACACGGAACAAACAAAATAGAATAAGGCAGCGTTAAATTTTGGCTTCAGACGAAATTGATTTGCACAAACAAAATAGAAGAAGGCAAACCTTCCTAACGGTCGGTTTGATAAAAAAGAACCGAAATTCGCATACCAAATTAAAGCGGAAATTCTGAACCAAAACTGAAAATTTTGAGATTTTCAGGTAGCACGAAAACGGAATATCAATTATCAAAACTTGATTTTAACAGCTTTCAAGGTCACATTGTCTGTGCAATGAGAATCTCCCAATGTGAGTGGAAATATCGACCTACCTATTCCTTTGTATTATTGTACCCATGATTTTTTTTTAAACATTACGTATAGTAGTACTGGGGTAGCATTCTAATTTTCTGGGTAAATCCCACAATACAGATGGACATTTATACTACTGTTTCATACAACAAAATAATTTTTGTATGCATACATCTTTGTAAAATAAAGTTAACCATCTTCAGGTTTCCAAGTAGGCAAAGATCATAAATATTTGAATAACAAATTCATAACTATTCAACTGAACTTTTATGTTTCCTTTTCAAGCCTCATTCAATATTCTAAATTTTCATAACCAATATTTGTTTCTTCTGCAACCCCCACCCCACCCCCCCCCCCCCCCACCCCCCCCCCCCAAAAAAACTCAGAACATATTTTATGAAGTTAAACATGAAAAAGCACTAAATAACTCAATATTCTAACAAATATTTCCAACAACTAAAAAAAAATGTGATTAAGCATATACTTAATCGTCAAATTATACCATAGCAATGAAATACCAAATTTGTTGATAAAAAAAGCGTTTGGTTTGATTTGCCAAACTGTACCACAACTAATTTCATATACATTTAAATGCTAGAAAAGGTATCTTATTGTTGCCTTTGTTTATTGAATTCAATAATGAATGGTTCAAAAAGGAAAAAAATTCAATCCATTTGCTTACATATTCATCTTTATTCACATAGTAATTTTATTTCTGTTTTATCTCGGTTTCTTAGAGAAGTAAGCTACTTCAAATTACATAGCTCAGATATTGCTCAAATCATTTATAACTGATATAAAAGCGGGAAAAAAAAAATCCAAAAGCAACATCAAAAGTTGGCAAACCAGAAATTATGTGAACAGTAGAATAACCATGTAATGTGTGCCATAGTTTTGATTTTGGGTTACTAGGTAGGATTTAATTAAAATGGACTAAAACGCTCTCTGAATTAGGCTATGCAAACCTTTTAAGTTGAGCAGATTCGAATCCAGCATACGAGTTTTCGATGGTTTTTGGAAACCTTTTGTAAGCCATACATGTAACTTTCGTAAGCCATACATGTAATGCAAATCAACTGTGGATCCCTAATGTATGCATAAACCGGAACAACTCGATCCTTATTTACAGGTTCAAGCAGGGAGGGAAAACATTAGAAGCATGAAAAATTGATGCAAATACCATAGCTACACATGTTTAATACTACCCAAATAATAAAATCACATAAACACATCAACATAGAACAAGTTCACTGTTGTAGAGGTTTTAACCAATGTTATTAAATTAATTTCACAAACCCAAAGCTTTCATAACATAATAATCAGAAGAATATGCATAATTGAACCATTGTAGAACATTTTAGTTTGGGTATACGTTAAATTTAAAAAGCTCCACTGCCCAAAACATGAACTTGACATAAAAAAGGTCTCATACCAAATATAAACAGATCACCAGGAAGAAGGTGACCCTTGCTTAGCAGAAGGCGACCTCAACCCCAAGGTTCCATCTTTAGACAACCTCGACTTCTCTTTAGGTGTCGCCGTAAGCGGGCTTGACCCCCTGTAACTTGCACGTAGCGTTTCGTCAACCGACCTGGAAGACTTTGCAATAGCATTTCTCACAAATTTCTGCGCAGCTGGAGAGAAATTCCTTACATTTGGGCTAGCACTACCACTTCTACTAGGAGAGGAAAATGGAAGTGGTGGTTTCTTATACATGCTAGACCTTTCTCTTATTTTCCGAGCAGCCTCTCTGGACAAAGAATGTGCCTTAACATCTCTAGTTGGAGGCAAAGGTATACTAAATTGTGGCCCTCCACTACCACCACCACTACCAATGTTTAAACCATCATCTATGTCTAACCTTAATGGAGTTCCATCAATTTCACCCCAAGTCATAAAAGGCGATTCATCCACACCAGGAGCAGGGCTAGGAGTCTTTACAAATCTATACCCATTTTCCGCCATTTTACTCGATTCCTCAAAGAACTGATTCGGTGTATTCTTGAAATCCTCAAGGTCATACTTCTTATCCTTGTCGGCTTCCCTATTCACGAAAGGCCATGAAGCACCAGCTGGTGTAGTACCTGGAACAAGTCTATACAAAATTGCAGCCTCCTCTTTACTTGGGTTTGCTTCTGCCACTGACTTTCCATCAAATCTAGTATTAGTTTTATTAATCTCCTTTGTCGTCCCCTTCAATCTCACAGCTCTTTCCTCTTCGGTTAATGGAACCTCCTCTGTATCCTCAATATTATACATTAATAAATTCTTAGCTTTATACTTCCAAGTTTCTAGCGTACTCGCTGGCTGCCCTGATGTCCCGTATCCATCAGTAATCCTGTCTTTGTTACTGCTCCCACTTCCATTTTCTAACAATAAAGTTTGTTCCTTCTCTCCTTCCAGCAAGTGTGCATACTTCTCCTTCCTCTTTCTGTTAACCTTTTCTAAAATCTTATTGAAACTTTCATTATCCTCACTGGTGTACTTTCTAAAAAATTCATCCAAACTCAAATCAAGGTCACTTTCCGAAGGAACATCACCATCCATCCCACCATGATTTGCTCCAGCCACCGGATCGGATCCAGAAGGCGTAGCAGAAAGCCCAAAAGCAGGGGTAGCAGACTGATTGTTCCTAGCAACGGAAGTAGGAGTACCTACGTTATTACGATTTGTTGTTACAGAACCGCTGCGGCGGCGCTCACCGATCTTGAGCTGGGCGTCGCGGATTAGGACGGGATCGCCGGATCGGAGGGCCTGAAGCAGGTCGAGACGGTCGCGAAGCAAAGGAATATCAGGAAAAAAGTCGCGCTCGATTATCTTTTCGATGGAGGCGACGTACGAATCTTCATCTAGGACGGAAGGACCGCGTTTTTTGCTAACAGGGTTTGGGGGGGCGGTGGAATTTGAGTTAGGGTTTGTGATGGAAGTAGAATCGTTAGGATTTGGGGTATTCTGGGAAGTGGAAGGCGTGGAGATATGGCGAGGAGATCGGCCAGGGGAGAGGAGCATCGTGCTCAGTATTAGAAATTAGGGATCGGAGATTTGGGGGAAATTATTAGGCTTGAGAATTATCTGTGTTGAGATGACGACGTATCAAAATTAGAATTGAGCAACTGAGCAAGGTCTCAAAAGACGCCTGAGCCTAGCGCTGAATGATGCGGTTCTGACTATGGTCTTAGATTTGGGCCGCCCGAATCCAAATGCAATAGGCAAGACCGGGTATAAACTGCATCGCCGTCCACTTTCGAAAAAAGATGCGAAGATCCAAATTGACTATGGAAATATGGCTCCGTAGCGGTTTAGACGAATGAATCAACCATGTTAAACTTTACACTAATTATCTTATGATAATCTTTTATTAATGATTGTTTTGAAAGTACAAATTTTTCGTCTGATCAGGAGTTTCCAAAAGTACTGTGGCATATCTTTAGCTTTATATTATTACTTAACAATATGGTCTAAAAAATAAATATTTTTACAAATTCATGCTGTATTTCAACATATATCAACAAATCTAAATAGTACATAAATAAAGAATCTAACAAATAGACATTTCTTACATCATTATTATTTATTAATTAACAACACAAATAAAAATTAAAACTAATTAAAAATTAAATATTGCAACTTAGAAACGACAATTCAATACACATGATTTCAATGTAAGAATATAACTAAATATTCATGAAAATCATTTTCAATTAAATGTGTTGAACACACACACACAAATATATATACATATATATATATATATATGTATATGTATATGTGTGTGTGTGTGTGTGTGTGTGTATATATATATATATATATATATATATATATATATATATATATATATATATATATATATATGTGTGTGTATATATATGTAAAGAAGAGAAAAAATCCTTTTCACAAAAAATGGCGGAAGCGCGAAAATTAGCTCCTTCTTCGAGAATCCCGCCCAAATCCTTTCCAAATTCAAATCATGATTCCTTTCATCCAGATTCGAATAGCACTAAAACAACATCTGATATTAACTCGAAATCGGAGTCGCTACAGTATGTAAAACCTTCGGTTAACCATGTTTTTATTCCCGAAGATATCTTCAATGAATCAGATGAAGTTTGGCATGATACAATAGCGTTACAACCGATTGAGTGATAATCAGTAATGAAGTTAAAGGATTATATTTGAAAGGTATGGAGGCCAAGAGGTAATTTCATAGTTCATATAGTATCTGGTTTTCGCTTCACTATTCAGCTTGAAGATCAAATATATTTTGCTTTAGTTATGAAATCATCTACGTATTCATATTTTGGAAATTTGCTAATGATTAATAAATGGCATCCCGGTTATGATTTTGATAACTTCACATTAGAAAAGGTTCAGATCTTGATTAAAATCCACAACCTGGATATAGAGTTGTGGTCGATTAAGGCTCTCTCGAGAATTGTTAGCTTTATAGGGAACCTATGAGTATTGATGACAATACTATGAGCAAAAAGATAACAAAGTATGTTAGAGTGCTGATTGCTATAGATTTGGCATCTAAGTTATTTGGAAGAATTCCCATTCAACTACACAATGGTGTTAAGAAGGAATTGTTAGTTGAATACGAGTTTTTACCTCCTAAATGTGATGGATGTAAATTGTTTGGGCATAACACTTTGATTCATGAGTTAGAAACAGATCCAGCATGGTTAGCTAAAGACTCGGTGAATTCAGAGAATGTTCATGCTAATGCTTCTTCTTCTGGTACAAATTTGGATCCCAGTGAACATGTAACACCCCGTATTTCAGTTAATGCTAAAATTCACTAATTGCAGAATAAATAAACTCAAATATGAGAATTGGGGGAAAACGGGTTGCGTCATTTTGTTCGTCTCGGAAAAATACGCAGAATAGAGTCCGAAATTTTGTAAATCGGAGTCCGTATGGCCCAGTTATGGCCCAATGAAGTTTGCAGAAAATTAAAAGTTCAAAACAGATTTAAAATTCAGGTTTAAAATTCAAAATTGGGGCCATTGGGCGCTGGAGGGAAAAACTCCCGCCTAGCTACCCGTGTCGACATCCCTGTCGACAGGGCAGTCGACTGGGTAGGACTAGGTCGACAGCCCTGTCGACTTGGGTGTCGACAGGGGGTGCTCGACCAGTTAAGCCTAGTGCACCATTTTTAGGTTTTGGCTGTGTTTTGGGCTAATCTCTAGAAACTTCCTAAATCTGACGGACCTAATTTAGCCTAGGGCTAATCCTATGGTCTAAAACACACCCTAATCCTATAAATACACCCTAATGTAAGCCTAATCCATACTAAAAATAGAAATGATGCCATCATGCCGCCAAAATCAAACTTAAGAGGAGTCTCCACTAGTTTATGAAGCAAGTTGCAAGCTAATCAACCTCTAATCATCACCATCTTCAAATATAGCAACTAGTTCTACTTCATAAGGTTGCTAATCTTGGTTTTGGTGAGTTTCTATCACTTTAATAACCAATTGCTAAATTAAGTAGATGAGATATGATGAGATCATGCGGTTTTATATGCGGATTAGTGGGTTTTAAGTCATATGATATGATGTTAGTTTGCTAATCTATGTTTAATGTTAACCCTATGTTTATGCAAGTTAAATATGTGGGTTTATGCAAGTTAAATATGTGGGTTTATGCAAGTTAAGTATGTGGGTTTATGCAAGTTAAGTGGTGGGTTTTATGCATGCTAAGTATTTGATTTTATGCATGCTAAGTGTTTGGGTTTATGCATGCTAAGTACTTGATTTCATGCATGCTAAGTGGTTGGTTTTATGCATACCTTATGACATGCAAGTTTACCCTTTTTAAATAAGATGCACACATATGCAAGATGATACCTTTGTATGCTATGCATACATATGCATGTTTACCCTATTTTATGATGCAAGTCACATATGCAAGTTCACCCTTTGTGTAGCCTATGAACACTTATGCAAGTTACCTTTATATGACATATGTGTACACATGCAAGTTGGGTTATTTAATGATGCTAGTTGGGTTTAATATCATGATGCAAGTTGACACCTTTTTAAACCCATGTAAAAGCCAACGTTGTGCTAAGATTGAACCCATTACATTTATAGTGAATCTTCTCATTTATATGACATGTTATGAAAACGAATTACGTGGGAAACGATGGGGTTAATATGCATGTTAATAAAAATGTGTATAACATAAAATAAATGGACATAATTGGGAATTTACCTATTAAGTTTGGTCTACCCATATTATGGAGTTGGGAATTTACCTATTAAGTTAGGTCTACCCATACTATGGAATTGGGAATTTACCTATTGAGTTAGGTCTACCCATATTCTTAAAAATGTGTAATTAATTAGGGATAATTAATACAAATTATGGGGATGATTAATTAGGTGTAATTAATCAACTAAGACACGAGGTTGGACCCTTTTGTAGCGGAAGTCTGCCCGGAACCAACCGGCAAATCCAGCAGCTACAAATGATTGGCCCAATGTGAGAGGTCTTAGTCATAAATTAAATACGTGATTAAAGTAAAGACACGAGGTTAGACCCTTTTGATGATGGAAGTCTGCCCGGAACCAACCGGCATATCCAGCAGTCATAAAAGACGGTCTAATGTGAGAGGTCTTTATGAGGTCATGATCTTAATTAATTAATTAAGAAACACTTAACCATATTAGCATGTAGAGGGACATGAGGGGTTAAGTGGGTGCCTTGGGTGGCATGTGGAAATCTAGTGGTTGCCTTGGGTGGCAATAGAAAATACGATTAGAATACTTAACCAAGTGGAAACATGTAATTAAACATGATTAAAGGGCTAAGTGGGATGCACTAGAAAAAAAGACAAGCTTAGGTGGGTAGCTTGTGGGGGCCCATTTCAACCAGTAACCCATATGTATCTTATTGGGCTCGACCCATGTCGAGGACGGGACACGCGTACTGGGCTTGACTATAAGAGGCCAAAACGGGTTAGCGGTGGCAACGCAAGTCCAACGGGTTTCATATGCGTGTGTGGACCCGGGCTGGTAGGTAAGACGTTGTTGCATCGTGTAGATATAAGTCGTGCACCGTTAATTATATCGGGTTGCCACTTTGGGGAGTGATACACCTCACTGTGGGGCCGGCACGGGTATCTACGGTAGGGAGCCGATCACTTGGGAGTAGTGGGTACACCTAGTGGAGATAGGGGCAGACGGCACCTATGTAGTCAGCTAGGGGTACACGAAACTACTGGGTAAATTTTCTAAGTCCTTGGGAGGGATCAACCTTTAAGTAGGAATGACTGGTGTGGTGCAGTGTAGTAATTATCCTTGGGTGGGTAAATGCGTCTTTACGGTTATCTTAGTTTATCCTAAGTGTACCAAGCTGCTTAGTGTAGCCATTCATCCCCAGACATTACCGTATATCAAGCTTATGTCTTCTCTGGTTACTTTAATGATTGTACTGTTAAAGTTATAGGACTCGCTCAGACTTATGTCTGACCCCGTTGTTTTTATCTTTTTCCCAACCCTCAGGTTCTCAGAGTGGACCCAGTACGAGTGGGCTTTGATCAGGCTGCTTTTATTACTCTCTTGGAGCTTGGACCCTAGATGTAGAGCTCAGCTTACCCTTTTCTTTTATGGCTATCAGTTCATGTATTGGGACTATGTATTTCTATTTAGCAGAATGGATATTTGTACTTAACTCTTATTATGGTTTTGTGATGTAACCAGACATGTTTTACTTTCCGCTGCAATGAAATGTCGTTTTAAATTTTCAAGTATTACTTATACCTGTCTTGCTGCAATTTCTCTGTTTTATATTCACTAAAAATACTCCGCCGATGTTATGGCATTCCCTTAGAGAGTGACCGTAGCGGGTGTGGGGTGTTACACGTGGTATCAGAGCAAAGGTTACCGGAACAGATAAAATTTTTAGAAAACTATTTTTCTAAAAACATTTTTGGAAAAGATATTTTCAAAAACATGTCTTCAAAGAGAAAAGTTTTTGAAAGAAAAGCATAATCCCCAATAGCCATATCTTTATCTTTCGAATTCTCCGTTTTGAATCTTTCCTTTTTCGTTTCAGCATGGCTGAGGATCTTAACTTTCCGGAAGGTGTGACGGTACCAGTATGGTATAGGAGATTGATGGAGGCTAGGGCCACCACTGCGGGTCCAGCAAATGGTCCTCCACCAACCGTAGCACCCGATCTTCCTCCTCCCCCTCCTCCTCGCACGGATACTTTTGCTAAGACTTGCAAGGAATTTAAAGCTATGGGAGGGAAACCTTTCCAAGGGTCTGAAACTATTGTGGAGGCTAGGGATTGGCTTAAGGAGGTGGAAGAGTTGATAGATATCTTTGAGATGGAAGAAGGAAAGAAAGTCAAGTTAGCTGCTTGGTTAATGAAGGGAGAGGCCTCATTCTGGTGGGAGGTCACTAATGGAGAACGCCCCGTTGACTCTTGGGCGGATTTTAGGCAAAGATTTGTGGCAAAGTTTCTCTCAAGGGCGGAGGAAAACTTGTATATGGAAAGATTCTTGACTCTAAAGCAAGGAAATCTCTCAGTGAAGGAATATGTCAACAAGTTTAATCAATTGGCAAGGTTTGGCCTAGACATGGTGAATACACCGGAAAAGAAGGCTTTGAGGTTCGTGAAAGGCTTGAATGAACCGATGCATGGGTTGGCTATGACTCATATCCCTATGGGGGCCACCTTTGAGAAGCTAGTTGACATGGCACTCATGCATGAAGAAGAGAAGGGTCCCAATGCTAATAAGGCACCTGAGAAGAAGGGAGATCAAAAGAAACCTCAGCAACAACAGCAAAACAAAGGTGGGAAAGGCAACGGTGGCAAGGGCAAGAAGAAGTGTTTCAATTGTGGGACACCTGGCCACCTAAGCAAGGATTGTCGCAAGAAGAAGAAGACTGGCTGCTTCCACTGTGGCGAAGCAGGACATCTAGTGAAAGACTGCCCTAAGAAAGGGCAAAGGACGGGGTCTACCTCAGGAGGACAGGTGCAAGCTCTTGTGGCACCAGCTCAGGCAAGGAGGCAAGTTCAGGCTCTCGCAGCTCCACCGATTCGAGAAAGAGGTAGAACTATTTCCGTGGAAAATCTGGTTTTTCTATTTGATCATCCTGTCCGTACATTGTTTGATTCTGGCGCATCACATTCGTTTATCTCATCATCATTAGTTGAGTCACTGCACTTAGACACCAGTCTAGTAGATGATCCCTTGGTTGTTTCAAACCCAATTGGGGGCTCCACTTATTTGTCCATGATATGTTTGGGTTTGAAGATTTCTATACTTAGCATTGAGTTTAGATGTGATGCTTTTGTGTTGGGCTTCACGGGCTATGGGTTGATTTTGGGCATGGACTGGTTATCCAGTAATGGTGTCGTTCTTGATTGCGAAAGGAGAGTTGTTAGGCTCATGACCCGCTTGGGTAACACTCTCGAGATCTCTTGTAATCCCATGGATTCTGTTATGCTAAGTTATCTTGAATCGCTTGACGCTTCGGTCGAGAGTTTGCAATCTGTTAGAGTGGTCCGGGAATACTCGGATGTGTTTGAGGAGGTGAAGGGCTTACCTCCGAAACGGGAGATTGACTTCCGAATATATCTGGTGGATAATGCTAAACATGTATCTTTACCAGTGCGCCACATGGCTCCTCGTGAGAGGAGGGAACTCCATAAGCAAGTAGGGGAGTTGCTTGAGAAGGGGTTCATAAGACGAAGTATATCGGAGTGGGGTGCTCCAGTAGTTTTTGCTACGAAGGCGGATGGGTCCCTCAGACTTTGTGTGGACTATAGAGAACTCAATAAGCTCACAAAGAAGAATAGACACCCATTGCCAAGGATTGATGATCTTTTCGATCAGTTGGTTGGCGCTTCGGTATTTTCTCAGTTGGACTTAGCCACGGGGTTTCATCAGTTGAGGGTGGCTGAGGATAGCATAGACAAGACTGCCTTTAGGACTCTGGATGGTTTCTATGAGTGGCTGGTAATGCCATTTGGGTTGACGAACGCCCCTGCATACTTTGTTGATTTGATGAGTAGGGTGTTCAGGGAGTTCCTTAATAAGTTCGTGGTGGTCTTTGTGGATGATATCTTAGTATTTTCTAAGAGTGAAGAAGAGCATGCCCTACATCTTGGGGAGGTGTTGAAGACTCTTCGAGCACATAGCCTTAAGGCTAAATTCTCTAAATGTCACTTCTGGAGGAAGGAAGTGCGGTTCTTGGGGCACGTGGTCTCCAAGGAAGGGATAGCTGTGGATCCCGCGAAGGTAGTATCAATTCAAGATTGGAAGGTTCCTAGGAATGCTACCGAAGTAAGAAGTTTCTTGGGGTTGGCGGGTTATTATAGGAAGTTTATCAAAGACTTCGCGAAGATATCAGCCCCATTAACCCGCTTAACGAAGAAGAATCTTGTTTTCACATGGGACGTAGATTGTGATGATGCGTTCCGACGGTTAAAGAGAGCTTTAACCACAGCTCCAGTTTTAGTGTTGCCAGATGGGAGTAAGCCATTTGTTGTCTATACCGATGCTTGTGGGACAGGGCTGGGCGCAGTCTTAATGCAAGAGGGAAGGGTGATAGCCTATGGTGGAAGGCAGTTGAGGGCACATGAGAAAAATTACCCTACCCATGATTTAGAGTTGGCCGCTATTGTTTTTGCGCTTAAGATTTGGCGCCATTATCTTCTTGGCGAGAGATTCGAATTGTTCACTGACCACAAATCATTGAAGTACTTGTTTTCTCAGAAGGATTTGAATTTGAGACAGCAAAGGTGGATGGAGTTCTTAGCATCCTATGATTTCGAGATAGCGTATACCCCCGGCAAGGGTAACGTGGTGGCGGACGCCTTGAGCAGAAAAAGGTTGTCCTTGAGTCCATTGTTCGTGGAACAACGAAGCCTGGAATTTATCTCGATGTTCGATTTCAGACCTTCCATTGACTATATGCCCGGTTTGCTAGCATCCTTGGAGGTCAGACCTACTCTTTTGGGGCGGATAGGAGAAGCACAGAGGGACGACCCACAGTTGGTTGAGATGGTAGAGAAGCTCATAAGGGGGAGTCGTCCAGCCATTTGAGTAGGTACACCCTAGACGATAGGGGGTGCTTGTGTAGAGACGGTAGACTTTGTGTACCACAAGACGAGGGTTTGAGGAAGGCTATTCTTGATGATGCACACCGTTCTAGGATGACCATTCATCCCGGTGGGGACAAGATGTACCAAGATATGAAGCGGGTTTTCTTCTGGGCCGGTATGAAGAAAGATGTGGCCGAGTATGTCGCTCGATGCTTGGTGTGCCAACAAGTGAAAGCGGAGCAAAAGAAACCAGGTGGGTTGCTTCACCCATTGGAAGTTCCGCAATGGAAGTGGGATAGCGTCTCGATGGATTTTATTGACGGGTTACCCAGATCGAGAAAGGGTAATACGGGGATTTGGGTTGTGGTAGACAGACTTACTAAGAGCGCCCATTTCATACCTGTGAAGAGCAAGAGGACTGCTCCATGGCTAGCTTCAGTATATCTTCGAGAGATAGTTCGATTGCATGGGGTACCCTCTAGCATAGTGAGTGATCGAGATCCTATCTTCACTAGTGAATTCTGGAAAAGTTTGCAAGAAGCAGTGGGGACTCAATTATGTCTGAGTACCGCATATCATCCTCAGACGGACGGCCAGACTGAGAGGGTGAATCGTGTCCTAGAAGACCTTTTGAGGCTTTGTATCTTAGATTTTGGAGGTACATGGGAAGAGCATCTTCCATTGGTAGAGTTCGCATATAATAACAGCTTTCAGTCCAGTATTGGTATGGCTCCTTTCGAAGCTCTTTATGGAAGGCCTTGTCGATCACCTGCATGTTGGTGGGAATCTACGGATAAGATCTTGCTTGGGCCTGATATGGTTAGGGAGACTTCTAAGAAGATTGACTTGATTCGAAGAAGGATGAAAGCAACGCAGGATAGGCAAAAATCTTATGCGGACAAGAGGAGGATGGACCTCGAGTTTGAAGTTGGGGACATGGTCTTTGTCAAAGTGTCTCCGTTATGAAATGTGGTTCGCTTTGGATCTGTTGGGAAGTTAGCACCAAGGTTCGTAGGGCCGTTTCCTATTAAGGAAAGGATTGGACGGATGGCATATAGAGTGGTGTTGCCCGACAGACTTAGTGGGGTACATGATGTATTCCATGTGTCACATTTGAGGAAGTGCCTACATGAGACTGCAGAGGTGGTAGAGCCAAGCTTGCTTAGAGAAGTGGAAGTAGAGCGTGATGCAACAATTAGACGAGCTCCTACTCGCATCCTTGGGTTAGAGACTAGGAAGTTGAGAAACAGAGAGGTTCAACTAGTCAAAGTGCAATGGGGAGAAGATGAGAGCAACGCAACTTGGGAGACGGAAGCGAAGATGCGTTCATTGTACCCATTTCTTTTTGAGGGTATGTCTTTAATTTCTCCTCTATCATTGTCTAGTACTTATCTTATCTTTAGTATGTCCTCTCGTTAGTACTGTTTGACCTTTAGATAGGGTAAACCTATGGTTGAAACATGTGTTTGAGACATGTTATGGGTGATGGATGCAAGTGGATGCAAGTGTTTGCTAGTGGTTGCTCGTGGATGCATATACACACACTCTAGGCACTAGATCGACTCAGTCACTTCATATTGCATATTGCATATAATTGTGTGTAGATAGCTATATTTATGGATGTATAATGGTTGTGTTATCATATGGATAATGCATTTTGGTGAATGATCGTGCACTCATGTAGATGTTGTATGTGTCGATAGGATTCTCTCGCATACATAATGGATGCATGGCACTATCATGGTTTGCATATGTTCATACATTAGATAGGGAACATATACACACACTTTTTGCATATGCTCATACATCATTAGAAATTGTTTTAAGGACAATGGATGCCCGTGTTTGATGGATTGAGTAGATGGTTATTTGGATGGTAGGATATGCATTCTCCTTAGCTTAGAGATTTCGGGGACGAAATCCTTTAAGGAGGGGAGAATGTAACACCCCGTATTTCAGTTAATGCTAAAATTCACTAATTGCAGAATAAATAAACTCAAATATGAGAATTAGGGGAAAACGGGCTGCGTCATTTTGTTCGTCTTGGAAAAATACGCAGAATAGAGTCCGAAATTTTGTAAATCGGAGTCCGTATGGCCCAGTTATGGCCCAATGAAGTTTGCAGAAAATTAAAAGTTCAAAACAGATTTAAAATTCAGGTTTAAAATTCAAAATTGGGGCCATTGGGCGCTGGAGGGAAAAACTCCCGCCTAGCTACCCGTGTCGACAGCCCTGTCGACAGGGCAGTCGACTGGGTAGGACTAGGTCGACAGCCCTGTCGACTTGGGTGTCGACAGGGGGTGCTCGACCAGTTAAGCCTGGTGCACCATTTTTAGGTTTTGGCTGTGTTTTGGGCTAATCTCTAGAAACTTCCTAAATCTGACGGACCTAATTTAGCCTAGGGCTAATCCTATGGTCTAAAACACACCCTAATCCTATAAATACACCCTAATGCAAGCCTAATCCATACTAAAAATAGAAATGATGCCATCATGCCGCCAAAATCAAACTTAAGAGGAGTCTCCACTAGTTTATGAAGCAAGTTGCAAGCTAATCAACCTCTAATCATCACCATCTTCAAATATAGCAACTAGTTCTACTTCATAAGGTTGCTAATCTTGGTTTTGGTGAGTTTCTATCACTTTAATAACCAATTGCTAAATTAAGTAGATGAGATATGATGAGATCATGCGGTTTTGTATGCGGATTAGTGGGTTTTAAGTCATATGATATGATGTTAGTTTGCTAATCTATGTTTAATGTTAACCCTATGTTTATGCAAGTTAAATATGTGGGTTTATGCAAGTTAAATATGTGGGTTTATGCAAGTTAAGTATGTGGGTTTATGCAAGTTAAGTGGTGGGTTTTATGCATGCTAAGTATTTGATTTTATGCATGCTAAGTGTTTGGGTTTATGCATGCTAAGTACTTGATTTCATGCATGCTAAGTGGTTGGTTTTATGCATACCTTATGACATGCAAGTTTACCCTTTTTAAATAAGATGCACACATATGCAAGATGATACCTTTGTATGCTATGCATACATATGCATGTTTACCCTATTTTATGATGCAAGTCACATATGCAAGTTCACCCTTTGTGTAGCCTATGAACACTTATGCAAGTTACCTTTATATGACATATGTGTACACATGCAAGTTGGGTTATTTAATGATGCTAGTTGGGTTTAATATCATGATGCAAGTTGACACCTTTTTAAACCCATGTAAAAGCCAACGTTGTGCTAAGATTGAACCCATTACATTTATAGTGAAT
Source organism: Allium sativum (assembly GCA_030737875.1). Classification (NCBI taxonomy): domain Eukaryota; kingdom Viridiplantae; phylum Streptophyta; class Magnoliopsida; order Asparagales; family Amaryllidaceae; genus Allium; species Allium sativum. The sequence continues at coordinate 750,507,909 of CM060922.1, forward strand.
CTTCTCATTTATATGACATGTTATGAAAACGAATTACGTGGGAAACGATGGGGTTAATATGCATGTTAATAAAAATGTGTATAACATAAAATAAATGGACATAATTGGGAATTTACCTATTAAGTTTGGTCTACCCATATTATGGAGTTGGGAATTTACCTATTAAGTTAGGTCTACCCATACTATGGAATTGGGAATTTACCTATTGAGTTAGGTCTACCCATATTCTTAAAAATGTGTAATTAATTAGGGATAATTAATACAAATTATGGGGATGATTAATTAGGTGTAATTAATCAACTAAGACACGAGGTTGGACCCTTTTGTAGCGGAAGTCTGCCCGGAACCAACTGGCAAATCCAGCAGCTACAAATGATTGGCCCAATGTGAGAGGTCTTAGTCATAAATTAAATACGTGATTAAAGTAAAGACACGAGGTTAGACCCTTTTGATGACGGAAGTCTGCCCGGAACCAACCGGCATATCCAGCAGTCATAAAAGACGGTCTAATGTGAGAGGTCTTTATGAGGTCATGATCTTAATTAATTAATTAAGAAACACTTAACCATGTTAGCATGTAGAGGGACATGAGGGGTTAAGTGGGTGCCTTGGGTGGCATGTGGAAATCTAGTGGTTGCCTTGGGTGGCAATAGAAAATACGATTAGAATACTTAACCAAGTGGAAACATGTAATTAAACATGATTAAAGGGTTAAGTGGGATGCACTAGAAAAAAAAGACAAGCTTAGGTGGGTAGCTTGTGGGGGCCCATTTCAACCAGTAACCCATATGTATCTTATTGGGCTCGACCCATGTCGAGGACGGGACACGCGTACTGGGCTTGACTATAAGAGGCCAAAACGGGTTAGCGGTGGCAACGCAAGTCCAACGGGTTTCATATGCGTGTGTGGACCCGGGCTGGTAGGTAAGACGTTGTTGCATCGTGTAGATATAAGCCGTGCACCGTTAATTATATCGGGTTGCCACTTTGGGGAGTGATACACCCCACTGTGGGGCCGGCACGGGTATCTACGGTAGGGAGCCGATCACTTGGGAGTAGTGGGTACACCTAGTGGAGATAGGGGCAGACATCACCTATGTAGTCAGCTAGGGGTACACGAAACTACTGGGTAAATTTTCTAAGTCCTTGGGAGGGATCAACCTTTAAGTAGGAATGACTGGTGTGGTGCAGTGTAGTAATTATCCTTGGGTGGGTAAATGCGTCTTTACGGTTATCTTAGTTTATCCTAAGTGTACCAAGCTGCTTAGTGTAGCCATTCATCCCCAGACATTACCGTATATCAAGCTTATGTCTTCTCTGGTTACTTTAATGATTGTACTGTTAAAGTTATAGGACTCGCTCAGACTTATGTCTGACCCCGTTGTTTTTATCTTTTTCCCAACCCTCAGGTTCTCAGAGTGGACCCAGTACGAGTGGGCTTTGATCAGGCTGCTTTTATTACTCTCTTGGAGCTTGGACCCTAGATGTAGAGCTCAGCTTACCCTTTTCTTTTATGGCTATCAGTTCATGTATTGGGACTATGTATTTCTATTTAGCAGAATGGATATTTGTACTTAACTCTTATTATGGTTTTGTGATGTAACCAGACATGTTTTACTTTCCGCTGCAATGAAATGTCGTTTTAAATTTTCAAGTATTACTTATACCTGTCTTGCTGCAATTTCTCTGTTCTATATTCACTAAAAATACTCCGCCGATGTTATGGCATTCCCTTAGAGAGTGACCGTAGCGGGTGTGGGGTGTTACAGAACATCTTAATGCTTCTTCTTCAGGGATAAATGTAGAGAAAGGAGATTTAGATTTTCTTGATGTAGATTACCTCAGGATATATTGCCTAATGATCTTAACCAGTGTAATGTCCCGTATTTTTACGGTCGAATGATTAATTTATTTAATTATTTAAAATATGGTTTGGTAATCTAAATGGTTTAAATCAAATAACTTTGAATATTTAATTAATATAATAATTAAATAATATATTTAATTCTGAAATAATCAGAATTAGCTGAAATGGCAATATTGTGTGAACTGGACAATTCAAAATATATAATTTAGTTTAGAGTTGAATTATATTAACGAATATATTATATAAACGTCAGTTGAACGTATAATTATATTATAATTAAAATCGAGCTCGAAATAGCGCTGTAGTTCGTAATTTGGCGATTCGAACTTCAATTGAATATACAGAATCCGTTTTAAATCGGATTCCTGTGAAACAAGAAACGTTCGGAGCTGGTGAAGTATATTTTTCTAATGGAAGAGAAAATTCGAGATTTCGTTGTGTAGATTTTGAGTTATGTCCAAATTAAATTTTCGAAAAGTCGCTATGGAATTCCTTTACAATTTATAACGATTTATTTATATTATAAATGGATTTTTAATATAAATTGAAAATCGATTTAATCTGGGATTTTTAAATGTCGAGTTATAAATCCCGATATGAATATTTGGAGTTGTATGATATTCTATTGTGAATATATACAATAATATTTGTTTATAAATATTTAATTTAATCATTTTTAAATATATTAATATTTAAATGGGTATATTTAGAGCTTTATAAATAGTCAGTTTTGCAAACGAACTCCATTTTAGACGAAACCAATTTTGTTAGATCCATAATATCAAATTATTGTTAGATTTCAATTTCCGTGATTTTTGGAGTCATTATGTGGCTGTATGGATTTTTAATGTGAAAAACAGTCGATATTTTGACGATTAAAAAAACGCTGTGTGAGCAAACGAAATCGGAATTAGACGAAATAAGTTTTGTTGGGTCCGTAATGTCGAACTGAAGGTGTACGTCCATTTTCATGATTTTTGGATATCGTATGTAATCATAGGAATTTTTAAACGATAAATATACACAGCGGTTGATTAAAATTGAATAAAATAATCAATAAAAAAATATTAAAACCTTTCTATAAATACCATACAATTTTTCTAAACCCTAATTTCTTCTTTGGTCAAAGCTCTTTCCGCCGTATGTTTCTTTCTTCCAGTAAAAAAATCTTCACTTCAAAAATCAATTAAAAACTCTATATTCGATAGAAAACCTCGAGCTTGGATTTATTACTCTCGTTCGAATGAGGGCTTCGAGTGGGTATCCATATTATGAAATGCGATCGAAATCATCTGTTGCTCGAAGTGTACAGTAAGAACTAGCGTTTGCGAAATAAGGAGATTAAAACTTCAATCCGCGGATTGGTGATGGTTTTTGGGCATAGCATAGGGTTTAGCGCCTACTGGGAAGAAACAAAGAGACTCAGTGGAAGTTTGCATCGATGTTTTCAACAAGGGGGAAAACTGTCGCTTGGAACTGGAGAGCGCGATGCGTGCGAGCTTGAACTCAGGAGGGTAGGGAAATGTGGTTTTCGAAGAATGTAGCGTTGATGATTTAAATTTGTGGGAATTTTCGAAATTAAAAACTGTCGATGCTTTTCCTGAAGGTTGCGATCGACAGATGGTGTAGGAGACATGCGAGTTGTCTACTTTGAGGTGGAGGTGGTTGAGCAATGGACGAGGATTATTACGGTGGTCCTCATTTGTGGATTTGTGGGAGAATGGCCAAGCTAGGATCGAAGGAAGAATCGGCAGATGGAGGAGTTGGAAGAGCAGGCTACGGGATTTAAGAATTTGGGGAAGAAGGTTTTAAAACGGGTCTAGGCTTTGGAAATTGGAGTGGGCCGGTTTAGAGAATTGGTGAGGCCCAGTTGGTATTAAGTTATAAGTTTAAATGTTATTAAATCACATGTTAACTTGAAATCGTAATATCTTTTGCATACGTTAACGAAATTCAGCAATTCAAGATCCGCTGGGTGGACCTAAGCTACGCAATGGAACAGACTGGGAGTGAATTGGAGTCCATTACAATTTTAACAAAATAAATTGTTCGATCTGAATCGACAACAGTTATCGATATTTAACGACAAACCGCCAATGTGAGTAAAACTCACCAACTCTACCAGTTCATATTTTTATAACGTATTTTTAGAACTGATAAATGATGATTGATTGTTGTGCGTTGACTGTTTGGTTGAACTGCTAATTGATTTGTTGAATATCGATATAGTTATATATATATATATATATATATATCGTTTATCAAATATTGATTATGTTTATCAGAATATTTCATATTGAAATAAAATTGATGTGAATTATATTGTGTAACATCTGTGGATGCAGGGAAACAGGTCGGAGGATCCAACTGGATTCCTCAACATTTATTTTTACTGTTTTCATATATTGTGTTATATGATGTGATATGAAATCTGTTGCTGATTTTGTATGTTTGAATGATACTGATCATTGTTATATGGTACGTTAAATACCATAAGGAATACTGGAATGTTAAAAAGGAAAATTTCAATGTTATATTGGAAAAGAAATAATTATAAAATCATTTTTTTTATAAAAGGAATATTTATTTATAAAATAAATAGAACAAATAGAAAAGGAAAATATTTGTGAAACAAAAATGAAAAGGAAATATTTATTTAGAAAATAAATAGAGTATAAAAGGAAATATTTATTTGTTAAATAAATAGAATTGAAAAGGAAATATTTATTTAGAAAATAAATAGAGTTATAAAAGGAAATATTTATTTATGAAATAAATAGAGTTATAAAAAAGGGAATTTTAAATTAGATTTAAGTGTTAGAAATAAAAAGGAGATTTCATATGAATAATTCTATAAATAGAAGTATAAACAGAATTTGGGAATGGGATACTATTTTGAAATACGAAGTCAAACTTAATGGAGTTAATCGAGTTAGAGTTAATCGAGATAGAGTTAATTGAATAAGAGTTAGTCGAATATTAGTTATTCGAATAGAGTTAATTGGACAAGAGTTAGTCGAATATTAGTTATTCGAATAGAGTTAATTGAACTGGAGTTAGTCGAATTTTAGTTAATCGAGTTAGAGTTAATCGAACAAGAGTTAGTCGAATATTAGTTATTCGAATAGAGTTAATTGAATTAGAGTTAATCGAGTTAGAGTTAATCGAACAAGAGTTAGTCGAATATTAGTTATTCGAATAGAGTTAATTGAATTAGAGTTAGTCGAATTAGAGTTAGTTGGATTAGAGTTAATCGAATATAGTTTATTCGAAAGGAGTTAATCAAATATAGTTTATTCAAAAGAAGATTATCGAATATAGTTTATTCGAAAGGAGTTCATCGAATATAGTTTATTCGAAAGAAGATTATCGAATATAGTTTATTCGAAAGAAGATTATCGAATATAGTTTATTCGAAAGGAGTTAATCGAATATAGTTTATTCGAAAGAAGATTATCAAATATAGTTTATTCGAAAGGAGTTAATCGAATATAGTTTATTCGAAAGGAGTTAATCGAATATAGTTTATTCGAAAGGAGTTAATCGAATATAGTTTATTCGAAAGGTGTTAATCGAATATAGTTTATTCAAAAGGAGTTAATCGAATATAGTTATTCGAAAGGAGTTATCGAATAGAGATTATTCGAAAGAGAGTTATACGTTGAAATTCGATTATATCGAATTCGGGAAAGTACACTTTCCGTTTTTAATCAAGATTTAATGATTTATTTATAAATTGCCTATTTAGTTAAATTAAGGAATAAAAGTTATATTTTGAAGTTAGATACTTCAGAAGTAGGGATTATAACACTATAGTTATAATCAGTGTTTTCAATAAAGAAGTGAATTCGTAAATAGAATCCGAGAGTTACGTAAGGAAGATGTCAAAGATTTAGATGGTGAACTTTGTCTATTTCGAAGTTAGAAATGTTGTTCAGTTAAGGTCTGAGAGGTAATTATACCCCAACATGATTGACTTCGTTTTTAACTAAGGAATGGTTAAGGTTCGACAATGAAGATTGGTTAAGTGAATTTAGTTAATGAGTGTAAGGTTTTGAGTTGGCATAGCGATGTTTTATTTAAACATCTGTTTAAATCCAAATGTAGGAGTTTTGGAATTTTTTCCAAACAAGAATCAAAAATGTTTTCTAATATAGAAAATAAGAAATGGAAATGTTTTCCATTGTTAATAACGTATATTTCTAAATTTAGAAAATAAGGAATGTTGAATATATGGAAACAGGAATAGGGAAATGGATAATTGAATGACAAATTAAATTAAAGTGGATCAGTGTTGATTGATGATTCGCTCGGTAAGATTTCCATTTGGAAATACGACCGTTGTTTGTACACATGTTTTCCTCTGATAGTTAAATCACCGACTATCGAAGATTTTGACCATTTCCGTTGTCAATACGGAGAGACCGGGATCAAATTAATTATATGAAAACCACTCTGTATGGGCACTAGCGTTGCGAATCAAAAATGATGGAGATAATGGAAGACGGGGTTATGCAAGGGCTGTTCTGGCGATCCTAGGTAGAAATTGCCTAAGATGGATTTAAAGAATAGTGCCTTTGGTGTGCCCAGTCCCAGGACGACCAGTATGGAAGAATGTCTGACAGAGTATGTTTAATAGATAGCTTAAGTTGATCTCTTCAAATGTATATATGTTTGGTGGCGGAGGAATTCATTTCTCTTAGCTGTATACCCGTTGTATTTTTTGGGAAATCAATTTGTGATTTGGCGGGTATGACGATGTGACATTCAAAGTGAATAAATGTGTGATCTGTCAGATATAAGCGTGGCCTCTAGCCTCACAACCGGGAAATGACAAAAATCGGGCAGGCAACATGGCTATGTGGGTTGCTTCTATTAGGGTGTACTATCACCTATCTAGAGATATTCATTTTATTCTTTAATCTATTCGATGTTGTCCCATTCGGGAAACGGTTGCTGATCCCAACCGTTGGTGATATACATTCGATACACTCAAGCGAAATGAGTGGTCGGTCATGTGTGGCCGGGTTGCAAGATGTTCTTGTTGAACCCAGTGTATTCCTCTCTAGAGGTACACCATCGGAAGGTGGTTCCATACCTTGTCATAATTGGTAATCCATTATCCAATAAGTGCTCACGGTTTTGATTGTATACTATATATGTAGAATGTGAGATGAAAGCGTTTCTACTAGATGACTATTATATTGTGGTTGATAAACACTATCATAATATCAAAAGAATTTTGATATAAAGATTATTTTGGATTCTCATAAGGGAAAAACCCGTTCCGTTATATGGCGTGGTCTTATGAGATATCGTTTAAATGCTCAAATTGTTTTACTCACACCAGTCACATGACTGACCCAGAGTTTGTTTTGTTTTGTTTTCCCTAAAATCTTGGGTGCCCAAATTTGTACGAGCAGTCAAGTAGTCAGGTTTTACATATATACTTGGAGAGCTTGGAGCAGGAGGCTTCAGGAATATATAGCTATTGTTTATTTCCGCTGTGTTGTAAGTGTTGTACTCTGATAATGTTACTGTATACATATACTGATTTTATTTCAAAGGTATGTATCTATAATATATTGTTCGTTCCGCTGTGAGATTCGTGCTTACTCTGATGTTGTATGTTCTTCTTCTTCTTTTATTCTAAGTTTCTATCTTATCTAATCACACCCTATAATTTCTTTCATGGACTATCCAGTATTTCCGATGCTTGATAATTGACATTAGGTTATATGTCGATTACTCAGGATCGCGATTCCCCGGGTCGTTACAGTGGTATTAGAGCTTAAGGTTAAGTAATTACCTTGGTTCTGTGGCGTGACTCAATAGAGATAGGGTTAGCAATACCCTAGATTGAGTTTGAGTGTATATATATGAGCGCGTATTTGTTGTTCAATGTAAAATGGTTTTATATTGTGGAGTTTTGTTAGTTGAGTTATTTATGGGTTCTGGTCGATCAGTTTGATCCACTGTATCTGTAGGGGTTTATAAACATTCGAATACGATGAACTGACACAGTATGTTTTGAAAAAAGGGTAAATGAAATAATTTTATCCAAAATATATTTTGATATAAACTAAGTATAGATATTTGATATATTATAGTATATTAGATGTGTTGGTTGTTATTATAATCAGATAGGATTATAATTGAAATGGTTATGTAAATAACCAATCAGAATTTACATAAGTGTGATATATGGAATCAGATGAATTAAATCTGAATTTAAACCAGAATTGAAATTTAAAACTCTGAGGTTGGAAAGGTGTTTGTAAATGGAATTGATATATGAGAATTTTAAAATCCTGGGAGATTTTAAAATTGTTTACAAACATTGAGAAGGATATTTTGAAATGTATTTCAAAATGAAGGTGTTTAAATAAGTTTTGAAATTGTTATAGTATTGAACTCACTTCGATAGCTGGGAAATAACCCTGATGATGAATCGCGACATCATTAGTGTTCATTTTCGAGTTGCTAAGTGATGGATTACTACCAAAGATTTTTGAATTGTTTTGTGAAAAGCAAGTTGTTTGAATCCTGAAAGGGGTTGTCTAGTTTTAAAAAAGCGAAACTGTTTGAAAATCCCTGGGGGAGATTGTTTGAATTAAAACAAATTAAATTATAATTTGTAAAAGAAAATAGAAATTGAATTGAAACCAGTTAAGTGGAAAATGAATTGAGATAGAAAATATCGAATTAGATTGGATTAGAGACAATCCGAAATGGAATTGGACTGGTAAGTTAAGAGTTGAATTTAAAAATGGAATCTGGGTTAAGAACAGAATTTGGCTTGGGTATAACCGAATGATCGGAATGACATTGGTATATGCAGGATTGGTAACACATGGAAAGGATATATTGATATGCCCGACAAAAAGGTACCAGTTTATATTATGTATGGGTTTGAGATTTTGATGAGCCGAATTGACAAGCCGCTTGGCTATTTGATTTTCTTTTGGGTTGGAGAAGGCCTAGAGAGGAGACTTGGAGTTTGAGCTATTGACCAGTACAAAGGAGGTGGTGGCGAAATTTTTCGAAAAGTTAAGGTGTTAGAAAATTTCCAGGATTTTTGAAAATTTTCGTTAGTAAGAATTAATTAATATTTTAATTAAATTAATATTTTAATTGAAATAAATTGGTTCGGTTACAACTAAAGTTAAAGAAGTGAACAAATAAGTTCTAACCAGTCAATAGGGTTTGTTTTCTACCTTAGCAATTTCGAGGACGAAATTATTTTAAGGGGGGAAGAATGTAATGTCCCATATTTTTATGGTCGAATAATTAATTTATTTAATTATTTAAAATATGGTTTGGTAATTTAAATGGTTTAAATTAAATAACTTTGAATATTTAATTAATATAATAATTAAATAATATATTTAATTATGAAATAATCAGAATTAGCTGAAATGGCAATATTGTGTGAACTGGACAATTCAAAATATATAATTCAGTTTAGAGTTGAATTATATTAACGAATATATTATATAAACGTCAGTTGAACGTATAATTATATTATAATTAAAATTAAGCTCGAAAAGGCGCCGCAGTTCGTAATTTGGCGATTCGAACTTCAACTGAATATATAGAATCCGTTTTAAATCGGATTTTTGTGAAACAAGAAACGTTTGGAGCTGGTGAAGTATATTTTTCTAATGGAAGAGAAAATTTGAGATTTCGTTATGTAGATTTTGAGTTATGTCCAAATTAAATTTTCGAAAAGTCGCTATGGAATTCCTTTATAATTTGTAACGATTTATTTATATTATAAATGGATTTTTAATATAAATTGAATATAGATTTAATCTGGGATTTTTAAATGTCGAGTTATAAATCCCGATATGAATATTTAGAGCTGTATGATATTCTATTGTGAATATATACGATAAAATTTGTTTATAAATATTTAATTTAATCATTTATAAATATATTAATATTTAAATGGGTATATTTAGAGCTTTAAAAATAGCCAGTTTTGCAAACGAACTCCATTTTTGACGAACCCAATTTTGTTAGATCTGTAATATCAAATTATTGTTAGATTTCAATTTTCGTGATTTTTGGAGTCAGTATGTGGCCGTACAGACTTTTAATGTGAAAAACAGTCGATATTTTGACGATTAAAAATACGCTGTGTGAGCAAATGGAATTGGAATTCGACGAAACAAGTTTTGTTGGGTCCGTAATGTCGAACTGAAGGTGTACGTCCATTTTCATGATTTTTGGATATCTCATGTAATCATAGGAATTTTTAAACGATAAATATACACAGCGGTTGATTAAAATTGAATAAAATAATCAATAAAAAATATATTTAAACCTTTCTATAAATACCATACAATTTTTCTAAACCCTAATTTCATCTTCTTTGGTCAAAACTCTTTCCGCCGTATGTTTCTTTCTTCCAGTAAAAAAATGTTCACTTCAAAAATCAATTAAAAACTCTGTACTCGATAGAAAACCTCGAGCTTGGATTTATTACTCTAGTTCGAATGAGAGCTTCAAGTGGGTATCCATATTATGAAGTGCGATCGAAATCATCTGATGCTCGAAGTGTACAGTAAGAAATAGGGTTTGCGAAATAAGGAGATTGAAATTTCAATCCGCGAATTGGTGATGGTTTTTGGGCATAGCATAGGGTTTAGCACCTACTGGGAAGAAACGAAGAGACCTAGTGGAAGTTTGCATCGATGTTTTCAACAAGGGGGAAAACTGTCGCCTGGAACTGGAGAGCGCGATGCGTGCGAGCTTGAACTCAGGAGGGTAGGGAAATGTGGTTTTGAAGAATGGTGTGTTGATGATTTAAATTTGTGGGAATTTTCGAAATTAAAAACTGTCGATGATTTTCCTAAAGGTTGCGATCGACGGATGGTGTAGGAGACGTGCGAGCTGTCTTCTTTGAGGTGGAGGTGGTTGAGCAATGGACGAGGAGTATTACGGTGGTCGTCGTTTGTGGATTTGTGGGAAAATGGCCAAGCTAGGATCGAAGGAAGAATCGGCGATGGAGGAGTTGAAAGAGCAGGCTACGGGATTTAAGAATTTGGGGAAGAAGGTTTTAAAACGGGTTTGGGCTTTGGAAATTGGAGTGGGCTGGTTTAGAGAATTGGTGAGGCCCAATTGGTATTAAGTTTTAAGTTTAAATGTTATTAAATCACATGTTAACTTGAAATCGTAATATCTTTTGCATACGTTAACGAAATTCAGCAAATCAAGATCCGCTAGGATCGTATGGACCTAAGCTACGCAATGGAACCAACTGGGAGTGAATTGGAGTCCGTTACAATTTTTAGCAAAATAAATTGTCCGATCTGAATCGACAACGGTTATCGATATTTAACGATAAACCGCCAATGTGAGTTAAACTCATCAACTCTACCAGTTCATATTTTTATAACGTATTTTTAGAACTGAAAAATGATGATTGATTGCTGTGTGTTGACTATTTGGTTGAACTGCTAATTGATTGGTTGAAAATATCGATATAGTTATATATATATATATCGTTAATCAAATATTTATTCTGTTTATCAGAATATTTCATATTGTAATGAAATTGATGTGAATTATATTGTGTAACATCTGTGGATGCAGGGAAACAGGTCGGAGGAATCCAACTGGATTCCTCAACATTTATTTTTACTGTTTTCATATATTGTGCTATATGATGTGATATGAAATCTGTTGCTGATTTTGTATGCTTGAATGATACTGATCATTGTTATATGGTACGTTAAATACCATAAGGAATACTGGAATGTTAAAAAGGAAAATTTCAATGTTATATTGAAAAAGAAATAATTATAAAATCAAAGAATTTTATAAAAGGAATATTTATTTATAAAATAAATAGAACAAATAGAAAAGGAAAATATTTGTGAAACAAAAATGAAATATTTATTTAGAAAATAAATAGATTATAAAAGGAAATATTTATTTGTTAAATAAACAGAATTAAAAAGGAAATATTTATTTAGAAAATAAATGGAGTCATAAAAGGAAATATTTATTTATGAAATAAATAGAGTTATAAAAAAGGGAATTTTAAATGAGATTTAAGTGTTAGAAATAAAAAGGAGATTTCGTATGAATAATTCTTTATATAGAAGTATAAATAGAATTTGGAAATGGGATACTATTTTGAAATACGAAGTCAAACTTAATGGAGTTAATCGAGATAGAGTTAAATGAATAAGAGTTAGTCGAACATTAGTTATTCGAATAGAGTTAATTGAACAAGAGTTAGTCGAATACTAGTTATTCGAATAAAGTTAATTGAACTAGAGTTAGTCGAATTAGAGTTAATTGAGTTAGAGTTAATCGAACAAGAGTTAGTCGAATATTAGTTATTCGAATAGAGTTAATTGAATTAGAGTTAATCGAGTTAGAGTTAATCGAACAAGAGTTAGTCGAATATTAGTTATTCGAATAGAGTTAAATGAATTAGAGTTAGTCGAATTAGAGTTAGTTGGATTAGAGTTAATTGAATATAGTTTATTCGAAAGGAGTTAATCGAATATAGTTTATTCGAAAGTAGATTATCGAATATAGTTTATTCGAAAGGAGTTAATAGAATATAATTTATTCGAAAGAAGATTATCGAATATAGTTTATTAGAAAGAAGATTATCGAATATAGTTTTTTAGAAAGAAGATTATCGAATATAGTTTATTCGAAAGGAGTTAATCGAATATAGTTTATTCGAAAGAAGATTATCGAATATAGTTTATTCAAAAGGAGTTAATCGAATATAGTTTATTCGAAAGGAGTTAATCGAATATAGTTCATTCGAAAGGATTTAATCGAATATAGTTTATTCGAAAGGAGTTAATAGAATATAGTTTATTCGAAAGGAGTTAATCGAATATAGTTATTCGAAAGGAGTTATCGAATAGAGATTATTCGAAAGAGATTTATGCATTGAAATTCGATTATATCGAATTCAGGAAAGTACACTTTCCGTTTTTAATCAAGATTTAATGATTTATTTATAAATTTCCTATTTAATTAAATTAAGGAATAAAAGTTATATTTTGAAGTTAGATATTTCAGAAGTAGGGATTATAATGCTATAGTTATAATTAGTGTTTTCAATAAAGAAGTGAATTCGTAAATAGAATCTGAGAGTTACGTAAGGAAGTTGTTAAAGATATAGATGGTGAACTTTGTCTATTTCGAAGTTAGAAATGTTGTTTAGTTAAGGTCTGAGAGGTAATTATACCCCAACTTGATTGACTTCGTTTTTAACTAAGGAATGGTTAAGGTTCGACAATGAAGATTGGTTAAGTGAATTTAGTTAATGAGTGTAAGGTTTTGAGTTGGCATAGCGATGTTTTATTTAAACATCTGTTTAAATCCAAATGTAGGAGTTTTGGAAATGTTTTCCAAGTAAGAATCAGAAATGTTTTCTAATATAGAAAATAAGAAATGGAAATGTTTTTCATTGTTAATAATGTATATTTTCTAAATTTAGAAAATAAGAAATGTTGAATATATGGAAACAGGAATAGGGAAATGGATAATTGAATGACAAATTAAATTAAAGTAGATCAGTGTTGATTGATGATTCGCTCGGTAAGATTTCCATTTGGAAATACGACCGTTGTTTGTACACATGTTTTCCTTTGATAGTTGAATCACCGACTATCGAAGATTTTGACCATTTCCGTTGTCAATACGGAGAGACCAGGATCATATTCATTATCTGAAAACCACTCTATATGGGCATTAGCGTTGCGAATAAAAAATGATGGAGATAATGGAAGACGGAGTTATGCAAGGGCTGTTCTGGCGATCCTAGGTAGAAATTGCCTAAGATGGATTTAAAGAATAGTGCCTTCGGTGTGTCCAGTCCCAGGACGACTAGTATGGAAGAATGTCTGATAGAGTATATTTAATAGATCGCGTAAATTGATCTCTTCAAACGTATATACGTGTGATGGCCCGCCCCGCACCAGCCTGCATTTCCTCTGAAGGTACGCTATACACATGCCCGACTAGCACGGAACGGTCGCCAAAGAAAGGAAAGAAGAGAATGAACTAACAAGGAACCTGTAGAATGTCTCACAGCGCATGGAACAAAATATAATAATAATATACTTGACATAAAACAGGTGAGACAGTGCATAAGCTGATAACTAAAACCAACATCAACATCAGAGCAGCGGAAATCCAAAAACAGCTTATTACAACTTTCCAAATTTACTGTCTCTAAAACAAAAGAAAGCTAAAGTAGAAGATGCACTACTAATGCCCAAGCAGTGATCTTCAACAATACAGGGAGAATACTATATGTATCATACGTGGAAGCCTCCTGCTCGCCTCCGAATCAGCTACTCGCACATCACCAGCTAACCTGTCTCTAATCTGCTCGTGTGAGCACCCAGAGTAATAAGAAGAGACATAAAACTCTGGGTCAGACAAAAAGTCTGGTACGAGCGATAAGCATCTAAACAGAACAATAACAGGTATACTAAACCATACCTGAACCTGCAACCAAAGAGTTAGCACTACATACCATACAATACTCTAAGGTGCCATAACGAATAGTGTAAAGAATACGGGGGTGGGGTGTGCATGTCATAATGATGGGAAAACATATCAACCATAGCAACCATCCTCACATCTCTCACTCAGTGCGTAAAGCATACGATGTCCACCACTGTCAATCACTAGACCCATCGAAGTAGTGACGGAGTTCGACTTGTACAACTACTGCTACTACCAAGCTTACCACATGGAGTCATGACCAAATCTTTACAAATGACCCCACTTCATTGGTCTATAGCCCCTTTAGTCGTACCTAGGCCACTGTGGCCCTGAATCCGTTCACATACTCCCTACACATAGTGATTCAAAGCTACAGACATCGACAACCCCTTTGCACACGTCCCGCAGCAAAGCCCAATCATGAAGCTCACTCATTGGTTCCCAACTGGATCCTGAGTCAAAGCTCCTCATTTGGACTTCCTTTGCATCTCGGGTTCTGGTAATCACTTTCTTCTCCGGACCGGTCTTCATTTCTTTACTTTACTTCAGGTCGTGATCATCAGCTCCTCGGTTCGGATCGGAATACTCCTCCCTAAGCAATCGGATCGGTTCGGAATCTCCAACTCAACCTTCCTCTCTGCTTCGGGTCGAATCGGGGTGATCTTCCTCCAGCGGTTCGGATCGGAGTCCACACCTCCTGGCTTCATGGAAAACTCCTCTGGTTCAGTCCTTCTTCCCAAGCAATCGGATCGGGTCTCTCAAGCTTCTCCATCGGGTCGGCTCGGGATTCTAGCTCGATAGCACCAGGTCGGTTCGGTTCGGATATACTCCTTCAGTTCAGCTCGTGAGGCTACCTGGCTCCAGAACATCGTTTCGTGGGGAGGTCTCCTGGTCGGTTCGGTTCGGGCTCCTCCCTCCGATCCGGTCTGGATCGGCCAAATTCCTGCAACTCATTCCAGCAACTGTTTACGCCATTCGACGGCGTTTTCGACCAATCTAACACTTCTAGACAATCGCAAATCATGTCATACAGTCATAGCAACATGTAACATCAACCACAAACATCAAAACAATAACTATATCATGTAAAATGGATCAAACATACCCAAAATCTCATATTTCCCTTAAGCATATTTAAGCAAAACTAATCATAGGGTTAACAAAACTTAACCAATTCAAACCAAATTTCTAACAGAGGCATAAAATATTATTTAAGAATTTCTAAACATTTTTCCAGAATTTATTAATGTATAAATTCACTAATCTTCACTAATTACCCCTAATTAACCGTAATTAGTGCAAAACTATGCAAATCACTCACCTTGGCCACAAATAAAATTTTCAGAACTGAAACCTCGCTGATTTGGGTGAATACTGATGTCTAACAGCAGCTCTAATACTGATTTGGTGCTATTTCTCCTTGATTTGATGTTGCTAAGCTTAATCCTTGATTAGAAAGTGATTTGGGGATGTTTCTAGATGTTGGCGGCCATTGTTAGGGTTCAAGAATGAAAGTGGCGGCTGAAAGAAATGTTTTCTAACCCTAATCAGCCCCTATACATCTTCAATCCCGAAATCCCCTTTGGGCCTAGCTGCTAATTACCCGGTTAAGCCCAATTATGCTGTTTTTCACCATCTGAAACTTGTTTCAGCCATATCTCCCAAACGGTGAGTCCGTTTGGCTAATGTGACCACTCTACGGAATTGTAAACCATCATCCGAAGCCAATGGAAGTGGTTTCAGGTCAAAATTCCTTTCCAGTCAAAAGTTATGGCCAAAACAGTATCAACTAGGGGTAAAATGGTCATTTAAAAATCGAAAAAAACATGAACATGGGAAATGACCTCAATAGTCGTCTCCCAAAGTTACATGACCATATTACTTCATATGTGAAAGAAATAAATATTCTACGATCCTATGATGCGTAGAATGCGGGTCGTTACACTCTCCCCCCTTAAGAAATTTCGTCCCCGAATTTCCTTAATTCCAAAACATACAAAGGATCCCGCATGCCTACTAGCCATAAACAACAATCAACCATGAAAAACAAACAAAGCAACCCTATCCTAGCATGCGGAAAGACTAAATCGAAATTGAAATCTTACCAGGCGAAGAGTTCTGGATACGTCTTCCTAATGCTCTCCTCTGTCTCCCAAGTACAGTCATTCTCATTCTTGCCCCACTGGACTTTGACTAGATTCACCGCTTTCCTTCGAAGTTGCTTCGTATCGTTCCCAACAATACGCACAGGCTTGCGGTTCCCAACTGCCTCGGGTTCAACTTCGATATCATCCAACTGATCAGGTGAAATAGTTACATCTGGGTCGTGCACGAATTTCCTTAACTGGGAAACATGAAATACGTTGTGAACTCCTGCCATCTTGTCTGGTAATTCAACTTTATATGCCAAATTCCCAATTTGCTCAAGAACTTGGAAAGGACCAACAAATCTTGGTGCTAACTTGCCTCTCCTGCCAAATCGTATCACGCTCTTCAACGGAGATATCTTGACAAACACCAAGTCGCCAATGGAGAACTTTAATTCTCTTCTCCTCTTATCAGCATAACTCTTCTGCCTATCTTGGGCAGCCTTCATTCGCTGTTGGATAATCTTAAGCTTAGCTGAAGTTTCTCTTATCACATCGGGTCCAAGCACAAACTTCTCGCCAGTTTCTACCCAACATGACGGTGAGTTGCACGGTCTTCCGTACAAAACTTCAAACGGAGCCATACTGATACTGGATTGGTAGCTATTATTATATGCAAACTCTACTAGATGCAAATGGTCATCCCATGATCTACCAAAATCCAGTACACAAGCTCTCAAGAGGTCTTCCAATATACGATTCACCCTCTCTGTTTGACCATCGGTTTGAGGATGATACGCGGTACTGAGATGTAATTCTGATCCTAACGCCTCTTGTAAGCTCTTCCAAAATCCACTAGTGAACAACGGATCTCGGTCACTCACAATGCCCTTGGGTATTCCATGAAATATCACTACCCACTTTATATATAGTTCCGCTAACTTAGCTGCCGTCCTGTTTAACTTGACGGGTATAAACCATGCACTTTTGGTCAATCGGTCAACAATCACCCAAATGCTATCATGACCCGATCTAGTCCTTGGTAACCCATCAATGAAATCCATTGACACTTGTTCCCATTTCCATTCTGGAATTTCTAATGGTTGTAGCAAACCACTAGGTTTCTTTTGCTCAGCTTTAACTAGCTGGCAATTCATGCATTTGGATATAAACTTTCCAATGTCTCTTTTCATCCCTTCCCAGTAGTAGGTTTGCTTCATATCTCGATACATCTTGTTACCACCGGGGTGTATAGTCAGTTTTGAGTGATGACATTCTCTAAGCACTTCATCTCTCAATCCATTGACATTGGGTACAACTAGCCTTCCATTCTTTCTAAGCCATCCTTCTCGATCAAGCCCATACTTGTTCATCTCCTCGTCGATATCCATATCTAACTTGGAGATGACTTCCAATAAGTTAGGATCGCTCCTCTGACTGGAACCAATCCGCTCAATCAAAGTGGGTCTGATCGTCAAACTTGCTAACATTTCTGGATCCAATTTGCATTTTGGCCTGAAATCATACCCAACGATGTACTCCAGTTGCTTCCATTCTAGAAACATAGCCCCTAAACTGGCATGTCTTCTACTCAATGCATCAGCCACCGCATTGCCCTTTCCTGGTGTATATGCGATGTCGAAATCATAGGAAGCTAAGAATTCTAACCATCTTTGCTGTCGGAGATTTAGATCTTTCTGAGAGAAAATATACTTCAACGACTTATGATCTGTAAACAACTCGAATCTTTCTCCCAAAATATAGTGTCTCCACATCTTTAACGCGAACACGATCGCTGCCAATTCCAAATCATGGGTAGGGTATCTTCTCTCGTGCGGTTTCATTTGCCGTCTTGCATAAGCTACAACCCTACCGCCTTGCATCAATACAGCACCTAGTCCGGTACCACAGGCATCTGTGTATACCGTCATCTCTTCATTCCCCTTAGGAATGACTAACACTGGTGCGCATGTCAACTTGTCCTTTAGACTCTTGAATGCATTTTCGCACCTTTCATCCCAGACAAAAGCTTGATTCTTCTTGGTCAACTGGGTCAACGGTGCTGCTATCTTGGAGAAGTCTTGGATAAACTTACGATAATATCCAGCTAACCCCAAGAAACTTCTTATGTTCGTTGCATTCTTGGGCGTAGACCAATCTTGTACCGTAGCCACCTTCGCAGGATCCACGGCGATACCATTCTCTGAAACAACATGGCCCAAGAACCTCACTTCCCTCCTCCAGAAGTGACACTTAGAAAACTTTGCTTTCAATTGGTGTTTTCTCAACACCTCCATCACTATTCTTAAATGTTCCTTGTGTTCTTCCTCTGTCCTCGAGTAGACCAAAATATCATCCACGAACACAAGGACAAACTTATTCAACTGATCTCTGAATACCCTATTCATAAGATCCACAAAATATGCTTGGGCATTGGTCAGCCCGAATGGCATGACCAACCACTCATAAAATCCAGACAGCATCCGGAATGCCGTTTTAGCTATACTCTCAACTTCCACTCTAAGCTGATGAAATCCTGTCGCGAGATCCAACTGGGAGAATACTCTCGCGCCACTCAACTGATCAAACAAATCATCTATCCGCGGTAAAGGATACTTATTCTTCCTCGCCACTTTATTCAACTCGCGGTAGTCTACACACAGACGAAGGGAACCATCCGCCTTGGTAGCAAACACAACTCGTGCTCCCCATTCAGAAACACTCCTTCTAATAAATCCCTTCTTCAAAAGATCGCTGACTTGCACCCCGAGCTCTCGCTGCTCCCTTGGTGCCATACGACGAAGTGGCATCACTATAGGTCTGGCATCTCTCACCAAGTCAATACGGAACTCAATCTCTCGATGTGGTGGAAGCCCGGTCACTTCTTCGAAGACATCCGGATACTGGCCAACCACGGGCAAACCTGACAACTCACTATGTGGAATGTCGAGGGAATTTAGAAAACTAGCCAATACCCCCTTACTGGGTAGACCACCAAACACTATCCTCCGCCCATCATCCGCTCTAGCTGTCACCAAAAAGCCCTCACAGTCTACCACCACCCCGGACCTTTGGAGCCAATCTACTCCCAAAATAATGCCAAACCCAGTAAAGCCCAAAACAAAGCAATCACAAACAAACATGCATCCATGACTCGATAAGAACACATTACGACAAATCATGTTAAGGTTAGTTGAACCACCAATCGGGTTCGTCACTACTAAAGGTCTATCGACAATCTCGGGCTCCAATCCCAACCTATCTACCAGGTCACTAGATATGAAAGAACTGGAAGCTCCGGTATCAAACAAAACTCTAACAGGAACATCATAAACGGAAAGCATACCTTGAATAACGACATTCTTTCCCTTCTCCGCCGCAGTTGGGGCATTCGATGAAGAAGGAATAGCATTAAGGGCATATGCTTTCACCATTTGCTTTTCTTTAGGGGGTTGCGGACACTTGTCCTTGTGATGTCCCACTTGGCCACAGTTGAAGCACTTCCTATCCACTGGCTTGGCCCGAAAATTACTAGCATAATGGCCCTTCTTACCACAGCTGAAGCACTCAACATCTTGCTTATTCTTTTTCTTCTGGCCATCCTTAGTCTGGCTCTGCTTTCTCTTATTCTGAGAACCATTCTTACCTCCACTGCTTGCTTGCGGTTTCGGTTCCTCTGCAGATGCAGCCTCAGTCTTCGGCTTAGGGTAAAGACTCTCTGACCTTAATGCTTTCCCCACAATCGATTCAAATGTCTCATCGATGTGGTTAATAAGCCTTTCCCCCAAGTACTGATCCAAACCAGTTATGAATTTCTCATTCTTCTTCTCGGCAGTATCAATAAGAGATAACCCATACTTTGACAAAGTGTCGAATTCGGCAATATACTCCGAGACAGCTCGACCATTCTGCTTGAGCTCCAAGAATTTCTTAAACAGCACTGACTTCTGAGCAACTGGAATGAACTTCTCGCTAAAGCGAACCTTAAACTGTTCCCAAGTAATCTGATCCTCGGGAGTAGCTGCCTTTATAGCGTTCCACCAATTCATTGCCCGTCCCTGCAGCTGACGGGATGCTAGCCTTCTCTTCATCGCATCCTCGATACACAAGTCTTCGAGGATGCGCTCGCAGCTGTCTAGCCAATCCTGAACGTCTGTAGCCGACTCCGTTCTGTGGAACGGCTTCCCACCAAGACTAGTATAATCCTTATTCAGCTTGGCGAAATCGGCCCTAGGCGCCTGCACTATTGGACCACCACCATTACCACCATTGGGAGCTGCCCTCTGCACATCCTTAAGCATCTCTCTCATGAGGTCAGTAAACATCGTCCTCATGTCAGCATCATTCCCATTATTGGCTCCTCTACCGGTACCCCTTGCGTATCGGCTCATCGCTTAATCTGCACAGAGAAAACGATTAACCATCTCCATAGTGGTGCTAGTGCAGTACGACTTTATCCTTAGCTATACTAATAATATAATATATATAGCTTTGAAAAGCAAAATAATCACAAATACGCGCTCTCATATACGTATACTATCTCTCCCTGATGACTTCCCTAGGTAAACTACGCAACCTGGCTCTGATACCTAGTGTGACGGCCCGCCCCGCACCAGCCTGCATTTCCTCTGAAGGTACGCTGTACACATGCCCGACTAGCACGGAACGGTCGCCAAAGAAAGGAAAGAAGAGAATGAACTAACAAGGAACCTGTAGAATGTCTCACAGCGCATGGAACAAAATATAATAATAATAAACTTGACATAAAATAGGTGAGACAGTGCATAAGCTGATAACTAAAACCAACATCAATATCAGAGCAGCGGAAATCCAAATACAGCTTATTACAACTTTCCAAATTTACTGTCTCTAAAACAAAAGAAAGCTAAAGTAGAAGATGCACTACTAATGCCCAAGCAGTGATCTTCAACAATACAGGGAGAATACTATATGTATCATACGTGGAAGCCTCCTGCTCGCCTCCGAATCAGCTACTCGCACATCACCAGCTAACCTGTCTCTAGTCTGCTCGTGTGAGCACCCAGAGTAATAAGAAGAGACATAAAACTCTGGGTCAGATAAAAAGTCTGGTATGAGCGATAAGCATCTAAACATAACAATAACAGGTATACTAAACCATACCTGAACCTGCAACCAAAGAGTTAGCACTACATACCATACAATACTCTAAGGTGCCATAACGAATAGTGTAAAGAATACGGGGGTGGGGTGTGCATGTCATAATGATGGGAAAACATATCAACCATAGCAACCATCCTCACATCTCTCACTCAGTGCGTAAAGCATACGATGTCCACCACTGTCAATCACTAGACCCATCGAAGTAGTGACGGAGTTCGACTTGTACAACTACTGCTACTACCAAGCTTACCACATGGAGTCATGACCAAATCTTTACAAATGACCCCACTTCATTGGTCTATAGCCCCTTTAGTCGTACCTAGGCCACTGTGGCCCTGAATCCGTTCACATACTCCCTACACATAGTGATTCAAAGCTACAGACATCGACAACCCCTTGTACACGTCCCGCAGCAAAGCCCAATCATGAAGCTCACTCATTGGTTCCCAACTGGATCCTGAGTCAAAGCTCCTCATTTGGACTTCCTTTGCATCTCGGGTTCTGGTAATCACCTTCTTCTCCGGACCGGTCTTCATTTCTTTACTTTACTTTACTTCAGGTCGTGGTCATCAGCTCCTCGGTTCGGATCGGAATACTCCTCCCTAAGCAATCAGATCGGTTCAGAATCTCCAACTCAACCTTCCTCTCTGCTTCAGGTCGAATCGGGGTGATCTTCCTCCAGCGGTTCGGATCGGAGTCCACACCTCCTGGCTTCATGGAAAACTCCTCTGGTTCAGTCCTTCTTCCCAAGCAATCGGATCGGGTCGGGTCTCTCAAGCTTCTCCATCGGGACGGCTCGGGATTCTAGCTGCATAGCACTAGGTCGGTTCGGTTTGGATATACTCCTTCAGTTCATCTCGTGAGGCTACCTGGCTCCAGAACATCGTTTCGTGGGGAGGTCTCCTGGTCGGTTTGGTTCGGGCTCCTCCCTTCGATCCGGTCCGGATCGGCCAAATTCCTGCAACTCATTCCAGCGACTGTTTACGCCATTCGACGGCGTTTTCGACCAATCTAACACTTCTAGACAATCGCAAATCATGTCATACAGTCATAGCAACATGTAACATCAACCACAAACATCAAAACAATAACTATAGCATGTAAAATGGATCAAACATACCCAAAATCCCATATTTCCCTTAAGCATATTTAAGCAAAACTAATCATAGGGTTAACAAAACTTAACCAAATCAAATCAAATTTCTAACAGAGGCATAAAATATTATTTAAGAATTTCTAAACATTTTTCCAGAATTTATTAATGTATAAATTCACTAATCTTCACTAATTACCCCTAATTAACCGTAATTAGTGCAAAACTATGCAAATCACTCACCATTGCCACAAATAAAATTTTCAGAACTGAAACCTCGCTGATTTGGGTGAATACTGATGTCTAACAGCAGCTCTAATACTGATTTGGTGCTATTTCTCCTTGATTTGATGTTGCTAAGCTTAATCCTTGATTAGAAAGTGATTTGGGGATGTTTCTATATGTTGGCGGCCATTGTTAGGGTTCAAGAATGAAAGTGGCGGCTAAAAGAAATGTTTTCTAACCCTAATCAACCCCTATACATCTCCAATCCCGAAATCCCCTTTGGGCCTAGCTGCTAATTACCCGGTTAAGCCCAATTAAGCTGTTTTTCACCATCTGAAACTTGTTTCAGCCATATCTCCCAAATGGTGAGTCTGTTTGGGTAGTGTGACCACTCTACGGAATTGTAAACCATCATCCGGAGCCAATGGAAGTGGTTTCAGGTCAAAATTCCTTTCCAGTCAAAAGTTATGGCCAAAACAGTACCAACTAGGGGTAAAATGGTCATTTAAAAATCGACAAAAATCATGAACATGGGAAATGACCCCAATAGTCGTCTCCCAAAGTTACATGACCATACGACTTCATATGTGAAAGAAATAAATATTCTACGATCCTATGATACGTAGAATGCGGGTTGTTACAATACGTTTGGTGGCGGAGGAATTCATTTCTCTTAGCTGTATACTTGTTGTATTTTTAGGGAAATCAATTTGTGATTTGGCGGATATGACGATGTGACATTCAAAGTGAATAAATGTGTGATCTGTCAGAGATAAGCGTGGCCTCTAGCCTCACAACCGGGAAATGAAAAAAATCGGGCAGGCAACATGGCTATGTGGGTTGCTTCCATTAGGGTGTATTATCACCTATCTAGAGATATTCATTTCATTTTTTAATCTATTCGATGTTGTCCCATTCAGGAAACGGTTGCTGATCCCAATCGTTGGTGATATACATTCGATACACTCAACCGAAATGAGTGGTCAGTCATGTGTGGCCGGGTTGCAAGATGTTCTTGTTGAGCCCAGTGTATTCCTCTCTAGAGGTACACTATCGGAAGGTGGTTCCATACCTTGTCATAGTTGGTAATCCATTATCCAATAAGTGCTCGCGGTTTTGATTGTATACTATATACGTAGACGTAAGATGAAAGCGTTTCCGCTAGATGATTATTATATTGTGGTTGATGGACACTATCATAATATCAAAAGAATTTTGATATAAAGATTATTTTGGATTCTCATAAGGGAAAAACGCATTCCGTTATATGGCGTGGTCTTATGAGATATCGTTTAAATGCTCAAATTGTTTTAAAATTGTTTTACTCACACCAGTCACATGACTGACCTAGAGTTTATTTTGTTTTGTTTTCCCTAAAATCTTGGGTGCCCAAATTTGTATGGGCAGTCAAGTTGTCAGGTTTTACAGATATACTTGGAGAGCTTGGAGCAGGAGGCTTCAGGAATATATAGCTATTGTTTATTTTCGCTATGTTGTAAGTGTTGTACTCCGATAACGCTATTGTATACATATACTGATTTTATTTCAAAGTTATGTATCTATTATATATTGTTCGTTCCGCTGTGAGATTCGTGTTTACTCTGATGTATGTTCTTCTTCTTTTTCTATTCTAAGTTTCTATCTTACCTATTGTCACCCTCTAATTTCTTTCATGGACTATCCGGTATTTCCGATGCTTGATAGTCGACATTTGGTTATATGTTGATTACTCAGGATCGCGATTCCCCAGGTCGTTACAACCTGGTTGCAGATAATTTGAAAGAATCTCCTCCGGAGGATGAAAACTATGATGTGTCTAAAGGGGTTAATGAGAACAGTGAGTATATGGCTCATATCAAAGGCAAGTCGCAGGCTACTTTTATTGTAACTATTGCTCCTACTAAAAGAAGCATAAGGAGCTCGGTTACTATTAAATGACGATCATATACTGGATTGTCATATTATGAAGATCATGGGATTTCTTGTGCATTTTATAAATGTTATATTTGAATTCATATCCAATCTAATGTTTTCTATAATGATCCAATGGTTACTAGAGGTTTCATTTCATCAAATAGGGGCATTAGACAAGGGGATCCATCGTCTCCCTATTTATTCTCGATTGTTATGGAGTATTTTACATTTTGTGTAACGGCCCAGACTTTTGGTCAGTTTAATTTGAATATTTAATTTTGTTTTAAATATTTTAATTGGAATATTTATGGATTTTTAATTTTTAATTCGGCTTTTAAAATGAAGTTTAAACGTTATAATTTATATATAATTATAAACGAGATCGAAATGGCACGGTAGTTCGTAATATTCAGTTTTGAACTTCAATTGGATATACTGAATCCGTTTTGAGCCGAAATTCTATGAAACAAGAAACGTTAGGATCGAATTGATTTTAATTTTCTAATGAAAAAGAAAAATCGAAATTCCAGCTTATATACTGTAAGATATGGCCAATTCAAATTTTAAAATAGTCGCTATGGAAATCGTTAAAGAACGATAACGTTTATTTTATATATCTAATAACGTTTTAGATATTGGTTGACTCGAACGGGTTAATGCGGAGTTATAATTTGATATCGACCAGATCTGAAGTGTTATACTATTCGGGCATATCTGCCGATAATAATTTATTTATTTTTGAAATTAATGGTTTTGGGATTTATTTGAATAATTTATTGATATTATTCTATAAGCTATATATATAAATATTCGGACCCTACTTGGATGTATATACATATACGACTACTTAACGCGTGGACCGTTGCGTATAATAAGGATAAACAAGTGGTACATACAGAGTTGTATACAATCACCATATGGTGAACATTATATTCCCAAATGTATGCGTAACAAATAGAAGCATATGTGAAGTATAAGTATGTACATAGGAGTTGAAACGATAATCAATTGTATAGGAATCAAGAACTTGGCAATGAAACAAACATGAACTTGGCATCAAGAATTAGCAACACTTATGTCATTAAACTAACCAGATCTTGAGAAAAGAAAACAAAATTAGTCAAACAAATTAGGAAATATAAGTAAATAGAGAACATGGAAACTATGAGGAAGTTTCGAACCAAATCCATTCAACAATTGGACTAAACAACATATATAGAAAAAAAGAATACAGTAAGATAAAAATAGTTTTTCACGTCCATCATTGTGAATACAGTACTTGGCAACAATAAAATAGCAAAACATTTTATTTCAAATTTGTTCATGTACAAAGACCTTTCCTTCAAACTAATTAACAAATTTACATAATGACGCGGACAGTACAAAGCATTGTATCAAGAATACGTAGAAGAACAAGGACAATACATGTGACGGCCCGCCCCGCACTAGCCTGCATTTCCTCCGAGAGTGCGCTGTACACATGCCCAACTAGCACGGGACGGTCGTCAGAAGGAAGGAAAGAAGAGAATTGACTAACAAGAAACCTGTAGAATGTCTCACAGCGCATGGAGTAAAATATAATAATAATAACATACTTGACATAAAACAGGTGAGACAGTGCATAAGCTGATAACTAAAATCAACATCATCATCAGAGCAGTGGAAATCCAAATACAGCTTATTACAACTTTTCAAATTTACTGTCTCTAAACAAAAGAAAACTAAAGTAGAAGATGCACCACCAATGCCCAAGCAGTGATCTTCAACAACACAGGGAGAATACTATATATATATTACGTGGAAGCCTCCTGCTCGTCTCCGCATCATCTACCCGTGCATCTCCAGCTAACCTGTCTCTAGTCTGCTCGTGTGAGCACCCAGAGTAATAAGAGGAGACATAAAACTCTGGGTCAGACATAAAGCCTGGTATGAGCGATAAGCATCTAAACAGAATAATAACAGGTATACTAAACCATACCTGAACCTGGACCTGCAACCAAAGAGTTAGCACTACATACTGTACAATACTCTAAGGTACCATATCAAACAGTGTAAAGATACGGAGGTGGGGGAGGTGTGCATGTCATAATGATGGCAAAAATCAAGCATAGCATCCATCCTCACATCTCTCACTCAGTGCGTAAAGCATACGATATCTACCACTTTGGAACACTAGACAAATTGAGGTAACGACGAATCCCGACTTGTAGAAACCCTGCTGTGACTAATCTAAACACATGGAGTCATGACCAAACATTTCAATGACCCACTTCATTGGTCGTAGCCCTTGGTTCTACCGATGCCATAATGGCCCTGAATCCGCCTTCATACCTCCTACCATGGTGGTCCAAAGCTATAGACATCGATAACCTCTTGGCACGCATCCCGCAGCAAAGCCCAACCATGAAGCGAACTCGTTGATTCCCATCTGAATCTTGAACTCTAACTTCTCATTTGGACTTCCTTTGCATCTCGGGTTTGGTCGAATTGGAGTGGGTCCTCAGAAGAGTTGTCGCGCAGTAGCAGCCCTAGAATTCGGTTCGGTTCGGTAGTCATTACCCTCGTCGGTTCGGTAGTCATTACCCTCGTTCCTTGTCGTCTTTCCATTCGGTTCGGGTGCCCCCCGGTTCGGTTCGATACACCGACCCGATCCCATCCTTTGTCCTAGCCTCTACTTTCCCCGTTCCGACCCTATGCTCCTCATCTTCATCCCATCCGGTGCTCCAGTCCGATCCGATCTGGCCCCCATTGTTCTTCCGATCCGATCCCCTTGTCCACTCCAACTCTAAGTAACCGGCCTTCCTTCTCGCCAAGCCTCCTCCAGTGACAAGTTCTAATCCAGTTCGAATTCCCTCGGTCAGTTCACAAATCCGATCCGACCCCTACTCCGATCCGATCCGGTTCAGAACCTGCATATTTCTGCAACTTTACAGCGAGCTTTCTACGCCATTCGACGGCGTTTTCGACCAATCTAACTATTCTAATCAATCATAAAACATACCATAGAGTCATAGCAACATGTAAGAGCAACCACAAGCACCAAACAACAATTCAAATGAATCAAAATGGATCAAAAGTGGCCAAAACTCCTTATTTTCCCTTAAGCATGTTTAAGTAAAACTAATCATAGGGTTAACGAAACTTAATCAAATCGAACCAAATTTCTAACAGAAGAACAAAACATTATTTAAGAATTTCTAAACATTTTTCCAGAATTTATTAGTGTA
This sequence comes from Allium sativum, assembly GCA_030737875.1. Lineage (NCBI taxonomy): Eukaryota > Viridiplantae > Streptophyta > Magnoliopsida > Asparagales > Amaryllidaceae > Allium > Allium sativum. Next base: position 750,535,959 of record CM060922.1, read on the forward strand.
TAAATTCGCTAATCTTCACTAATCACCCTTAATTAACTGTAATTAGTGTCAAAACGATGCTATCACTCACCTTGGCCACAAAATAAAACACCAAATCTGAAATACTCTCTGTTTGGGTCGAATTCCTATGTATAGCAGCAGCTCCAACCTTGCTCTGTTGCTATTTGGCCTTATTTTGATGTAGTTTAGGCTTAATCTTCACTAAAATGTGTTTTGGAGTGGTTTTAGAGGATGAAAGTCATTACTAGGGTCTCAAGAAGGTTTGTGGCGGCTCAAAACTGAAATGAAAGTGATTTCCTAACCCTAATCAGTCCTCTTATACCTCTAAACCCGAAATTCCCCTCTGGGCCTAGCTGCTAATCACCCGGTTAAGCCCAATTAAGCTGTTTTTCACCATCTGGAACTTGTTTCAGCCATATCTCCCAAACGGTGAGTCCGTTTGGCTAATGTGACCACTCTACGGAATTGTAAACCATCATCTGGAGCCAATGGAAGTGGTTTCAGGTCAAAATTCCTTTCCAGTCAAAAGTTATGGCCAAAACAATACCAACTAGGGGTAAAATGGTCATTTAAAAATCGGGAAAAATCATGAACGTGGGAAATGACCCCAATAGTCGTCTCCCAAAGTTACATGACCATACGACTTCGTATGTGAAAGAAACAAATATTCTACGGTCCTATGGTGCGTAGAATACGGGTCGTTACACTCTCCCCCCTTAAGAAATTTCGTCCCCGAAATTCCTTAACCCAAAACATACAAAGGATCCCGCATGCCTAACAACCACATACAACAATCAAACATGCAAAACAAGCAAACAAGCCTACCCTAGCATGCGGAAAAACTAAATCGAAGTCAAAATCTTACCAGGCAAAGAGTTCTGGGTATGTCTTCCTAATGTTCTCCTCTGTCTCCCAAGTACAATCATTCTCGTCCTAGCTCCACTGAACCTTGACTAGCTTCACCGCCTTCCTTCGAAGTTACTTCATGTCGTGTTCGATAATACGGGCCGGCTTGCGGTTCCCAACCGCCTCGGGTTCTACTTCGAAGTCGTCTAACTGATCAGGTGAAATAGTCATATCTGAGTAGTGGACGAACTTCCTTAGTTGGGAAACATGAAATACGTTGTGAACTCCCGCCATCTTCTCTGGTAAGTCAATTCTATATGCCAAATTCCCGACTAGTTCAAGAATAGGGAATGGGCCAACAAATCTTGGTGCCAACTTGCCACTCCTGCCAAATCGTATTACGCTCTTCAACGGAGAAATCTTGACAAACACCAAGTCGCCAACGGAGAATTTTAAGTCTCTTCTCCTCTTATCAGCATAACTCTTCTGCCTATCTTGGGCAGCCTTCATTCGTTGTTGAATGATCTTAATCTTATCTGAAGTTTCCCTCACCACATCTGGTCCAAGCATAAACTTCTCGCCAGTCTCTATCCAACATGATGGTGAGTTGCACGGTCTTCCGTACAAAGCTTCAAACGGAGCCATGCCGATACTGGATTGGTAGCTATTATTATATGCAAACTCTACTAGATGCAAATGGTCATCCCATGATCCACCAAAATCCAATATACACGCTCTTAAGAGATCTTCCAAAATATGATTCACCCTCTCCGTCTGACCGTCGGTCTGAGGATGATATGCGGTACTGAGATGTAACTCTGACCCTAGAGCCTCTTGTAAGCTCTTCCAAAACGCACTAGTGAACAACGGGTCTCGGTCACTCACAATGCTTTTAGGTACTCCATGAAATCTCACTACCCACTTCATATACAATTCTGCTAACTTAGCTACCGTTCTGGTTGATTTGACTGGTACAAATCTTGCACTTTTAGTCAATCGGTCCACAATCACCCAAATGCTATCATGTCACGATCTAGTCCTTGGTAAACCATCGATGAAATCCATCGAGACTTGCTCCCATTTCCATTCGGGAATTTCTAATGGTTGTAACAACCTACTAGGCTTCTTTTGCTCAGCTTTAACTAGCTGGCAATTCATGCATTTGGATATAAACTTCCCAATGTCTCTTTTCATCCCTTCCCAGTAGTAGGTCTGCTTCATATCTCGATACATCTTGTTACCACCGGGGTGTATAGTCAGTTTTGAGTGATGACATTCTCTAAGCACTTCATCTCTCAATCCATTGACGTTGGGTACAACAAGCTTTCCATTCTTTCTAAGCCATCCATCTCGATCAAGCCCATACTTGTTCATCTCCTCATCGATATCCATCTCTAACTTGGAGATGATTTCCAATAGGTTAGGATCGTCCCTCTGACTAGAGCCGATCCGCTCAATCAAAGTGGGTCTGATCGTCAAACTTGCTAACATTTCTGGATTCAATTCGCACTTTGGTCTGAAATCAAACCCCGCGATATACTCCAGTTGCTTCCATTCTAGAAACATAGCCCCTAAACTGGCATGTATTCTACTCAACGCATCGGCTACCGCATTGCGCTTTCCCGGTGTATATGCGATATCAAAATCATAGGAAGCCAAGAATTCTAACCACCTTTGTTGCCGGAGATTTAAATCCTTCTGGGAGAAGAGATACTTCAACGACTTATGGTCTGTAAACAGCTCAAATCTTTCTCCCAAGAGATAATGTCTCCACATCTTTAATGCGAACACGATCGCTGCGAATTCTAAATCATGGGTAGGGTATCTTCTCTCGTGTGGTTTCAATTGACGACTTGCATAAGCTACAACCCTACCGCCTTGCATCAATACAGCACCCAGTCCGGTACCACAGGCATCCGTGTATACCGTCATCTCTTCATTCCCCTTAGGAATGACTAACACTGGTGCGCATGTCAACTTGTCCTTTAGACTCTTGAATGCATTCTCGCACCTTTCATCCCAGACAAAAGCTTGATTCTTCTTGGTCAATTGGGTCAATGGTGCTGCTATCTTGGAGAAACCTTGGATAAACTTACGATAATATCCAGTTAACCCCAAGAAACTTCTTACATCTGTTGCATTCTTGGGCGTGGGCCAATCCTGTACCGTAGCCACCTTCGCCGGGTCTACGGCAATACCATTCTCTGATACAACATGGCCCAAGAACCTCACTTCCTTCCTCCAGAAGTGACACTTAGAAAACTTTGATTTCAATTGGTGTTTTCTTAACACCTCCATCACTATTCTTAAATGTTCCTTGTGTTCTTCCTCTGTCCTCGAGTAGACCAAAATATCATCAACGAACACAAGGACAAACTTATTCAACTAATCTCTGAATACCCTATTCATAAGATCCACAAAATATGCTGGGGCATTGGTCAGCCCGAATGGCATGACCAACCACTCATAAAACCCAGACGGCGTCCGAAATGCCGTTTAAGCTATACTCTCAGCTTCCACTCTAAGCTGATGAAAACCTGTCGCGAGATCCAACTGAGAAAATACTCTCGCGCCACTCAACTAATCGAACAAATCATCTATCCGCGGTAGAGGATACTTATTCTTCCTCGTCACTTTGTTCAACTCGCGGTAGTCTACACACAAACGAAGGGAACCATCCGCCTTGGTAGCAAACACAATTGGTGCTCCCCATTCAGAAACACTCCTTCTGATAAATCCCTTCTTCAAAAGATCGCTGACTTGCACCTCGAGCTCTCGCTGCTCCCTTGGTGCCGTACGACGAAGTGGCATCACTATAGGTCTGGCATCTTTTACCAAATCAATACGGAACTCAATCTCTCGGTGTGGTGGAAGCCCGGTCACTTCTTCGAAAACATCCGGATACTGGCCAACCACGGGCAAACCTGACATCTCACTATGCGGAATGTCGAGGGAGTTTAGAAAACTAGCCAATACCCCCTCACTGGGTAGACCACCAAACACTATCCTCCGGCCATCATCCGCTCTAGCTGTCACCAAAAAGCCCTCACAGTCTACCACCACCCCGTACTTTTGGAGCCAATCTACTCCCAAAATAATGCCAAACCTAGTAAAGCCCAAAACAAAGCAATCACAAACAAACATGCATCCATGACTCGATAAGACCACATTACGACAAATCATGCTAAGGCTAGTCGAACCACCAATCGGGTTCGTCACTACTAAAGGTCGACAATCTCGGGCTCCGATCCTAACCTATCTACCAGGTCACTAGATATGAAAGAACTGGAAGCTCCGGTATCAAACAAAACTCTAACAGGAACATCATAAACAGAAAGCATACCTTGAATGACGACATTCTTTCCTTTCTCCGCCGCAGTTGGGGCATTCGACGAAGAAGGAATAGCATTAAGGGCGTAGGCTTTCACCATTTGCTTTTCTTTAGGGGGTTGCGGACACTTGTCCTTGTGATGTCCCATTTGGCCACAGTTGAAGCACTTCCTATCCGCTGGCTTGGCCCGACAATTACTAGCATAATGGCCCTTCTTACCATAGCTGAAGCACTCAACATCTTGCTTATTCTTTTTCTTCTGGCCATCCTTAATCTGACTCTGCTTTCTCTTATTCTGGGAACCACCCTTGCCTCCACCACTTGCTTGTGGCTTTGGCTCATCTGCGGATGCAACCTCAGTCTTCGGCTTAGGGTAGAGACTTTCTGATCTCAATGCTTTCCCCACAATCGACTCAAACGTCTCATCGATGTGGTTAATAAGCCTTTCCCCCAAGTACTGATCCAAACCAGTTATAAATTTCTCATTCTTCTTCTCGGCAGTATCAATAAGAGATAACCCATATTTCGACAAAGTGTCAAATTCAGCAATATACTCCGAGACAGCTCTGCCATTCTGCTTGAGCTCCAAGAATTTCTTAAACAGCACTGACTTCTGAGCAGCTGGAATGAACTTCTCGCTAAAGCGAGCCTTAAACTGCTCCCAAGTAATCTGATCTTCGGGAGTAGCTGCCTTTATAGCATTCCACCAATTCATTGCCCGCCCTTGCAGCTGACGGGACGCTAGCTTTCTCTTCATCGCATCCTCGATACCCAAATCCTCGAAGATACGTTCGCAACTATCCAGCCAATCTAGAACATCCGTGGCCGACTCCGTTCCGTGAAACGGCTTCCCACCAAGGCTAGTATAATCCTTATTCAGCTTGGCGAAGTCGACCCTCGGCGCCTGCACTATTGGACCACCACCATTTCCATCATTGGGAGCTGCCCTCTGTACATCCCTAAGCATCTCTCTCATGAGGTCAGTAAATATCGTCCTCATGTCAGCAGCATTCCCATTATTGGCCCCTCTACCGGTACCTCTAACATATCGGCTCATCGTCAATCTGAAAAAGGAAACGATTAATGATCCTATAGTGGTGCTAGTGCAGCACGACTTCATTCTTATACTACTAATAGTATATATATATATATAGCTTTTAAAAACCAAAATAATCACAAATACGCTCTCTCGTATACGTATAATATCTCTCCCTGATAACTTCCCTAGGTTAACTACGCAACCTAGAGCTCTGATACCAAGTGTAACGGCCCACCCCGCACTAGCCTGCATTTCCTCCGAGAGTGCGCTATACACATGCCCATTTAGCACGGGACGGTCGTCGGAAGGAAGGAAAGAAGAGAATTGACTAACAAGAAACCTGTAGAATGTCTCACAGCGCATGGAGTAAAATATAATAATAATAACATACTTGACATAAAACAGGTGAGACAGTGCATAAGCTGATAACTAAAATCAACATCATCATCAGAGCAGCGGAAATCCAAATACAGCTTATTACAACTTTTCAAATTTACTGTCTCTAAACAAAAGAAAACTAAAGTAGAAGATGCACCACCAATGCCCAAGCAGTGATCTTCAACAACACAGGGAGAATACTATATATATATATATTACGTGGAAGCCTCCTGCTCGTCTCCGCATCATCTACCCGTGCATCTCCAGCTAACCTGTCTCTAGTCTGCTCTTGTGAGCACCCAGAGTAATAAGAGGAGACATAAAACTCTGGGTCAGACATAAAGCCTGGTATGAGCGATAAGCATCTAAACAGAATAATAACAGGTATACTAAACCATACCTGAACCTGCAACCAAAGAGTTAGCACTACATACTGTACAACACTCTAAGGTACCATATCAAACAGTGTAAAGATACGGAGGTGGGGGAGGTGTGCATGTCATAATGTTGGCAAAAATCAAGCATAGCATCCATCCTCACATCTCTCACTCAGTGCGTAAAGCATACGATATCTACCACTTTGGAACACTAGACAAATTGAGGTAACGACGAATCCCGACTTGTAGAAACCCTGCTGTGACCAAGCTAAACACATGGAGTCATGACCAAACATTTCAATGACCCACTTCATTGGTCGTAGCCCTTGGTTCTACCCATGTCATAATGGCCCTGAATCCGCCTTCATACCTCCTACCATAGTGGTCCAAAGCTATAGACATCGATAACCCCTTGGCACGCGTCCCGTAGCAAAGCCCAACCATGAAGCGAACTCGTTGATTCCCATCTGAATCTTGAACTCTAACTTCTCATTTGGACTTCCTTTGCATCTCGGGTTTGGTCGAATTGGAGTGGGTCCTCAGAAGAGTTGTCGCGCAGTAGCAGCCCTAGAATTCAGTTCGGTAGTCATTACCCTCGTCGGTTCGGTTCGGTAGTCATTACCCTCGTTCCTTGTCGTCTTTCCATTCGGTTCGGGTGCCCCCCCGGTTCGGTTCGGTACACCGACCCGATCCCATCCTTTGTCCTAGCCTCTACTTTCCCCATTCCGACCCTATGCCCCTCATCTTCATCCCATCCGGTGCTCCAGTCCGATCCGATCTGGCCCCCATTGTTCTTCCGATCCGATCCCCTTGTCCACTCCAACTCTAAGTAACCGGCCTTCCTTCTCGCCAAGCCTCCTCCAGTGACAAGTTCCAATCCAGTTCGAATTCCCTCGGTCAGTTCACAAATCCGTTCCGACCCCTACTCCGATCCGGTTCGAAACCTGCATATTTTTGCAACTTTCCAGCGAGCTTTCTACGCCATTCGAAGGTGTTTTCGACCAATCTAACTATTCTAATCAATCATAAAACATAACACAGAGTCATATCAACATGTAAGAGAAACCACAAGCACCAAACAACAATTCAAATGAATCAAAATGGATCAAAAGTGGCCAAAACTCCTTATTTTCCCTTAAGCATGTTTAAGTAAAACTAATCATAGGGTTAACGAAACTTAATCAAATCGAATCAAATTTCTAACAGAAGCATAAAACATTATTTAAGAATTTCTAAACATTTTTCCAGAATTTATTAGTGCATAAATTCGTTAATCTTCACTAATCACCCTTAATTAACTGTAATTAGTGTCAAAACGATGCTATCACTCACCTTGGCCACAAAATAAAACACCAAATCTGAAATACTCTCTGTTTGGGTTGAATTCCTATGTATAGCAGCAGCTCCAATCTTGCTCTGTTGCTATTTGGCCTTGTTTTGATGTAGTTTAGGCTTAATCTTCACTAAAATGTGTTTTGGAGTGGTTTTAGAGGATGGAAGCCATTACTAGGGTCTCAAGAAGGTTTGTGGCGGCTCAAAACTGAAATGAAAGTGATTTCCTAACCCTAATCAGTCCTCCTATACCTCTAAACCCGAAATTCCCCTCTGGGCCTAGCTGCTAATCACCCGGTTAAGCCCAATTAAGCTGTTTTCACCATCTGGAACTTGTTTCAGCCATATCTCCCAAACGGTGAGTCCGTTTGGCTAATGTGACCACTCTACGGAATTGTAAACCATCATCCGGAGCTAATAGAAGTGGTTTCAGGTCAAAATTCCTTTCCAGTCAAAAGTTATGACCAAAACAGTACCAACTAGGGGTAAAATGGTCATTTAAAAATCGGGAAAAATCATGAACGTGGGAAATGACCCCAATAGTCGTCTCCCAAAGTTACATGACCATACGACTTCGTATGTGAAAGAAACAAATATTCTACGGTCATATGGTGCGTAGAATACGGGTGGTTACAATACATTATAACATAAAGGAGAAAGGAGAACAATATATGGCAGCTCCTTCACGCCATGTGCTCCTATACAAAATTTTTGCCAAGCCGTATCACTAACCTAAACCATTGATGCAAAGCAATACCAATCAAATAAAAAGAAAAGCAAAAGAGGAAAATTTACAGTAAGATAAGAACCACTTTTTCATGTTCATGTGCCTCTGTACCAAATTTTTTGCCTTGATGTGAACCAACCCATCAATAAGATATAAGCTACTGCGCAAAATCTCTGGATCGATGTTGAGTGACAACACTTGGTAAAAATGGTCTACTATACCAAAACAGCTCGCCTAAGCCAACCCTTCACAGTAGCACAACAGCTACGCGCATGCAAGATACATCTTACCTACTCATATCTGAAAAACCGATCCTAATATATCTCTTCACTGTAACTTTCACTGTATGCCCCCTTGAAAATGGAGAAATATGCAACCTACCTACTGCCTACCACCTACAATTTCTTGCATCCCAAAATTTGAAGCCGTGATGACCACATTTACCCCCTTATAAATACCACCATTTTCTCCAAACCAAATCAGTTCAAATTCGAACCCTTCCAACCCATAATCTCGTGTTTTATACATTCATTCACTAAAGAATTAAACCGCAAATAGATAAGGGATAAGGAGATTTTTACCCTGATTGGTTTATTTGAAAATCGCGGTGGTATGAGGACCAGATCTGACCTAAATGCCATGACCTTGGCAATCAATCTATGGACTAACGGTAGGGGAAGGAGAGACGAGATCCAATTCAAAGGGGGAGCGGTCTATGGCGCTGGAGTTGGGGGTATCCGCTTGAACTTCGGTCGACGGAGGAATGGAGGAAGGGGCGCTGTGTTTTGTTTTGGACAGAGGAAGTTTTTCTTTTATCTGGACGAGTTAAATAAGGAGCGATGGGTAAAGAGTGGAGACAGCTCCGTTATTTATCTGGAAAGGGGTAAACGTGGATGGTGGATCCGGTTTTAGGGGTGATGTTGGGCTACGAAGACCAGTTGATAAGCAATGATGAAGGCCCAAATTTCCAGTGAACTATAATACATGGACCAGTTAAGGTTTGTTTACTAATATTTTGTGCAAATAATTTGAAATTAAAAGTTAATTAAACTATATTTTTTTAAAAATAGTTAATAATCATAATATTTAAATCATGACATGGTTTAAATATTGCAGCTAGGGTATAGGAATTTGCGGTCACGTTTGGAACAAAGCAGACACAGTTGAAGCGGTGCACAAAGAAGTCAAGCGGTATTGATTTAAAACAAAGTAATTAGTTCGATAATTTAAATTAATTAGTTATTAATTAAATAAAATATTAACAACGTATTTATATTTACCAGAACTGGTCGATACACGATAGGTTGGAACCGTATTCATGCGCAGGACGGTACAGAGTTGAATAGAACGAGTTGGAATTTATCTGGAGCGAGCTGTGTATACAACGCAAATCCAGGTGAGTTAACCTCACTCAATTCCCCACTTATAATGATTATAAGTCGGGTTTATCATCTGTATGCTATGGCTGCTAATTAATGGTTGTGGATGGTTGTTTGATGCGTGTTAAATATTTTTATATCGATTATTTAAATTAAACGGTTGTTTAATTTAAATAAAATAACATTGTTATTTTTAACGATGATTTCCAAACAAGGTAACTTACCATATTGGTTACGTTATCATAATATAAACGTATTTAAATTAAATTGGGTGCTTGGATTATTATTGATTGACTGTTATCGGTTAGATTGATTATTTATTTGTATACGATCGTGATATGAAACTGTAGAACCTATATGGTTGGATTTTTGAATTTGGTATTGATTATAAACCCAAATTCAACAGTCGTTTGGTTATTAACCAATTGTGATATGGATTGAGAAATTCATGGCAGATGGCCAAATACAAATTATTTTATAAAGTTTGATTTACCGTCAAGTGAAACGGTAGAGAAATGAATTTATGAAATTTAGTTTATAACTGAGTACATATTTTTAAATATATTTTTAAATGAAGTTTTAAAAGGAAAAAAACCCAACTATATATATCTATATATATCGTTTGTTTAACCATTATTTTTGTACCTAAAATCTACCGTGTGCGAAGCACGTGCTTCATCGAAATTACATAATACTTTTATAAAAACTGATTTTTTATATAAAATAAGATTATTTAGAAGTTATCGAAGTAAATAAGATTATTTGGATTGATAAATGTTATTTATTAATTTAAAATGAAATGACGAGTTAGAGTTGATTAATAGGTTAATCATGTTTTCCGATTAACCAAGCCAACTATTTTAATGAAAATTGATTATTTTATTAGGTTAGATTATGCCAATTAATCTAATGAAATAAATTAGCGAATGTTGTTTAACTTAATGAGATTTCAGAGGAATTTAATTCCAGTTAATGATTAAGTAAATTAAAATCTTTATTACTTAAATGAAGTCCATTTAAGTAAATGATGAAAGTTAATTGAGTTTCAAAGGAAGTTTATGAACGGTTCATATTTAAACCGAATTTAGTAAAGAAAGTTATGAAGTGATTTTAAGCGAATATGGTGAACTTAAAATAAATGTTACTTAATATTTTAAGTAAAGGAAATCAAGATGGGAAAGAGATTTGTATTTAACCAGAGATGTGAACGAGTTGTAAATAAGGAGATGGGGCGTTAGAGCATTAAGTTGTAAATTAACGTTAAGTGTAACAGATAAGATTGAAGTGAGATTTCCCAAATAGAATAATTTAAAGAATTAGAAAAGGGATTTCCATAATTGGATTTAGAAAAATGTTGAGTAATAGGATTTGAAATAATAAACCTAGATAATGGGACAAATAGTTTTAAAGGAGTTAAAGGCAAAAAGGTTAGTGTGTATGAATAGTGAAGTGGTGTTAAAACGAATATGAGTTTTTGAATTACGATTCATATTTATATTACGATAAGAACGTTGTTGATCAAGGTCTGAGAGGTAATTAAAATACCCCAACTTGAACGACTTCAGGATTGCCAAAGGATGGTATGAGTCGTGATAGTGGAGACGTTAAAGCTAATTATTTTGGGAAAATAATAGTAAAACGTTATTTGAAGAATTTGGATATATATATATATGATGTGATTCCGAAATAAAAGGAAATAAAGACGGGCATGAGAATACGAAATGATATTTTCATAATAACGGAATGAAAAGGGTATTTTGTAACGATGGTTTTATAATAGTAAGAGAATTGATCTCGTAATTATATAAGGATAAGTAATGTAGTGACAAATGTTTTAAAGGATAATAACGAGAAATTGGATAGGATTTAAGGTATTTCTTTTAAGTATATTTTATAAATGATTTGAGGATATTAAAACTAATATATTATCTTTGGTATTACAACTGATATATTATTTTAATGGCCAAGTGACGCTGTGTAATAAACCAATGTATTTATTTTATTTTTATGATTGTTTATTTTGATAGTTAAATAACCGACTATCAAAATCATGACCAATACGCTGATGGTACGGAAAGTCCGGGATCGAATCTATATTCGAAAACCATTCCAAAACAGAAAATATGTAAAAGATGTTGATTTAAGATGAAGCAGTTGAAGACTGTTGACCTTCATAAGCGGAAGGGCTACTTGATAAATTTCTCTGATGTTGCGACCAAAGATATTTTGATAGTAATTCGGTCGTGGTTGAAATCTATGGATTGCAAGGACTACTCGCTACTGATCCATAGGGTGATTCCTAGGATGTGGTAGGAGGGTGCCTTCGGTTCATCCTGTTCCTGGATGACTTGTATGGATAAGTGTTTGACAAAGTATTTCCAAAGGACCACGTACGTTGATTTCTTCACACGTATCATAGTTGGTTAGCTCCCAACTAGAGTATTTTTTGTGGACGTCAATTAGTGATATCTGATGGATCTGACAATGTGATATTCAAAATGAATGGTGATCAGATGTGCTAAAAAGGAAATTCAAACCTCAAGCCTCATCAACCGGGGAACGACAAAAATCGGGCAGGCAGCATGGCTATGTGGGTCGTTATAGTAGTATCAGAGCTGTTGGTTTAGTAATAACCTTGGCTCTGTGGCATGACTCGGTAGAGATGGGGTTAGTAATACCCTAGATCGAGTTGAGTGTTTATATATGAGAGCGTATTTGTAGATTTTATATAACAATGTTTTATATTGTGTTGTTGATCGGTTCAAGTGTTGAAAAGCATTGGATTGGAAATGTACACAATATTGTTTTGTAAATAGGGTAAATGATATAATTTTACCCAAATCATATTTTGTATATAAAAGAAATAATTTTATTATATTATTGAGATATTGTTGTTTGATTTATTTACTTGGGTGGAATTCAAATGGAAATCTGAATTTGAATGGTTGATATAACCAGAGAACCTCATATATATCATTGCGAATGAGAATTTTGAAAATCAAAGTTTAACTTAAGATAAGTTAAAATAGAATAAATTAAAGTAATGGTGTTTGGAATAGAATCAGAATTGGGATTATAAAATTAAATGTTGAAAAATCAATTTGGTAATTGGACGTGAAATGAGAATTAAATTGGTGAAATATTAATAGAATTTAATGTAAATTGAATGGTTGTTTGAATTGATTACGTATTGGCCGTTATTTGGATATTGGATTGGTTGAAATGAACTCATCGATAGTTCAACGAAAAAGTTGAATAGATTGAAAACTAAGTTCCAGTATAATAAAATTTGAATGTAACTACTCATGAATCAAAACTGGGTGATTTACACCATACACCTTTCTGAATAATGCCTTGGGAGTTGGTGAAACTATACTGTTTGACCAATGAAGTATTATTTACGAATTTCATGTAATGGTCACTTACATGTGGGATTGAGTTGGATACAGGTGCCAGGAGGCAGTGAGGATTGATATTGGTTAAGTAAATCGCAATAAGTTGAGAAAATATACTCAATAGCGCTCGCATGAGGTACACCTACGCAAAAATATTTTTTTGGGATTTTGAACTTTGTTTTTCGACCCTGTGAGTCGATATTATTTGTTCCTGCGATATCGCAGATGTCACTCCGTATAGGAGAGACTCTGCCAAATTTTTATAGGAATTTAAAGTGTTAAAATTTTTGAAATTTTTGTTGAATTGGTTTTTGTTTTAAAATGAATTGTATTTAGAAAATATAACGGATGGTAACGTTTTCTTACCTTAGCAATTTCGAGGACGAAATTATTTTAAGGGGGGAAGAATGTAACGGCCCAGACTTTTGGTCAGTTTAATTTGAATATTTAATTTTGTTTTAAATATTTTAATTGGAATATTTATGGATTTTTAATTTTTAATTTTTAATTCGGCTTTTAAAACGAAGTTTAAACGTTATAATTTATATATAATTATAAACGAGCTCGAAATGGCGCGGTAGTTCGTAATATTCAGTTTTGAACTTCAATTGGATATACTGAATTCGTTTTGAGCCGAAATTCTGTGAAACAAGAAACGTTAGGATCGAATTGATTTTAATTTTCTAATGAAAAAGAAAAATCGAAATTCTAGCTTATATACTTTAAGATATGGCCAATTCAAATTTTAAAATAGTCGCTATGGAAATCGTTAAAGAACGATAATGTTTATTTTATAAATCTAACAACGTTTTAGATATTGGTTGACTCGAACGGATTAATGCGGAGTTATAATTTGATATCGACCAGATCTGAAGTGTTATATTATTCGGGCATATCTGTCGATAATAATTTATTTATTTTTGAAATTAATGGTTTTGGGATTTATTTGAATAATTTATCGATATTATTATATAAGCTATATATATAAATATTCGGACCCTACTTGGATGTATATACATATACGACTACTTAACACGTGGACCATTATATATAATAAGGATAAACAAGTGGTACATACAGAGTTGTATACAATCACCATATGGTGAACATTATATTCCCAAATGTATGCGTAACAAATAGAAGCATATGTGAAGTATATATATGTACATAGGAGTTGAAACGATAATCAATTGTATAGGAATCAAGGACTTGGCAATGAAACAAACATGAAATTGGCATCAAGAATGAGCAACACTGATGTCATTAAACTAACCAGATCTTGAGAAAAGAAAAGAAAATTAGTTAAACAAATTAGGAAATATAAGTAAATAGAGAACATGGAAACTAAGAGGAAGTTTCGAACCAAATCCATTCAATAATTGGACTAAATAGCATATATAGGAGAAAAAAAAGAATACAGTAAGATAAAAACAGTTTTTCACGTCCATCATTGTGAATACAGTACTTGGCAACAATTTTATTTCAAATTTGTTCATGTACAAAGGCCTTTCCTTCAAACTAATTAACAAATTTACATACTGACGCGGACAGTACATAGCATTGTATCAAGAATACAAAGAAGAACAAGGACAGTACATTAAAACATAAAGTAGAAAGGAAAACAATATATGGAAGCTCCTTCACGCCATGTGCTCCTATACAAAATTTTTGCCAAGCCGTATCACTAACCTAAACCACTGACGCAAAGCAGTACCAATCAAATAAAAAGAAAAGCAAAAGAGGAAAATTTACAGTAAGATAAGAACCACTTTTACATGTTCATGTGCCTCTGTACCATTTTTTTTGCCTTGACGTGAACCAATTTCAACCCATCAATAAGATATAAGCTACTGCGCAAAATCTCTGGATCAACGTTGAGTGACAACACTTGGTAAAAATGGTCTACTGAACCAAAACAGTGCGCCTAAGCCAACCCTTCACAGTAGTACAACAGCTACGCACATGCACGATACAGCTAACCTACTCCTATCTGAAAAACCGATCCTAGTATATCTCTTCACTGTAACTTTCACTGTATGCCCCCTTGAAAATGGAGAAATATGCAACCTACCTACTGCCTACAACCTACAATTGCTTGCGTCCCAAAATTTGAAGCCGTGATGACCACGTTTACCCCCTTATAAATACCATCGTTTTCTCTAAACCAAATCAGTTCAAATTCGAACCCTTCCAACCCATAATCTCGAGTTTTACCCATTCATTCACCAAAGAATTAAACCGAAAATAGATAAGGGATAACGAGATTTTTACCCTGATTGGTTCATTTGAAAATCGCGGTGGTATTGAGGACCAGATCTGACCTAAATGGCGTGACCTTGGCAATCAATCTATGGACTAACGGTAGGGGCAGGAGAGACGAGATCCAAATCAAAGGGGGAGCGGTCTATGGCGCTGGAGTTGGGGGTATCCGCTTGAACTTCGGTCGATGGAGGAATGGGGGAAAGGGCGCTGTGTTTTGTTTTGGACAGAGGAAGTTTTTCTTTTTTCTGGACGAGTTAAATGAGGAGCGATGGGTAAAGAGTGGAGACAGCTCCGTTATTTACCTGGGAAGGGGTAAACGTGGACGGTGGATCCGGTTTTAGGGGTGATGTTGGGCTGCAAAGACCAGTCGATAAGCAATGATGAAGGCCCAAATTTCCAGTGAACTATAATACATGGACCAGTTAAGGTTTGTTTACTAATATTTAGTGCAAATAATTTGAAATTAAAAGTTAATCAAACTATATTTTTTAAAAAATAGTTAATAATCATAATATTTAAATCATGACATGGTTTAAATATTGCAGCTAGGGTTCTGGAATTTGCGGGCACGTTTGGAACAAAGCAGACACAGATGAAGCGGTGAACAAAGAAGTCAAGCGGTATTGATTTAAAACAAAGTAATTAGTTCGATAATTTAAATTAATTAGTTATTAAATTAAATAAAATATTAAAAATGTATTTATATTTATCAGAACTGGTCGATACATGATAGGTTGGAACTGTACTCATGCGCAGGACGGTACAGAACGGAGTTGAATAGAACGAGTTGGAATTTATCTGGAGCGAGCTGTGCATACAACACAAATCCAGATGAGTTAACCTCACTCAGTTCCCCACTTATAATGATTATAAGTCGGGTTTATCATCTATATGCTATGGCTGCTAATTAATGGCTGCTAATTAATGGTTGTGGATGGTTGTTTGATGTGTGTTAAATATTTTTATATCGATTATTTAAATTAAACGGTTGTTTAATTTAAATAAAATAACATCGTTATTTTTAGCGATGATTTCCAAACAAGGTAACTTACCTTATTGGTTACGTTATCATAATATAAACGTATTTAAATTAAATTGGGTGCTTGGATTATTATTGATTGACCGTTATCAGTTAGATTAATTATTTATCTGTATATGATCATGATATGAAACTGTTGAACCTATATGGTTGGATTTTTGAATTGGGTATTGATTATAAACCCAAATTCAACATTCATTTGGTTATTAATCAATTGTGATATGGATTGAGAAATTCATGGCAGATGGCCAAAAACAAATTATTTTATAAATTCGATTTAGCGTCAAGTGAAACGGTAGAGAAATGAATTTATGAAATTTAGTTTATAACTGAGTACAGATTTTTAAATATATTTTTAAATGAAGTTTTAAAAGGAAAAAAAACAAACTATATATCATTTGTTTAACCATTATTTTTGTACCCAAAATCTACCGTGTGCGAAGCACGTGCTTCATCGAAATTACAAAATCTTTTATAAAAACTGATTTTTTATATAAAATAAGATCATTTAGAAGTTATCGAAGTAAATAAGATTATCTGGATTGATAAATGTTATTTATTAATTTAAAATGAAATGACGAGTTAGAGTTGATTAATAGGTTAATCATGTTTTCCGATTGACCAAGCCAACTATTTTAACGAAAATTGATTATTTTATTAGGTTAGATTATGCCACTTAATCTTATGAAAGAAATTAGTGAATGTTGTTTAACTTAATGAGATTTCAAAGGAATTTAATTCCAGTTAATGATTAAGTAAATTAAAATCTTTATTACTTAAATGAAGTCCATTTAAGTAAATGATGGAAGTTAATTGAGTTTCAAAGGAAGTCTATGAACGGTTCATATTTAAACCGAATTTAGTAAAGAAAGTTATGAAGTGATTTTAAGCGATTATGGTGAACTTAAAATAAATGTTACTTAATATTTTTAGTAAAGGAAATCAAGATGGGAAAGGGATTTGTATTTAACCAGAGATGTGAACGAGTTGTAAATAAGGAGATGGGGCGTTAGAGCGTTAAGTTGTAAATTAACGTTAAGTGTAACGGATAAGATTGAAGTGAGATTTCCCAAATGGAATAATTTAAAGAATTAGAAAAGGGATTTCCATAATTGGATTTAGAAAAATGTTGAGTAATAGGATTTGAAATAATAAACCCAGATAATGGGACAAATAGTTTTAAAGGAGTTAAAGGAAAAAAGGTTAGTGTGTATGAATAGTGAAGTGGTGTTAAAACGAATATGAGTTTTTGAATTACGATTCATATTTATCTTACGATAAGAACGTTGTTGATCAAGGTCTGAGAGGTAATTAAAATACCCCAACTTGAACGACTTCAGGATTGTCAAAGGATGGTATGAGTCGTGATAGTGGAGACGTTAAAGCAAATTATTTTGGGAAAATAATAGTAAAACTGTAATGTCCCGTACTTTTACGGTGTTATAATTAATTTAATTATTTAAATAGTGATTCAGAGAATTAAATGGTCATTTAATTAAACAATATTGAATACTTAATTAATATAATAATTAAATAATATATTTAATTCTGAAATAATCAGAATTGGCTGAAATGGCGATATGGTGTAAATTGGGAAATTTGAAATATACAATTCAGTTTAGAATTTGATTTACGATAACAAATATATTTGTAACGACCCGGATTTTGAGCGACTTTGGTTATCGACATAAGCACGATGTCGATAACCAAAACATCGAAAAATCCTGGTAGTTAGTGAAAGAAATTAGAGGGTGAGGAAAGATAAGATAGAAAATTAGAATAGAAGAAGAAGAAGAACACAACATCAGAGTAACACAAATCTCACAGCGGAACGAATAAATATATTTCATAACATAACTTTGAAATACAAACTTGGTACTTGAATATACATATCATTATCAAAGTACAGCACTTACAACACAGCGGAAATAAACTATAGCTATATGATCCTGAAGCCTCCTGCTCCAAGCTCTTCCAGTATATCTGTAAATCCATACTACTTGGCTGCCCGTACAAATTTAGGCACCCAAGAGTTTAGGGAAAACAACAAAATAAACGCCGGGTCAGTCATGGGACTGGTATGAGTAAACAGTTTAAAAACAGTTATACAGGTATATGATATCTCATAAGACCACGCCGCATAACGGAACGGGTTTTTCCCTTATGAGAATCCAAAATAACTTTATATCAAAAACCTTTTGATATTATAATAATGTCTATCAACCACAGTATATATATAATCATCTAGCAGAAACGCTTTCATCTCACGTTCTACATATATAGTATACAATCAAAACCGCAAGCACGTATTGGGTAATGGGTTTCCAACTATGACAAGGTATGGAACCACCTTCCGCTCGTGTACCTCTAGAGAGGAATACACTGGGTTCAACAAGAACATCTTGCAACCCGGCCACACATGACCGACCACTCATTTCGCTTGAGTGTATCGAATGTATATCACCAACAGTTGGGATCAGCAACCGTTTCCCGAATGGGACAGCATCAACAATAGATTTTTAGAAATGAATGAAACTCTAGAACAGGTGATTATACACCCTACTTCGGTGCGACCGACTTAGCCATGCTGCATGCCCGATTTCTGTCATTTACCGGATGATGAGGCTATAAGCTACGCTTTATCATCACATCAGATTCACTTTGAATGTCACATCATCAAATCCATCCAATCACTGATTGACATCCTCAACAATACATTATGTGTTAGCTAAAAGAAGTTTCCTCCTCCGCTTCCACTCTTGGTACGGTTGGAGAAATCAATATACGTGATCGTCTAGAAATACTCTATCAGACATCCGTCCATACAAGTCATCCAGGAACAAGATGAACCGAAGGCACTATTCTGTAAACAGGATAGCCCTTGCATAACTCCGTCTTCAATTTCCTTTGGCATATATGATTCGCAACGGTTATGCCAATACAGAGTGGTTCTTCGGATAATAATCCAACCGGTCTCTCCATATTAACAACGTTAAAATGGTCAAAACTTCGATAGTTTGTGATTTAACTATCGAATAAAAATAGGTGTGCAAACAATGATATTATTTCCAAATGGAAATTATATCGATCAAACATCATTCAACATTCATCTCTTTAGTTCATTAATTTACTTATCTCATGTTTCCCTACGTTCAATATTCCTTATTTTCTAAATTGGGAAAATATACGTTATTAACAATGGAAAACATTTCCATTTCTTTGTTTCTTTATTAGAAAACATTTCTGGTTTCTTATTTGGAAAACATTTCCAAAGCTTCTTCATTGGACTTAGACAGATGTTTAAACAAACCATCGCGATGCCAACTCAAACTATTTCCTTTACTGTCGAACCTTAACTATTCCTTAGTTAAAAACGAAGCCAATCAAGTTGGGGTAGAACTACCTCTCAGACCTTAACTGAACAACATTTCTAACTTTGAAATAGGCAAAGTTCACTTTATATTCCTTTTACTATCTTCCTTACTTAATCCTCCTTCGAATAGATCTCTATTTGATTTACTCTATTCACTTAACCCCTTTCGAATAAACTATATTCGATTTACTAACTTTATTCGAATAAACTATATTTTATTAACTCCTTTTACTTTAACCCTAATCGATTAACTAACATCGATTAGCTCTTTTTACTTTAACTCTAATCGATTTAACTAACATCGATTAGCTCCTTTTTACTTTCTATTCGAATAAACTATATTCGATTAACTCATTTTACTTTACCTCTAATCGATTAACTTCTTTTTACTTTACTCTCTAATCGATTAACTAACATCGATTAACTTCTTTTTACTTTACTCTCTAATCGATTAACTAACATCGATTAGCTCCTTTTACTTTAACACTAATCGATTAACTAACATCGATTAGTTCCTTTTTACTTTATCTCTAATCGATTAACTAACATTGATTAACTCCTTTTTACTTTACTCTCTAATCGATTAACTAACATCGATTAGCTCCTTTTACTTTAACACTAATCGATCAAACTAACATTGATTAGCTCCTTTTGATAAACTACGTTTTCCATTACAACTATTTCCTTTTTATAACGTTTACTTACCGTTAGAAATATTTCCTATTTATAACTTCTATTTATTTTCTAAAAAAATATTCCTTTTCTATTTCTATTTATTTTCTAAATAAATATCCTTTTTATAAAACCGTGTTCGTTTTATAAATATTTCCTTTTATAAAATCCTGTGATTTTATAAAATTCCTTTATTTCAATATACATTGAAATACTTCTTTTTTTTACATCCCAGGGTTTCTTATGATATTTTATCGAATAACAATGATCAATATCATTCCAACACCCATAATCCATAACAGATTATATAACACATCATATATCACAATATATGAAAAATAGTAACATAAATGTTGAGGAATCCGGTCGGATTCCTCCAACCTGTTTCCCAGCATCACAGATGTTAAACAATATAATATAACATCACTTTCAGTTCCATATGATATATTCTGTTAAACAGAATCAATATAGAAATTTAACTAACTGCCTAGCAGTTCAATCAAACAGTCAACGCACAGTCAATCAGCCAATATCTAATAGTTCTAAAAATACAACATGAAATTATAAACTGTTCAGAGTTGGTGAGATTTACTCACATTGGACTGTTATCGTTAAAAACGATTAACTGTCTTTGATTTAGACGGACAATTTATTTTGCAATAAATTGTAACCAGCTTCGATTCACTCCCCGTCAGCTCCATCGTGTAGTGCTCTTCCATACGATCCCGACGGATCAAACCGTTCGAAAATCTGATAACGTGTGACCGAGATATTTAGGTTACAAGATCATATATTGTTTTAAATTAAAATAAACTAACTTTATCTTAACCTTGGGCTTTACCACTCAAGAACCCGGCCCATTCCTTCTGCTTCTCTCCTCTTCATTGCTGATACATCCGAAATAAATCCCGCTCCCTTCCTCTACTTTCACCAAACAAATATTTACTTAAACCCTTTTATTTTCAATTTGGCTTTCGCCTTTCAGACTTTAAATGATTCGATCAAAAGATAGAACACCCCAAGGACAAAAACCCAGTTTGGCCCACTGGTCAGTATGGAACCTTACTTGCCATCAGTTGAAGTGCTTATGCAAATGTGGGGAGGCAACACTGTTCTCAGCATCTTCTACCTTCCATGGATGCACTGTCTTCCCAACGTTTTCCTCATATTTTTCAACAGGAGTAACACTCCCCTTGTACACGCACATATCCCCTCAAATCAATCCCGTACACTTCAAACCACATGCACTTAAAACTCCACCAATTACTCATCACTGTTATTCCCAGAATACTACATCCGCACGCCTATTTGCAACTGTACGTACAACAGCTTTTTGACTAAATGCAGACACTCCTTCCCACACTCATCATGTCACTCGGCATCTCATCCTCCTTCTGATACTGCCATCCCGTTCAACTTGACTTCCCAGTCTAAACCTGCTTGAACCCCCCTCCCCCCACGCTCCATCAAAATGCGAAGTCAACCTCACCAGCGACCATACCATCAGTATTTCGAACCACATTGTTTTTCACCAAAACTGAATAGAAACAACCCACGTTCAAACGTCCTTCTGACCTACTCCAGTGATAGGAAGTCACCAACTTCCGTCGGTGGGTCAAGCACCCTGTCCGCCACCTTTCTACTTCACGACCCCCCTACTCTCCTTAAATCGATGTTGAACGTCAGCCCTAGACCGCGCTGCGCTTATTCGAAGCGACGGAGGAGAGTTCGAATCCAGTAAAACATATATAGGAATGAAGAGGATGATTAAAGGATTGCCAATATATTTGTTTTAGGATTTGATGGATTTTTATTTGAATTTGACTGGATTTTGGAAAGAGGATTTTGCTGTTGGACATTTACTTCGGTGGCGGCAGAAATAAAATCTGAGAGGGATTGTGAATTTGGTTTTAGGAGAGGAAAGCCCTATTATTTATAGGAAAGTATTGTTTGAAGACGTGGTTACTTAGGATACCAACGAGGCATGTATGGTTAGGGAATAGCCTATGCGGTTGAATAGGGGACTTAGGAATTTAGTGGTACAAAAACATATATCTATTTTTAAGTCTAGTGAATTTCGTTAAGTAAAATCACTTCATGTCCGAGCTGGTACGGACTGAAATAAGGATACAGTCGTGTCCAATGATGAGCCATAATCCCAAAAATATAATAATACTGGTAGATGGACTCATATTTTGAAACCTCAAAATGTTGATTACAGGGTGCACAATACCCCAAATAAAAAGTTGCTTATTTAATTAATTAAGAATTACAGAAAAATTCTAAAAATTAAATTATCGCTATTTCCCAAAAGAACCTTGTCTGAATTCACACCCGATATCTAGTTATATCGAATAAACTGTTACGGTCGATAATCGATTCTATAGCGACTTTTCTGAAATTTGATTTGGACATATCTCAAAATCTACACGACGAAATCCTGATTTTTCTCTTCCACTAGAAAGATATACTCCACCAGCTCCACACGTTTCTTGTTTCACAGAAATCCGATTTAAAACGAGCTCTATACATTCAGTTGAAGTTCAAATCGCCAAATTACGAACTGCAGCGCCATTTCAAGCTCGATTTTAATTATAATATAACTCTATGTTCAAACTGTCATTTATATAATATATTCGTTATTCAAATTCAATTCCAAGCTGAATTAAATATCACAGATGATCCAGTTCACACCATATCGTCATTTCGGCCAATTCTGTTTATTTCAGAATTAAATATATTATTTAATTTATTACTTTAATTAAATATTCACCATTATTTAATTCCACGACCATTAAATTCACTAACCCACCATTTATATAATTAAATAAATTAAACATAATACCTCTGCCAGTGCGGGTCATTGCAATCTTCCCCACTTAAAATAATTTCGTCCTCGAAATTGCTAAAAGGTAGAGGACGACCCTATCGACTGGTTAGAACATATTTGTTCACTTTTTACTTCAGTTTCAACTGAACCAATTTAATTTCAATTAAATTATTAATGAATTCTTCTCAACGAAATTTTCCAAAAATCCTGAAAATTTTCTAACGCCTTAACACTTCGAAAAAATTTGCCGGCACCTCCTTCGTACCAGTCAACCGGTCAAACTCCAACTCGCCTCTCTGGGCCATCTCCAACCCAAAAGAAAATCAAACAGCCAAGCGGCTTGCCAATTCGGCTTACAAATCTCATACCATGTGAAATATAAACTTGTACCCTTTTGTCGGGCATATCAACTCTGTCACTTCCATATGCTATCAACTCAGCATATACAAGAGTTACCCCAATCAAATCCAATCTGCTTTTATCCACGACACAACCATTCACTTATATCCGAGCCAAATATCATTTTAACTCGAGTTCCTTCTCGATTCCCAACTCTTAACTTGATTATCACATCACACTTCAAATTTGAGTCTCACAATCCAATTTGTCTTGATATCATTCTAATTCAATCTCAGCTGCCACTTTACTGGCTTTACTTTAATTTGAATTTGCTTTCACAAATTTCTATTAAACTTGTTTTTAATTCAAACGGTCTTTCCCTGGGAGTTTTTAAACAGTTTACTCTTTTCAAAAATCAATTTCCCTTTTTGAACCTGTCACTGAACCCTTGATTAATATTCCATTAGTTAAATCACTTCTCTATTTCTTTATCAATATTTGTTAACCAAATATTTTCAATAACCATATTGGCCTTTTATGTTATTTGGAAAACATTTCCAAATATCGCCTTCCTTCATTTTCTAAACTTTAGAAAATATATGCTATTTATAATTGGAAAATATTCAAATTATTTATCTCTTTTCCGATCTCGTTTATTTCTATACTTAGGAAATATTCTTTATTATATTTCCAAGTTTACACTTATTTGGGTTAAAACGGATGTTGTGTAAAATATCGTTACGACAACCCAGATACTATATTCAACTAACTCTTATTCAACATCGATCTTCGAGCCTGGAATCTTACTATTTATTTGTTAATAATGAAATCAATCAAGTTGGGGTATAACTACCTCTCAGACCTTGACTGAATAATATTTATAACGTCAAAACAGATATGACTACTTACTCGAAAAATCAATACCATACAACTACTTCTTCACTTTTAAACACATATATACTTTCTCTTTCTATTCTTACTAGTTTTTATTCTAGACTTCCTTTATGATTTTACTATTCTATTTTTAAGTTCGTTTTCTTATCGACTTCTATATATATCGATACGTTGATTTCTAACTATCAAATTATCTTAAAAATATTCTATCTCCTTAAATTCCCGGAAAAATTCGCCATAACCTCCTTTGTACCGGGAGCATCGGGAAAATCCCCAAACTGCCACACAGGCCTTCTCCAATCAAAAAGAAAAAGAAAAGCCAAGCGGCTAGCCGATACGGCGCATAAAATCTCATATATGAATTAAATACATACCTTCTCGTCGAGCATTCTATTTATATACCTTCATACCTTATCCATACTTATCTCATGTATATTTATACATTTCTAATTCATTCCAACTTAATCCAATCATTTTAACTTAGTTCGTTAAGTGATTTTCAAATTACTGGTTAGCCCATTTCACCTTTTTATTTGAATATAAGATGTTCAAATATATTTTAACTTACTTATAAACTAATCAAATTCTACCTTTTCAAACTCAGGTTTCATATTCGATTTCGAATATAAATTTACCAGTCCCCTTTACTTATCTAAAGTTCAACTACAATTCAAGATCCATTTACTAATGGCTAATTAACTGGTTTATCTATTTCACCTTTTTATTTGAATATACATGTTCAAATATAAGTTTAACTTGTTTATCAACTAATTGAATTCCATTTCAATTTTATTTGAATTTCCTATATTCAAATTCCATTTCGATTCTCTTATTCAAATTCTATACTTTAATTTCGTTTCTATTTCCTTATTCAAATTCTATATTTGAATTTCATTTCAAATCTCTTATTCAAATCCCATATTTGAATTTCATTATTCGAATCTATTTGAATTCTCTTTATTTCATTTTAATTCCTTTTGAATCTTCTATATTCAAATTTCAATTTCAATTCTATTTGAATCTTCTTTATTCAAATTTCCTTTTCAATTCTATTTGAATCTTCTTTACTCAAATTTCATTTTCAATTCTATTTGAATCTTCTTTATTCAAATTTCATTTTTAATTCTATTTGAATCCTCTACATTCAAATTTCATTTCACTTTCGATATTCAAATCCTATATTTGAAATCTCTTATATTTTCTATATCCAAACGGCATTTGAATTTCTATATTCAAATTCTATATCACTTCCATTGAGTTTCATATATTCAAACTCCCTTTGAATTTCTATATTCAATTTTCCATTTCAATCTATTTGAATTTTATATTCAAATTTCATTATTACTCTATATGAATTCTATATTCAATTTTCCATTATTTAAATCTTCTTTATTCAAATCTCATTTGAATTTCTATATTCAAATCCCCTTTGAATTTTCTTATTTACATTCTATGTTTGAACTTCCTTTATTCTAATTCCTTTTCAAACTTTATTTATTCATTCTTTACATAAGTCTCGATTTCAATTCCTTTTGAAATCGATATTTCTACCTTAGGAAAATAGATTTCCCTTTCCATTTCACACTTGTATTTTTATTTCTGAATTATCCAATGATAATTCTTTCCACTTTATTTATAAACTTCGTTTATAAAAGAACTATTTATAACTTCGTTTATAAAGGAACTTCTCGTTTTATTTCTTTTAAACAAGTTAATATTTCGAATCTATTTCAAAAGTTCAAATTCTATTTTATAAATCCCATTTTGAAATCCTACACAACATGTCTTTCCCAAAACAAATTCAAAACAGTATCTCTGGTAGTAATTCGTCACTTACAACTCGAAAATGAATACTGATGATGCAGCTGTCATCATCAGAATCTATTTTCCAGCGATCGAAGTGAGTTCAATACTATAAAACCATTTCTAAACATTTCCACTTTGAAATTCATTTCAAAATATAATTCACACTGCTTGTAAAACAATTTAAAATCTCCCAGGATCTTAAATTTTCCTTATTTTTAATCCAAATCCGTTTACAAACACTTATCCAATTCTCCAGAGTTTTAATTCAATTTCTGGTTTAAATTTCAGATTTAACTCATCTGATTTCATGTATTTCACTTATATGAATTCTGATTGGTTATTTACATAACCCTTTAATTTATAATCTTACTCGATTATAATAACAACCAATATATCCAATATGTATCAAATATACTTTGGGTAAAATTATTTTCATTTACCCTCTTTCAAAACATATCGTGCCGACCCATCATATTCGAGTGTTTAGTAACTCCTACCGATACAGTGGATCAAACTGATCGACCAGAACTCATAAACTACTCAACCAATGAATCTCCACAATATAAAACAATTTTTATATCAATATACAAATACGTTCACTCGTATATATACACTCAAACTCAATCTATGGTATTGCTAACCCTATCTCTACCGAGTCACGCCACAGAGCCAAGTAATTCACTTAACTTAAGCTCTGATACCAACTGTAACGACCCGGATTTTGAGCGACTTTGGTTATCGACATAAGCACGATGTCGATAACCAAAACATCGAAAAATCCTGGTAGTTAGTGAAAGAAATTAGAGGGTGAGGAAAGATAAGATAGAAAATTAGAATAGAAGAAGAAGAACACAACATCAGAGTAACACGAATCTCACAGCGGAACGAATAAATATATTTCATAACATAACTTTGAAATACAAACTTGGTACTTGAATATACATATCATTATCAAAGTACAGCACTTACAACACAGCGGAAATAAACTATAGCTATATGATCCTGAAGCCTCCTGCTCCAAGCTCTTCCAGTATATCTGTAAATCCCTACTACTTGGCTGCCCGTACAAATTTAGGCACCCAAGAGTTTAGGGAAAACAACAAAATAAACTCCGGGTCAGTCATGGGACTGGTATGAGTAAACAGTTTAAAAACAGTTATACAGGTATATGATATCTCATAAGACCACGCCGCATAACGGAACGGGTTTCTCCCTTATGAGAATCCAAAATAACTTTATATCAAAAACCTTTTGATATTATAATAATGTCTATCAACCACAGTATATATATAATCATTTAGCAGAAACGCTTTCATCTCACGTTCTACATATATAGTATACAATCAAAACCGCAAGCACGTATTGGGTAATGGGTTTCGAACTATGACAAGGTATGGAACCACCTTCCGCTCGTGTACCTCTAGAGAGGAATACACTGGGTTCAACAAGAACATCTTGCAACCCGGCCACACATGACCGACCACTCATTTCGCTTGAGTGTATCGAATGTATATCACCAACAGTTGGGATCAACAACCGTTTCCCGAATGGGACAGCATCAACAATAGATTTTTAGAAATGAATGAAACTCTAGATCAGGTGATTATACACCCTACTTCGGTGCGACTGACTTAGCCATGCTGCCTGCCCGATTTCTGTCATTTACCGGATGATGAGGCTAGAAGCTACGCTTTATCATCACATCAGATTCACTTTGAATGTCACATCATCAAATCCATCCAATCACTGATTGACATCCTCAACAATACATTATGTGTTAGCTAAAAGAAGTTTCCTCCTCCGCTTCCACTCTTGGTACGGTTGGAGAAATCAATATACGTGATCGTCTAGAAATACTCTATCAGACATCCGTCCATACAAGTCATCCAGGAACAAGATGAACCGATGGCACTATTCTGTAAACAGGATAGCCCTTGCATAACTCCGTCTTCAATTTCCTTTGGCATATATGATTCGCAACGGTTATGCCAATACAGAGTGGTTCTTCGGATAATAATCCAACCGGTCTCTCCATATTAACAACGTTAAAATGGTCAAAACTTCGATAGTCTGTGATTTAACTATCGAATAAAAATAGGTGTGCAAACATTGATATTATTTCCAAATGGAAATTATATCGATCAAACATCATTCAACATTCATCTCTTTTGTTCATTAATTTACTTATCTCATGTTTCCCTACGTTCAATATTCCTTATTTTCTAAATTGGGAAAATA
This sequence comes from Allium sativum, assembly GCA_030737875.1. NCBI lineage: Eukaryota > Viridiplantae > Streptophyta > Magnoliopsida > Asparagales > Amaryllidaceae > Allium > Allium sativum. The sequence goes on from CM060922.1 coordinate 750,564,216, forward strand.
TACGTTATTAACAATGGAAAACATTTCCATTTCTTTGTTTCTTTATTAGAAAACATTTCTGGTTTCTTATTTAGAAAACATTTCCAAAGCTTCTTCATTGGACTTAGACAGATGTTTAAACAAACCATCGCGATGCCAACTCAAACCATTTCCTTTACTGTCGAACCTTAACTATTCCTTAGTTAAAAACGAAGTCAATCAAGTTGGGGTAGAACTACCTCTCAGACCTTAACTGAACAACATTTCTAACTTTGAAATAGGCAAAGTTCACTTTATATTCCTTTTACTATCTTCCTTACTTAATCCTCCTTCGAATAGATCTCTATTTGATTTACTCTATTCACTTAACCCCTTTCGAATAAACTATATTCGATTTACTAACTTTATTCGAACAAACTATATTTTATTAACTCCTTTTACTTTAACCCTAATCGATTAACTAACATCGATTAGCTCTATTTACTTTAACTCTAATCGATTTAACTAACATCGATTAGCTCCTTTTTACTTTCTATTCGAATAAACTATATTCGATTAACTCATTTTACTTTACCTCTAATCGATTAACTAACATCGATTAACTCCTTTTTACTTTACTCTCTAATCGATTAACTAACATCGATTAACTTCTTTTTACTTTACTCTCTAATCGATTAACTAACATCGATTAGCTCCTTTTACTTTAACACTAATCGATTAACTAACATCGATTAGTTCCTTTTTACTTTATCTCTAATCGATTAACTAACATTGATTAACTCCTTTTTACTTTACTCTCTAATCGATTAACTAACATCGATTAGCTCCTTTTACTTTAACACTAATCGATCAAACTAACATTGATTAGCTCCTTTTGATAAACTACGTTTTCCATTACAACTATTTCCTTTTTATAACGTTTACTTACCGTTACAAATATTTCCTATTTATAACTTCTATTTATTTTCTAAATAAATATTCCTTTTCTATTTCTATTTATTTTCTAAATAAATATCCCTTTTATAAAACCGTGTTCGTTTTATAAATATTTCCTTTTATAAAATCCTGTGATTTTATAAAATTCCTTTATTTCAATATACATTGAAATACTTCTTTTTTTTACATCCCAGGGTTTCTTATGATATTTTATCGAATAACAATGATCAATATCATTCCAACACCCATAATCCATAACAGATTATATAACACATCATATATCACAATATATGAAAAACAGTAACATAAATGTTGAGGAATCCGGTCGGATTCCTCCAACCTGTTTCCCTGCATCACAGATGTTAAACAATATAATATAACATCACTTTCAGTTCCATATGATATATTCTGTTAAACAGAATCAATATAGAAATTTAACTAACTGCCTAGCAGTTCAATCAAACAGTCAACACACAGTCAATCAGCCAATATCTATCAGTTCTAAAAATACAACATGAAATTATAAACTGTTCAGAGTTGGTGAGATTTACTCACATTGGACTGTTATAGTTAAAAACGATTAACTGTCTTTGATTTAGACGGACAATTTATTTTGCAATAAATTGTAACCAGCTTCGATTCACTCCCCGTCAGCTCCATCGTGTAGTGCTCTTCCATACGATCCCGACGGATCAAACCGTTCGAAAATCTGATAACGTGTGACCGAGATATTTAGGTTACAAGATCATATATTGTTTTAAATTAAAATAAACTAACTTTATCTTAACCTTGGGCTTTACCACTCAACAACCCGGCCCATTCCTTCTGCTTCTGTCCTCTTCATTGCTGATACATCCGAAATAAATCCCGCTCCCTTCCTCTACTTTCACCAAACAAATATTTACTTAAACCCTTTTATTTTCAATTTGGCTTTCGCCTTTCAGACTTTAAATGATTCGATCAAAAGATAGAACACCCCAAGGACAAAAACCCAGTTTGGCCCACTGGTCAGTATGGAACCTTACTTGCCATCAGTTGAAGTGCTTATGCAAATGTGGGGAGGCAACACTATTCTCAGCATCTTCCACCTTCCATGGATGCACTGTCTTCCCAGCGTTTTCCTCATATTTTTCAACAGGAGTAACACTCCCCTTGTACACGCACATATCCCCTCAAATCAATCCCATACACTTCAAACCACATGCACTTAAAACTCCACCAATTACTCATCACTGTTATTCCCAGAATACTACATCCGCACGCCTATTTGCAACTGTACGTACAACTGCTTTTTGACTAAATGCAGACACTCCTTCCCACACTCATCATGTCACTCGGCATCTCATCCTCCTTCTGATACTGCCATCCCGTTCAGCTCGACTTCCCAGTCTAAACCTGCTTGAACCCCCCCCCCCCACGCTCCATCAAAATGCGAAGTCAACGTCATCAGCGACCATACCATCAGTATTTCGAACCACATTGTTTTTCACCAAAACTGAATAGAAACAACCCACATTCAAATGTCCTTCTGACCTACTCCAGTGATAGGAAGTCACCAACTTCCGTCGGTGGGTCAAGCACCCTGTCCGCCACCTTTCTACTTCACGACCCCCCTACTCTCCTTAAATCGATGTTGAACGTCAGCCCTAGACCGCGCTGCGCTTATTCGAAGCGACGGAGGAGAGTTCGAATCCAGTAAAACATATATAGGAATGAAGAGGATGATTAAAGGATTGCCAATATATTTGTTTTAGGATTTGATGGATTTTTATTTGAATTTGACTGGATTTTGGAAAGAGGATTTTGCTGTTGGACATTTACTTCGGTGGTGGGGGAAATAAAATCTGAGAGGGATTGTGAATTTGGTTTTAGGAGAGGAAAGCCCTATTATTTATAGGAAAGTATTGTTTGAAGACGTGGTTACTTAGGATACCAACGAGGCATGTATGGTTAGGGAATAGCCTATGCGGTTGAATAGGGGACTTAGGAATTTAGTGGTACAAAAACATATATCTATTTTTAAGTCTAGTGAATTTCGTTAAGTAAAATCACTTCATGTCCGAGCTGGTATGGACTGAAATAAGGATACAGTCGTGTTCAGTAATGAGCCATAATCCCAAAAATATAATAATACCGGTAGATGGACTCATATTTTGAAACCTCAAAATGTTGATTACAGGGTGCACAATACCCCAAATAAAAAGTTGCTTATTTAATTAATTAAGAATTACAGAAAAATTCTAAAAATTAAATTATCGTTATTTCCCAAAAGAACCTTGTCTGAATTCACACCCGATATCTAGTTATATCGAATAAACTGTTACGGTCGATAATCGATTCTATAGCGACTTTTCTGAAATTTGATTTGGACATATCTCAAAATCTACACGACGAAATCCTGATTTTTCTCTTCCACTAGAAAGATATACTCCACCAGCTCCACACGTTTCTTGTTTCACAGAAATCCGATTTAAAACGAGCTCTGTACATTCAGTTGAAGTTCAAATCGCCAAATTACGAACTGCAGCGCCATTTCAAGCTAGATTTTAATTATAATATAACTCTACGTTCAAACTGTCATTTATATAATATATTCGTTATTCAAATTCAATTCCAAGCTGAATTAAATATCACAGATGATCCAGTTCACACCATATCGTCATTTCGGCCAATTCTGTTTATTTCAGAATTAAATATATTATTTAATTTATTACTTTAATTAAATATTCACCATTATTTAATTCCACGACCATTAAATTCACTAACCCACCATTTATATAATTAAATAAATTAATCATAATACCTCTGCCAGTGCGGGTCATTACAATATTATTTAAACGAAGTTTGAACGTAGAATTTATATTATAATTATAATCGTGCTCGAAATGGCGCTGTAGTTCGTAAATTGGCGATTCGAACTTCAACTGAATATACAGGGTCCGTTTTAAATCGGATTTCTATGAAACAAGAAACGTTCGGAGCTGGTGAAGTATATTTTTCTAGTGGAAGAGAAAAATTGAGATTTCATCGTGTGGATTTTTATTTATGTCCAAATCAAATTTTAGATAATTCGCAGTGGAATCCCTTTATAATTTATATCGATATATCTATATTATAAAAGGAATTTAATATAAATCGAATATCTATATAACTGGGAACTTTGAAATATCAAGTTAGAAATCCATATAGGATTATTCTGGAGCTATATGGTATTCCACTGTGAATATATATGATAATATAAATTTATTTATATTTAATTATATTTAAATATATTTATATATTTAAATGGGTTATTCAGAGCTTTAAAAATAGCTAGTTTTGCAAACGACCTCAGAATTCGACGAAACTAATTTTGTTGGATCCACAATATTAAATTATTGTTAGATTTCGATTTCCGTGATTTTTAGAGTCACGGTGGGGCCGTACGGATTTTTAAAATGAAAAACAGTCAGTATTTTGACGGTTAAAAATATGTTGTGTGAGCAAACAGAGTTGGAATTCGATGAAACCAGTTTCGTTGGGACCGTAATGTCGAACTCTAGCTGTATGTCCATTTTCGTAATTTTTGGGTATCGTATGTGAGTATAGGAATTTTTAGAAGACTAATACAAACAACAATTCAATATAATTGAATATAAAAATAGAAAATATCTCCTTCCCTTATCCTATGTAATACCCGTTCACCATTTCCAAACCAAAATCTCGTCACTTTCTCGGATCAAAATCAGCCACGCTTCATTTTTTTAGCCACCACCGAGAAAAGGATTTCAACAGTAAAAATGGATCCTTTGAAAATCATTGTAAATTCAAAGAAAAATCCTTAATTTCTAAAACAAGTTGGTCTGAGTAGCCTATGAGGAGATCTTTCCTCCTATAGCAAATTTGTTGGGTGCAATTTCTGTTGTGGTGCTCCTCAGTTGAACAACGAATCTGGGGTTCGAGTTTTATCTCAAACAAAGGAATGATGTTTCAATTCGAAGTTGTTTTTGGGATTGAGGAAGGGAAGGTGAACTCGTATGCTAAATTTTGGGTTATTCGGTGGTAAAAAGTGTAGCGATCCGAACTTCCCCAATCTCCAAAGAGAAGAGAAAGAACGAATTACTTTGAGGACAAGACGAATCAGAACGCCAACAAAAGAACATTTCATTGCTTATTACAACAATTCCATCAGAATACAAGAATATCACAGAGTATGAATCAATATTACACATTTGACAAATATCAGAGATTTAAATACATTACTACAGCGGAAAAATAATACAAAACATAACTGAAAGAAATACACGGATACCGAGCTTTCCGAATATCACTTCATCTATAAACCAAGATCCTGTGAATATAAATCTGCAAAACCAAAACTACTAGCTACCCATGTGGAATATAGGGGCACCCAGAGTTTAGGTTAAAACAATAAACTCTAGGTCAGTTATGTGACTGGTATGCGAACTAAAAACAATTATTAATCTTTATTTTTAAAGTTAGGTAAATCAAGGGACCACGCCGTATAACACGGAACGGGTTTTCTCCCAAGAATACCAGTGCATAAAACAACCAGCGGAATGCTAAATAAAGAAAAATGAAGCTATTATAAGACTCAGGTCCCATCACACAATGCAACGCAAGCCGGAGGATAGAGTTTTTACCTTATAATAGCCAAAGAATGCTTGATACATTTAAAAACAGATTATTTTGATATTACTATAAGTGTATAGTGTCAAAACAATTTCAATCATAAGTATCAATCATAGACGGCATAAGTGTCCCATACCATTATGTCGCCAATGCTAGGCTCTACAAATAAAACCAACTATCATGTATTGGAAATTGGATTCCATCATGAGTCGAGGCAAGGGGCAAGCTCCTCTCCGATTCGAGACACTCTAGCAAATGTCTCAGGACCACACACAGCGATCCCTTGGAACCTCCAAGGCCGGTCCTCTCTTACTTTTGAGGATTGGAAATTCCTGAACACACATTTCCTGGTCCTATAGGACCTATATAATAGTTTGTACGTCGGCTCACATAGTGCCAGTTATCGACCATATATTTGAGGTGCCTCACATTCCAACAACCACACAGGTAAAAAGTATATAAATGTCAGGGCTGGTAGGTCACTGACATCACCCATGGCTAGAAAGAAACGTCGTGCACTCCTTGGGTCCTTATCCCGTTTTTGACTCATACCGAGGTGTGAGGCTCGCGAATTTACGCTATACACAAAGCTACGCCACACAGGCCGTGCTTTGATCATCAACCACAAGACTTTGCTTTTCAACAGAAGTCTTGATCATTTGCCACTTAGGCATGCCACACAGGCAATTCACTCCATGCGACTGATGTCCATCAATATACAACCTCTGAGCTCGTACGTCTCAGAGAAGGGCGTTAAGCAAGAGAATAAATTCTCCGCTGCCAAACAGATGTATATTTAATAGAGATCAATCAACACAGAATAAAATCCAATGTCAGACACACAGTCCATTTACAAGTTCGTTCTGGGTCTGAACGAAACCAGAGGCACTTTCCTCGCATATCCATTGATCTCCAAGTACGTCTGGACGATCACCAACTGATTCCCTCCTCTTGGGTGTACAGCCCAATCAAGATCATTAGTAATCACCCAAACGATGTGAAGACTTTCGGTCTTCCACCACTGTCTTCATCTTCGACTTATCGTCGAATTGGTTATTCAGAATGGGTATAAACCCGGCCTTTCCGAATAACCCGCGTATAAAATAAACAAGTGTTACGAAAACACAACATACGCCTCATTCCAATTCAGAATATTCTTTTATTCCAATATTCACATTCTAAGGGAAAGGTTCCCATTAATATTATCAAAGATAAATTCTTCTAAATTTATTCTTTAATCTTCATTTGGATATCATTTCAAACCATGTTAAGGTTTTCCAAACTAGTCGGGATTAGCGAACCACACCGAAGTAATAATTTATTTTATTTCCCAATCCCAACCTATTCATCCCATGGGGCAAAACTGGTAATACTCCATATCTAACACCACGGTGTTATCGGTAAATATTAATTACCATTTCACGTTCAAATCTAATTAAAGATTTAACTATCGCTTTGGAGAAAAACTGGTGATACTCCATTCCCGATCTTTTCAATCTAATTAAAGATTCATTAAAACTCCACTTAGTTTTAATCTCCTCAAAAATCAATATCCTGTCTTTAACTGGGTTAAAGTACCAACGTCACCTAAAACACGATTCACGATAAACTCAAAATCACTTTATGTTGTTAATCGGGTTAAAGAACAAGTGTTATTCAAAACACCGCTCACGATAAACCCCAAAAAACCAATTCAAATTCAATTCCAATTAAATACTAATTAACTAGACAATTTCACTAAATCTTAATTAAAAGATCTATTCTTTTCTAAACTGGGTTCAAGAACAGTGTTATTTAAGACACCATTCACGACGAACCCAAAATCCCATTTGATATTAAATACAAGGCTCTGAATAGAAAATATACCGGCTTATATTCAATATCAAATTCTGAAACCAACAAATATCGTATTGGAAATAACGATATAAAATATATCTTTCAAATTTCCACAACCATATATGTATAATCACGAAATCCAACATCGAAATATTCCGAAGATAATTTCGATCCAAATCCATTCCAATTCGTATATTGGAAATTCTGATTTTTTTCAAAACCATTTCAAATCTAGTTCATTTCATTAAAAATATATTTTTATCCTTTTAAATGTGGAATTTTTCATCCTAGTTCTTTCCAATTCATTTATTGTGATTTTACACAAATTATTGATATTTTTAATAATTTTAACAAGGCCCGTACAGTCGGTTTTCAATAACGGCCACCGAACTGCACTTACAGCGACCTTTTCCAAATTTGATTTGGACATAATTCCAAATCCAACAGTTAGATTTCAAATTTCTAATATTCATTGGAAAGCTCTTTTCGATACAAACCCAATGGTTCCGGTTTCAGGAGAATCCGACGGTCGGATCTCCCGCAACGTCAGTTCGAAGTCAATGGTCGAAATTCGCGAACTGCCAAGGCACGGCGTGTTCTATTCAGGCCATTATATATATATAATTATATATATTTCGTCGATTTCCTTTTAAAACGTATTTTATAAATCGTTTTAAATTCGTTTTCAAAACGATTTCAACTTCATATTCAATTTTGAATCAAAATTGAATATTCCACATCATCGATATACAAATGATACTATTTTCAAAACGTTATATTTTGAAATCACTTCCTTTTCTATATTCATTATAAAAACGAATATAATCGATATAAATATCGTTCGCATCAAAATGGCGCATCTCTAATCAACACGGCTTTATATATTTCAATAATTTAGTTATTCTATTCAACAAATGAATATTTATTCTATTCAACACATGAATCTATATTTCTCTTTCAACACATGAATAAATATTTTTCTTTCAACACATGAATATTTTTTTTTTCAACACATGAATATATATTTTTCTTTCAACACATGAATATATATTTTTCTAATATTCTTTATTTTCCAAATTGGAATGAGGCCCAATTAGTTACCATATAATGTTAATTATATGGATTCCATACAACACATGTATATAATAACAACGATAAATAATCAACCATCATCCAAAGTGCACCACACAACTGCATAAGCATTAAATATAAATAATTAATGCTTACATAGTCTGTCAATCAAACGATCGACATACCACTAAACAATTGGGATTAGTGTATGTCAAATATCATCCCAACACCCGTGTGGGGTTTCAATCCACAAACACTGAATATTATTTGTGCAGTTGGGCGACGTGTAAAATTTATCATCCCAATCAATATCCTTCAAATAGGTGTACTTAAACAAACCGTCCGATTTGTAAATGAATATTTATTTATTCACATTCACGTTAAAAATTATATTTTTAATGATAATTAATTTATTTCACACATGAATGTTTTATTTTCCATTTCACATCAACATCACAAATAAACTTCACAACACATCAAACAAGCATACAAGCCGTCCATGGTCTGTGGACGACGGGTATCGGGTGCTGCTAAGCACCGTTTGCATCCTAGCATATATTTTTAACTAGAAAACAAGATTTAAAGTGAGAAGTTCTCACCGACTAGCTAAACCAAACGCCACGACTCTTCATATGTAGAAATCTTCGCCGTACTCGCCTTTTGCCAATTTCATTGTCCGTAGCAACTACATATATAAAAATCACATTTTTATATTATTGCTATGTATATAAAAATCACATTTTTATAATCACTCTATATGGATAAAAATCACATTTTTATACCGCTACTATATAGATAAAAATTCTATTTTTATACCGCTACTATATAGATAAAAATCCTATTTTTATACCGCTACTATATAGATAAAAATCCTATTTTTATACCGCTACTATATAGACAAAAATCCTATTTTTATACCGCTACTATATAGATAAAAATTCTATTTTTATAACGGTGTTCATATAAATTAAACCATATTTTTCTCTTGCCATTCCCTATATAAAAATCATATTTTTATATCTCTGCTACAAATGTAAAAAATCACTCCTTTACACCGCTACTTCCATGATAAAAATTATATTTTTATCTTGCTAGTAATATAATAAAAATTATATTTTTTATTACTCTATATAAATAAAAATCATATTTTTATTCTTCCTATGATATACAAGTCATATTTTTATTTTTTCTATACAATGAAAATTATATTTTCATAATCTACATACAATAAAAATTATATTTTTATTGTATTAAAATCATTTCTTTTTATTTCTAAAAACCTAGTCTTTTCATTTCTAAATTAACCACATAAAAATCAGATTTTTCTTCCTAATCTAAACACATAAAAATCTAGTTTTTAACCCGCTTTTATAATTAAAACTGAAAAATAATGATAATAAAGAAATGTAAATAAAAATTAAAACTCACTATGATATATCGAAAGGAGGGGGTGCGGTTTCCGTTCAGGTAGCTGGAGGGGGTCGTCGATGCGGTGGTGGGGGCCTGGGGAAGGCACGGCGGCGCTATCGTGAAAGGGGGGTAGCGTTCTAGGGTTGAGGGGGGGGGTTTGGGTTCGTGAAAGGGGCTCGTGGTCTCGTGTGGTGGAAGAGAGAGGGAGGAAGGGGAGGAGGGCGCGACGATCGAAGGTGGGGTGCTCGACAGCGGTGGCGCCTGGAGGGGGGCAACGCGTTTCCATTTTCTTTTCCTTTTTGATTTTCAAAATGAACGCGGGGGGGGGGGGGGGTGCTGAGAGTATAGAGGAAGAGAGAGAGAGGGTTTTAATTTAATTTAATTTAATTTCAAAAAGGTACCTTTTTATTTTGAACTCAAAATTGAACCCACCGACTGTCGTCCCTAGCTAATCACCCTCATTCCAAACACAATGGGATATGTATTGTAAGCTGATTCGATCGTTTCGATCAGTTTCTGTCAAAATCAAAATATAACTCTATATATTGAATTTGAACGCATATTTCAATTTACCGGGACCACATACTAACTAGAAAAATTCCCGAAAAATATTTTCTAGCTTCGTATTGATGATACGGTCCTAACAAAACTAATTTCATCGAATTCTGAGATCGTTTGAAAAATGGCCATTTTCCAGTCGCAACGAAAACTGGTCAAACGCGTTTTACTTTGCCACGCTCACATATTGATTCAAAAAATTACAAATTTTGGAATCTAGCAATAACTTGACATCACGGATCCAACAAAAATGGTTTCGTCGAAAACCAAGGTAGTTTGCAAAATTTCCATTTTTAAGGGCCAAAATTCCATAGCGACTATTCTGAATTTTCAACTGGACATTCTAATATTTTTCGGATTCGTTGGAAAGATATTCTCAAATAGATTCTAATATTTTTGGTTTCGCTAAAATTCGATTTATTTTGAATCCTGTACATTCATTTGAAATTCGAAATCGAATTATCGAACTACCGCGCCATTTTCAGTTCCTTTTATAATTAAAAATAAAAATTTATATTCTAACGACACTCTATATAAATATATACGTTCTATTTCTATTCAAAATAAATTTCTCGTCGTCATTATTTAAAATAAATCATTTTAAATATTCAAAATTCGCTAAAATTGCCAAAATAACTTTTTTTTTTAGATTGGCTCAAAATTTCCGGGTTATTACAAAAAGGGTCGCCGCCTGTGCTTGAAGGTGTCACGGCGCATTCATGTTGAGGGGTTCGAGTGTCACGTTATGGGTATGGGGCTGGCGAGAATTCGAAGAGGGAAGGATTTGTAATGTCAGTTTGGATTTCTCTTGAGTATAGAAGGAGGAATGATTAAGTATGGGAGCAGTAATGGCTAAGGGAATTTGCTGGAGTCGGGTTCGGTTTTAATCGAGGAAGAAGATTTGTGGGTCTGGGCTTCAACAGGTTGGTGGGCCGTTGTGAAGAAAGGGTGAGGCCCAATTATAGAATTAAAAGTAAATCTAGTTTTGTTTTAATTTATATTGTTACAAACTTGTAAATCGTATAACTTGTACATACGTTATCAGAATTCTGAACGGCCAGATATGTTGGGATCGTGTGGACGGACAATACACGATGGAACTGACTGGAAGTCCATCGGAGCTCGTTACAATTTAAGGAAAAATGAATTGTCCGTCTGAATCAAGAGATGGTTATCGTTATTAACGATGATCGTCCAATGTGAGTAAAACTCACCAACTCTGAATAGTTATATTTTTATAATGTATTCTTAGAACTGATAATTATCTGTTGATTGCTGTGTGTTAACTGTTTGGTTGAATTGCTTATGTATTGGTTGAAATAATAGATAACGATATATATATAAATCGTTAATCAAATATTGATTCTGTTTAACAGAATATTTCATATTGAAATGAAATCAATGTTAATGATATTGTTTAACATCTGTGATGCAGGGAAACATGTTGGAGGAATCCAACTGGATTCCTCAACATTTATTTTATTGTTTTTCATATATTGTGATATACGATGTGATATATAATCCGTTGTTGATTGTGTGTGTTTGAATGATATCAATCAATGTTATTTGGTATTTTAAATACCGTAAGAAATACTGGGATGTAAAAATGGGATTTTCAAAGTATATTTTGAAAATAAATTATTTATATAAGATCAATGGATTTTATATATAAAAGGAAAAAGGATTTTATATAAGGAAATAATTATAAAATCAAAAGAGTTAAAAAGGAATATATTTGTAAAACAAGTATAAAGGAAATATATTTGTAAAACAAATATAAAGGAAATTATTTGTAAAACAAATATAAAGGAAATATATTTGTAAAACAAATACAAAGGAAGATATTTGCAAAACAAATAGAAAAAAGGAATATTTGTAAAACATTTACAAATAGAATTTAAAAGGAAATATTTGTAAAACATTTACAAATAGATTAAATGGAAATATTTATTTACAGGAAATAAATAGAATGTTATAAATGAGATATTTATTTGTTAAATAAATAAGAAAGATAAAAGAAATATTTATTTGTTAAATAAATAGAAAAGATAAAAGAAATATATATTTGTTAAATAAATAGAATTGAAAAGGGAATAGTTATTTGTTAAGTAAAAATATAGAAAAGGAATAATTCAAAGGAGATAATCCAAAGGAGATAATTCAAAGGAGATAATTCAAAAGGAAATGATTCAAAGGAGTTAATTAAAAAGAGTAAATCGAAATGATTTAATCGAATATTAGTTATTCGATTAGAGTTAATCGATTAGAGTTAGAGTTAATCGATTAGAGTTTGAGTAATTCAGTTAGAGTTAATCGATTAGAGTTAGAGTTAATCAGTTAGAGTTAATCGATTAGAGCTAGAGTTAACCATTTAGAGTTAATCAGTTAGAGTTAATCCGTTAGAGTTAATCAATTAGAGTTAATCAATTAGAGTTAACCAGTTAGAGTTAATCAGTTAGAGTTAACCAGTTTGAGTTAATCGATTAGAGTTAGAGTTAACCAGTTAGAGTTAATCAGTTAGAGTTAATTAGTTAGAGTTAATCGATTAGAGTTAGAGTTAACCAGTTAGAGTTAATCAGTTAGAGTTAATCAGTTAGAGTTAACCAGTTAGAGTTAATCAGTTAGAGTTAATCGGTTAGTGTTAATCGATTAGAGTTAGAGTTATTCAAATGGAGTTAATAAAGTCGAGTTAATTAAGATGAGTTAATCAAACCGAGTTAGTCCAAATGAGTTACCAAAGGAGTTAGTCGAATATTGGTTATTTGAATAGAGTTAAAGGAGTATCGAATATAGTTTATTCCAATAAAGTTAACGAAAGGAGTTATCGATTTTAGTTTAATCGAAAGGAGTTAATCGAATTTAGTTATTCGAAAAGGAATAATCGAATATAGTTTATTCGAAGAGAGATTTATCGAATATAGTTTATTCGAAAAGAGAGATTTTCGAATATCGTTTACTCGAAAGAACGAGTTATCGAATATAAGTTATTCGAAGTGAGTTAATCGAATATAGTTAATTCGAAAAGAGAGATTTTCGAATATCGTTTATTCGAAAGAAAGAGTTATAGAATATAAGTTATTCGAAGTGAGTTAATCGAATATAGTTTATTCGAAAGAGAGATTTTCGAATATAGTTATTCAAAAGAAGTTAGTCGAGTATGGTTAGTCGAGTCGAGTTAATCAAATAGAGTTATGTGGAACATTAGTTAATAAAATATTAGTAAATCGAATATGGTATTCGAAAGTAATAAATCGAATATGGTATTCGAAAGGGAGTTAATCGAATATCGATATTCGAAGGAGAGTTAATCAAATAGAGATTACTCGAAAGAGAGTTAATCGTCGAATTTGATTATATCGAATTCGAGAAATTATTATTTACTTTCCGGTGTTTAAATCAAGATTTATTTATTTATAAATTAGGTGTTTATTTATTCGTATTAAAGAATAAAGGTTAAAATTGAAATTAGATATTTTGAAAGGAGGGATTATAACGTTATCGTTATAACTAATGTTCCGTAAAAGAAGTGGATTCGTAAATAGAATCCGAGAGTTACGTAAGGAAGTTTGTTAAAGATTTAAAAGATAAACTTCGACTATTTCGAAGTTAAAACGTTGTTCAGTTAACGCATGAGAGGTAATTATACCCCAACTTGATTGACTTCCTTCTTAACTAAGGAATAATAAGGTTTGATAGTGAAGGAGTTTTGGAAATGTTTTCCAAATAAGAATCAGAAATATGTTCTGATAATAGAAAATAAGAAATGTGGAATATATGGAAACAGGAGATAAGTAAATTAATGAACTAAAGAGATAAATGTTCAATGATGATTGATTGATATAATTTCCATTTGGAAATAATATCGTTGTTTGCACACGTGTTTTTCTTTGATAGTTAACTCGCTGACTATCGAAGTTTTTGACCATTTTAACGTTGTTAATATGGAGAGACCGGTTGGATTATTATCCGAAGAACCACTCCGTATTGGCATAAGCGTTGCGAATCATATATGCCAAAGATAATTGAAGACGGAGTAAAGTGCAAGGGATGTTGTATAAATCTTAGGTAAATATTGCCTAAGATGGTTGTACTGAATAGTGTCTTCGGTTTGTCCAGTCCCAGGACGACCTGTATGGAAGAATGTCTGACATAGTATATTTAATAAATCGCGTAAGTTGATCTCTTCAAACGGATTTACGTTTGGTGGCGGAGGAATTCGTTTCTCTTAGCTGTATACCCATGGTATTTTTGGGGAAATCAAATTTGTGATTTGGCGGGTATGACGATATGACATTCAAAGTGAATAAACGTGTGATCTGCTAGAGATATGTGTGGCCTCTAGCCTCACAACCGGGAAATGACAAAAATCGGGCAGGCAGCATGGCTATGTAGGTCGCACCTATTAGGGTGTATAATCACCTGATCTAGAGTTTCATTTACTTCTAAAAATCTATTGTCGATGCTGTCCCATTCGGGAAACGGTTGCTGATCCCAACCGTTGGTGATATACATTCGGTACACTCAAGAGAAATGAGTGGTCGGTCATGTGTGGCCGGGTTGCAATATGTTCTTGTTGAACCCAGTGTATTCCTCTCTAGAGGTACACTAGCAGAAGGTGGTTCCATACCTTGTCATAGTTGGAAATCCATTACCCAATACGTGCTTGCGGTTTTGATTGTATACTATATATGTAGAACATGAGATGAAAGTGTTTTTGCTAGATGATTATTATATTGTGGTTGATAGACATTATTATAATATCAAAAGGTTTTTGATATAAAGATATTTTGGATTCTCATAAGGGAAAAACCCGTTATGTTATACGGCGGGGTCTTATGAGATATCGTTTACGTGTTCAAACTGCTTTAAACTATTTTACTCATACCAGTCCCATGACTGACCCAGAGTTTATTTTGTTTTGTTTTCCCTAAACTCTTGGGTGCCCAATTTTATACGGCCAGTCAAGTAGTCGGGATTTACAGATACTTGAAGAGCTGGAGCAGGAGGCTTCAGGATCATATAGCTATTGTTTATTTCTGTTGTTTTGTAAGTGCTGTACTTTGGAAATGATATGTATGTTCAAGTACAGATTCATATTTCAAAGTTATGATATATCTTATATGTTATTCGTTCCGCTGTGAGGTTCATGTTACTCTGATGTTGTGATGTTCTTCTTCTTCTTCTATTCTAAGTTTCTATCTTATCTATTCTCACCCTCTAATTTCTTTCATTAACTACCGGTATTTTCGATCCTTCGATGTTCGATATGTGTTGTATATCGGATAACCAAGATCGACTTTTTCCGGGACGTTATAGTTGGTATCAAAGCTTAAGGTTAAGTAATTACCTTGGCTCTGTGGCGTGACTCAGTAGAGATGAGGTTAGTAATACCCTAGATTGAGTTGAGTGTATATATATGAGTGCGTATTTGTTATTTGATATAAAAATAGTTTTATATTGAGTAGATTTATTGGTTGAGTTGTTTATGGATTCTAGTAGATCAGTTTGATCTACTGTACCGGTAGGAGTTTGTAAACACTTGAATACGATGGGTCGACACGATATGTTTTGGAAAAAGGGTAAATGAAAATAATTTTACCCAAAGTATATTTTGATATAGAGAAAATATATATATTGGAATTATAATATATTGGATATATTGGTTGTTATTATAATCAAGTAAGATTATAAATTAAATGGTTATGTAAATAACCAATCAGAATTCATATAAGTGTAATATGAAATCAGATGAGAAAATTCTGAAATCAAGATCAAAATTGAAATTAAAACCCTGGAAATTGGAAAGGTGTTTGTAAATGGATTTGAATTGAATATATGAGAATTTCAAAATCCTGGGAGATTTTAAATTGTTTTACAAACATTGGGAATAGTATTTTGAAAATGGATTTCAAAATAGAAGTGTTTAGACATGGTTTTGAAAAGTGATATAGTATATTGAACTCACTTCGATCGTTGGAAAATAAATTCTGATGATGACAGCTGCATCATTAGTGTTCATTTTCTAGTTGCTAAGTGACGGATTACTTCCAAGGATTTTGTTTTAAAATTGTTCTGTGAAAAGCGAATGTTTTGAATCCTAAAAGGTGATATCTGGTTTTAGAAAAGTTAAACTGCTTGAAATTCCCTGGGGAAGATTATTCGAATTAAAACAAATTAAATTAGAATTTGTAAAAGTAAATTGGAATTGAATTGAAAACTAAGTGGAAATTGAATTGAGTTAGAATGATATCGAGAAAATTGGATTTGTGGCATAGGAATCCAAAATGGTATTGGATTGATGAGTTAAGAATTTAAAAATCGAGAATGGAACTTTGATTTGGGATTGAATTCGACTTAGGTATAAGCGAATGGTTGGATTTGTGGATAAAAACAGATTGGAATTTGATTGGGCTGACATTGGTATCTGCTAAAATTGGTAGCAGATGGAAGTGATAAAGTTGATATGCCCGAGAAAAAGGTACAAGTTTATTTTCATATGAATTTGGTGATTTATGAGCCTGTTTGGTAAGCTGCTTGGCGTTATGATTTTCTTTTGGGTTGGAGATGGCCCAGAGAGGCGAGTTGGGGTTTGAACTATTGACCGGTACAAAGGAGGTGCTGGCGAAATTTTTCGAAAGGTTAAGGTGTTAGAAAATTTTCAAGATTTTTGAAAATATTCGTTAATAGAAATGAATTAATATTTTAATGGAAATTTAATTGGTTCAGTTGAAACTGAAATTAAGAAGTGAACAAATAAGTTCTAACTGGTCGATAGGGTTTGTTTTCTACCTTAGCAATTTCGAGGACGAAATTATTTTAAGGGGGAAAGAATGTAATGTCCCGTACTTTTACGGTGTTATAATTAATTTATTTAATTATTTAAATAGTGATTCAGAGAATTAAATGGTCGTTTAATTAAACAATATTGAATATTTAATTTATATAATAATTAAATAATATAATTAATTCTGAAATAATCAGAATTGGCTGAAATGGCGATATGGTGTGAATTGGGAAATTTAAAATATATAATTCAGTTTAGAATTCGATTTACAATAACAAATATATTATTTAAACGAAGTTCGAACGTAGAATTTATATTATAATTATAATCGAGCTCGAAATGGCGCTGCAGTTCGTAAATTGTCGATTTGAACTTCAACTGAATATACGGGGTCCGTTTTAAATCGGATTTCTGTGGAACAAGAAACGTTCGGAGCTGGTGAAGTATATATTTCTAGTGGAAGAGAAAAATCGAGATTTCGTCGTGAGGATTTTGATTTATGTCCAAATCAAATTTTAGAAAAGTCGTTGTGGAATTTCTTTATAATTTGTATCGATTTATTTATATTATAAAAGGAATTTAATATAAATCGAATATCTATATAACTAGGAACTTTGAAATATCGAAATCCATATAGGATTATTCTGGAGATGTATGTTATTCCACTGTGAATATATACAATAATATAAATTTATTTATATTTAATTTAAATATATTTATATATTTAAATGGGCTATTAAGAGCTTTAAAAATAGCCAATTTTGCAAACGACCTCAGAATTCGACGAAACTAATTTTGTTGGATCCGTAATATTAAATTGTTGTTAGATTTCAATTTCCGTGATTTTTAGAGTCACTGTGGGGCCGTATGGATTTTTAAAGTGAAAAACAGTCAGTATTTTGACGGTTAAAAAAACGCTGTGTGAGCAAACGGAGTCGGAATTCGACGAAACCAGTTTCGTTGGGACCGTAATCTCGAATTCTAGCTGTATGTCCATTTTCGTGATTTTTGGGTATCGTATGTGAGTATAGGAATTTTTAGAAGACTAATACAAACAGCAGTTCAATATAATTGAATATAAAAATAGAAAATATCTCCTTCCCTTATCCTATATAATACCCGTTCACCATTTCCAAACCAAAATCTCGTCACCTTCTCAGATCAAAATCAACCATGCTTCATTTTTTCAGCCACCACCGAGAAAAGGATTTCAACTGTAAAAATGGATCCTTTGAAAATCATTGTAAATTCAAAGAAAAATCCTTAATTTCTAAAACAAGTTGGTCTGAGTAGCCTATGAGGAGAGCTTTTGTAACAACCCGTATTTTCCGTGAACGTATAAGTAACAAATTAAAGTATACTTAATTTTTAGGTGAAGAATTAAGGGAAATGGGTTGTGCCATTGCGTTCGTCTCGAAATTCTGCCTTGAGATAGAGTCCGAGTTTGCGTAAAATGGATACCGTATGAAGAAGATATGGATGAATGAAGTTAGGCAGAAAAACCGGAAACATGCCAGAATACACTGGCGTACTTGTGAAGTGCGCCAGTACAAAATACACTGGCGCACCTGCCAAGTGCGCCCATACCAATCCAGCATAGAATTCTGGAGCGTTCTATGATGACGTGTCTTCTTCTGAGTGGCTGGATGACCTGTCTTCGAGTTGGGTGATTCTGATGACTTCTGCACTGATCTGAAGGCTCTAAATCACCCTATTCTCCTATAAAAACACCCCAAACCTCACTTTCTCTCCACACAATTTCATTCTGCCTATACTCTTCCTCTATTCTAATTAAAATAAAATAATGGCGTCGCTACTCTGCTGAAATCTAAGCTAGAACTCGTGCATCTTCTTCCAATCTGAATAGAATTAAAAAAGAACAACTATTTTCTAATCTAATCGATAGTCTACGCCAAAGGGGAGCTATTCAGTGTCAGAATACAGATTCCAGAGTACAAGAATCGTTCCCTTTTTGTGAGTACAGTTATTTTCAGATATGAACTTTAATTATGATCTTGACATGGTTATATATCTGAATATGAGGTTATGCATATTCTTATCTGTCAGATCTGTTTTTCTGTGACTATTCTCTTTTTTTCTTTCTGTTCTATAACCAGGCTACTACGAGCCCGCGCCAAATCCCATAAGAGATTAACGCACGAACGCTAAATTTTGGGGTAAATAATGAATAATGCATAATTGGACATGACTGATCTGTGACTGATTTGAGAAAAGGACATATATTGTAAATTAGATCTAGATCTGTGCATACTCTGTGATTTGGAAGAAGAGGAATCATTGAATGATAACATATGACTTGAAACTTGGGAACATAATGCATATAAAAATTAAGATCTGATTTTGAGAGGATATAATTCAAAGATCTAGATTTTGGGTATATTTTATATAACGATTCATGACTTGAAAAACGAATATGAAACTTAGGCGTAATGACCTATATTAAAATAGGATAAATATTAATGTGAATGCGTCTAAATATGGATTTTTGGATATTGGCATTAAAGGCTATAATTTGGCATAATTCATATCATGATTTGGGGCTTTTAAAGAGTGTTCTGTGCTGTGATAAGTTTAACGAAAATTTGGGGGCATATATTGTATTATGAATTATGACCATGATTTGAGCATGTAAGTTTAGGCTTAATTTATGATTAGGAAAGATATGTAAATAGAATTTTTAAGAAATGTTAAATCTGCTAATCTGCTGAATTGCTTAATCTGCTAAATCTGTTGAATTGCCTGTTTTGCTAATCTGCTAAATTGCCTAATCTGCTAGATCTGTTATCTGCTAAATTTGTTGAATGGCTTAATCTGTTGAAAGCTGAATAATTGTAATTTGGAGGCTCGATCTAAAATTGAGCAAAGCATGTTAATAGAACTTTGGATAATCTGCCGTAACTTGTAAAAAAGTTAAATCTGCTAAATGGACATAATTAGTCTGGTATTTTCTATAATGGAATAAAGTGGCTATGACACGAGGTTAGACTCCGTTTGTGGTAAAAGCCTACCCGGAACCAACCGGCTTAACCATCGACCGCAAACTGTCAGTCTAATGTGAGAGGTCATAGGCATAACTAAAATATGCTTAGACACGAGGTTAAGTCTGGCTTGTGGCAGAAGTCTGCCCGGAACCGCCCGGCATATCCAGCGGTCACAAGCTACCGACCTAATGTGAGAGGTCTGTGCATTAATATTTAATTAATGCAAATCTGAGATAAATATGATGTCTAAAACGTGTTGGGTGGATAAGGTTAAACCAACTGGACTGATGAATTTAACAAACCCGTTTCGTGAATCTGTAGGCCCAATACAAAGTTAGACAATCTGTAAGTCTGTTAAAACTGTACATCTGATCCATTAGTCTGTAAACTTGTTAACTTGATTGTTTGATCTGTGAACTAGTAAATCTGAACTCCTTATGTTTGAAACTTGTAAACAAGTTAATCTGAAATCTGTTAGTCTGGGGACACAAGGTTAGGAGGGGAACTACTTGTGTCATCTGTTATTTGGGACCCATATTAGTCAGTAACCCTTTCTGGTATCAAAAACTTTGACCCCATGTTATGTAGGGGTCCAGGAACGCTTACTGAACTAATTATAAGCGGTTCATTCTGATAATGGCGAGGGGTGTTGATGGTGCGTTCCAACCGGGTCATGTGCGTGCATGGATCCGGTCTACACTGAGGATGTAAGACACTGTGACATCTGTAAATAGGTCTGTGCCAATAGGTTGCCACTTTAGGGAGTGATACACCCTATTGTGGGGCCGACACAGGGTATTTATGTATTAGGGAGCCGATCGCTTGGGGTAGGACTTAGGGTACACTTAGTTCTGTCTGTTTCCGTTAGTACCGTCTGTTTCTGTTGGGTGGTAACACTTGTCTGTTTCTGCGTGGTACCGTCTGTAGGGGTGGTAAAGGCCCATTACTAGTGTACACCCAATTCTAACATTCTATTTCCGTAGGGATTATTCTGTTTCCGTCTCTGATTCCGTTTCCGATTCTGTTTCCGTACCTTCTGTCTGTTGGGGTGGTAAAGGCCCATTAGTTGGGTGGTAAAGGCTCATTATTAGTATTCTGTTTCCGTACCTTCTGTCTATTGGGGTGGTAAAGGCCCATTATTAGTATTCTGCTTCTGTACCTTCTGTCTGTTGGGGTGGTGAAGGCTCATTACTAGCATTTTGTTTTTGTATAGATTATTCTATTTTGATTCTGTTTCAGTTTAAACATTAGGGTAACATCTAAACCTATTATACTAGTATTAGTGCAGATAAGTAAGATGTAAGTAAGGAACATAACTTTGTTTACATCATTCTGTTTCTTCTGTTAACTTAAAGTATATCTGCTATTCCTGTTGATGTAATCTCTCATCTAGCTTTATTTACATGTCATGATAATATTATCTGTTTATATGATGGAAGTCACTGGACTCGCCAGACTTTATGTCTGACCCGTTTGTTTTCGCCCCTTTTCTTTCCGTTCCCCCCAAGGTGCTCAGGGTGGAAACATAGGAGCTTGATTCTGATTCTCTCTGCTTGAAGTTCTTGGAGTATTGCTTGGCTTTGACTCTATCTTTTCATGGCAGTTTCTGTTAGGGATTATGGCTTTGAAACTTTACATTCTGAAGGATTTTGTATAAGACTGATAATTGTGTACTTGAGTTTTGGTATTGTGATTTAGAAAGATGTAACCAAACTTATTTCTGCTTCTGCTGTAATAAATTTATAATTTTTCAAGTACTACTTATTTGTCTTGTAATATTCTGTTTTGTCTACTAAAACGCTCCATCAAAGTTATGGCATTCCCTTTGTGAGTGACCTTAACGGAGATGGGGTGTTACACTTGGTATCAGAGCTGAAGGTTACCAGATTTGATAAAAAGTTTTTGAAAACTACTTTCAAAAAGGTTTTAAAAAGGAAGTATTTTCAAAAGGAAAGTTTATTTTGAAAAACATAGTCCCCAGAGCCATATATCTATCTTTTGATTTTCTGTTTAATCGTTGTTTCTTTCTTTTCTGAGTTCCGGGGCTCCTGGCTTTCTGTGAGGTAACCTCATTGTGACATGGTTCCGTAGGCATGATGAGACTACGACGCCTGTCGAAGTGCAAAGAAGTGCCTAACTTCCGTCTGTAGCCGCAGTAATTTCACCTACGGCTAATCCTCTTTCGACCTTCGTAGGGTTTTCCGCGCGATGGGGGCAACTCTAGAGAAAGACTTGTTAACATGTAAGAAGACTGGTTGTTTTCAGTGCGGTGAGAAAGGACATCTGATCAAGGATTGCCCCAGAAGGCAAGGGCAAAGGGTAGAATCTTCTGGAAGGTAGGTGAATGTTCTCATAGTTGGTGGACATGATAAAGGTGGAAAATTTTCCGTAGAAAGTTTATTTTCCTTATCTGATCATTCTGGCATTTTAATTCTATAGTTGAGTCTCTGCACTTTAATACTAGTCTTGTTTCTGATCCCGCTATAGTCTCAAAGCCCATAAGGGTTACGACTCATCTGTTTGTGATAGGTTGGGGTTTGAGGGTATATGTGTTAAGCGTTAAGTTGACTGTGACGCATACATTCTGGTTTTTGTGGGATACGGTGGGGTTTTATCATGCTTAGTTTCCTAAGAATCATTTGATAATCTGATCTGTACTAGTAGTCTGTAAGTATCTGAATATTTCTTAAAAGGATTGGGTTTTTACTCGAAGCGTGAAGTAGATTTCCAGTTTTGACATTGTTTAATGGGAGTAATTCTCTGAGTGTCAATCTGATGTTGATTTCGGTCTTCGGGGTTGATACTTAGGGATTTATTTTCTTAACCGATGTCTAATGGGAACAGAATTTTTATTTTAATTGTACTTGCTTCTATCACTTGGCTGTATCCTATCGATCGAGTCTTTGACCTTTAGGTAGAAACTAATAGGTGTAAACATGTGTTTGAGACATGTTATGTTTGATGGTTGCAAGTGGATGCAAGTGGTTGCTAGTGGTTGCTCGTGGATGCATATACACACACTAGGCACTAGATCGGCTCAATAACACTTTCATACTGCATATGGATGTGTGCGCATTTTTCATTTTTTGTGGATGCAAAATGATTGACTCATCACATGGATATTGCATTTGGATGAATGGTTATGCACACAGATAGAAATGATGTGTATTAAATAGGATTTCTTGCATACATAATTGGACTCATGGCACCAACATGGTTCGCATTGAGGAGGTCAACTGAATCAGTAGACCGCCTGATCTTTGCATTAGCTAAGAGACGTATACACACACTTTTGCATATGTTCATACAACATTAGAAGTTTTCTAAGGACAGTGGATGCTTGTGGATAATGGTTGAGTAGATGGATGATTGGATGGTAGGACACATTCTTCTTAACTTGAAGATTTCGGGGATGAAATCCTTTAAGGAGGGGAGAATGTAACACCCCGTATTTTCTGTGAACGTATAAGTAACCAATCAAAGTATACTTAATTTTTAGGTGAATAATTAAGGGAACGGGTTGCTCCATTGTGTTCGTCTCGAAATTCTACTTGAGATAGAGTCCGAGTTTGCGTAAAACGGATACCATATGAAGAAGATATGGACGAACGAAGTTAGGCAGAAAAACCGGAAACATGCCAGAATACACTGGCGCACTTGTGAAGTGCACCAGTACAAAAATACACTGGCGCACCTGCCAAGTGCACCCATACCGATCCAGCACAGAATTCTAGAGTGTTCTGTGATGACGTGTCTTCTTCTGAGTGGCCGGATGACCTGTCTTCGAGCTGGGTGGTTCTGATGACTTCTCGACTGATCTAAAGGCTCTAAATCACCCTATTCTCCTTTAAAAACACCCCCAAACCTCACTTTCTCTCCACACAATTTCATTCTGACTATACTCTGTCTCTATTCTAATTAAAATAAAATAATGGCATCGCTACTCTGCTGAAATCTAAGCTAGAACTAGTGCATCTTCTTCCAATCTGAATAGAATTAAAAAAGAACAACTATTTTCTAATCTAATCGATAGTCTACACCAAAGGAGTGCTATTCAGTGCCAGAATACAGATTCCAGAATACAAGAATCGTTCCCTTTTTGTGATTACAGTTATTTTCGGATATGAACTTTAATTATGATCTTGACATGGTTATAAATTTGAATCTGAGGTTATGCATTTTCTTATCTGTCAGATCTGTTTTTCTGTGACTATTCTCTTTCTTTTTTTTCTATTCTATAGCCAGGATACTACAAGCCTGCGCCAAATCTCATAAAAGATTAACGCACGAACGCTAAATTTTGGGGTAAATAATGAATAATGCATAATTGGACATGACTGATCTGTGACTGATTTGAGAAAAGGACATATGTTGTAAATTAGATCTAGATCTGTGCATACTATGTGATTTGGAATAAGAGGAATCATTGAATGATAACATATGACTTGAAACTTGGGGACATAATGCATATAAAAATTAAGATCTGATTTTGAGAGGATATAATTTGAAGATCTAGATTTTTGGGTATATTTTATATAGTGATTCATAACTTGAAAAAGGAATATGAAACTTAGGCGTAAAGACCTATATCAAAATAGGATAACTATTAATGTGAATGCGCCTAAATATGGATTTTTGGATATTGGCATTAAAGGCTATAATTTGGCATAATTCATATCATGATTTGGGGCTTTTAGAGAGTGTTCTGTACTGTGCAAAATTTAACGAAAATTTTGGGGCATATATTGTATTATGAATTATGACCATGATTTGAGCATGTAAGTTTAGGCTTAATTTATGATTAGGCAAGATATGTAAATAGAATTTTTAAGAAATGTTAAATCTGCTAATCTGTTGAATTTCTTAATTTGCTAAATCTGTTGAATTGCCTGTTCTGCTAATCTGCTAAATTGCCTAATCTGCTAGATCTGTTATCTGCTATATCTGTTGAATTGCTTAATCTGTTGAAAGATGAATAATTGTAATTTGGAGGCTCGATCTAAAATTGAGCAAAACATGTTAATAGAACTTTGGATAATCTGCCGTAACTTGTAAAGAAGTTAAATATGCTAAATGGACATAATTAGTCTGATATTTTCTATAATGGAATAAAGTGGCTATGACACGAGGTTAGACTCCGTTTGCGGTAGAAGCCTGCCCGGAACCAACCGGCTTAACCAGCGACCGCAAACTGTCAGTCTAATGTGAGAGGTCGTAGGCATAACTAAAATATGCTTAGACACGAGGTTAGGTCTGGCTTGTGGCAGAAGTCTGCCCGGAACCGCCCGGCATATCCAGCGGCCACAAGCTACCGACCTAATGTGAGAGGTCTGTGCATTAATATTTAATTAATGCAAATCTGAGATAAACATGACGTCTAAAACATGTTGGGTGGATAGGGTTAAACCAACTGGACTGATGAATTTATCAAACCCGTTTCGTGAATCTGTAGGCCCAATACAAAGTTAGACAATCTGTAAGTCCGTTAAAACTGTACATCTGATCCATTAGTATGAAAACTTGTTAACTTGATTGTCTGATCTGTGAACTAGTAAATCTGAACTCTGTATGTCTGAAACTTGTAAACAAGTTAATCTGAAATCTGTTAGTCAGGGGACACAAGATTAGGAGGGGAAATACTTGTGTCATCCGTTGTTTGGGACCCATATTAGTCAGTAACCCTTTCTGGTATCAAAAACTTTGACCCCACGCTATGTAGGGGTCCGAGCACGCTTACTGAACTAATTATAAGCGGTTCATTCTGTTAATGGCGAGGGTGTTGATGGTGCGTTCCAACCAGGTCATGTGCGTGCATGGATCCGGTCTGCTCTGAGGATGTAAGACACCGTGACATCTGTAAATAGGTATGTGCCAATAGGTTGCCACTTTAGGGAGTGATACACCCTATTGTGGGGCCGACACATGGTATTTATGTATTAGGGAGCCGCTCGCTTGGGGTAGGACTTAGGGTACACATAGTTATGTCTGTTTCTGTTGGTACCATCTGTTTATGCGTGGTACCGTATGTAGGAGTGGTAAAGGCCCATTACTAGTGTACACCTAATTCTAACATTCTGTTTCCGCAGAGATTATTCTGTTTCCGTCTCTGATTCCGTTTCTGGTTCTGTTTTCGTACCTTCTGTCTGTTGGGGTGGTAAAGGCCCATTAGTTGGGTGGTAAAGGCCCATTATTAGTATTCTGTTTCCGTACCTTCTGTCTGTTGGGGTGGTAAAGGCCCACAATTAGTATTCTGCTTCTGTACCTTCTATCTGTTGGGGTGGTGAAGGATCATTACTAGCATTCTGTTTCTGTATAGATTATTCTATTTTGATTCTGTTTCAGTTTAGACATTAAGGTAACACCTAACCCTGTTATACTAGTATTAGTGCAGAGAAGTAAGATGTAAGTAAGGAACATAACTTGGTTTACATCATTCTGTTTCTTCTGTTAACTTAAAGTATATCTGTTATTCCTGCTGATGTAATCTCTCATCTAGCTTTATTTACATGTCATGATAATATTATATGTTTATATGCTGGAAGTCACTGGACTCGCCAGACTTTATGTCTGACCTCGTTTGTTTTCGCCCCTTTTATTTCTGTTTCCTCCCCCAGGTGCTCAGGGTGGAGACATAGAAGCTTGATTCTGAATATCTCTGCTTGAAGTGCTTGGAGTATTGCTTGGCTTTGACTCTAACTTTTCATGGCAGTTTATGTTGGGGATTATGGCTTTGAAACTTTACATTCTGAAGGATTTTGTATAAGACTGATAATTGTGTACTTGAGTTTTGGTATTGTGATTTAGAAAGATGTAACCAAACTTATTTCTGTTTCTGCTGTAATAAAGTTATAATTTTTCAAGTACTACTTATCTGTCTTGTAATATTCTGTTTTGTCTACTAAAACGCTCCATCAAAGTTAAGGCATTCCCTTTTTGAGTGACCTTAACGGAGGTGGGGTGTTACATCTTTCCTCCTATAGAAAATTTGTTGGTTGTGATTTCAGTTGTGGTGCTCCTCAGTTGAACAACGAATCTAGGGTTCGAGTGTTATCTCAAACAAAGGAATGATGTTTCAATTCGAAGTTGTTTTTGGGATTGAGGAAGGGAAGGTGAACTCGTATGCTAAATTTTGGGTTATTCGGTGGTAAAAAGGGTCGCCACCTGTGCTTGAAGGTGTCACGACGCATCCATGCTGAGGGGTTCGAGTGTCACGTTATGAGTATAGGGCTGACGAGAATTCGAAGAGGGGAGGATTTGTAATGTCAGTTTGGATTTCTCTTGAGTATAGAAGGAGGAATGATTAAGTATGGGAGCAGTAATGGCTAAGGGAATTTGCTGGAGTCGGGTTCGGTTTTAATCGGGGAAGAAGAGTTGTGGGGCTTCAACAGGTTGGTGGGACGTTGTGAAGAAAGGGTGAGGCCCAATTATAGAATTAAAAGGAAATCTAGTTTTGTTTTAATTTATATTGTTACAAACTTGTAAATCGTATAACTTGTACAAACATTATCAGAATTCTGAACGGTCAGATCCGTTGGGATCGTATGGACGGACACTACACGATGGAATTGACTGGAAGTCCATCGGAGCTCGTTACAATTTATGGCAAAATAAATTGTCCGTCTGAATTAAGCGATGGTTATCGTTATTAACGATGATCGTCCAATGTGAGTAAAACTCACCAACTCTGAACAGTTATATTTTTATAACATATTCTTAGAACTGATAATTATCTATTGATTGCTGTGTGTTAACTGTTTGGTTGAATTGCTTGTGTATTAGTTGAAATCATAGATAACAATATATATATATATATATATATAAGTCGTTAATCAAATATTGATTCTGTTTAATAGAATATTTCATATTGAAATGAAACCGATTTTAATGATATTGTTTAACATCTGTGATGCAGGGAAACAGGTTGGAGGAATCCAACTGGATTTCTCAACATTTATTTTACTGTTTTTCATATATTGTGATATATGATGTGATATATGTAACAACCCGTATTTTTGAATAACATGTTATAATGTAAATCAAGGCAGAATTAAATTGTAAAATCTGAATCAAGGGAAACGGGCTGTGCCATTGCGTTCGTCTCGGAAAAATACGCGAAATAGAGTCCGAGTTTTCGAAAAACGGAGTCCGTATGACCAAGTTATGACCCAATGAAGTTTTCATAAAATTCTAAGCCCGAAAACAGTTCAAATTCGAATTCAGATTCGAATTACAACCAAGGCAGAATGGGCGGGAATTTTCCCGCCCCAGGCAGGGTCGACACCAGTGTCGACCCCCCCAATGGGTCGACACCCATGTCGACCCAGGGGTCGACCCCCCCGGTCGGACCAATTTTTCTGGTGCACCATTTTGACATGTTGGGTCTTGTTCTGGAAGTTTCTGACGGGAGTTGATGGCTCAGATTCGATTTAGGGTTAATCCTATGGTCTAAACTACCCCTAATCTCTATAAAAAGACCCCTAGACCTAGCCTAAACCCTCATTAATCATTCCTACAACTAAATGCTGCCCAAATGTTCACTAATCATGGCCTCCACCTTCTTCATGAGAGCATGAGTGTCTCAAATCAATCTATGTCATAAAGGAGCCATCTTTCTTAAGTAAAAGAGCCATCTTTCTTTGTCATTGGGGTTATTCCTTCTTGTTCTCAAGTCTTGAAGTGGAGTTTATCGTCTTTGGTTGCGGATTTGCTAGTGTGGCTTCGTCTCAATCTTATTTTATAATAATTCTAGTCTTCATAGCATTGTAAGCCCTATACTACTCTTAGATTCTAACTAAGAAGTTAAATATGACATGTTGCAAGTTGAGTTTGGGCCTAAGTATGATATGTGCTTTGATCCTATCCTGTTATGCATAAGTTTATTCTATGCATGTTTGTAAAGCCATCACCTTGACCTTGTGGGCTAAAAGCTATAAGCTTTATGTTGGAATGTTGCATTATGCAACATGAGAACCCTCATAACCTTTATGATAACTTGCATATAATGTTATATGCGAACTTATAGCCACCATCCTATGTCATTTATGATCATGTTTCACCTATTTGCTTAAGTTGATATTATGCATGTTTTGAGGCCCATGATGTAATATGCAAGCTTATGAACATATTTATGCCTCATATGCCACCATGTTTAACTTGTGGCCAACCTTATTACCTTATGCCCCTTTTGTCATGCTTTTGCCCAGTTCCCTCTTTTGATCTATGTTATGTTATGCGAAATGTACATGCGATGGGAATGCGTTGGGTTTGGGTAATATTAATGACATGAAAACATGGTTTTAAAATATGACATGAACATTGACTTGTGATTATGTTTGTAAACATAATGATGGACATGACACTTAGAAAATATGAGTGTGGCCAACTCGAGGTTGGGTTGAGTTTGTAGCATAAATCTACCCGGAACCGACCGGCTTAACTAGTGGCTACAAACAATAGGACCCAATGTGAGTAGTTGGTCATGTCGCACTTGAAACCCGAGGTTAGACTAGGTTGTGGTGTAAATCTACCCGGACCCGCCCGGCTTAACTAGTAACCACAACAAGGTCTAATGTGAGAGGCTGGGTGCATTAAATTAATTAATGCCACATGATAGGGTTAAGTCATGGACTACTTGAATACTTAACCAATTAAACACGATGGATTGGTAGGGTTAAGTCATGGACTACTTGAATATACTTAACCAATTAAACCCGATGTATTGATAGGGTTAAGTCATGAACTGCTTGAATACACTTGAACAACTCAATACATGGTTAGGATAGGGTTAACCACACTTAACCCGCTTGAAATCCTAGCTAAGTGGTCCTTTTCAGCAGTAACCTACTTGGAAGTATCATGGGTACCCTGGACTAGGCTAGGGTGGGGCACGATTACTGGACTGATTGTAAGAGACCAAAAGAGACGGCTGAAGGGTGCACCGGTTGTTCAGGCGGACCATGGTCGTGCACATTAAGTCCGGAGTTGAACATGGGCACCAGTAGGTTTAGACTGTGCGTGCTTGAATTGTGTCTGTGGTTTACACCTTAGGGCTGGATACACCCTGGGGTGGACCTAGCACAGTTAACTACATTCCACGATTAAGCCGTATGACACCGATACACTACGAGTTAGGCTTATAGGGAGCCGATCGACTAGACCGAGTAGTTGGACCTCGATTTAGGTCATCTCATGATGTGGGCCAGCTTTGGGCCAAGGGATCATTTCTTGATTATACTTGACATGGATTGGAATACTAGTACACACCTGGTGCAACTTAACCTTGTATATGCGATGCCACACTGGATCTATCTTGTTAACTTTTCACCATGCCAGTTACCACCCTACATCTCATCTCTGTTTTACATGTTCAGTTAACTTTATTAGTTTTTATACTAATAGTAGATAGGACTTACCAGTCTTTTTGACTGACCCGTTTTCTTTCGCCTCTTTTCTTCCGTTTCCCCCCCTAGGTTTACTGGGTGGGAACACTGGTACCTAGCCTGGATCTTTAGCTGCTTTTCTGGATAGCTCATGTATGGTTTGAGCATGCTATGGCTTTATGCTACTTTGGGGATAGTTACTTTATGTTTCTTTTTTAGTTTTCAGCTTATGTTCTAGACTTTGTTTTATGGGAAAATAATGACCAAGTACTTTGATGTAACTTGACTATGGTTTTGAAATGCTAGTTTTATCCGCTGCTTTACTACTCTGTTTTACTTATATGTTCTGTCTTGTGATATCTGCATGCATGTTTATCTCGTTTAACGCCCCTCCAAAGCTAGTGTCCTTGCAAGAGTGGCATTGGCGGAGGTGGGGTGTTACATTTGGTATCAGAGCATAAGGTTTACAAGATTTGAGCAAAAGGTTTTTAAAACTTACCTTTTGAAAAACTATTTTCAAAACCAATTAAGTATTTTCCAAGAAAAGTCTAGTTATTTTAAAAGGCTATTCCCCAAAAGCCATTAGCACTATCCTTCGTTTCCTCGTTCTTAATCTATCTTTTCCTTTTTCAGCATGACCGATCTTAACCTTCCCGAGGGAGTAACCATTCCCGGATGGTTCCGGAGGTACTTGGAAGCTAGGGCCAACGATGTGGGCCCAGCAAACACCCCCACCGTAACTGAGGTTCCTCCTCCTCCTCAGAATCCACAAGCAGATTTCGCTAAGGTTTGCAAAGACTTTAAGGCGATGGGTGGCAAGAATTTTATTGGGAAGGAGACTTTTGTGGAGACAAGAAATTGGTTAAAAGAAACTGAAGATCTCTTCGCCATCTTTGATGTGGAAGACCATAGAAAAGTTCTGTTGGCAGCGTGGCTATTGAAAGAAGAAGCTGCTTATTGGTGGGAGGTCACCAACGCTACTAGACCTATAGAGACTTGGGCCGACTTTAGGACGAGGTTTGGGCTTAAGTTTCTATCATCTGCTGAGGCGAATCTGCAATTGGAGAAGTTTATATCTTTGAAGCAAGGGGACATGACAGTGATGGAGTATGTGAATAAGTTTAACCAGCTCGCTCGATTCGGTTTGGACATGGTTAATACTCCCCAGAAGAAGGCTTTACGCTTTGCACGAGGGTTGAATGAGCCATTACAAGGTTTAGCCCTATCTCATATACCCATGGGGGCCACTTTTGAAGGCCTAGTGGACATGGCATTGCTTCAAGGAGACGATAAGAATGGCAAGAAGGAAGTCAAGACTAATGAGACTCAAGCCAAGAAGACAGACTCCAAGTGGGGAGGAAATCAGAGCAATCAAAACAACAAGAACAACAAGAACAACAAGGGCAACAAGGCCAAGGACCCAAGAAAATGCAACTTCTGTAGGATTGTTGGGCACATAGCCAAGGATTGCAGAAAGAAGAAGAGGAAGTTGGGCGAATGCTTTGACTGTGGAGAGCCTGGACACCTTAGCAAGGATTGCCCCAAGAAGCAAGGACAAGGGCAAGGACAGACTCAGCGTACAGGACCTTCTGGAGGGCAAGTGCATGCCCTCAACACTGCTTCACTTCAGGACCGAGGTAGTATTTCTGTAGAAAGCCTTGTTTATATTTCTGATTATCCTGTTCGCACCTTATTTGATTCTGGCGCATCGCATAGTTTTATTTCTTCTGACATTGTTGAAAGTTTGCACCTAAGTACTAGTCTAGTTGAGGATCCCGTTAGTGTTTCAAATCCAATTGGGGGTTCCGCCCATCTATCTATGATTTGTGTGGATTTGAAGATTTCTATCTTGACCGTGGAATTCATGTGTAATGCTTATGTTCTCGGGTTCACGGGATACGAGTTGATTTTGGGCATGGATTGGTTGTCCAGTTATGGAGCCATCCTCGATTGTGAGCATAGGGTGGTGAGGCTCATGACTCGCCTCGGTAATACCCTAGAAATTTCTTGTAACCCTAGAGGTCCCGTCATGTTATGTTATCTTGAATCTCTTGACTCGTCCATCGATGATCTGCAATCTGTATGGGTGGTCCGAGACTATCCTGATGTCTTTGAAGAAGTTAAGGGGTTACCCCCTAAACGAGAGATAGATTTCCGCATTTATTTAGTCGATAATGCCAAGCCAGTATCATTGCCCGTTAGGCACATGGCCCCACGTGAAAGAAGGGAGCTCAGTAAGCAAATCAAGGAGTTGCTTGAGAAGAATTTTATTAGGCGAAGCATTTCTGAATGGGGTGCTCCGGTGGTATTCGCTACTAAGGCGGATGGTTCGCTTCGTCTATGTGTTGATTATCGAGAGTTGAACAAGCTGACAAAGAAGAATAGGCACCCTTTACCGAGGATTGATGATCTCTTTGACCAGCTTGTTGGTGCTTCTGTTTTCTCTCAGCTCAATCTAGCCACCAGATTCCATCAGCTTAGAGTGGCTGAGGATAGTATTGATAAAACTGTGTTTAGGACTCCAGATGGATTCTTTGAATGGCTTGTCATGCCATTCGGTTTGACTAATGCACCCGCCTACTTCGTAGATTTGATGAGTAGGGTGTTCAGGGAGTTCCTTAACAAGTTTGTTGTTGTCTTCGTGGATGATATTCTGATCTTTTCAAAGGATGAGGAAGAGCATGCTAGGCATCTCAAGGAAGTGATGGATACGCTTAGAGCGCATCAGTTGAAAGCCAAGTTCTCCAAATGTCATTTCTGGAGAAGGGAAGTTCGGTTTCTTGGACATATAGTTTCTAAGCAAGGCATAGCGGTGGATCCCGCGAAAGTGGTTGTGGTTCAAGACTGGAAGACTCCTAGGAATGCAACCGAAGTAAGAAGCTTTCTCAGTCTGGCGGGCTAGGAAGTTCATCAGGGACTTCGCTAAGATTTCAGCCCCTCTTACTAAGTTGACGAAGAAGAACTTAGTCTTTGCATGGGACTTGGAGTGTGAGCTTGCTTTTCAAAGGCTCATGAGGGCTCTTACCACAGCTCCAGTTTTGGCATTACCCGATGGCGGTAAGATGTTTACCGTGTACACAGATGCATGTGGCACGGGGTTAGGTGCTGTTCTGATGCAAGAGGGAAGGGTGACATGTTATGGGAGTAGGCAACTTAAAGTTCATGAGAAGAACTATCCCACTCATGATTTGGAGTTGGCGGCAACCACTCAAATCCTGGCGCCACTATCTTCTAGGCGAAAGGTTTGAGTTGTATACTGATCACAAGTCACTCAAGTACCTCTTCTCGCAGAAAGATCTGAATCTAAGGCAGCAAAGGTGGATGGAATTCTTGGCATCTTATGACTTCGAGATAGCTTATACCCCTGGAAAGGGTAATGTTGTGGCAGATGCACTAAGCAGAAGGAGGTTGACTTTGAGTCCCTTGTTTATTGAGATGAAGAACTTAGAGTTCTTGGCAACCTTTGATTTCACGACGACTGTTGAGTCGATGACGGGTTCATTAGCATCCCTTGAGCTTAGACCTATACTTCTTGATCAAATAGGGGCTTCACAGAAGGAAGATCCACAGATAGTCGAAGTCATGGACAAGTTGATTCGTGGTGAGACGTCTAGTCACCTTGCTAGATATACTATTGATGATAAAGGTTGGCTAAGGCGTGATGGAAGGCTATGCGTTCCACAAGTAGGAGACTTGGTGCATAAAGTTCTCGAAGAAGCACATCACTCGAAGATGACTATACATCCGGGAGGAGATAAGATGTATAGAGATATGAAGCGCATTTTCTTTTGGGCCGGAATGAAGAAGGATGTGGCAGAGTATGTTTCAAAGTGCATGGTGTGCCAAAAAGTGAAAGCCGAGCCAAAGAAACCAGGTGGGCTATTACATCCATTGGAGGTCCCGCAATGGAAGTGGGAGAGTATTTCTATGGATTTTGTGGATGGATTGCCTAGGTCAAGGAAAGGGAACACGAGCATATGGGTCATAGCTGATAGACTTATGAAGAGTGCTCATTTCATTCCTGTAAAGAGCAAGAGGACCGCATCATGGCTAGCATCTATTTATCTTCGGGAGATAGTGCGGTTGCATGGAGTTCCTTCTAACATAGTTAGCGATCGTGACCCAATTTTCACTAGCCAGTTCTGGAATAGTTTGCAAGAAGCGATGGGTACGCGATTGAATCTGAGTACAGCCTATCACCCCCAGACGGATGGCCAAACCGAAAGGGTGAATAGAGTACTAGAAGATCTTTTGAGGCTTTGTGTTCTTGACTTTGGTGGTACTTGGGAAGACCACCTTCCTCTTGTAGAGTTTGCTTATAATAATAGCTATCAAGCCAGCATAGGGATGGCACCATTTGAAGCTTTGTATGGGAGGCCGTGTAGGTCACCATCTTGTTGGTGGGAGACAACAGATAGGCTTATACTTGGGCCCGATATGATACGGGACACATCCGAGAAAGTTGAATTGGTGAGAAGACGGATGAAAGCGGCCCAAGATAGACAGAAATCCTATGCTGACAAGCGAAGGGTAGATTTGGAATTCGTAGTGGGAGACATGGTTTTCGTGAAGGTTTCCCCTTTGCGTAAAGTGGTACGTTTTGGAGCAGTTGGGAAGCTGGCACCAAGGTTCGTAGGACCCTTCCCTATCATAGAGAGAATTGGAAAGATGGCCTATAAGGTGGAATTGCCCGAGAAGCTAGCCGGAGTGCATAATATCTTTCATGTCTCGCATCTCCGAAAGTTCCTGCATGAGTCCGCTGAGGTGGTTGAACCAAGCATTCTTGAAGACGTGGAGGTAGAAAAAGAGGCAACCTTGAGGAGAGCTCCGATTCGTATCTTGGGAACAGAGATCAAGAAGTTAAGGAATCGAGAAGTCAAATTGGTGAAAATTCAGTGGAGTGAAGCCGATGAAGATGCAACTTGGGAAACCGAGGAGAAAATGCGTGGGCTTTATCCATTCCTTTTTGAGGGTACATTCTCAGTCTCCTTTCTTAATCAGCATATCTTTCTTTCTGCTATCCATGTTTATCCTGTTTATCTTGTTATCTCGCTAACCTTGTCATGAGAACCTTAAGTAGAAACCCTTTGGATGAAACATGTATTTGAAACATGTTATGCTTGATGTTTGCAAGTGGTTGCAAGTGTTTGCAAGTGGATACTCGTGGATGCATGATACACATTAGGCACTAAGATCGGCTCACACACTTTCATATTGCATATGCATGAGTGTTTATACTTATTCATGGATGAAACTTGTTATGCTATCACGTGGATGTTGCATATGGATGGATGTTATGTGCACTCATGTAGAGAATATAAATTATGTTAGGATTTTGCATACATATGGACTCATTTCACTAACATACCTTGCATTAAGGAGGTTTACTGAATCAGTAACCGCCTGATTTTTGCATTAGATAAGTACATATACACACACCTTTTGCATATGTTCATACAACATTTAGAATCTTTTTAAGGACAATGGTTACTTGTGGATGATGTTTTGAGTAGATGGATGATGGATGGTAGGATACGTTCTTCCTAACTTGGAGATTTCGGGGACGAAATCCTTTAAGGAGGGGAGAATGTAACAACCCGTATTTTTGAATAACATGTTATAATGTAAATCAAGGCAGAATTAAATTGTAAAATCTGAATCAAGGGAAACGGGCTGTGCCATTGCGTTCGTCTCGGAAAAATACGCGAAATAGAGTCCGAGTTTTCGAAAAACGGAGTCCGTATGACCAAGTTATGGCCCAATGAAGTTTTCAGAAAATTCTAAGTCCGAAAACAGTTCAAATTCGAATTCAGATTCGAATTACAACCAAGGCAGAATGGGCGGGAATTTTCCCGCCCCAGGCAGGGTCGACACAGGGGTCGACACTAGTGTCGACCCCCCCAATGGGTCGACACCCATGTCGACCCAGGGGTCGACCCCCCGGTCGGACCAATTTTTCTGGTGCACCATTTTGACATGTTGGGTCTTGTTCTGGAAGTTTCTGACGGGAGTTGATGGCTCAGATTCGATTTAGGGTTAATCCTATGGTCTAAACTACCCCTAATCTCTATAAAAAGACCCCTAGACCTAGCCTAAACCCTCATTAATCATTCCTACAACTAAATGCTGCCCAAATGTTCACTAATCATGGCCTCCACCTTCTTCATGAGAGCATGAGTGTCTCAAATCAATCTATGTCATAAAGGAGCCATCTTTCTTAAGTAAAAGAGCCATCTTTCTTTGTCATTGGGGTTATTCCTTCTTGTTCTCAAGTCTTGAAGTGGAGTTTATCGTCTTTGGTTGCGGATTTGCTAGTGTGGCTTCGTCTCAATCTTATTTTATAATAATTCTAGTCTTCATAGCATTGTAAGCCCTATACTACTCTTAGATTCTAACTAAGAAGTTAAATATGACATGTTGCAAGTTGAGTTTGGGCCTAAGTATGATATGTGCTTTGATCCTATCCTGTTATGCATAAGTTTATTCTATGCATGTTTGTAAAGCCATCACCTTGACCTTGTGGGCTAAAAGCTACAAGCTTTATGTTGGAATGTTGCATTATGCAACATGAGAACCCTCATAACCTTTATGATAACTTGCATATAATGTTATATGCGAACTTATAGCCACCATCCTATGTCATTTATGATCATGTTTCACCTATTTGCTTAAGTTGATATTATGCATGTTTTGAGGCCCATGATGTAATATGCAAGCTTATGAACATATTTATGCCTCATATGCCACCATGTTTAACTTGTGGCCAACCTTATTACCTTATGCCCCTTTTGTAATGCTTTTGCCAAGTTCCCTCTTTTGATCTATGTTATGTTATGCGAAACGTACATGCGATGGGAATGCGTTGGGTTTGGGTAATATTAATGACATGAAAACATGGTTTTAAAATATGACATGAACATTGACTTGTGATTATGTTTGTAAACATAATGATGGACATGACACTTAGAAAATATGAGTGTGGCCAACTCGAGGTTGGGTTGAGTTTGTAGCATAAATCTACCCGGAACCGACCGGCTTAACTAGTGGCTACAAACAATAGGACCTAATGTGAGTAGTTGGTCATGTCGCACTTGAAACCCGAGGTTAGACTAGGTTGTGGTGTAAATCTACCCGGACCCGCCCGGCTTAACTAGTAACCACAACAAGGTCTAATGTGAGAGGTTGGGTGCATTAAATTAATTAATGCCACATGATAGGGTTAAGTCATGGACTACTTGAATACTTAACCAATTAAACACGATGGATTGGTAGGGTTAAGTCATGGACTACTTGAATATACTTAACCAATTAAACCCGATGTATTGATAGGTTAAGTCATGAACTGCTTGAATACACTTGACCAACTCAATACATGGTTAGGATAGGGTTAACCACACTTAACCCGCTTGAAATCCTAGTTACGTGGTCCTTTTCAGCAGTAACCTATTTGGAAGTATCATGGGTACCCTGGACTAGGCTAGGGTGGGGCACGATTACTGGACTGATTGTAAGAGACCAAAAGAGACGGCTAAAGGGTGCACCGGTTGTTCTTGCGGACCATGGTCGTGCACATTAAGTCCGGAGTTGAACATGGGAACCAGTAGGTTTAGACTGTGTGTGCTTGAATTGTGTCTGTGGTTTACACCTTAGGGATGGATACACCCTGGGGTGGACCTAGCACAGTTAACTACATTCCACGATTAAGCCGTATGACACCGATACACGACGAGTTAGGCTTATAGGGAGCCGATCGACTAGACCGAGTAGTTGGACCTCGATTTAGGTCATCTCATGATGTGGGCCAGCTTTGGGCCAAGGGATCATTTCTTGATTATACTTGACATGGATTGGAATACTAGTACACACCTGGTGCAACTTAACCTTGTATATGCGATGCCACACTGGATCTATCTTGTTAACTTTTCACCATGCCAGTTACCACCGTACATCTCATCTCTGTTTTACATGTTCAGTTAACTTTATTAGTTTTTATACTAATAGTAGATAGGACTTACCAGTGTTTTTGACTGACCCGTTTTCTTTCGCCTCTTTTCTTCCGTCCCCCCCCCAGGTTTACAGGGTGGGAACACTGGTACCTAGCATGGATCTTTAGCTGCTTTTCTGGATAGCTCATGTATGGTTTGAGCATGCTATGGCTTTATGCTACTTTGGGGATAGTTACTTTATGTTTCTTTTTCAGTTTTCAGCTTATGTTCTAGACTTTGTTTTATGGGAAAATAATGACCAAGTACTTTGATGTAACTTGACTATGGTTTTGAAATGCTAGTTTTATCTGCTGCTTTACTACTCTGTTTTACTTATATGTTCTGTCTTGTGATATCTGCATGCATGTTTACCTCGTTTAATGCCCCTCCAAAGCTAGTATCCTTGCAAGAGTGGCATTGGCGGAGGTGGGGTATTACAATATATAATCTGTTGTTGATTATGTGTGTTTGAATGATATCAATCAATGTTATTTGGTATTTTAAATATCGTAAGAAATACTGGGATGTAAAAGGGAATTTTCAATGTATATTTTGAAAATAAATTATTTATATAAAATCAATGGATTTTATGTATAAAAGGAAAAAGGATTTTATATAAGGAAATAATTATAAATCAAAAGAGTTAAAAAGGAATATATTTGTAAAACAAATATAAAGGAAATATATTTGTAAAACAAATATAAAGGAAATTATTTGTAAAACAAATATAAAGGAAATATATTTGTAAAACAAATACGAAGGAAGATATTTGCAAAACAAATAGAAAAAAAGGAATATTTGTAAAACATTTACAAATAGAATTTAAAAGGAAATATTTGTAAAACATTTACAAATAGATTAAATGGAAATATTTATTTATAGGAAATAAATAGAATGTTATAAATGAGATATTTATTTGTTAAATAAATAGGAAAGATAAAAGAAATATTTATTTGTTAAATAAATAGAAAATATAAAAGAAATATTTATTTGTTAAATAAATAGAATTGAAAAGGGAATAGTTATTTGTTAAGTAAACAAATAGAAAAGGAATAATCCAAAGGAGATAATTCAAAGGACATAATTCAAAAGGAAATTATACAAAGGAGTTAATTCAAAAGAGTAAATCGAAATGAGTAAATCGAATATTAGTTATTCGTTTAGATTTAAAGTTAATCGATTAGAGTTAGAGTTAATCAGTTAGAGTTAATCAGTTAGAGTTAATCAGTTAGAGTTAATCGATTAGAGTTAGAGTTAACCAGTTAGAGTTAATCAGTTAGAGTTAACCAGTAAGAGTTAATAAGTTAGAGTTAATCGATTAGAGTTAGAGTTATTCAAATGGAGTTAATCAAGTCGAGTTAATTAAGATGAGTTAATCAAACTGAATTAATCCAAATGAGTTAATCCAAAGGAGTTAGTCGAATATTGGTTATTTGAATAGAGTTAAAGGAGCATCAAATATAGTTTATTCGAATAGAGTTAAAGGAGTATCGAATATATTTTATTCGAATAAAGTTAACGAAAGGAGTTATCGATTTTAGTTTAATCGAAAGGAGTTAATCGAATTTAGTTATTTAAAAGGAGTAATCAAATATAGTTTATTCAAAGAGAGATTTATCGAATATAGTATATTCGAAAAGAGATATTTTCGAATATCGTTTACTCGAAAGAAAGA
This sequence comes from Allium sativum, assembly GCA_030737875.1. Taxonomy (NCBI): domain Eukaryota; kingdom Viridiplantae; phylum Streptophyta; class Magnoliopsida; order Asparagales; family Amaryllidaceae; genus Allium; species Allium sativum. Next base: position 750,604,463 of record CM060922.1, read on the forward strand.
GTTGTCGAATATAAGTTATTCGAAGTGAGTTAATCGAATATTGTTTATTCGAAAAGGGAGATATTTGAATATCGTTTATTCGAAAGAAAGAGATCTCGAATTTAAGTTATTCGAAGTGAGTTAATCGAATATAGTTTATTCGAAAGAGAGATTTTCGAATATAGTTATTCAAAAGAAGTTAGTCGAGTATGGTTAGTCGAGTCGAGTTAATTGAATAGAGTTCAGTCGAACAATAGTTAATCAAACATTAGTAAATCGAATATGGTATTCGAAAGTAATAAATCGAATATGGTATTCGAAAGGGAGTTAATCAAATATAGATATTCGAAGGAGAGTTAATCAAATAGAGATTACTCGAAAGAGAGTTAATCGTCGAATTCAATTATATCGAATTCGGGAAAGTATTATTTACTTTCCGGTGTTTAAATCAAGATTTATTTATTTATAAATTAGGTGTTTATTTATTTATTCACGTTAAAGAATAAAGGTTAAAATTGAAATTAGATATTTTGAAAGGAGGGATTATAACATTATCGTTATAACCAATGTTCTGTAAAAGAAGTGGATTCGTAAATAGAATCCGAGAGTTACGTAAGGAAGTTTGTTAAAGATTTGAAAGATAAACTTTGACTATTTTGAAGTTAAAACGTTGTTCAGTTAAGGTCTGAGAGGTAATTATACCCCAACTTGATTGACTTCCTTCTTAACTAAGGAATGGTAAGGTTTGATAGTGAAGGAGTTTTGGAAATGTTTTCCAAATAAGAATCAGAAATGTTTTCTGATAATAGAAAATAAGAAACGTTGAATATATGGAAACAGGAGATAAGTAAATTAATGAACTAAAGAGATAAATGTTCAATGATGATTGATCAATATATTTGGAAATAGTATCGTTGTTTGCACATGTGTTTTTCTTTGATAGTTAACTCACCAACTATCGAAGTTTTTGACCATTTTAACGTTGTTAATATGGAGAGACCGGTTGGATTATTATATGAAGAACCACTCCGTATTGGCATAAGCGTTGCGAATCATATATGCCAAAGATAATTGAAGACGGAGTAAAGTGCAAGGGCTGTTGTATAAATCTTAGGTAAAGATTGCCTAAGATGGTTGTACTGAATAGTGCCTTCGGTTTGTCCAGTCCCAGGACGACCTGTATGGAAGAATGTCTATTTAATAGATCGTGTAAGTTGTTCTCTTCAAACCTATTTATGTTTGGTGGCAGAGGAATTCGTTTCCCTTAGTCGTATACACGCGGTATTTTTGGGGAAATCAAATTTTTGATTTGGCGGGTATGACGATGTGACATTCAAAGTGAATAAACATGTGATCTGTCAGAGATAAGCGTGGCCTCTAGCCTCACAACCGGGAAATGGCAAAAATCGGGCAAGCAGCATGGCTATGTAGGTCGCACCTATTACGGTGTATAATCACCTGATCTAAAGTTTCATCTACTTCTAAAAATCTATTGATGCTGTCCCATTCAGGAAACGGTTGCTGATCCCAACCGTTGGTGATATACATTCGATACACTCAAGAGAAATGAGTGGTCGGTCATGTGTGGCCAGGTTGCAAGATGTTCTTGTTGAACCTAGTGTATTCCTCTCTAGAGGTACACTAGCAGAAGGTGGTTCCATACCTTGTCATAGTTGGAAATCCATTACCCAATACGTGCTTGCGGTTTTGATTGTATGCTATATATGTAGAACGTGAGATGAAAGCGTTTCTGCTAGATGATTATTATATTGTGGTTGATAGACATTATTATAATATCAAAAGGTTTTTGATATAAAGATACTTTGGATTCTCATAAGGGAAAAACCCATTCCATTATACGGCGTGGTCTTATGAGATATCGTTTACTTGTTCAAACTGTTTTAAACCGTTTTACTCATACTAGTCCCATGACTGACCCGGAGTTTATTTTGTTTTGTTTTCCCTAAACTCTTTGGTGCCTAATTTTATATGGCCAGTCAAGTTGTAACACCCCACATCTGTTAAGGTCACTCACAAAGGGAATGCCCTAACTTCAATGGAGTATTAAGGGTACTGGAACAGAAATATTACAAGACAAACATATATAAAACAGCGGAAAATAAAGTGGAAGTACTTCAAATCATTTATTAAATATAAATGTTTACAAGAAAAGCCCATCAACTTCCAATACCCAATTTTATAGTTAAAATATCTGTCTTGCTCAAAAACAAAGAAGCATAAAAACAAACTACAGTATTCCCCAATGGAGCAAAGCAAGCCATAGCCAATGGAAATCCAAGCCATACATGAAAGAGCCTTGGAGCTTGGTAAGATCCGAACTAAGCTGTATTCCCACCCTGTGAACTTGTGGGGGGGGGGGGGGGAAGCAGAAGAATAAGAGGCGAAACAAAACGGGTCAGTCATAAAGACTGAGTAAGTCCTAGTGACTTTCAGCATAAAAATAGGTAAAGATAACATGGCATGAATAAACAGAAAGTAAACATAAGCATGATGACAAGGTAGGCAAGATAAACTAAGATAACAAGATAAACTATGCTAACAAGACAAACTAAGGTAACAAGATAAACTTCGGGCACGATAAATCAAGTATAACATTCCATAATTCCTGTCAAGTATCACATCGCATGGTTTTTATCAAGAATAACATCGCAAGGTTTCTAAGCTTCACCATTAAAATAATATCTATTTGCTCTGCACCACCTAACTAGCATCCCCATAAGTGTCTTACATGGAATGATCCGTATTCCTACTAGTGTCCCAACTAGTGTCCTGTATAACAAGGATTCGTACCCCCTACTAGTGTCCCAACTAGTAGCCCGTGTTATATAATAATTACAATGTGATCCCAATCCCCGCAATTATGGTAGCCTTCCGGTGTACATCGATTATGAGGATTCCACCTCGATCACCCCAATGGCCATGTATATATTCGATGCATCCTTTCTACCTTATCGATCGGCTCCCTACTTGACCTAGTTCTCGTTTGTGTCACGCGGCCCCCTACTTGTAGATACCTGTGCTGGTCCCACCATGGGGTGTATCAAGTCCCATGGTGGCAACCCTGACACAATCAAGATGCACAGCTTTATACCTACTGATGCCCAATGGCTAAATTTTCTACGCCGAAGTGTGTGCACGCCCGCACTCCGTTAGAACCTGCACTGCTGCACCAACCGCCGCTAATTTGACCTCTTATAATTAGCCCAGTAATCGTGCCCCACCCTGCCTAGCTCAGGGTTCCGTTGATACCTAATGTGGGTTACTGCTGAAATGGGTCCCCGTTACTAGGTTTTTCTAATGGTTAAGTCTGTGGGCCTATATTCTCTGATATTACCCACCAGCCCTGATGTGTATTTAACCCCGCTACTGATTCAAGCATGTGTATTTAATGGTTAAGTGTATGTGTGCTTATATTTACTAATATTACCCACCAACCCGATATGTACTTAACCCTTCTACTCGTTATGTTACCATGGTTAAGTGTTTACCTTAGCTATCTTACCTTTCTCGCTTATTATGTTTGATTGGTTAAGTGTGGTTTATTAACTTAACCCCGTTTGTCTATCTGGTTACATTGGTTAAGAATTTTCTTGTTAACTTAACCCCATGTGTTACTTAACCCTACCACGCATCACATCAGATTGGTTAAGTGCATGTTAACTTAACCCCATCCACTAGTCATATTATAATGGTTAAGTGTTATCAACTTATTCAAGTTAACTTAACCCACCCGCTTGTCCTGTTATGTTGGTTAAGTGTTACTACTTAACCGCAACCACTTGTCTAGTTAACCCATTGTATTAGTTAAGTGTTCTCATTAACTTAACCTCACTCTCTAGTCCAGTTTAATCATGTTATAATGGTTAAACACTTTCTTAACCTTACCCACTCCCGTAGTCAACATATTAAATTGGTTAAGTGTCCAGATTAACATAACCCTACCCACCAATTTAGTTAACATGTTGAAATTGGTTAAGTATTACTGTTCGTATTTCCACATGTCACCCACAGGTCACCCACTTAACCCCCATGTCCCACCACATGTTTATCTGGTTAAGTATTTCTTAATTCATTAAGGCCGTAACCTTATAAAGACCTCTCACATTAGACTGACATTTATGGCAGCTGGATTTGCCGGGCGGGTCCGGGCAGTCTTACACCATAAAAGAGTCTAACCTCGTGTCTTTACAACTGTTACGCTTTTAATTTGGGCCTAGGACCTCTCACACTGGGCTGACACTTGTGACTACTGGATTCGCTGGGCGGTTCCGGGCAGGTTTACGTCACAAATGAGTCCAACCTCGTGTCCTAAGCATTGATTATCACTTATAATCTTTTACCCCAATTTGAATTTATTTTCCCTATTCAAATTTTCAATTAATTCCTAATTTAACGATCTCCATAATTGACTCAATTATTTCCATCTATTAATGGTATGCAAAATCCTATCAATTTTACCACAATTTATCTTAGGCCATTAAAGGCAACTTATCTCAATTTATATTTATCCCTCTTTTAAGGCTATTACATACCAACTGATATATGTACCTGTTAGACCAAAAAGTGGTTCTAACACCCAAATTGAGCAAAAGCAAATAAAACTAGATAAAAATAAAAATGAACACACAGGATTTATAGTGGTTCGGCGAAGAATTGCCTACGTCCACTTGTTTTTTACTATATTCAATGATTCAGTTGCAAATACAATGTAAGATTCACTCAATTCCACTCACAACTCACTTATATTCACTCAATTGACTAAAACAAAAATGAAAGATGATTTGGATTCTCCAGGAATAATGGAGTTCGGATTATGGAGGTGGTTGAATTCTCAAAGTGCTGAAAAAAGATCCTTTTCTTTGTCTCCAGACGGGGTATTTATAGGCGTGAATTTGCTCAAAACCCGATCCGGATCGGAGCCACGTGTTGTCCATCCCACTAGCCTCGGGCTCGGATGGATTACTGTGCTGACAACGCATCAAAATAGTGAACGTTATGGGCAGGAACTGGTCATAGCCGATCCGGATATTCAGGCGCTTATGCAGGGGGACAGTATGGAAAATGGGTTCGGGTCGGAGGTGTATGTATCAGGGGTTCGGATCGGGATATCCGATCCGACCCGAATTGACTTGGTGACAACTCTCTCTTCTCTTTATTCTGCTCTTCCTCCGAACCATCTCTGCAGCAGCTGGGTGGCCTTCCGATCCATCTTGAAGAAGACTGTCCTCCGATCCGAACGCGCGCTCTCTGTTTCCAACAAAAATAGCTCGCCGCTCCGAACAGGAGACATTATCCGATCCGAACCAATACGCTGCTTTAACCCGACCCGGATGATTGCATCTGTTCGATCGAAGCTGTAGCGTCTCCTCCGAACTGAGTAGTGATGGTCTCTCCGATCCGAACCGAAGTCTTCTAACTTGAAATGCTCTCCAATGCTTGATATCTTGACTTTGTGTTGCCTAGTTCACAAAGTAGGCTAACACTTTGCCCCCTCAAAGGATGCTTCTATTGGAAATGGAGCATGCTTTGATTGCCATTGCTCAACGCCTTCATCCTTCCTTTTGAATATGCATGCCAAGCTGTCGCACTTCATCCCGTTCGGTTCGGATTCCGACCCGGACGGATTTCTGCTTTGGGTTCCGATCCGAACGGATCTCTTTCTTCCTTAACTCTACAAGGGATTGGTGGGCCAAGCTGCGTCATTGGGCTTTTCGAACCGGTCCGATCGGGAATACGAATAGTCAACTTGTTTTTTATATAAATTCACTTCTCTTTTCTTCCTTTCCCTCATTCACCGTTTCTGCTCATCCGAACCGATTTCAGAGCGAAACTTTAGTCTTTCCAAGAAACTCCAAAATTCTCGCTTCAATCTTTGAATCAAATACATAGGTAGCCTTGTAATCTTGAATCTCGTTGCCATAATTGTTTTTAATTTACATCCGTAGCTAAGTTGAACAATTCGAGCAAAGTAAGTGATTAATTCCACCGCCACGACTTCCTTCATCCTCCGCCTTCGTCGTTAATGGCATCAGCATCATTTCGAGGCGTTAGAGGAGGGTATTAAGACTCGCAGTTGAATACTTGAGTGCTTACCCACTTGATTTTAATTAAAGCCTGGGACATCGGATTGGGTTCACTACTCAAGAGGAGGGAGAGGAAAGAAATTGAAGAAGATCGGTTCGGGTAGGAGAACAGTAGAAAAAAAAGGGAAAGAGAGAAATTCACAGATCCGGACCGGGTCGGGGCAATAGGACAAGGAAATGGGACTTAACTCGTTTGACCGGGTCGGACTGGGTTATGAAACAAGAGCGAGAATAGTAATATGGTTATCTAGGTTAATCCGACCCGCCCCGAAGGTCAACCTCCGAACCGATCCGGATACTTCTCTCTGAGTGTGAGCTTTTGCTCATCCGATCCGAACCTGGTGCCTGCACCCGAACCGAACACTACTCAATCTAAAACACAAACTTTCGTCCAACTATTTAAAAGATATTACTTCCAACTTCATGAACAGTTAGGATAGTGCCTTGCGGATATAAATGAACATTAAGAACTATTCTGACTATCACTTTCTCTTCAAAGTTTCGTCTTACATTGCTGCACTTTTACTTTGCATTTCTCACATTCGCTGCACACATTTTAGTTCACACACATACACAGGGGGGTACGGGCTAATTTACTCTAATCCGTGCTATTGCTTCTTCAATAGTTCCATGACAATGAGGCCCAGACGTTCTTCCAGACTAGCTGAGAGGAAAGAAGCCCCGGAACCTTCTAACAAAATCACTCTTGAGGATATATCTTCTTCTTCGGATCCAGAATGGGACAGCGAGGGTCCAGATTACGGGGTTGGACATCGGGAAAGCGACGAGGTGTCTTCAGAGAATGAAGTTTCTCTGGGTTTTGAGGAGGAAGGAGGGATCGGTGACGATCGAGCACCCGATGAATTTGAATCAGCCATTATATTGGAATCACCTTCGGACTCCGTTGAATCAACAATCGACAACGATCGACTTGTCCGAATTTGCTTAAAATACGGTATAATGAAGAGGGACACTCTAGTGCCTTCACGCTCTGACCGTCCCCACAACCCTCCAGAAGGATATATGGCGGTCACTCGATTAATGTGCATGGTCGGTGCCATTCCTCCATTCTCTCCTTTCATCGTTGATTTCTTAAGACAAATGCGGATTGCCCCCATGCAGTTGCATCCCAATTCATATGCCTATTTGCACACCTTGTACATAGCATATCGTGAGATCCTAGGCATAGAGCTCACGTTTGATGACGTTCACTTCTTTTATAATTTCAAACATCGGACTCGAGAGACTCCATCTTTCTGCTACTTCGAATCAGTTCCAAAAAGGAAGATAATCTCTGCACCATTTAGCAGCAAAGCTGGAGATTCCAGATTAGAATGGTTCTACGTGAAACGACAGCCTGGATGCGCCAGTAGATGGACAAAATCAAGTAAAGCACTGATTTTCTAAATCCGGGCTCTATACACTTGAATCATCATCTTGACCTGTTTTCCTTTTTGTTTGCAGTCGACAACCCCAAACAGATATCAGATCAGGTGTTCTTTGATCGGATGCACCGACTTCTTAATGGCGATCAGAAATTCTTGACTATCGACGAAGTCCTTAAAGACGAATATCTTCACTTTCATGGGCTATTATCTGTTTTTCGTAGCATCGGTCATGGGACGGTCCCTTACGCATACATTCCTCCAGTGGAGGTGGTTCTAGAAACAGGAGAAGGCTCGGGAATTCCTATAGTGCCTCTTCAAGCTTCACCTTCTCCATCTTCTACACAAGATGACGAATTGGCTAACCTGGCAAAAAGGCATCGAGAAGGATATGCTGCCCCCGAGGAGGCTACTTCTCTGGAAAAGTCAACATCCCCAGCAGAGTCGCCACTTAATGCTTCCGAGGGGAATATTCCTAGTACTGATGAGCAAATATTTCAGGGTTTGGGGGATCTCCCCTTACCTGAGACTATATACACTTCAGAGGATTTCAGGAAGGATCCTCTAGTCTTCACCTCTTCTGAAGAGACCACTCCCGCTAAGGCCAAAGAGCCTACTCGTACTAGTCTAGCTTCAGACTCGGGTCGGTTGGGGGGAAACACACCACTTAGGATACACTTTACACAACAGCATTAGCATCCATTGCATCTCTGTCTTCGTGAATCCATTAACTCTAAACTTCGTTTGTTTTACCGTGCAGGTACGATGTCTCGATCTTATTATGATATAAGAAAGCTTCGTCGCAGCATGTCCAATCCTCCTCAGGATGTCGAATATGACCGTCATGATGATCGCAGCAGGGATGAGAGAAGGCCTTACGATCCTTATCGCTCTCGACCCTCGCGTTCTCGCTCACCAGTTCGGCCAGAGCAAGAGAAGTACAAGGGTTATCAGATTCGCAGGGAAGAGGACAGACCACCATCTAAAGACTCCACTTCTTCCCATGAAAAGCGGAGTAGAGAGAGAAATCCTCCCAAAGAAACTGGGTCTCGAAGTAAGCACAAGGTCCCTGCCACTAAACGACCTAGGACGGACAAAGAGACTACTGAATCCTCTTCACATAGGGACACCGAGTTATCAATTCCCGCTCCTCCCCCGCTAGATGCGGGAACTGCAGTAAAGCTGGCATATTTAGAGGAGCAATTTCCCGAGCACTACTTCGAGACCTTGACTTTTTTACCTACTCTTGAACCTATTTCTTCTAATTGGGCAGATGAAGCCAAAGCAAAGATTGATTTGGTGGAAAAACAATATACCGAGATGTTCAAGTATTCACGCAATCTTTCTAGAATCATCCGCACTCTAATCACAAATACCAATTCAATGCAAAAGACCGCAGAGGAGGACGCTAAGGCCTTAAAAGCTCTAGGAAAAGATTTAGAAGACACTCAAGCTCAGTTAGCTGTCGCTCAAAGGGACGCTTCTAACTTCAAACAACAATTCGAGGACATGCAAAAGTGTTATCATGACTTGCTTGAGTCTCACACTCAGGAGCGCTCTGAACTAAAAAAGCAAGCTGACGAGGCCAAGTCAGAAGCTGCTAAGGCACGCCTTGCTTATGCTGAGCTTGAACGGAAAAACGCCGAGTTAGCAAAGAAGAATGCTGAATTGGCTTCAAAGCTGTTGGAGGCAGAGAATAGGGCTGCCCTGGCCGAGAGCAATGTAGAGTGTGCTATTAAATCTGCGGAGGAAGCCCGCAAGCAATTATCTGAGGCGGAGGTTGAGATTCAAAGTTTCGGCGAACTAATGATTGAATTCTTCGCACATATTATTCGTCGCCGAAACATTTCTTGGATCGAAGATTATCCATCCACTTTGGTTCAAGTATGGAATCAGATCGTCGAGTGGGAAAAGGAGGAACTTAAGGTCGATTCCCTCGATGAAGATAAACTGATGGAGAAATACTTGAGAGATGATGAACCGGAGCGCCTAGCTGAAGGGTGCCGCCTTATTGCTGAGGCCATGGAAGAAGAGAGACGGAAGTCTAAACAAAAAACCATTCTTGAAGCTGGTTCCTCCTCTTCTGCCCCTGCGACTTCCGAAGTAGAAGGGTATGATCCCGAATATCCGGGAATTCCCCGAACAACTCTGCTATCCCCTATTCCTGAAATAGCCCCAGAAGTAGTAGTCACCCCCGCTGAGAAGTCTTCGGAAGGTATCCCTATCTTTTCTCCTCAATTTGCCAAAGCTATTTCTACCTTTCGCCACGTGATTGAACAATCGATGAGAGACCCTTTGTTTTCGCCTGAGTTGATAACTGTTGCTTCTCATTCTGTAGGTGTTGAATCATCCGAAAAGACAGATGTAGCTCAAGGAGCTGCCGCTGGGACAAAGCCCGCTGATAGGGCCAAAAAGGGGAAGACAAGGCTGCTTCTATAGACTTGGGAGAAGGAAGTGAGCCAACTAAGGTCACCACTCCCCATGATGAAGAAATGATAGCAGCTTTAAAGGACGACGGCGGAGACGGGGGGCATGAAGAGGAACCAGAAGTTGCAATAACCGGGGAGTCAAAAAGTGCTGATGACGTTACCTTGGCTGCAATGAAGGCTGATCAAGACAAGCGCTTGCAACTAAAGGCCGAAGAACTAGACCCTGAGGTCCTCAAGCCCCTCGCAGTTGTGGATGCGGGATCAAGGTTAGTTGTTAAGCTCTCTACTAGATCTATTACAGAAGAACTTGCTAAAAAATCTTCTCTTGATTCCAGTGCCCCGCCCTCCGGGAAGAAGTCTACTGGCTCCAACACCGCATCTTCAGGAAAAAAGAAGTCCAAACGAATCTTGACCGAAGCTGAGAAAGAAGCAAAGGATGCGGAGAAAGCCGCCAAGAAATCCAAGGCTCATTCCAAATCTAAATAGTGGATTGCCCTGTATCTTTTTAGCATTCTTGTGAACCAATAATTGCTTCTACAAAAGTAGCTCCTGCATTTTCTTTTTTAGCTATTTCCCTGTACAAATTCATTCATTTGTAAATAAAAATAATTCACTTTTTGCAATGTTTGTTTGTTAGTAGTTCTGCACTTATGTAAAAATGCATGTCTATAGTTATGAAACGAAGTTGTGGAGGGGTGAAATATGCGTATGCATACGTGTCCCCGGTCAATTCCCACAAATTATTTAATGCTTAATCAAGCAATCTGAATGCTCCCAATTCTCTGACGGGATAGCACTTCCTGTGTCGTCAGTACCTGTCGTTTTTTCTGGCATTTCTTTTATACTCTCTCTCTTTCTCTTGAGAGTTAGAGTTCGAGCTTAGTCATCTATTCATTCCCCGGTCTTTCAACGGGGAAAGATTTCTTTCTCAGCGCTCAGTTGGAGACGCCTTTATACTCTCTTTCTCTCTGGAAAGTTAGAGTTACAAGAAGAATTTCTTTTTCAGCGCTCAGTCGGAGACGCTTTTATACTCTCTCTCTCTCTGGAGAGTTAGAGTTACGAGAAGAATTTCTTTTTCAGCGCTCAGTCGGAGACGCTTTTATACTCTCTCTCTCTCTGGAGAGTTAGAGTTAAGAATGTCGTTTTCTCATTCTTTTATGTCTTATCGCACAAACAGTCGTTGTGCTTCTTTTTATGTCTAAACTGTCTTCAACCTTTTTAAGCTGTGAGTTATCCTGTATCTTATAATCACAACAGAATAACTGATAAATGTATATACGTAATGCATAAAAGTAAATAACACACAATATTTTTATAGTGGTTCAGCTAAGTCGTAGCCTACATCCACTTTATAGTCCTTTATTCATATCGTCGGATTTTCCCAAGGCAAGTCGTGCCTTATTACAGGGTTCACAGGAAAAATAACAAAGAGTACAACATTTCTAATCCAAATATCGCATTAAGTGTTGGGCATTCCATGCTCGAGGGACTTCTTCGCCATCTACGGTCGTTAACTTGAAGGTTCCTTTTTCAAGTTTCCGTTGGATGACAAAGGGTCCTTCCCATTTTGGGCCGAGGTGAGGAAGGGATGGATAAACTCTCTTTAGCACCAAATCTCCTGGTTCAAAAGTCCTGAGGCGAACTTTTTTGTCATAATAGCATGCCATCTGACGTCGATGTCTTGCCGCACGCAAATCCGCTTCATCCCTTTTTTCTTCGACTTCATCAAGAGACTCAAGTAAGAGCGCCCGATTCGTCATCGGGTCATAATATGTCACCCTGTGGGAAGGAACTTCCAGTTCAACTGGAATTACTGCTTCCGAGCCAAAGGAGAGAGAGAAAGGGGTATGACCGGTGGCTGTCTTAAATGTTGTTCGATATGGCCACAAAGCTAGGGGCAATTCGTCAACCCATCTTGCCTTTGCACGCTCTAACCGTTTCTTGAGGATGGATTTTATAACTTTGTTTATTGCCTCTACTTGCCCGTTTGACTGCGGATAGGCAACTGCAGTATATCGCTTGTCTATCTTATACTTTTGACAGAGATTTCTGAATTCAGTACTATCAAACTGGGTTCCGTTGTCAGTTATAATCGTCCTTGGAATCCCGAACCGGCATATAATATTTCTGACCACAAAACTTATCACCTTTCTTGCTGTGATCTTGGTCAAGGGCTCAGCTTCTACCCACTTCGTAAAATAGTCCACGGCCACTATTGCATACTTAGCTCCTCCTTTAGCAATTGGTAAAACTCCAATGATATCAATTCCCCACGTGGCAAATGGCCAAGGACTCACCATTGATTTAAGTTGGGTCGACGGTGCCCTGGGGATTTTGGCGAATCTCTGGCACTTATCGCAGCGTCGTGAATAATCAGCTGCATCTTTATTGATCGTAGGCCAGAAGTATCCGTACCGCAATATCTTCTTTGCTAAAGTTTGACCTCCTGTATGATCTCCACACTCACCTTCGTGTACCTCTCTTAGTACACGCTTGATGTCGTCATGTGCTATACATCGTAACAGGGGCATGGAAAATCCTTGCCTATAAAGAGTATCATCTTGTATGACATATCTGGTGGCTTTGCGAACTATAGCTCTTTTCTCACTCTTCTTTGATGGGAGTGTCCCATTCTTAAGGAAATTCTTAATTGGAGTCATCCACGACTCCTTCTCTGGTTCCGCTTCAAAGGCGAATTCAATTTCCATTGACTCAAAACTTGGTGATTCCAATGTTTCAATTGGAATTATTTCAGTCTCTTCTGGATTGTCGGAACTAGCCAGCTTTGCCAGCCTATCTGCTTTCTGGTTTTCAACTCTGGGAATGTGCGTTATGTTGTATCGCTCTAAGCTATTTAATAGCTCTCTCACTTTCCCGAGGTAGGCGATAAGTCGAGGTCCTCGAGCCACAAATTCCTCTCGCACTTGGCAAACAACAATTTTAGAGTCACAAAATATGTCTAACATTTTTATTCCGAGGTCTTTAGCAAGCTTCAGCCCGGCAATCAGGGCTTCATACTCAGAGTCATTGTTAGTTGCCGAAAATTCTAATCGCAGGGCGTAATATAACGACCGTCCTTCGGGAGTGACTAAGACGATTCCAGCTCCGGACCTTCGGTCGTTCTTGGCTCCATCTGTATATAATTTCCACGGATTTATCTTTAGTTCATCTTCGTACTTAACCACTCTATCATTGACTACTTCCTCCTCTGGAATGGTGAACTCCGCAATGAAGTCTGCTAAAGCTTGTCCCCTGATTGACTTTCGCGGTTGAAAATTCAAATCAAACTGACTTAGTTCTATGTTCCATTTGATCAACCTTCCCGATGCTTCGGGTCTCTGCAACACCTGCCTTAAGGGCTGGTCGGTGTATATGGTTATTGGATGGGCCTGGAAATAGTGACGAAGTTTTCGGGATGCGATCAGGAGGCTGTAAGCGAGCTTCTCAATTTTTGGGTAGTTGCGTTCTGCCGCCGCTAATTTCTTGCTTACATAATACACTGGCCTTTGTACTTTATCTTCTTCTCGAACAAGGGCTGTACTGACGGCGTGAGCCGAGACTGCTAAGTAAACAAACAATTCTTCGTGATCTACGGGCTTTGATAAAATCGGCGGTTTCTCTAGCAGTTCCAATAAATTTCGAAAGGCCTCAACACAGTCCGGAGTCCACTCGAAGTTCTTCTTTCCTCTTTTAATCAAATCAAAAAATGGAACACATTTGTCTGTGGCTTTGGAGATGAATCTACTCAGTGCCGCTACTTTCCCTGCAAGACTTTGGACGTCTTTAATTCTCCTCGGCTCTTCGATATTTCTAATCGCTGCTATCTGGCTAGGGTTGATTTCAATTCCTCGGGAACTCATAATGAAGCCAAGGAACTTTCCCGATGCCACTCCAAATGAGCATTTCAGAGGATTCAATTTCATCCGGTACTTTCGCAGGATACCAAACATTTCCGCCAAGTCTTGCGTATGGCTGGAGGACTGTTTCGATTTGACAAGCATGTCATCCACATAAACTTCCATAGTTTTTCCTATTTGATTATAAAACATTCTGTTCACCAAGCGCTGATAAGTAGCTCCAGCGTTTTTCAATCCGAATGGCATTACAACATAACAATATAATCCCAAATTCGTAATGAAGCTTGTATGTTCTTGGTCTGGCACGTGCATAGGAATTTGGTTATATCCAGAATATGCGTCCATGAAAGAGAGAAGTTCATGACCTGCTGTCGAGTCTACAAGCTGGTCAATCCTGGGAAGTGGGAAACTATCTTTTGGGCAAGCTTTGTTTAAATCTGAAAAGTCAATGCAAGTCCGCCACTTTCCGTTTGGCTTCTTTACTAAGACGGGATTCGATATCCAGTCGGGATATGTCGAATCTCGAATAAATCCATTCTGCTTCAACTTCTCTACTTCCTCTTTGAGAGCAGCCGACCTCTCTGGGCCCAGCATGCGTCTCTTTTGCTTCACAGGCGGATGCTTCGGATTTACATTCAATTTGTGACTTATAATGGATGGCGATATCCCACACATGTCAGCATGGGTCCAGGCAAACACATCTAAGTTTGCCTTCAAGAAGTCTGTTAGTTCCTTAGCTCGACGTGGATCCAATTGAGAACCAATCTTCAAAACTTTTGTCGGATCAGCTTCATCAATGGGAATTTCCACTGTCGCTTCATTAGGAGTTGCATTCCTAGCCTCTGGTTCCTCGTCTTTTCTGGGATCCAGGTCTTCGGGTGTTCCTTTGGGCAACTCCTTTGGGGTCAATCTCTCTAATTGCTATGCCGAGCCCCCCTTTGAGGGAGACGAGGCATCTTTACTTTCAACGTTAAGTCCTTTCATCAACATCTTTAACTCGGCCACATAGCAGGCCCGTCCAGAAACTTGATCCCCTCTCATTACTCCAGTTCCGGCTTCGGTTGGGAACTTAAGTAACAAACACCAAGGGGCGATACAAACTCTGAATTCAGCAAGGGCAGGCCTCCCCAAAAATGCATTATAAGGCGAATCTACGTCCAATACTACGAACTGGAGCATCCGCACTCTTCTACGTTCTCCTTGCCCCAGGGTCACGGGCAACTCTATATATCCCATGGGAGCTGTCGACGCCCCGTTGAAGCCTCTAATCCATCCTTCACACGGCTTCAAATCTTCAGATTCAAGCTTCATTTGATCAAATGACTTTTTGAATAAAATATTGACAGAACTTCCGTTGTCTACTAATACCTTATGGACCAAGGCCGGCCCAATGGTGGTAGTAATAACCAACGGATCATCGGTGGGTGATTGGATCCCAGTATTGTCTCGGCTGCGGAATACCACGTCGTCAAACATGGTCTTCTGTTGTTTTATGGGGGTGATATCTTCCAAATCATCACCCTCGTTCACATCTAGGTGCTTGGCAGCGTTTACATATTGATCCATTGACCTGAAACTTCGGATTGCCGGGTGAGGTCCGCCTACTATGGAGTTGATAACAATTCCCTTACCTTTCTGCTGCGCTGTAGGCTTGGGAGCAGGTAGGATCTGTTTTGGAGCCTGCTCTCCTTGCCTCCTGTCCCTCGGGGCAACCTTGTACTCATCCAACTTTCCTTCACGCAACAGCTTCTCAATCACATCCCTCAAATGCCGACATTCATTGGTTGAATGCCCATGAGTTCCGTGAAACAAACAAAATTTCCCTATCGCCATTTCTTTCTCGGTCGAATCACGAGGTGGCGGTCTTTTATACTGTAACACATTGTACGTATCCAGGTAAATATTTTCCAGGGTGTCGTTCAATGGTGTATAATTCTCGTTGTTCTGGAATCGGGGTCTTTTGTTAGGATCACTTCCCCTATTTCTGTTTCTTCTGTTACCGTTTGGATTACGGTTATTGTTGTTGTTACCCCCGCTTCCAGCATTGCTGTTTCCACCCTTGTTTCCTACATTTACTTCAACCTTGCCAGAACTTTCCCCAGACTGCTTCACGGCGATATTACTCTGCACATTCTCCTTCGAAGCCGTCTCAGACTTTCTCTTTCGGTTTGCCCTGGCCTCCTCTCGTCTTAGATAAATATCGGCTTTTTCGTAGAATATCTCCCTTGTGGAAGGTGTTTTCCCAGAAAGGTAATCTCCAAACTCAGATTCAGGATCGACTCCTTCCTTCAATGCCATCAAGATAGTGGGCTCATGCGGGTCACTGACCTCGGTCACAGCTTGGTTAAAACGGTCAAGATATGCCCTCAAAGACTCTCCTGGTGCCTGCTTGATTCTCGATAATTCAATAACACTTTTGGACTTTCGGGCATGGAGTCGGAACTGGTTCATGAAACGCTCGCTTAGTTCCTTGTAATTCGAAATCGAACGAGGAGGAAGTCGGGTAAACCAGAACAGTGCCACATCTTCTAAGTAGATTGGGAATGCTTTGCACTTCACTTCATCAGGGGCAGCAGCAGCATTCATGAGCCACGAATACCGCATCAAATGCTGTCCCGGATCAGTCCTTCCGTTGTACTTGTCCATCTGCGGCAAGTTAAAGCGTCGAGGAAATTGGAAGTCGAGGATATCGTCGGTGAAGGGAGTATGGCTTCGCTCAATGCCATAATCTTCATTTGTACAATTCCGGCTCTCGGACATGATCTGGCGAACCATTGCCTGTACATCAGCATTAGTTAGGGGCCGCTCAGGTTCCCTGGCCCTAGTATCCGAGTTCCTTCTGGGCTCTTGTTCAGGAGATGCCCTTCTTCTTCGAGATGCCTCTGCTCGATTCCGTTCCCTGCGCTCCCGGTCGATCTCGGGAGGAGGGGACTGGAGTCTTTGCCCCCGAGTGGGGTCATTGTTTCCTAATGCTCGTGCAATATCCTCTCGAGATCCCAAAGATCCAAATGTCAGCTGCTCCACGTTCCGAGGTCGTTCGAGTGGCCTTCGTTCACGGGGCCGCTCTTCCTCGGAAGATGAAGATTGATCCACTGGTGTGTGACGGACCGGAGATGGAGTTCTCTGTCGACGGAGTTCACTAATCTCCCGACTCATGAGCCTCATATTTTCCTGCATCATGAGATTAGTGCGCTCGTGAACTTTCATAGCCTCCCTTGTGCTCTCAAGCATGTCAAGCAAGCGCGAGAAATCTCCTTGAGTGATGGGCGCAGATGGATTGACCTGATCACCAACCCTGGTGGCTGGAATCGGAGCATTCGTAGGGACTCGAGTAGAGGTTCCAGCTTCACTAAGGATCGGGTCGGATCGGAGGTAGGAGGTCGGGTCGGATCGGAGCTGGGGAGCCTGGTCGGATCGGTATGTGGCAAGCAGCTCGGGTCGGTTCAGATTAGGGGAATGCACTGCTTCAGAATCTCCTACCCGGATCGGATCGGAGCTCTCCCCCTGCTGGCGGCTCGGATTTCCTGCATTGGTTCTTCCTGCTGCTGAACTTTGCCCCCGAGACCTTGTTACAACAGCATTTTGCTGATCTTCGCCAGCTCCATTTCCTCGAACAGACTGAACTTCCTTGCCTTTTCCTTTGGCCATGAGTCTTTGACAATCACTTCAACAAATATATAAAAGTGGAGAAACTTAAGGATTCACTTCTTTGAACTCAACGGTCCAAAAAGTAGAAAGAGATCCCGGAAAATAAAGAATTTAGATGAGGACTCTCAATGAAAGCACCAAAATGTTAGACCAAAAAGTGGTTCTAACACCCAAATTGAGCAAAAGCAAATAAAACTAGATAAAAATAAAAATGAACACACAGGATTTATAGTGGTTCGGCGAAGAATTGCCTACGTCCACTTGTTTTTTACTATATTCAATGATTCAGTTGCAAATACAATGTAAGATTCACTCAATTCCACTCACAACTCACTTATATTCACTCAATTGACTAAAACAAAAATGAAAGATGATTTGGATTCTCCAGGAATAATGGAGTTCGGATTATGGAGGTGGTTGAATTCTCAAAGTGCTGAAAAAAGATCCTTTTCTTTGTCTCCAGACGGGGTATTTATAGGCGTGAATTTTCTCAAAACCCAATCCGGATCGGAGCCACGTGTTGTCCATCCCACTAGCCTCGGGCTCGGATGGATTACTGTGCTGACAACGCATCAAAATAGTGAACGTTATGGGCAGGAACTGGTCATAGCCGATCCGGATATTCAGGCGCTTATGCAGGGGGACAGTATGGAAAATAGGTTCGGGTCGGAGGTGTATGTATCAGGGGTTCGGATCGGGATATCCGATCCGACCCGAATTGACTTGGTGACAACTCTCTCTTCTCTTTATTCTGCTCTTCCTCCGAACCATCTCTGCAGCAGCTGGGTGGCCTTCCGATCCATCTTGAAGAAGACTGTCCTTCGATCCGAACGCGCGCTCTCTGTTTCCAACAAAAATAGCTCGCCGCTCCGAACAGGAGACATTATCCGATCCGAACCGATACGCTGCTTTAACCCGACCCGGATGATTGCATCTGTTCGATCGAAGCTGTAGCGTCTCCTCCGAACTGAGTAGTGATGGTCTCTCCGATCCGAACCGAAGTCTTCTAACTTGAAATGCTCTCCAATGCTTGATATCTTGACTTTGTGTTGCCTAGTTCACAAAGTAGGCTAACCGTACCCAATTCTAGTCAGTTTACATATATACCAAGTTTCATGCCTTTTTACATATGTCAAGATCTAGCCAAAATTACATGTATCAAGTTTCGTACCCAAATCTGATGATTCATGATGTAGTTATCCCAAGCTATAATCTTTTTGTTTCAATACATGCCAGTTGCCCAAGTTCATAATACATGTTTATGCTAATTATAAAGTTTACAATCGCTTTCATGCTCAAATTCCCAAATCTACATATGCCTAATTAACATAAGCCCAATCTTTTGATTTAATTTACATAGATCCAATTGATGTCGAATTCCATGTATATAATATTTATGCAAATTTTATCATAACAAGATTATACCAAACTTTACAGATCTACCCCAAACTTGCAAATTAAATGATAATATCCAATTTCATGTTGCCAATTATTAATCATATCCATATAGGCAATAATCCCATATTTCCCCCGTATACATCTCGTATGCGAATCGCGATTTTAGGCCAAGGTCCGAAGTTGACCAAGGTTCATCAAAAGAAAATAAATAAGGGGAGGTAGAAAGTTGCATAATAAATAGATCAGAGAGAAAAACAACATCATGATAAGCATAAAGATTAGAACTTGATGATAACATCATTACGAATCAAGAAAACTGCTGAATAAATCACAAACTTTTCATGAGAATAAAGGTAGACAAGTCTCAAAACTAAAGATTCAAAAAGCAACAGGAATAGATCTGAATCGACAAACGTACTTAGATTCAATTCCACTTTATTTCATGCCCATATTAAAATTAAATATTTAGATCCAAAAATAACTAGCACTTCTAGAGAACGGCTAATGAATTAGGGAGTGAATTTGTCGTAGAAAGTTGCAGTGTCATTGATCTATCCTCTTGAATTTGTTGTAGAAGCATTGATCTTTGATTTGAGTTTGAACGCTTAAGCTTTAATTTGGAGACGGCGGCCATGGATCAAGAGAGATTCCAGCAACATTTAGGTGTCATATGAATTTGTGTGAGTTAGGCTAGGTCTAGGTGTTATTTTATAGGTGTACCAATTCATTTCAGCCATCGGATTAACCCTAAAACCCATCTGGACCATCAAAACTCGTCCCGGGCCTCAAAAATGGGTTCTGGACCACACCAGGCCAACCAGGTCGACCTGTACAGGGGGGAGACGACACTACAGTCGACACAGGGGGGGGGGGCAGGTCAACTTGGGTGTTGACACTACAGTCGACACAGGTAGTCTGCTGAAATCTTGTTTTGGCCATATCTTGGTCATACAGACTCCGATTTTCAAAAACTTGGACTCTATTTCGCGTATTTTTCCGAGACAAACACAATGGCGCAACTCGTTTCTCTTGATTCTTATTTTAAAATTAAATTCTGCCTTGATTTATTATCTTAACACGTTGTTAAAATTCGGGTCGTTACATTCTCCCCTCCTTAAAGGATTTCGTCCCCGAAATCTTCAAGTTAGGAAGAACGTATCCTACCATCCATCATCCATCTACTCAAAACATCATCCACAGGCAACCATTGTCCTTAAAAGATTTCTAATGCTGTATGAACATATGCAAGAGGTGTGTTATATGTCCCTTATCTAATGAAAATGATCAGGCCTGATTGATCTTTCTAATGCAAAATATGTTAAGTTCCATGAATCCACATGTATGCAAATAATCCTAGTCACGTAAACACTATATGTGTGCACAAACATCCATCCATATGCAACATCCACATGATAACACATTCAATTTCATCCATAAACAAGTATAAACACTCATGCATATGCAATATGAAAGGTGACTGAGCCGATCTAGTGCCTAATGTGTGTAAATGCATCCACGAGCAACCATTAGCAACCACTTGCAGCCACTTGCAACCATCAATCATAACATGTCTCAAACACATGTTTACACCCAATTGTTCTTATCTAAAGATATAGTCGAGTGATAGAAGCAAGTAAAAACTTTGTGCCCATTAGGCAATGTCAAAACTGGAAACCTATGCCACATATATATTGATTAGGAGAAGAACTCTCTAAGCATCAGCCCCGAAGACCGAAATCAACATCAGACCGACACCCAAAGAATTACCCATCCCAACCAATATATATGATTCTAGGAAACTAAGCATGATGGACTCCTATTAGGTCACAAGGAAATCCCTTCCTAAGACCAACCCGTATCCTATAAAACCCAAAAAGTTTAGTCAACCCAACGAACACCCTCAAGCCCCAACATGTGTTACTAACAGATGAGTCATACTCCCTATGGGGTTTGCAACAGAAATTAGATTGAGGATAGGACCGAGAGGATATACACAAAAGATAGCATGTGAGTAAGCTCTATAGGAAAAGAGAGATCATGGATATACTCTTAAAAAGAGATATGATGCGCGAATCTAGTCTTCAATCTTCTAAGTCGCATTTCTTTGAGCTTAACTCCATTGTGCTTTGACCACCTTTAACTTCACAATTCCGTAGCTTCTTAATTCTTGTTTCCAAAATATGGGTTGGAATCCATTTCACTTTTGCCTCTCGTTCCACTTTCACTTATTCTCCTCCTAGTATACTCGGCTCAAACATAACTGCGTACTCATGGTTTCATGCAAGCTCTCCAAAATTCACTAGTGAATCTTGGATCTCATCCACTTACTATCAGGTATTCCACGTAGAAGAACTATCTCTTAGAAATAAATGCCAACCATGTTGCCAAATGTACTTACTAAGGTGATTCTCTACAACTCATGCATAAGCGAAATGACCCATCCGCCTTAGTGGCGAACATTACTTGAGCGGATTATGAATTACCAATAAATGTGTCAAGAGATTCTAGGTAACAAATCATGATAGAACCCTAAAGGTTACATGCGACTTCGAGTGTATTACCGAGGCAAGTCAAGAGTCTAACTACCCCATTTTTTTTCAAAACCGAGAAGGTCACCCTTACTGGGTAACCACTCCATTGCTAGAATCAATCCATTGCCCAAACATAAACATTACTTCTAGACTCAACACTTAGCATAGACATTCTCAAATCCAAAGAAGTCATGAATAAATGAGTCGATTTCCCCAACAGGATTTGAGACAAAAAAATGGGATCCTCTACCATGCTAGTACTAAGGTGCAGAGACTCAACTTTCGAAGCAGAATTAAAAGGATGCGATGTACAAAAACAAAGTTCTAGTGGGATGATAGAAAGGAAAAGCTAAACTTTTAACAGAAACGTTACCACTCTCTTAGGTACGCTAGTAGTGAGAGCATTCAATTGCCCTCTCGACGATCTTGTCCCTTGCCCTTGTCCTATAATACTTAACTGCATGTCCCTTCTTACTAAAGATACTCTCTCTTGTCATGGGTTTTACTATTCTTTCACTTAGGCCCCTTTCCTTTCACCTTTTTCCTCCTTCGTGGATTAAGCTATAACAACTAGTTCCTTGTTCTTACTGTCCTTGTATAGTTTGTTGACAAGTCTCTCGAAGCTACCTCCAACGCACGGTACTCTACCCAACTTGAAATAAGATTAGACATAGATGGAACTACCACGACTATAGACGGAGGTTGGGCACTCCTTTGCCCTCCGACATGTGTCGGATGCCTACGAAACTATGGTGAAAAGAGAGAGAAGAGATTTCAAGAGAGAATCAAAAGATAGTGCATATGGCTTTGGGGAATATGCCTTTTAATCAAAACAAAATTTTCTTGAAAATTTGCTTCTTTGTAAATGTTTTGAAAATAATTTCAGAAGGTTTTTGAAAAGTTTTGCCCAGTTTGGTAACCTTCTGCTCTGATACCAAATGTAACACCCCACATCTGTTAAGGTCACTCACAAAGGGAATGCCCTAACTTCAATGGAGTATTATGGGTACTGGAACAGAAATATTACAAGACAGACATATATAAAACAACGGAAAATAATGTGGAAGTACTTCAAATCATTTATTAAATATAAATGTTTACAAGAAAAGCCCATCAACTTCCAATACCCAATTTCATAGTTAAAATATATGTCTTGCTCAAAAACAAAGAAGCATAAAAACAAACTGCAGTATTCCCCAATGGAGCAAAGCAAGCCATAGCCAAGGGAAATCCAAGCCATACATGAAAGAGCCTTGGAGCTTGATAAGATCCGAACTAAGCTGTATTCCCACCCTGTGAACCTGGGGGGGGGGGGAACGGAAGAAAAAGAGGCGAAACAAAACGGGTCAGTCATAAAGACTGAGTAAGTCCTAGTGACTTTCAGCATAAAAATACGTAAAGATAACATGGCATGAATAAACTGAAAGTATACATAAGCATGATGACAAGGTAAGCAAGATAAACTAAGATAACAAGATAAACTATGCTAACAAGATAAACTTTGGGCACGATGAATCAAGTATAACATTCCATAATTCCTGTCAAGTATCACATCACATGGTTTCTATCAAGAATAACATCGCAAGGTTTCT
Source organism: Allium sativum (assembly GCA_030737875.1). Lineage (NCBI taxonomy): Eukaryota > Viridiplantae > Streptophyta > Magnoliopsida > Asparagales > Amaryllidaceae > Allium > Allium sativum. The sequence continues at coordinate 750,627,386 of CM060922.1, forward strand.
AAGATTCACCATTAAAATGATATCTATTTGCTCTGCACCACCTAACTAGCATCCCTATAAGTGTCTTACATGGAATGATCTGTATTCCTACTAGTGTCCCAACTAGTGTCCTGTATAACAAGGATCCGTACCCCCTACTAGTGTCCCAACTAGTAGCCCGTGTTATATAATAATTACAACGTGATCCCAATCCCCGCAATTATGGTAGCCTTCCGGTGTACATCGATTATGAGGATTCCACCTCGATCACCCCAATGGCCATGTATATATTCGATGCACCCTTACTACCTTATCGATCGGCTCCCTACTTGACCTAGTTCTCATTTGTGTCACGCGGCCCCCTACTTGTAGATACCTGTGCTGGTCCCACCATGGGGTGTATCAAGTCTCATGGTGGCAACCCTGATACAATCAAGATGCACAACTTTATACCTACTGATGCCCAGTGGCTAAATTTTCTGCGCCGAAGTGTGTGCACGCCCGCACTCCGTTAGAACCTGCACTGCTGCACCAACCGCCACTAATTTGACCTCTTATAATCAGCCCAGTAATCGTGCCCCACCCTGCCTAGCTCAGGGTTCCGTTGATACCTAATGTGGGTTACTACTGAAATGGGTCCCCGTTACTAGGTTTTTCTAATGGTTAAGTCTGTGGGCCTATATTCTCTGATATTACCCACCAGCCCTGATGTGAACTTAACCCCGCTACTGATTCAAGCATGTGTATTTAATGGTTAAGTGTATGTGGGCCTATATTTACTAATATTACCCACCAACCCGATATGTACTTAACCCTTCTACTCGTTATGTTACCATGGTTAAGTGTTTACCTTAGCTATCTTACCTTTCTCGCTTATTATGTTTGATTGGTTAAGTGTGGTTTATTAACTTAACCCCGTTCGTCTATCTGGTTACATTGGTTAAGAATTTTCTTGTTAACTTAACCCCATGTGTTACTTAACCCTACCACGCATCACATCAGATTGGTTAAGTGCATGTTAACTTAACCCCATCCACTAGTCATATTATAATGGTTAAGTGTTATCAACTTATTCAAGTTAACTTAACCCACCTGCTTGTCCTGTTATGTTGGTTAAGTGTTACCACCTAACCGCAACGACTTGTCTAGTTAACCCATTGTATTAGTTAAGTGTTCTCATTAACTTAACCTCACTCTCTAGTCCAGTTTAATCATGTTATAGTGGTTAAACACTTGCTTAACCTTACCCACTCCCGTAGTCAACATATTAAATTGGTTAAGTGTCCAGATTAACCTAACCCTACCCACCAATTTAGTTAACATGTTGAAATTGGTTAAGTATTACAATTCGTATTTCCACATGTCATCCACAGGTCACCCACTTAACCCCTATGTCCCACCACATGTTTATCTGGTTAAGTATTTCTTAATTCATTAAGGCCGTAACCTTATAAAGACCTCTCACATTAGACTGACATTTATGGCAGCTGGATTTGCCGGGCGGGTCCGGGCAGTCTTACACCATAAAAGAGTCTAACCTCGTGTCTTTACAACTGTTACGCTTTTAATTTGGGCCTAGGACCTCTCACATTGGGCTGACATTTGTGACTACTGGATTCGCCGGGCGGTTCCGGGCAGGTTTACGTCACAAATGATTCCAACCTCGTGTCCTAAGCATTGATTATCACTTATAATCTTTTACCCCAATTTGAATTTATTTCCCCTATTCAAATTATCAATTAATTCCTAATTTAACGATGTCCATAATTGACTCAATTATGTCCATCTATTAATGGTATGCAAAATCCTACCAATTTTACCACAATTTATCTTAGGCCATTAAAGGCAACTTATCTCAATTTATATTTATCCCTCTTTTAAGGCTATTACATACCAACTGATATATGTACCCAATTCTAGTCAGTTTCATATATACCCAGTTTCATGCCTTTTTACATATGTCAAGATTTAGCCAAAATTACATGTATCAAGTTTCGTACCCAAATATGATGATTCATGATGTAGTTATCCCAAGCTATAATCTTTTTGTTTCAATACATGCCAGTTGCCCAAGTTCATAATACATGTTTATGCCAATTATAAAGTTTACAATCGCTTTCATGCTCAAATTCCCAAATCTACATATGCCTAATTAACATAAGCCCAATCTTTTGATTTAATTTACATAGATCCAATTGATGTCGAATTCCATGTATATAATATTTATGCAAATTTTATCATAACAAGATTATACCAAACTTTACAGATCTACCCCAAACTTACAAATTAAATGATAATATCCAATTTCATGTTGCCAATTATTAATCATATCCATATAGGCAATAATCCCATATTTCCCCCGTATACATCTCGTATGCGAATCGCGGTTTTAGGCCAAGGTCCAAAGTTGACCAAGGTTCATCAAAAGAAAATAAATAGGGGGAGGTAGAAATTTGCATAATAAATAGATCAGAGAGAAAAACAACATCATGATAAGCATAAAGATTAGAACTTGATGATAACATCATTACGAATCAGGAAAACTGCTGAATAAATCACAAACTTGTCATGAGAATAAAGGTAGACAAGTCTCAAAACTAAAGATTCAAAAAGCAACAGGAATAGATCTGAATCGACAAACGTACTTAGATTCAATTCCACTTTATTTCATGCCCATATTAAAATTAAATACTTAGATCCGAAAATAACTAGCACTTACAGAGAACGACTAATGAACTAGGGAGTGAATTTGTCGTAGAAAGTTACAGTGTCATTGATCTATCCTCTTGAATTTGTTGTAGAAACATTGATCTTTGATTTGATTTGAGTTTGAACGCTTAAGCTTTAATTTGGAGACGGCGGCCATGGCTTAAGAGAGATTCCAGCAGCATTTAGGTGTCATATGAATTTGTGTGAGTTTGTCTAGGTCTAGGTGTTATTTTATAGGTGTAGCAATTCATTTCAGCCATCGGATTAACCCTAAAACCCATCTGGACCATCAAAACTCGTCCCGGGCATCAAAAATGGGTTCTGGACCACACCAGGCCGACCAGGTCGACCTGTACGGGGTGGGGGGTGGGGGGGGGGGGGAGTCGACACTACAGTCGACACAGGGGGGGCAGGTCGACTTGGGTGTCGACACTATAGTCGACACGGGTAGTCTGCCAGAAAGTCTGCTGAAATCTTGTTTTGGCCATATCTTGGTCATACAGACTCCGATTTTTGAAAACCCGGACTCTATTTCGCGTATTTTTCCGAGACGAACGCAATGGTGCAACCCGTTTCTCTTGATTCTTATCTTAAAATTAAATTCTTCCTTGATTTCTTATCTTAACATGTTGTTAAAATTCGGGTCGTTACACAAGTAGTCGGGATTTACAGATACTTGAAGAGTTGGTGCAGGAGGCTTCAGGATCATATAGTTATTGTTTATTTCCGCTATGTTGTAAGTACTGTACTTTGGAAATGATATGTATGTTCAAGTACAGATTTATATTTCAAAGTTATGATATATCTTTTATGTTATTCGTTCCGCTGTGAGGTTCGTGTTACTCTGATGTTGTGATGTTCTTCTTCTTCTTCTATTCTAAGTTTCTATCTTATCTATTCTCACCCTCTAATTTCTTTCATTAACTACCGGTATTTTCGATCCTTGGATGTTCGATATGTGTTGTATATCGGATAACCAAGATCGACTTTTTCCGGGACGTTACAAAAACGTTATTTGAAGAATTTGGATATATATATATATATATATATATATGATGGGATTCCGAAATAAAAAGAAATAAAGAAGGGCGTGAGAATACGAAATGATAATAACGGAATGAAAAGGGAATTTTGTAACGATGGTTTTACAATAGTAAGAGAATTGATCTCATAATTATATAAGGATAAGTAATGTAGTGACAAATGTTTTAAAGGATAATAACGAGAAATTGGATAGGATTTAAGGTATTTCTTTTAAGTATATTTTATAAATGTTTTGATGATATTAAAACTAATATATTATCTTTGGTATTACTACTGATATATTATTTTAATGGCCAAGTGACACTATGTAATAAACCAATGTATTTATTTTATTTTTATGATTTTTTATTTTGATAGTTAAATAACTGACTTTCAAAATCATGACCAATACGCTGTTGGTACGGAAAGTCCGGGATCGAATCTATATTCAAAAACCATTCCAAACCAGCAAATACGTAAAAGATGTATATTTAAGACGAAGCAGTTGAAGACCGTAGACCTTCATAAGCGGAAGGGCTACTTGATAAATTTCTTTGATGTTGCAACCAGAGATATTTTGATAGTAATTCGGTCGTGGTTGAAATCTATGGATTGCAAGGACTACTCGCTACTGATCCATAGGGTGATTCCTAGGATGTGGTAGGAGGGTGCCTTCGGTTCATCCTGTTCTTGGATGACATGTATGGACGAGTGTCTGACAAAGTATTTCCAAAGGACCAAGTACGTTGATTTCTTCAAACGTATCATAGTTGGTTAGCTCCCAACTAGAGTATTTTTTATGGACGTCAATTAGTGATATCTGATGGATCTGACAATGTGACATTCAAAGTAAATGGTGATCAGATGTGCTAAAAAGGAAATTCAAACCTCAAGCTTCATCAACCGGGGAACGACATAAATCGGGCAGGCAACATGGCTATGTGGGTCGTTACATTTTGCATGAATGAAGTGGTTTTATTAAAGACCTTTTTTCCTGTGCATGCTTTTGAACCGACCATCTCTCATTTATTGTACGCTGATGATCTTATGGTGTTTGGGAAATGTTCTACTTCAAATGCCTTATCTCTTAAATCTGTATTCGACAAATTGGAGCAATATAGTGCATTATCAGTGAGTGTACTCAAAACTAAAATTAATTTTAGTTCCTCTGCAAATTCTATTGGAGAATGGAGTTTTGATGACAACAACCTTATTTCAATTATCATTGATTATAAAATATATACTAACATCTTTATCTAGAATATATACATACACACACACATGCAGGATTTGTATACAAGAATTAATACCCAAGACTGTACAGTTTAAGAGCTTTTAGAGATTCAGAATTCAGAGTAGATTCAAGACTCATGAGTAATCAAGATTTCAAGAGTTCAAGATTAATATAATTATAGAGTCTAGATTTTGTAAGACTCTAAATAACACTGTAGGTTCAAATCCAAATTCAAATTCTGATTTTTCAATTCTTTTCTCGATCCTCTCTATTTGGTTTTTCTATTTTATTCTCAATCCTCTCTGTTTTGTTTTTATATTTGTTTCTATTATTATTCTTCTTTGTTTTTCAAACTTAAGTTTTCATATATACTTTATTTTTATTTTATATATTTTAAAACCTTATAATTTTATAAATATATTTATATAGTTTAAAAATATGTTTTTCTATCATATAATATTGATTTACAACATTAGAATTTTACTCAAGAATTTTCAGAATTAATTTTATATCAAAATACTTGAAAAATGCTTTGAAAATGAAAATTACACATGAGTATGTCGACATAGCAAAATATGCATGTTGACATTTAACAACTGTTTTTCTAATTTTGAAGGGAAGTGTCTTTTCACTATTTGAAACGCTTCAGAATCGTTGCAACCCTTCATACTCTATAAAAAGAGGTTAAAATCGAATATTTTAACATCTCTTCTTCTCCATCTTCATCCTCTTTCATGCTACCATTATTCTTAATCATTTTTATGGTTTTTACACTTATACTCTGCCGAATTCAGTTCTGATTTGATCAAACTTCTTCTCTCTACACTCTACTCTCTGAATCAAGTGCTATTGAAGAGTTATAGGGCTGTTTTGTAATTGATTGGGTTGAATAAATCATGTTTGTAAGTCAAAGAGTAATCGATGTATCCTTGTAGCCGTGAAATCAAGGAATAGGAGTCGGTGTGCCCTTATTGAGCCGTGAATCAAGGGATATGAGTCAGTGTCTCCTTGTTGAGTCGTGAAATCAAGGAGGTTGTATTTGGCTATTTGAAAATAGTAATAAAACTGATCTACACAATCCAATATTGTGCGGGACTGGACGTAGGAGTGATCCGAACCAGTTTAAAATTCGGTGTGTTCTTCCCTTTTTCTTCACTTTTATTTCTGTTTATTTTGCATTTGTGTTTGAATCTGTGATTGTGTTTGTGGTGTTTGATTCATCCCATAGTTCTCTCTAGTTTTTTAGTTTTGTTTAAATTCTTACAAACACTATTCACCCCCTCTAGTGTTTGCTTTGCCTGAACGATCCATTCCGCAGTCCCTAACAATTGGTATCAGAGCAAGGTCTTTCATAAAGTTCATAATCTGATTTTTGAAAATTTGGTAAAATGAAAATTTTTGGAATCTCTGGTAATACAAGTGTCAATTCATGCATTTCATCAATGCTAAAAGAGTCTGCATATGTTAATGTTAAAAAAGCATATGATCTACTGAAATATTGTTCAATATAGAGAAGGACGAGTCCTATGACTTTTGAAAACTCAAAAGTTGAAAAGATGGGTGAAGTGGCTATTGGCAATTCAAATTCTGAAAAGTTGGCTATTGAAATTTAAAATCTTGAATTGGTGTGTTACATGACTATTGAAAATTCAAATTCTAGAAAGCAACTGGTGAATGAAAATGAAAAATGGCTACTGGATAGTGGCTGTTCGAGACATATGACTGGAAACCCAGAACTACTCAATAATCTAAAGTATGAGGATGTTGGATTGGTAAACTTCGGAGATAATTCTAAAGGACACATCATTGGAATCGGCAATGTCGGTAATTCTGAGACTCCTACTATTTCTGATATTTTATTAGTTAGGAATTTAAAACACAATTTAATAAGTATAAGTCAACTTCGCGATAAAGGATATAAAGTAAAATTTGAAAAGAATAAATGTTTCATAGAAGATAGGAATTCAAAAGTTATATTCGAAGGAGATAGAAAGAAAAATATTTATATATTAAGTATGAAAATTTCCAATGATAATTTATGTCTTATGTCCAATACAAGTGATCCCTGGATTTGGCATAAGAGATTCGGTCATACAAATTTCAAACATATCTCTAGAATTTCTAAATTAGATTCGGTTAGAGGATTACCCAAAATAAAATTCAAAGTTAATAACTTATGTGATGCTTGTCAATTCGGAAAATTAAAGAAGAGTTCATTTAAATCAAAAGGAGAAATCACTACTTCAAAACCATTAGAGTTAATACACATGGATTTATTTGGTCCATCTCAAACTCAATAAATAAATCATAACATATATGTATTTGTAATATTTGATGATTTTTCTAGATACACTTGTACGTTGTTTCTTAAAAATAAAAGTGATGCTTTCGATCAATTCGAAACTTTTTCTAAAAAGATTCAAAATTTATTATCACTAAAAATTAAAATAATACGTAGTGACCATGGCGGAGAATTCAAAAATGAAAATTTTGAAAAATATTGTAATAAAAAGGGAATAACCCACAAATTTTCAATTCCAAGAACTCCTCAAAAAAAAAACGGAGTAGTTGAACATAAAAATAGAACGATACAAGAATGTTCAAGAACTATGTTATCCGATAGTAACTTACCAAGGAATTTTTGGGCCGAGGCAGTAGCAATAACTTGTTATATTTTTAATAGAATTTCAATTAGACCTTTGACTTATAAAACTCCTTATGAACTTTTATGTAACAAGAAACCAAAAGTATCATATTTTAAAATATTTGGAAGTTAATGTTTTATACTTAATACAAAGGATAATTTTAACAAATTTGATTCAAAATCAGATAAAGGAATTTTTATTGGATATTCAAATAGAAGCAAGGATTATAGAGTTTTTAATACTCGAGCCAACACTATAGAAGAAACATTAAACGTATCTTTTGATGAAAACTATAAAAGTATAACTCAAAACGATAAAGACGATTGTGAGGATGAAATTAATGAAATAAATAATGAAGATAACCAACCAAATAAAAGAATTAGATTGCTTAGAGATCATCCTATAGAAAATATCTTAGGGGATATTGAATCCCTTGTTAGAACTCGTAATCAATAAAATAATATGAGTAATACTGCTAGAACCCAAAAATCCAAAGGAAGCTTCTTCCGATGATTCATGGATACTTGCTATGCAAGAAGAAATGAATTAATTTACTAGGAATGAAGTATAGGAACTTGTTCCTAGACCAGAGGATAAAACAATTATAGGAAACAAATGGGTCTACAAAAATAAAATGAATGAACACTGTGAGGTAGTAAGAAATAAGGCACGACTAGGAGCACAAGGATATACTCAAGAAGAAGGAATAGATTATGATGAAACATTTGCCCCCATTGCAAGACTATAAGCTATTAGAATTTTACTAGCTTTTGCAAATTATAATAATTTTAAATTATATCAAATGGATGTCAAAAGTGCATTTCTAAATGGATTTGTCAAAGAAGACGTATATGTAGAGCAACCACCCCTATTTGATGATGAAAAATTACCAGATCACGTATATAAACTAAAGAAATCATTATATGGATTAAAACAGGCTCCTAGAGTTTGGTATGATATATTACGAAATTATTTATTACAATCAAACTTTGAAATAGGAAAACTAGATAATACGTTGTTTATTAAGAAAAATAACAAAGATATACAATTAGTACAAATATATGTTGATGACATAGTCCTTGGGTCAACAAATGAAAAAATGAACAAAGAATTTTTAGATATTATGACCAAAGAATTTGAAATGAGTCATATGGGAGAATTATCATTCTTTTTAGGTTTACAAATTCGACAACTAAAGAAAGGAATATTTATTAATCAAGAAAAATATGCGACATATTTAATTAGTAAGTACAATTTAACAACAACTAATGGTAGACCAACACCTATGACAACAAATATTGCTTCAAGTAATGATGATATATCAAAAGACGTTGATCAAAAACTATATAGAGGAATGATAGGATCATTATTATATATAACCGCCAGTAGACCAGATATAATGCATAATGTATGTCTCTGTGCAAGATATCAATCACAACCTAAGGAAACTCATTTAACAGCCGTAAAACGTATTCTGAGATATGTAAAGCATACATCAGATTTTGGATTATTTTATCCAAAAATGATTCGTTCGATCTAGTTTCGTACTGTGACGCTGATTACGCAGGATGTAAATCTGATCGGAAGTGTAACACCCCACCTCCACTAGGATCACTCCTTAGAATGTACTAGCTTTGGAGGGGCGTTATTGTGAAGGTAAACATGCACAGAGATATCGCAAGACAGAATATATGAAAATAAATATAAGTAAAGCAGCGGTAGCAGATAAAAACCCATCATCATCATCTCAGAAAACCAACATAGTCAAGTACATAATATCAAAATGTCATGATCCAAAATACAACATAAGTCTAGATACGTGATAACAAAATACATGGTAAAACATCAGTACTAATCCCCAGAAATAAAAGATAAGCCATAGCTAGCTCAGGTCCATACATGAGCTATCCAACAGCAAGCCAAAGATCCACTAAGCAGATGTAGTCCCTCCCTGAGAACCTGAGGGGGGGGGGGAAACGGAAGACAAGAAGCGAAAGAAAACAGGTCAGTCAAAAAGACTGGTAAGCCCTACTACGATCAATCTATAAACTAATAAAGTTAACAGCATGATGGAAACTGAGATGAACATACTGGCAATAGATAAAGGTGACATCACATAGACGAGATTAAACTTTGCACCACAGTGTACTAGCAAACCCATAAAACAGATCTTGATCCCTTAGCCCAAACTTTGGCCCAATAACTTGAAGTGACCTTAGTATAAGGTCCAGCCCAACGGTCTAGTCGATCGGCTCCCTATAAACCTAACACGTCCAGTGTTGGTGTCCATACGGCCCACATGGATGTAGTCAGACTGCGCTGGGTCCACCTTTGGGTGTATCAAGCCCTCGGGTGTCAACCCCAGACACTTAAGCAATAATGCACAGTCTAAACCTACTGGTACCCGTGCCTCGAGTTTGTCCAATGTCGGACTACGTGCACGTCCGTAGCCCGCCGGACCCGCACCGCTGTACCACTCAGCCGCCGCTTTGGTCGCTTACATCCGTCCAGTAATCGTGCCCCGCCCCTAGCCTAGCCTCTAGGGTTGTGAATGATACCAAACTGGGATTACTGCTGGAACAGACCACGTTGCTAGGGTTTCTAAGAGGGTTAAGTGTGGTTTTAACCCCTCACTGATCCTGGATTAAATTAGTTAAGTGTAACCACTTAACCCCATCTAATCCTCGCATCCCCATTATTGGTTAAGTATTAGTGGGCCATGACTTAACCCTAATCATGAGGCATTGATTAATTAACGCACCCAACCTCTCACATTAGACATCCGTGGTTACCTGGGAAGATTTACACCACGTCTAGGTCTAACCTCGGGTCTTATGGTGCAACATGACCAACTACCCACATTAGACCCCACGTTGTGGTTACCTGGGAAGATTTACACCACAACTAGGTCTAACCTCGAGTTGGCCATATCATGTTATCTAACGTCATGTCCACTTTAAAACATATTTACAAGTTAACATATACTTGGGTAGACCTAACTTAATAGGTAAATTCCCAAGGGGTAGACCTAACTTAATAGGTAAATTCCCAATCTTTTAGTTTCATGTATTTTTAAGTTTACCCAAACCCTCCCAACGTCATTACCTCGCTTACATATTCGTCATAACGCATAAGGGTATAAAAGGTAACTTGGCATAACATACATGATGAACTTCACATATCATAATAATGATGCATAACATGTTAGACTTGCAAATCATGTCATAGTGAACTCGCATAAACATGCATAACCCATAAAACATGCATAACATGGTAAGGTGAACTTGCATAGGCATGCATAATCCATTAATCTTGCATAATATGGTAAGGTGAACTTGCATGAACATGCATAACCCATAAAACATGTAGAACATGGCATAATAAACTCGCATAAGCATGCACAACTTGTGAAACATGTAAAACATGGCATAGTAATCTCGCATAAGCATGCATAACTTGTGAAACATGTAAAACATGGCATAGTAATCTCGCATAAGCATGCATAACTTATGAAACATGTAAAACATGGCATAGTAATCTCGCATAAGCATGCATAACTTGTGAAACATGTAAAACATGGCATAGTGAGTTCGCATAAGCATGCATAATCAAATAAACTCACATAAATCTCAACTTTCACCACATATTAACTTTAGAGTTTGTAAAGTGAAGGTAAGAGGGCTTACAAATATAAACAAGTCACAAATCCACCAAATAAGATGAAGAAGCCCTTTAAAAACCCAAAACCAAGCTTCAAATAAGAAAACCCTTTTGCAAAAATCCCAAAAACACAAACTTAGCAAATCAAACTTGCAACTTAATGAAGTATGCAAGTTATTAAGCATTCATACAACATAGAAAAGGTTGTATGATCATCATATCTTCATAGGATTAAACTTTGAGGAAGGTGGAGGCTAGGGTTTTTAGGTGGAGGCCATTTGAGGATTCAAATTGACATAGTTTAGTTGCTAGATTGATTAATGAGGCTTTAGGGTAGGATTAGGGGTATATTTATAGAAGATTAGAGTGTTTTAAGCCCTAGGATTAACCCTAGGATAGTTTTGGCCCGTCAGATCTCGGAACTCTCTAGAACCAAGCCACCCAATCATGCCCAAATCAGAAATGGTGCACCAGGCTAGACTGCCTGGGCACCCCCTGTCGACAGGGCTGTCGACAGGGCAGTCGACATGCCTAGGGACCCTGTCGACAGGCCTGTCGACATGCGGGTCCTGGCGGGATTTTTCCCGCCTTGGCCCAGCTGGCCCAAATCCTTGTTTTTAATTTCAAATTTAAATCTGTTTTTACTTAGAAATTTTCTGCAAACTTCAATGGGCCTTAACTGGGTCATACGGACTCCGATTTTCGAAAACTCGGACTCTATTTCGCGTATTTTTCCGAGACGAACGCAATGGCATAGCCCGTTTCCCTTGATTCCCATTTTATAATTTAATTCTGCCTCAATTTATGTTATAACAGATTATTGAAAATACGGGTTGTTACATTCTCCCCTCCTTAAAGGATTTCGTCCCCGAAATCTTCAAGTTAGGAAGAACGTATCCTACCATCCAATCATCCATCTACTCAAAGCATCATCCACGAGCAATCATTGTCCTTACAAGATTCTAAATGCTGGATGAACATATGCAAAAGTGTGTGTATATGTACTTACCTAATGCAAAAATCAGGCGGTTACTGATACAGTAAACCTCCTTAATGCATATGTATGTAAATCTGGCGGTTACTGATACAGTAAACCTCCTTAATGCATATGTATGTCAGTGAAATGAATCCATATGTATGCGAATTCCTAACATAATGTATAATATCTACATGCGTGCTCAATCATACATCCATATGCAACATCCATGTAATAGCATACGAATTTCATCCAAGAATAAGCATAAACACTCATGCACATGCAATATGAGGAGTGTGTGAGCCGATCTAGTGCCTAATCGTGTATAATGCATCCACGAGCAACCACTTGCAAACACTTGCAACCACTTGCAACCATCAAGCATAACATGTTTCAAACACATGTTTCATCAAAGGGTTTCTACCTAAGGTTCCCCTGATAAGATAGACACGATGAACTAGATAAACATGGATAGCAAAGAGAAAGATATACTAACAAAGGAAAGAGATTGAGAGTGTACCCTCAAAAAGGAATGGATAAAGCCCACGCATCTTCTCCTCGGTTTCCCAAGTTGCGTCTTCTTCGGCTTCACCCCATTGAACTTTCACCAACCTGACCTCACGATTCCTTAGCTTCTTGGTCTCGGTCCCCAAGATACGAATCGGAGCTCTCCTTAAAGTTGCTTCTTTCTCTACTTCCACGTCTTCAAGGATGCTAGGTTCAACCACCTCAGCGGACTCATGCAGGCACTTTCGGAGATGCGAGACATGAAAGACATTATGCACTCCGGACAACTTTTCGGGCAATTGCACTTTATAAGCCATCTTCCCAATTTTCTCTATGATGGGGAAGGGTCCAACGAATCTCGGTGCTAACTTCCCAACAGCTCCAAACCGGACCACATTCCGTAAAGGAGAAACCTTTACGAAAACCTTGTCCCCAACCTCAAACTCCAATTCGGACCTTCGCCTGTCAGCATAGGATTTCTGCCGGTCTTGGGCCGCTTTCATCCGTCTTCTAATCAACTCGACCTTCTCGGATGTATCCCTAATCATGTCAGGTCCAAGTATAAGCTTGTCTGTAGTCTCCCACCAACATGTAGGTGACTTGCATGGTCTCCCATATAAAGCCTCAAACGGTGCCATACCAATGCTCGCCTGATAACTGTTATTATAAGCAAATTCTACAAGAGGAAGGTGGTCTTCCCAAGCACCACCAAAATCCAGAATGCAAAGCCTCAACAAGTCCTCAAGTACCCTATTCACCCTTTCTGTTTGGCCGTCTGTTTGTGGGTGATAGGCCGTACTCAGGTTCAACCTTGTGCCCATAGCCTCCTGCAAACTGTTCCAGAACTGACTAGTAAAGATGGGGTCTCGGTCACTGACTATGCTGGAAGGGACTCCATGTAGTCGTACTATCTCACGAAGATATACTGATGCTAGTCCAGATGCGGTCCTTTTGCTCTTCACCGGAATGAAATGAGCACTCTTCGTGAGCCTATCCACAATGACCCATATGCTCGTATTCCCCTTCCTGGACCTTGGAAGCCCATCAATAAAGTCCATAGAAATACTCTCCCACTTCCATAGCGGAACCTCTAGAGGGTGCAATAGCCCACCGGGCTTCTTCGACTCAGCTTTTACTCTCTGACAAATAACACATCTCGAGACAAACTCGGCCACATCCCTCTTCATTCCAGGCCAGAAGAAAATGCGCTTCATATCTTTATACATCTTACCTCCACCCGGATGTATAGTCATCTTGGAGCGATGTGCTTCCTCAAGAACTTTCCTCACCAAGTCTTCTACCATCGGAACACAAAGCCGTCCGTCTCTCCTCAGCCAACCCTTATCGTCTATAGAATATCGAGAAAGGTGACTAGATGTCTCCCCTCGAATTAGCTTATCCATGATCTCAATTATCTGAGGGTCTTCCTTCTGCAAAGCCCCAACTTGATCCAGAAGGGTAGGCCTGAGCTCAAGAGATGCTAAAGAACCGGCCATCGACTCATCTGCCCAAGAGAAATCAAAGGTTGCCAAGAACTCTAAATTCTTCATCTCAACGAATAGAGGACTTAGTGTCAACCTTTTTCTACTCAACGCATCTGCTACAACATTCCCCTTGCCAGGGGTATAGGATATCTCAAAGTCATAAGACGCCAAAAACTCCATCCATCTCTGCTGCCTTAAGTTCAAATCCTTCTGCGAAAAGAGATACTTCAATGACTTATGATCAGTATACAGCTCAAATCTCTCTCCCAGAAGATAATGGCGCCAAGCCTTGAGTGCATATACAATCGCTGCCAGCTCCAGATCATGAGTGGGGTAATTCCTCTCATGCACCTTCAGTTGCCTCCCTCCAAAACATATAACTCTGCCCTCTTGCATCAGAACGGCGCCCAATCCCGTGCCACAAGCATCAGTGTACACGGTAAATATCTTACCACCATCGGGTAAAGCTAGAACGGGTGCGGAGGTAAGGGCTCTCTTGAGTCTCTGAAAAGCAAGCTCACAATCCATATTCCAAGCAAAAACTAAGTTCTTCTTCGTCAACTTAGTAAGAGGGGCGGATATCTTCGCGAAGTCCTTGATGAACTTCCGGTAAAAACCCGCAAGACCCAGAAAGCTTCTCACCTCGGTTGCATTCCTTGGAGTCTTCCAATCCTGAACTGCAACCACCTTAGCGGGATCCACCGCTAAGCCTTGCTTGGATACGATATGCCCAAGGAATCTGACTTCCCTTCTCCAAAAATGGCACTTGGAGAACTTGGCCTTTAATTGGTGCGCTCTGAGCGTATCCATCACCTCCACAAGATGCCTCGCGTGCTCTTCTTCATCCTTGGAGAAAACCAGAATATCATCCACAAAGACCACGACAAACTTGTTCAAGAACTCCCGAAACACCCTACTCATCAAGTCTACGAAATACGCGGGTGCATTCGTCAAACCGAACGGCATAACAAGCCATTCAAAGAATCCGTCTGGAGTTCTGAATGCAGTCTTGTCTATACTATCTTCAACCACTCTGAGCTGATGAAAACCCGTAGCATGATCAAGCTGAGAGAAAACAGAAGCACCAACAAGCTGATCAAAGAGATCATCAATCCTTGGTAACGGGTGTCTGTTCTTCTTAGTCAGCTTATTCAATTCTCTATAATCCACACAGAGCCGAAGAGAACCATCTTCCTTAGTTGCAAACACCACAGGCGCTCCCCATTCGGATATACTCCTTCTGATGAAGTTCTTCTCAAGCAATTCTTTCACTTGCTTGCTCAGCTCCCGTCTCTCACGCGGAGCCATATGCCGAACGGGCAAAGAAACAGGCTTAGCATTATCTACCAGATAGATGCGAAAGTCAATCTCTCGTTTAGGGGGCAACCCCTTAACTTCTTCAAAAACATCTGGATAATCTCGGACCACCCTTACAGACTGAAGGGCCTCCTCTGATGAGTCGAGAGATTCTAGATAGCACAACATGACGGGGTTCTTCGGATTGCATGAAATTTCTAAGGTGTTGCCCAGGCGAGTAACAAGCCTTACAACCCTATGCTCACAATCCAGAATGGCTCCATATCTGGACAGCCAATCCATGCCCAAGATCAATCCGTATCCCCTGAAACCAAGAACATATGCACTACACAAGAACTCTATGCTGAGTATAGAGATCCTCAGATCCTCACATATCATAGATAGATAAGCAGAACCCCCAATGGGATTCGAAACACAAACGGGATCATCCACTAAGCTAGTACTAAGGTGCAAGTTATCAACAAGATCAGATGAAATAAAGCTATGTGAAGCACCAGAATCAAACAAGGTACGCACTGGGAGATCAGAGATATAAACAAGGTTCTCAACAGAAACACTACCTCGTTCGGGAACTGAAGCGGCATTGAGAGCATGAACTTGCCCTCCTGAAGGCCCAGCCTGTCCTTTCTTCTTTGGGCATTCTTTGCTAAAGTGCCCAGTCTCTCCACAAGAAAAGCATCCACCACTAAGCTTCCTTTTCTTCTTCCTGCAATCCTTAGCAAAGTGCCCAGCTTTGCCACAGTAGTTGCACTTTCCCTTGCCTTTGTTGTTGCCCTTCTTGTTCTTGTTCTGATTTCCTTGACTGCTTTGACCACCTTGGTTGCTTTTGCCTTGAGAATCAGCCTTCTTTGCTTGAGTATCACTCGACTTGACTTCTTTCTTTCCATCTCCCTGAAGCAGAGCCATATTGACCAAACTCTCAAAAGTAGCTCCATGCGGAATATGTGACATCGCCAAGCCCTGTAGCGGCTCATTCAACCCTCTGGCAAATCGAAGAGCCTTCTTCTCCGGGGTGTTTACCATATCCAAACCAAAACGGGCCAGCTGATTAAACTTGTTCACATACTCCTTGACAGACATATCACCTTGCTTTAATGCAATGAACTTCTCCATCTGTAAATTCGCCTCAGCCGAAGATAGAAACTTGGTCACAAATCTAGCCCTCAAATCGGCCCAAGTCTCAACGGGCCTCGTCCCATTGGTGACCTCCCACCAATAGGCCGCCTCATCCTTCAAAAGCCATACTGTCAATAAGATCTTCCTCTCGTCATCAATCCCAAAGATAGCAAATAGGTCCTCCGTGTCTTTCAGCCAATTCCTAGCTTCAACAAAAGATTCCGTGCCTAGGAAATTCTTGCCTCCCATTGCCTTGAAGTCTTTACAAACCTTCGTAAACTCAATCTGAGGATGCTGAGGGGGAGGAGGAGGAAGAGGAGCCTCAGCAACGGGAGGAGGAATATTAACTGCTGGAGGAGGGGGAACAGGAATCACCGGAGGAGGGATATTAGGGATAGGATTCTCAACTACAGGAGGAGGAGTGGGAGTAGGGTTGGCGGGACCAGCTGCCGCCCTAGCTTCTAGAAGCCTCCTATACCAGAGTGGTACGTTCACTCCATCTGGGATGTCAAGATTCTCAGCCATACTGAAACGAAAGATAAGATAAGATCAGGTCAAGAGAACGAGGGATAACGCTGATGGCTTTTGGGGATTAGCCTTAAAATAATCTAGACTTTATTTTGGAAAATACTTAGTAGGTTTTTGAAAATAGTTTTTCAAAAAAAGGGTTTTTTTTTTTCAAAAGTTTTGTTCAATCTTGTTAACCTTGTGCTCTGATACCAAATGTAACACCCCACCTCCACTAGGATCACTCCTTAGAATGTACTAGCTTTGGAGGGGCGTTATTGTGAAGGTAAACATGCACAGAGATATCGCAAGACAGAATATATGAAAATAAATATAAGTAAAGCAGCGGTAGCAGATAAAAACCCATCATCATCATCTCAGAAAACCAACATAGTCAAGTACATAATATCAAAATGTCATGATCCAAAATACAACATAAGTCTAGATACGTGATAACAAAATACATGGTAAAACATCAGTACTAATCCCCAGAAATAAAAGATAAGCCATAGCTAGCTCAGGTCCATACATGAGCTATCCAACAGCAAGCCAAAGATCCACTAAGCAGATGTAGTCCCTCCCTGAGAACCTGAGGGGGGGGGGGGAAACGGAAGACAAGAAGCGAAAGAAAACAGGTCAGTCAAAAAGACTGGTAAGCCCTACTACGATCAATCTATAAACTAATAAAGTTAACAGCATGATGGAAACTGAGATGAACATACTGGCAATAGATAAAGGTGACATCACATAGACGAGATTAAACTTTGCACCACAGTGTACTAGCAAACCCATAAAACAGATCTTGATCCCTTAGCCCAAACTTTGGCCCAATAACTTGAAGTGACCTTAGTATAAGGTCCAGCCCAACGGTCTAGTCGATCGGCTCCCTATAAACCTAACACGTCCAGTGTTGGTGTCCATACGGCCCACATGGATGTAGTCAGACTGCGCTGGGTCCACCTTTGGGTGTATCAAGCCCTCGGGTGTCAACCCCAGACACTTAAGCAATAATGCACAGTCTAAACCTACTGGTACCCGTGCCTCGAGTTTGTCCAATGTCGGACTACGTGCACGTCCGTAGCCCGCCGGACCCGCACCGTTGTACCACTCAGCCGTCGCTTTGGTCGCTTACATCCGTCCAGTAATCGTGCCCCGCCCCTAGCCTAGCCTCTAGGGTTGTGAATGATACCAAACTGGGATTACTGCTGGAACAGACCACGTTGCTAGGGTTTCTAAGAGGGTTAAGTGTGGTTTTAACCCCTCACTGATCCTGGATTAAATTAGTTAAGTGTAACCACTTAACCCCATCTAATCCTCGCATCCCCATTATTGGTTAAGTATTAGTGGGCCATGACTTAACCCTAATCATGAGGCATTGATTAATTAACGCACCCAACCTCTCACATTAGACATCCGTGGTTACCTGGGAAGATTTACACCACGTCTAGGTCTAACCTCGGGTCTTATGGTGCAACATGACCAACTACCCACATTAGACCCCACGTTGTGGTTACCTGGGAAGATTTACACCACAACTAGGTCTAACCTCGAGTTGGCCATATCATGTTATCTAACGTCATGTCCACTTTAAAACATATTTACAAGTTAACATATACTTGGGTAGACCTAACTTAATAGGTAAATTCCCAAGGGGTAGACCTAACTTAATAGGTAAATTCCCAATCTTTTAGTTTCATGTATTTTTAAGTTTACCCAAACCCTCCCAACGTCATTACCTCGCTTACATATTCGTCATAACGCATAAGGGTATAAAAGGTAACTTGGCATAACATACATGATGAACTTCACATATCATAATAATGATGCATAACATGTTAGACTTGCAAATCATGTCATAGTGAACTCGCATAAACATGCATAACCCATAAAACATGCATAACATGGTAAGGTGAACTTGCATAGGCATGCATAATCCATTAATCTTGCATAATATGGTAAGGTGAACTTGCATGAACATGCATAACCCATAAAACATGTAGAACATGGCATAATAAACTCGCATAAGCATGCACAACTTGTGAAACATGTAAAACATGGCATAGTAATCTCGCATAAGCATGCATAACTTGTGAAACATGTAAAACATGGCATAGTAATCTCGCATAAGCATGCATAACTTATGAAACATGTAAAACATGGCATAGTAATCTCGCATAAGCATGCATAACTTGTGAAACATGTAAAACATGGCATAGTGAGTTCGCATAAGCATGCATAATCAAATAAACTCACATAAATCTCAACTTTCACCACATATTAACTTTAGAGTTTGTAAAGTGAAGGTAAGAGGGCTTACAAATATAAACAAGTCACAAATCCACCAAATAAGATGAAGAAGCCCTTTAAAAACCCAAAACCAAGCTTCAAATAAGAAAACCCTTTTGCAAAAATCCCAAAAACACAAACTTAGCAAATCAAACTTGCAACTTAATGAAGTATGCAAGTTATTAAGCATTCATACAACATAGAAAAGGTTGTATGATCATCATATCTTCATAGGATTAAACTTTGAGGAAGGTGGAGGCTAGGGTTTTTAGGTGGAGGCCATTTGAGGATTCAAATTGACATAGTTTAGTTGCTAGATTGATTAATGAGGCTTTAGGGTAGGATTAGGGGTATATTTATAGAAGATTAGAGTGTTTTAAGCCCTAGGATTAACCCTAGGATAGTTTTGGCCCGTCAGATCTCGGAACTCTCTAGAACCAAGCCACCCAATCATGCCCAAATCAGAAATGGTGCACCAGGCTAGACTGCCTGGGCACCCCCTGTCGACAGGGCTGTCGACAAGGCAGTCGACATGCCTAGGGACCCCGTCGACAGGCCTGTCGACATGCGGGTCCTGGCGGGATTTTTCCCGCCTTGGCCCAGCTGGCCCAAATCCTTGTTTTTAATTTCAAATTTAAATCTGTTTTTACTTAGAAATTTTCTGCAAACTTCAATGGGCCTTAACTGGGTCATACGGACTCCGATTTTCGAAAACTCGGACTCTATTTCGCGTATTTTTCCGAGACGAACGCAATGGCATAGCCCGTTTCCCTTGATTCCCATTTTATAATTTAATTCTGCCTCAATTTATGTTATAACAGATTATTGAAAATACGGGTTGTTACAGGAAAAGTACTAGTGGAACATGTCATTTTCTAGGACATTCCCTTGTATCTTGGTTTAGTAAGAAACAAAATACCTTATCTTTGTCAACAACTGAAGCAGAATATATATCTGCTGCTTTGGCGTGTTCAAAAGTAATTTATATGCAACAAACTTTAAACGATTTTAATTTAAACACAAGTAAATCACCTATATACTGCGATAATACAAGTGCTATAAATATTTCTAAAAATCCTACTCATCATTCGAGAACTAAACATATTGATGTGCGACTCATTTTCTAAGAGATAATGTAAGTAAAGAAAAGATTTCACTTGTATTCATAGAAACAGATAAACGAATAGCTAATATATTACCCAAACCATTAAATGAAGCAACATTCACTAAATTTAGGAGAGAATTAGGTATATGTTCATTAAGTGAATTAGAATAATTAAAGTAATAATATATATATACATATATATAAAAATATAATAAGGAATTAAAATAATAAAATTTAAAACAACACTATGTCAACATGAGTTTTATGCTACTCGACATATAACTAATTTTTTTTAAAATTAATTCCCACCAAAAGTTAGTTATTCCAACTATATAAATCGTTTAATTCAAATTTTTTTGTTCATTCTCATACTTCTTCTTTGTAAAAACTCTAAATTAAAAATTACAATGGCTTCCACTAATCCAAATACTCATAACAACTCCGATTCATACGCTGGACCATCCGGGTGTCCATTTCAACGATCTGCGCTCTCTAGAGTGATCAAAATTGAAGAGAAAATGGAGTATTTACTGCAAATGGTAGCTGAGATGCAAGTGCTTCAAATTAGACTAAGTCAAGAGCAAAACAAACAAGGAAAAGTGATGAGAAGTCACTTAAAGTTTATAATGAATAACGAGACTAATCCGATTATCATCAATGATGATAATCAACCAATGGAAGAAGAGGAAGAACCGGAAGAAGATCCAGAAGAAGAACCAGAAAAGGAAGAAATAATGGAGGAGGAAGAACAACAAGAGACTCAACCAATGATTACAGACGAAGACGATAACGTTGAGTGCGTAGGAGAAGTCCTATTTGACAAAAATGTGAATGTGATTGAAAAGAATGGAGAATTCTGTCTCCATTATCCAAATTGTCCAATTCACAAATCTCCCATTGTCAAATATTTAGTGTTTAAGGGTTGTCCAAATTTCGCTTTATTACGTTCTTATGGTGTGTCGTATATGTATAAATCCATGTATATGTACACGTGTTTCTTTAATAAAATTGTCATTTATGATTAATATTGTTCTAACCTTCTATAACATAAATATATGATTATCAGATTAAGAGAGAGTAATCTAATCTATACTACTATATTAAAGCAGGGTTTTACTTCAAGTTCGCACAAGCCTCCTTGGAATTTGGCAACTCAAACGCCCCGTTTGTCTCTCCGTACGCAGCTCTTCCCTTCCTTCCCACGATCCATCTATGTCTTTCTTCTAAAACTAAATTTCATCGTGGAGCTAGCAATCTTCATTTTCTTGGCATCTCAATTCCCTTTTTGCCCTTATCCATCGCAGACCTAAATTAGTTTTCCTCTAACCTAAAACTTGCTCCCCAATTTTACAACTATAGCTACTCCATCGTGTTTCCAAACTTTTCGTCTACGACGGCTACTCTTCGCGTCTTCTTCGGTTGCTCCTTCTGTCCCTACCACTATTTCGAGCGATTAACACTATGCTTAAATCGCTTACAATTTGCAGTTTTCTATGAAGATTTGAAATTGCCTTTTTCCCACAATTGAATCTATAAAGGTATGATTTCTCTTTCTAAGCATAATTTTACAGTTGAATGTTTTTTTTTGGTTACTATTATAATTGGTAGATTCTCGACAATTTTAGTGGTCTTGGTTGTTAGTTCAACAATAAGTATCCATGTCTGTTGCCAATGATTAATATAGTATGTTTTCTAGAGTTTAGTCTTACATTCATTAAGATATCACTAGCGCAAACCATTGAAAGTTAATATTACGTAAATGTTCAGTATCAAAATAATATAAAATTAACAAAATGTAAAAATTAAAATCACATGAATGCTTGGTACCAAAAACCTAAATATTCCTTCAAAATATAACATGACATTAAAAGGTCATAGCCTGTTGGTGATCTCTCTGTTATATTTCCACATGCTCCATTTATTATTTTTCTACCAATTATTTTTGACTGATTAGTTGCTAAAATGAATTTATTCTACTGAGAAGGTACGCGTAAAGAAAACTATGTTTACTCCTTTGCTCTTTGTGGATTTTTAAATGTTGTAATTTATAAGGCCATCAAGAATCACATTTGCTCAACAAGGTAGGTTTTTTTCTTTCCAGAAACTGCCAATGGCACCAATTATGCATTAACCCTATGGTTATAATATTATATACGGTGGTCTAATATTATTTTACAATGTGTAATTCATTATACTCTAGCTTTCGATAATTTTTCTTAGTTGTTTTGCGATTTGCATATTATAGATGTAACAGTTTTTGGAAGCTCTAGTAGACAAGTAATATATAACCAAATATGAATGATGATTACTTTATTGAAGAATTGCAGTTTGAATCTATTATGTTTTACTATGCTAGTTTGCCTTATAAATACGAACCTTTTGGTTGATTTGTAGTTTACTTATTACTTTTATATTACTGACAATATCTATGAAAATTATATACGTAATGTCAAGCTATATGAAAGCTTGGGGTCTGATTGGAAGACCCATTATTTGGTGGTAAAGAAAAAACATGGTATTCCTTGATTAAATCATCCAAGACGGTAATTAACAAATTTAATGTTTGCATCTTACTAAATCTGCTACGTAATTTGTAATGTTACTTCAAGTTTTTCACTTTTATTAGTTACACAGTCATGCATAGTATCACTCTGTGCTTATAGTCGTAGCCGCGCAATCATAATTTTATAATTGATTATAGTTTTAGTCTTTTGATCTTTATTCTAGGTAAACACTTTTATTCGTTGCTTATAATTCTTTGCCATATTCGATATGATATTTTTAGCAGACAAGTTATATATAACCAACTATGGATGATGATTACTTTGTTAAATAATTGCAATTTTAATCTATTACGTTTACCATACCGGTTTGACTTACGAAGAGGAACTTTTTTGTTGATTTACTGTGTACTTATATGTCTTTATATTGACAATATGGATGAAAATCACATATATAATGCCGAGCTGGGAAAGGTCGGGGTTTGATTGAAAGACCTATTATTTGGTGTACCTTTACTAAATCATCCATGGCAATAATCAACAAATTTATTGTTTGCATCTTACCAAATCAAGTATATAATACCTTTATGCCAACTCTTTGCTTATAGTCATAACTATGCATAGTCATAATTCAATAATTGACTCATAGATTTAGCGCTTAGATGATTATTTCAGGTAAACACTTTTAGTGGTTTCTTATAATTCTTTACCAAATTTGCTATAATACTTTAAGTTTAAATGCACTATCGTAATTCCTTCCACATTGACCATTAAACATGGATGTATAAGAAAATCATGTGTACTTAGATTGTTATATCTTTAGTTTCGATTCTAAGTTGTATACTTTTAATAAATTTTACCTCATTCGTTGATTACAAATAAAAATATGCAATTAACTTCGCTATTTGTTTATTTCTTCATTTTCTTTTGCTTCTTTCTATTGTAAATATTCCTTTCAGTTGTTTTCTACTGGTTGACTAATTTATTATATAATAAGTTTCCTTTTAAGTTTAGGGAAAAATTTGTTTCTTTTTTGTTTTATCCATTACTTAATTACAATTTCCTTCGGTGGAACATAATATCTATCAAGATTTAAAATAAACAGGGGTTACTAAGGGTTGTTGATAAAAAGGGATATACATCAAGCCATATCAAATATAAAAAAGTCTAAAATACAAGTAATGTTTCTAATTATTTTAGATGGTATCTGTAACTTTTGGCAATTGTTATTTTTGTATGTCACGATCTATGGATAAAAATTTGAAATAGTTACTATTTTTGTTTTCTTTATATTCTTCTAAATTATAAATGCAACACAAATATTTTACTGTATATAATTTTCTTTGCCAGTATCATAAAAGATCACCACACTTGAATGATTAACAATCAAATTAGAAGTAATACATTCAAAATTTCGCAAAGTCATTGTATATAAATATATAGAAACCAAAAGTTACAACGTTTACTCAATCTTTACATAGAATGACATTTTGGTTTCACCGTTCAACTCAAAATGGTTAATGAAGAGTAATGTTATTTGTAGCCATGAGAATGCTACTTCAGGAAACTATACAAGACAATAGTACGTAAGGAGTAACAACATAAACATGTCAATAGTATTTGATGGAATGACAGACCAAATGATAGTAGCATGAAGATTGAATCAATTTAAAAGTCAACCATATATGTACTAAGAAAATGCATTTGAGAACAAAAATTCATATTATTTGTTTCTTTGTGTTATTATAGCTCCTTATGCAAGATAATAATGTCCTACAAGGCTACATTTATGGTTTCATTTTTGAGGTTCGATTATAATGTCACCTAAATGGTTCTTGACATGCAACTTCTGGTTTGAAATCCATATTTATAACATGTGCAAAATTATACATGGACAAGATACCTTGATTAAAAAAAATTCAACTAAATCATGTAAAATTTCTTATTTGATATGCAACATTTTTTGGATTTGTATTGTTTGAGGATATAGTAGCAATAACGGCAGGGGTACTGAATTAAACAAGATGGCACATGCCAATTAGAGGTTTCCAAGTTATAATGGTATATGAGTGTCAGAAGCAACAACAAGGGAGTTAAAGAAGATGAGGGTGTGTAGATCCTTAAGAGTTTCATAGGTTCTTATATGTAGTCCTTCAATAATGTGGCAGTTAAGGTATATTTTTTGGTTAGATTTATTGATAACTATGTTAATTCTCTTGCACTTTATTGATTTTAGGGATAAGGCAGCTTTTTTACGATGCCTTACATGATATAATATTTTCATATTTGAATTTTCTAATGCAACTAGCATTTATCGGTTGTTATAACCGGATTTGAAAGTGTAATTCTAAAAACAATAGAAAATAATGATACGTTGTTTAGAAAAGTATCCTCAAATGAAAATTCATTTCAAAATTTGTCATGTTCTGCACAAAACAGATTATATCTTTAGCTAAAATTTTAACCTTTGGTAGCTATATTTGTAGAAAGTGATGTGCTTGCACATTATTTGTTATATATGTGACTATGACACAGGAATATAATAATTGGTAATTTTGGATCACAAATAGAACATGTTTGCTCTGATTTTTTTTATTCCTAATTTGCACACTATTTGTTATATATGTGAACGTGATAAAGGAATTTAATGTTGGGTAATTTAGCATCACAGATAATATCCTTTTTGCTCTTCCAATATTCCTACATTTAGGATCTAACAAGAAATATTGGGTTTAATGTTTAGAAACTATGGATCAAGCTATCTATCTCATGAACTATAAGCTTTATTTTTTGTCAGTGTATTGGGTAATTTAGCATCACAGATAAGATACTTTTTTGCTCTTCCAATATTCCTACATTTAGGATCTAACAAGATATATTAGGTTTAATGTTTATGTTTAGAAACTATGGATCAAGCTATCTATCTCATGAACTATAAGCTTTCTTTTTTATCATTGTAAAAGTCAGGTTATCTCATTTTCTAAACTAACTAACAAAAGAAATAGTTTGTAATTTTGATACTTGGTCATTTGATATGGAGTCCTATCCTCTGTAAACAAATTTCGAATTTGCTAAAATTTATTATATCTCTCGCTTTATTTATTTGGTTGCTACCTCAGAAAATACATTAAGAGATTGATAAAATGTAGATGGATGCACCAAAAATGAAGATAAAAGTCATTTAAAGGTAATCTTGCCTTCACTATCGTCTGTTTTACAAATAGTCTTCAAATAATAGAGCAAAAAAGATAATTATCTGCTCACATTTGGCCTAATGCCTACTGGGTACAGTTAGTACCAATCAAGCCACCGTTATGGAAATTGAAATTTTGCGCCCTGGTAATGGATAAAAAATCTCATCAATTTAGATCACCAAACACTGCTTTATTATAGATGAAAGCATATTTTTGAGGAATGTCACAATATCCAAAGAAGAATAGAGCAGATTCTAACTGACTTGAATATAAAATACTGATTTGCCTGTTGAAAAGAATTTATGTTAATTTGAGGAGCTGAGTGTTATTTGTTAAAACATACAATTGTATTTGGGTTTGAAATTGGCTTTGTGCATGCAATATGCATTGTTACTCTTATCAATGTGTAAGAGGTGACATGGTCGGTTATTATATTATTTTTGAGCTAATCATCATAGTAATTGTCTTTGTACTGCAACTTATGCATCTTATGGAAGTGAATAGTGACTATGAGTTTAGGTGAACTATCATAGTAGTAAATTATCCAATTTCAGCCTTCTCAAACTGTGAGCTAAAATATCAGTTTATGGTAGTATGGAATAAATGTTTTGATATATACTTGACTACATGCAAGTTGTGTCCTCAAAATGTTTGGAGTATTAAAATAGATTTTACATGTCCTGACTCCTAATTTATTAGAAATAATCTGGATTGTCCACTTATTATATAGTAAGAGTGAATTTATAAATATATTTTTGATCAATAATTCACAAATTAGGGATTCATGTTTTTTACATCTATAAATCTATACTACTATATTATTAGCGGGTTTCATTTCAAGGACGCACAAGCCTCTGCCAAATTCTCCTTGAAAATTGAACTGAACGGTCATGCTTTTCGTGCTTTTACTCTCTTCTCCACTGTTTGTCCTTGCCTCATTATATGCCTATTCTATCTACATCATAAAATGGAAAAGGGTTAAAAAGAAAAGGGGGATCGCTTCAGAATTGATCTACCAACCATGTAAATTTACTTTTCCCTTCTCCTCCCTGCCTTCTTCTCGCCATTTTAAGGAAACTGTTGTTAATATGAAATTTTCTGCCATTTGTTTCTTATACAATATAATTAAAAGTTGAGTAAGCTTTTTATATATAAAAAAAACATGTGATTCAACAGTCAACAAACTGATGTCATTTAAACATGAGAACATCAATTTTCAAGGATAACATAAGCTTTATATTTGTACTACATACTGTTGTGATTTGTGACATAAAATCACATATGTTGATAGAGACGAGGCGTGGATGTGCTTGGCGGTAGAGGAGATGGTGTAGCAACAGAAAGAAGGTTAGAAGGAGCAGTTTGGTGTTTGAGCGGATTTATTGCTGGATTTTGACCCGGTCTTTCTGTAACAACCCGTATTTCGATAACATGATTAAGACGAGAATCAAGGCAGAATTTAATTTTAAATTCTGAATCAAGTTAAACGGGCTATGCCATTGCGTTCGTCTCGGAAAAATACGCGAAATAGAGTCCGAGTTTTCGAAAATCGGAGTCCGTATGACCCGATTAAGGCCCAACGAAGTTTTCAGAAAATTTCTAAGTAAAAATAGATTTCAAATTCAAACTTGAATTTGGAAAATTGGGCCAGTTGGGCCAGGTGGGAAAAATTCCCGCCACAGTACCCAAGTCGACAGCCCTATCGACTTGGGAGTCGACTTGGTCTGACCAAGTCGACAGCCCTGTCGACTTGGCTGTCGACCTGGCTCAGACGAGCAGTCTTGCCTGGTGCACCTGTTTCTATCTTGGCTAGGTTTTTGGGCCTGGTTTGAGATCTGACGGTTCAGGTTGGTCCTAGGGTTAATCTAAGGGTCCTAACTAGCCTAATCTTCTATAAATAAGCCCCTAACCCTCCCATAAACCCTCATTATTCACTCATGTAACTAAACTATGGCAAAATTTCTACTCTCATGGCCTCCACTCAACTATCCTAGCCTCCACTTCATTTCTATGAGAAGTTTCATGATCATGAGAGTGTTAGAGAGTCCCTATGTTAGTATGAGAGCTTCTCAAGTTGATTCCAAGGCAAAAGCTTTGATCTTTGTTCATA
Organism: Allium sativum; assembly: GCA_030737875.1. Taxonomy (NCBI): domain Eukaryota; kingdom Viridiplantae; phylum Streptophyta; class Magnoliopsida; order Asparagales; family Amaryllidaceae; genus Allium; species Allium sativum. Next base: position 750,655,739 of record CM060922.1, read on the forward strand.
AAGATGGTGTTTTTGTTGATTTGGAGCATCCATCTTTGGGTTTTTGGGTGATGGTATGCATAGGCTTCATCACAAGCTCTAGTTTAATCGATTTAGGCCTTCATAGAAATGTAAGCCCTTTCCCTACTCTTAGATATTAACTATGAAGTTAAATGTTCATGTTGCAAATTTGGGTTTGACCATTGAGTATGATTTATGCTATCATGTCATGCAAGTTTATGAAGTCATTATCTTGATCTTATGAGCAAAAAGCTACAACCTTTATGTTGAAATGTTGCATTATGCAACATGAGAACCTTCATAATCTATATGTCAACTTGCATATGAAGTCATAACCCTTATATGATGATATATGCGAGTTACTAGTCATCATTCCATGTCTTTTGTCACCATGATTCGTTTATATGCCAAGTTTGGGTTTATGCATGTTTTTGAGGCTTAGGAATGTAACATGCAAGTCAATGAACACATATGTGCCTCATTTGCCACCATGATTAACTTGTGGCTTAATATCCGTTTTTGTCATGCCTTTGCCAAGTCTCCTCTTTTAATCCATTACGTTGTTGTGAACGTATATGCGAGTTTAGAAGCGTGGGGCTATGTTATGGGTAATTTCTAATGACATGAAAATACAACTTGAAAACATGACTTGAAATATAACATGGAAGTTGACATGTAAGTATGCATAAAAACACAAGCTTGGGAATTTACCTATTAAGTTAGGTCTACCCTTTGGGAATTTACCTATTAAGTTAGGTCTACCCAAATGCTTGAAAAACTTGTAACATGTTTTGGAAACATGATGAACGTGACACTTAGATAATATAAGTGTGGCCAACTCGAGGTTGGGTTGAGTTTGCAACGTAAAACTACCCGGAACCGACCGGCCTAACTAGTAGTTGCAAACAATAGGACCCAATGTGAGAAGTTGGTCAGGTTGTGCTTGAACCCGAGGTTAGACCAAGTTGTGGTGTAAAGCTACCCGGAACCGACCGGCTTAACTAGTAACCACAACAAAGTCTAATGTGAGAGGTGAAGGTGCATTAAGTAATTAATGCCACATAATAGGGTTAAGTCAACTTGATTAATGACTCTTAACCAAATATGACATAGACAAGTGGGTTAAGTAATTTGATTAGGCTAATGGTACTTAACAAAACATGACAAGGTTGGGTAGGTTAAGTAACTTTATTTGCCTAATGACTATACGACTAGTGGACGGGGTTAAGTTAATCAACACATCAATCCAACGCGATGACTTGGTAAGGTTAAGTAAGTTTCCTTAATGACACTTAACCGGAAGATACAGTTAATGGATGGGGTTAAGATTAGACTCAATTAGTCTAAACATGATAATCGGATGAGGTTAAGTAACCTACACTTAATCAATCTAATACGCGGACCTGATAAGGTTAAGTCACAAGACCTTTTTGGAATATACTTAACCATTGTAGTACGATTAGAGGATGGGGTTAAGCTAACCTATACTTAACCAATCCGACTCGATAATCTGATGGGATTAAGATAATCTATGCTTAATCAATCTAGCAAGATAATCCGATAGGATTAAGGTAAACGAGTACTTGACCAATTTGACTCGATAGGGTTAAGTCATGAGCCTCTGGGTACACTTAACCAACTTGTAGGGCTAAGTCTTGAACTTAAACACTTAGCCAATCTTGACGTGATTCGTGGGCAGGTTAAGTCATGGACTTGAATGATAACACTTAACCCAATAGACAAACCCTAGTTAGAGGAACTAGGTAGAAAATCGTGGTTAATCAAGGATAACGGGAAAGGAAGCTAAGGGGTAAACCTTAGTTAAGGGTAACTAAGTAATAATTCCTAGCTAAGGACATGGGACTAGTTCATAAAGGGATGAGTAACCTGATACGGTAGGTCATCGCTTAGTATACGAGGAGGAGCAAGTTATCTGACTTGGATAAAAGCTCCAGCGAACTGGGTGCCGAAGCGGAAGCTTCGGGGAACGTGAGGGTACTCTTGGTATCCCTCTGTGAGGTGGCAAGTGGTCCATGAAACCCGGCCTCACAGGGGTTAAGGTCTGCGGTAGAAGAGCCAAGAGTATGCCTTGGTTGCTATGCGAGCGACCTAAAGACTGGGATGGATTAGCGTGGAGTCGACGATTCTTGGTTTTCGCCCCGGGATAGCATGTCGCCGACTACCTACCATCTTTAGTCAATCGTGTACGTACGGAAAGGCAGGGAACTCCCAAAAGACCATATACTAGCTATCAAGTTATGGGTGAGGTTGGCTATCAGGAAATGGGCATCGATGGGCCTAGGGTTCTCATACATGATTTTTCGTGGGTTGCCTTTCAGTAGTTGAGGGAGGGGTCACGTGGGACCATAGCCACGGGTACAAAAACAGACCTTGATATCTGCATCAGCAGACGACTTAAAGCTCCCGACCGAGTTCCGTATTTCTTGATTTGCCCTGGCACGGAACTCGGGTGGCACATTGAAGAACATGTGCGTCTAGACATGGAAAACGATTCACGATACATACGTGGGATGAAGGGCGCGGTTGACGGGTGGCATAATCCCTAGTGGTCCTAGGTGGCCAAAACCCAAACCGAGACACGGAAACGTTCATTTTAGGTAGCATAATCCCTAGCGGTCCTAGGTGGCATAAATCCTAAGTGGACGCGCGGTAGTTCCTGGTAAGGAAACACAACTAGATCAAGGGTTGCAGTCCAAAACAACTTCAAGGATAAAACGTTTACATAGGAAATCCCGTATGGCCTACGGCAAAGGACTGAACTTATACATGGGAAGAAACATACGAGTTGGGAAAACCTACATATGCTATATATTAGGTTGGCATGGACCATTACATGACATTGGGCAAGGGACATTCATAGTTAACACATGACGCGGGTTGGGATAATAGTACGGTAGGTGCAGAGCAAATATACATGATTAGAACCAGGAGAAATATACATGATAGAAACCGGGGGACGTTACACAGGATAGATACCTTGGGATATTATACTGGATAGAAACCGGACGATGTGATGCCTTGTTTTATCTTGACATCGTACTTTATCATGACACCTTAGTTTACCTGAGTTCAGTAGTTCATCCTGTTATTTTGATTTAGCTTATCTATCTTGTTATCATGCTTATGTTCATCTCAGTTTCTCATGTCAGTTAACTTTACTAGTTTTTATACTAATAGTAGATAGGGCTTACTCAGTCTTTTTGACTGACCCGTTTTGTTTCGCCTCTTTTCTTCCGTTTCCCCCCAGGTTACAGGGAGGAAATACTGTTGTTTAGTTCGGACTTCTTCTGGTTGAAGGTCATCATGGATGGCTTGGACTTTTCTTGGCTATGGCTACTTTACTGCTTTTTCTTGGGGAACAATTTATGAAAAAGTCTTTATGCTTCACTATTATTGCAAGACAGGTTTTGATGTACTCTGATGTAAAAGGCTTTAGACCTTAATTATTAATGTTTATGAAAGTTCGATTTTACTTCCGCTGTTTTATATGTTCTGTCTTGTGATATTTCTGTGCATGTTTACCAATAATGCCCCTCTAAAGCTAGTGCATTCTCTTGCGAGTGACCCTAGCGGAGGCAGGGTGTTACATTTGGTATCAGAGCAGAAGGTTACCAGACTGGGCAAAAGTTTTTAAAACCTTCTGAAAACTATTTGAGAAACCGTTTACAAAGAAGCATTTTTCAAGAAAAGTTTTTAAAGGTTATTCCCCAAAAGCCATTAGCACCATCCTTTGATTCCTTGATTGAATTTCGTTTCCTTTCTTTCCTCCATCTGTGGTCACAGTAGTTCTAACTGTGACTAATCTTTGTCTAGCCACATAGGTGTTTCCCGTACGATGGAGGAAGTTCTCGAGAGACTTGTTACCGAAGTTACAAGAAAGGATAATAAGAGTAAGGGTAAAGGATACCAGCTTAAGGATAAGCAACTGTTGTTATGGCTTAGTCCATCGAGGAGGACAAGGACAAGATCAGCGGAGAGGGAAATAGTACGCTCCCACTTCTAGGGTACCTAAAAGAAATGGTGCCATTTCTGGTAAAGGTTTAGTCGTTCTTTTCTATCATCCCGTCCAGACTTTGTCTTGATCACCGTATCATTTAAGTCTGCTTGGATAGTTGAGTCTCTGCACCTTAGTACTAGCATGGTAGAAGATCCCAGTTTTTGTCCCAAAATCTAGTTTGAGAGTCGGTCCATTTATTCATGACTTGTTGGATTTGAGAACGTCTATGCCAAGTGTTGAGATTAGAAGCAACACTTCTATTGTTGAAGCTACGGATGGATTCTAGGGGTAAAGTGGTTATCCAGTAAGGGATACCATTCTCGGTTTTGGAAAGAGGGTAGTTAGACTCTCGGCTCATCTTGGAGATACCCTCGAAGTCTCGTGTAACCTTTTTGGGTTCTGTCATAGTTAGTTACCTAGAATCCCGGGATGCAGTTGTTGGTAATCCGCTCGAATAGAATTCACTGCTAAGGCGGATGGTTCGTTTCGATTATGCATGAGTTATGGGAATCACCCTAGTAAGAACCCTTGGCAACATGGATTGGCATCGGAAAACGAGATCCAGAATTCACTAGTGAATTTTGGAGAGCTTGCATGAGTACGCAGACATGTTTGAGCCGAGCATACTAGGGGAAGAATAAGTGAAAGTGGAACGAGAGGCGACGAAGAAATGAGTTCCAGCTCATGTTATGGAAACAGGAAATAAGAAGCTACGAAATCGCGAAGTTAAAAGACGGTCAAGGCACAATGGAATTGAGCTCAAGGAAGTACGACTTTGATGGTCAAAGACTAGATACGCGCATGATATCTCTTTTTGGGAGTATCTCCTTGATCCCTGTTTCTGTAGAGCTTACTTGTAGGCTATCTTTTGTGGACACCCTCTCGGTCCTATTTTCTGTTACAAACCCCGTAAGGAGTTTGTCTTGTTTATCTTCTCAACCCTGTTTCAGGGAATTCTAGGTAGAACCCTATGGATGTAAACATGTATTTGAAACATGTTATGATTGATATGGTTGCAAGTGGTTGCTCGTGGATGCGCGAATACACATTAGATGCTAGCTCGACTCGGTCACATTTCATATTGCATATGCACGAGTATTTATACTTGTTTATGGATGAAATCGAATGTATTATCATGCGGTTGTTGCATATGAATGAATGATTGTGCACGCATATAGTATCTATATGACTAGGACTATTTGCATACATGTTGGATTCATGGCACTATACATATTTTTGCATTAGAAAGATTATTCAGGCCTGATCATTAGCATTAGCTAAGGAACATGTACACACACGTTTTGCATATATTCATATAGCATTAGAAATCATCTAAGGACAATGGTCGCTTGTGGATGATGTTTTGAGTAGATGGATGATGGATGGTAGTATATGTTCTTCCTAACTTGGAGATTTCGGGGACGAAATCCTAAAAGGTGGGGAGAATGTAACAACCCGTATTTCGATAACATGATTAAGACGAGAATCAAGGCAGAATTTAATTTTAAATTCTAAATCAAGTTAAACGGGCTATGCCATTGCGTTCGTCTCGGAAAAATACGCGAAATAGAGTCCGAGTTTTCGAAAATCGGAGTCTGTATGACCCGATTAAGGCCCAACGAAGTTTTCAGAAAATTTCTAAGTAAAAACAGATTTCAAATTCAAACTTGAATTTGGAAAATTGGGCCAGTTGGGCCAGGTGGGAAAAATTCCCGCCATAGTACCCAAGTCGACAGCCCTGTCGACTTGGGAGTCGACTTGGTCTGACCAAGTCGACAGCCCTGTCGACTTGGCTGTCGACCTGGCTCAGACGAGCAGTCTTGCCTGGTGCACCTGTTTCTATCTTGGCTAGGTTTTTGGGCCTGGTTTGAGATCTGACGGTTCAGGTTGGTCCTAGGGTAAATCTAAGGGTCCTAACTAGCCTAATCTTCTATAAATAAGCCCCTAACCCTCCCCTAAACCCTCATTATTCACTCATGTAACTAAACTATGGCAAAATTTCTACTCTCATGGCCTCCACTCAACTATCCTAGCCTCCACTTCATTTCTATGAGAGGTTTCATGATCATGAGAGTGTTAGAGAGTCCCTATGTTAGTATGAGAGCTTCTCAAGTTGATTCCAAGGCAAAAGCTTTGATCTTTGTTCATAAAGATGGTGTTTTTGTTGATTTGGAGCATCCATCTTTGGGTTTTTGGGTGATGGTATGCATAGGCTTCATCACAAGCTCTAGTTTAATCGATTTAGGCCTTCATAGCAATGCAAGCCCTTTCCCTACTCTTAGATATTAACTATGAAGTTAAATGTTCATGTTGCAAATTTGGGTTTGACCATTGAGTATGATTTATGCTATCATGTCATGCAAGTTTATGAAGTCATTATCTTGATCTTATGAGCAAAAAGCTACAACCTTTATGTTGAAATGTTGCATTATGCAACATGAGAACCTTCATAATCTATATGTCAACTTGCATATGAAGTCATAACCCTTATATGATGATATATGCGAGTTACTAGTCATCATTCCATGTCTTTTGTCACCATGATTCGTTTATATGCCAAGTTTGGGTTTATGCATGTTTTTGAGGCTTAGGAATGTAACATGCAAGTCAATGAACACATATGTGCCTCATTTGCCACCATGATTAACTTGTGGCTTAATATCCGTTTTTGTCATGCCTTTGCCAAGTCTCCTCTTTTAATCCATTACGTTGTTGCGAACATATATGCGAGTTTAGAAGCGTGGGGCTATGTTATGGGTAATTTCTAATGACATGAAAATACAACTTGAAATATAACATGGAAGTTGACATGTAAGTATGCATAAAAACACAAGCTTGGGAATTTACCTATTAAGTTAGGTCTACCCTTTGGGAATTTACCTATTAAGTTAGGTCTACCCAAATGCTTGAAAAACTTGTAACATGTTTTGGAAACATGATGAACGTGACACTTAGATAATATAAGTGTGGCCAACTCGAGGTTGGGTTGAGTTTGCAACGTAAAACTACCCGGAACCGACCGGCCTAACTAGTAGTTGCAAACAATAGGACCCAATGTGAGAAGTTGGTCAGGTTGTGCTTGAACCCGAGGTTAGACCAAGTTGTGATGTAAAGCTACCCGGAACCGACCGGCTTAACTAGTAACCACAACAAAGTCTAATGTGAGAGGTGAAGGTGCATTAAGTAATTAATGCCACATAATAGGGTTAAGTCAACTTGATTAATGACTCTTAACCAAATATGACATAGACAAGTGGGTTAAGTAATTTGATTAGGCTAATGGTACTTAACAAAACATGACAAGGTTGGGTAGGTTAAGTAACTTGATTTGCCTAATGACACTTAACCATTTTTATACGACTAGTGGACGGGGTTAAGTTAATCAACACATAATCAATCCAACGCGATGACTTGGTAAGGTTAAGTAAGTTTCCTTAATGACACTTAACCGGAAGATACAGTTAATGGATGGGGTTAAGATTAGACTCAATTAGTCTAAACATGATAATCGGATGAGGTTAAGTAACCTACACTTAATCAATCTAATACGCGGACCTGATAAGGTTAAGTCACAAGACCTTTTTGGAATATACTTAACCATTGTAGTACGATTAGAGGATGGGGTTAAGCTAACCTATACTTAACCAATCCGACTCGATAATTTGATGGGATTAAGATAATCTATGCTTAATCAATCTAGCAAGATAATCCAATAGGATTAAGGTAAACTAGTACTTGACCAATTTGACTCGATAGGGTTAAGTCATGAGCCTCTGGGTACACTTAACCAACTTGTAGGGCTAAGTCTTGAACTTAAACACTTAGCCAATCTTGACGTGATTCGTGGGCAGGTTAAGTCATGGACTTGAATGATAACACTTAACCCAATAGACAAACCCTAGTTAGAGGAACTAGGTAGAAAATCGTGGTTAATCAAGGATAACGGGAAAGGAAGCTAAGGGGTAAACCTTAGTTAAGGGTAACTAAGTAATAATTCCTAGCTAAGGACATGGGACTAGTTCATAAAGGGATGAGTAACCTGATACGGTAGGTCATCGCTTAGTATACGAGGAGGAGCAAGTTATCTGACTTGGATAAAAGCTCCAGCGAACTGGGTGCCGAAGCGGAAGCTTCGGGGAACGTGAGGGTACTCTTGGTATCCCTCTGTGAGGTGGCAAGTGGTCCATGAAACCCGGCCTCACAGGGGTTAAGGTCTGCGGTAGAAGAGCCAAGAGTATGCCTTGGTTGCTATGCGAGCGACCTAAAGACTGGGATGGATTAGCGTGGAGTCGACGATTCTTGGTTTTCGCCCCGGGATAGCATGTCGCCGACTACCTACCATCTTTAGTCAATCGTGTACGTACGGAAAGGCAGGGAACTCCCAAAAGACCATATACTAGCTATCAAGTTATGGGTGAGGTTGGCTATCAGGAAATGGGCATCGATGGGCCTAGGGTTCTCATACATGATTTTTCGTGGGTTGCCTTTCAGTAGTTGAGGGAGGGGTCACGTGGGACCATAGCCATGGGTACAAAAACAGACCTTGATATCTGCATCAGCAGACGACTTAAAGCTCCCGACCGAGTTCCGTATTTCTTGATTTGCCCTGGCACGGAACTCGGGTGGCACATTGAAGAACATGTGCGTCTAGACATGGAAAACGATTCACGATACATACGTGGGATGAAGGGCGCGGTTGACGGGTGGCATAATCCCTAGTGGTCCTAGGTGGCCAAAACCCAAACCGAGACACGGAAACGTTCATTTTAGGTAGCATAATCCCTAGCGGTCCTAGGTGGCATAAATCCTAAGTGGACGCGCGGTAGTTCCTGGTAAGGAAACACAACTAGATCAAGGGTTGCAGTCCAAAACAACTTCAAGGATAAAACGTTTACATAGGAAAGCCCGTATGGCCTACGGCAAAGGACTGAACTTATACATGGGAAGAAACATACGAGTTGGGAAAACCTACATATGCTATATATTAGGTTGGCATGGACCATTACATGACATTGGGCAAGGGACATTCATAGTTAACACATGACGCGGGTTGGGATAATAGTACGGTAGGTGCAGAGCAAATATACATGATTAGAACCAGGAGAAATATACATGATAGAAACCGGGGGACGTTACACAGGATAGATACCTTGGGATATTATACTGGATAGAAACCGGACGATGTGATGCCTTGTTTTATCTTGACATCGTACTTTATCATGACACCTTAGTTTACCTGAGTTCAGTAGTTCATCCTGTTATTTTGATTTAGCTTATCTATCTTGTTATCATGCTTATGTTCATCTCAGTTTCTCATGTCAGTTAACTTTACTAGTTTTTATACTAATAGTAGATAGGGCTTACTCAGTCTTTTTGACTAACCCGTTTTGTTTCGCCTCTTTTCTTCCGTTTCCCCCCAGGTTACAGGGAGGAAATACTGTTGTTTAGTTCGGACTTCTTCTGGTTGAAGGTCATCATGGATGGCTTGGACTTTTCTTGGCTATGGCTACTTTACTGCTTTTTCTTGGGGAACAATTTATGAAAAAGTCTTTATGCTTCTCTATTATTGCAAGACAGGTTTTGATGTACTCTGATGTAAAAGGCTTTAGACCTTAATTATTAATGTTTATGAAAGTTCGATTTTACTTCCGCTGTTTTATATGTTCTGTCTTGTGATATTTCTATGCATGTTTACCAATAATGCCCCTCTAAAGCTAGTGCATTCCCTTGCGAGTGACCCTAGCGGAGGCGGGGTGTTACACTTTCTGTTACTTATCTGCAAGTATTGAGGGGATATATTCCTAATATATCTCTAAGAGGAAAATTGGATATTTTTCTTAGGCCTTCTATTCTCCTATAAAACAACACATTGGGTTGGATTAATGTATGACCGAACAGAGTGGCGGCTGCGTGCCTCTAGGGCTTGGTGCCCTAGAGATGATTGGTGCCTCCAGTTAATCCAAGGCTTAGCCGTCGTTCTTCATTGTTCTCCTCCTCCAACAAGAGTTGTAGTCATCTAGATATTCTTTCCCTTTCTCAATAAGGTTATTGATTCTTGTAGTTTGTTTATTGTTGGTTGTTGAACCAGTGAGTGTAAACAAAATTTGTTTTTGAGAATCAATAAAGAGGGTGGTTGGGTGGAATATCTTGTGTTTGCGCATGTGATTTCATATCTGTGTTTGTTTCCATAGAAATCATCTTTAAGTAATTGAATGAATAAGATCCTGGATGCTTCCGCAAAGGCACAGTTTTCATAACAGTTGGTATCAGAGCTAGATCATCGCAAAGCTTAGAGTGATTTTGAAGTGGAAAAAATCATTTTTTTATGTCGGATATGATGGCGCTTCCGAAGATGACTGTTTTTGATGGAAGTAATTGGGGGATCTGGAAGCCTAAGATGGAGGATGTGCTTTACCTCAATGATCTTCATGATCCAATTGATGGAGATGAAGAGGAGCCCTCAGATGTGGATGGGGGAAGATGGAAGAAGACGAAGATATTGGCAATTGGTTTGATTTGCCTATACCTTGGTGATTCGGTTCATGTTTTCGACAGGGGTCTTCACGTTGATGATGCTCGAGCGATCAGGAGTGATCGAGGAAGGAGCTCAGGTCAAGTGGTAGACGGGTGTCGATGTGGCAAGCGAGTGACGGTTGAAGAACCTAGTCCACAGCAAGGTGGATAAGTTAATTTGGTCACTGCTGATGTGTTCGACAGGGGTCTTCACGTTGATGAGGCTCGAGGGATCCGGAGTGATCGAGGAAGGAGCTCAGATCAAGTGGTAGACGGGTGTCGTTGTGGAATTACAAGCACTTTTAGACCGTTGGTTGATGCACGGTGCAGCTCAGGTGGTAGACGCATCTTTTGCAGGCGGTGAGTTGTGTTTGTAATTGAGGTGTGGTCGTAGTCCTTTCAAATCGACTGGGCGTATCTCGTTGCAATGAAAACGAGGTTGTGGGGTGTATCTCGTTGCCCGAAAATCGAGGTTGGTTTAATTGAGAGAAGGTGTCGTTGAAAGAGCTACATGACTTGTTTGGTGATTGTTGGAGTGTTGATATGATTTCAAATTAAGGTGGAGCATTGTGATGGTGATTTCACATGTCCATGGAAGTCGGTTGACTTGTTGTTGATGTGATTTCATATCAAGGTGGAGTGTTATGATTTGTGACATAAAATCACATATGTTGATAGAGACGAGGCGTGGATGTGCTTAGCGGTAGAGGAGATGGTGTAGCAACAGAAAGAAGGTTAGAAGGAGCAGTTTGGCGTTTGAGCGGATTTATTGCTGGATTTTGACCCGGTCTTTCTGTTACTTATCTGCAAGTATTGAGGGGATATATTCCTAATATATCTCTAAGAGGAAAATTGGATATTTTTCTTAGGCCTTCTATTCTCCTATAAAAGCAGCACATTGGGTTGGATTAATGTATGACCGAACAGAGTGGCGGCTGCGTGCCTCTAGGGCTTGGTGCCCTAGAGATGATTGGTGCCTCCAGTTAATCCAAGGCTTAGCCGTCGTTCTTCATTGTTCTCCTCCTCCAACAAGAGTTGTAGTCATCTAGATATTCTTTCCCTTTCTCAATAAGGTTATTGATTCTTGTAGTTTGTTTATTGTTGGTTGTTGAACCAGTGAGTGTAAACAAAATTTGTTTTTGAGAATCAATAAAGAGGGTGGTTGGGTGGAATATCTTGTGTTTGCGCGTGTGATTTCATATCTGTGTTTGTTTCCATAGAAATCATCTTTAAGTAATTGAGTGAATAAGATCCTGGATGCTTCCGCAAAGGCGCAGTTTGCATAACAGTTGGTATCAGAGCTAGATCATCGCAAAGCTTAGAGTGATTTTGAAGTGGAAAAAATCATTTTTTTATGTCGGATATGATGGCGCTTCCGAAGATGACTGTTTTTGATGGAAGTAATTGGGGGATCTGGAAGCCTAAGATGGAGGATGTGCTTTACCTCAATGATCTTCATGATCCAATTGATGGAGATGAAGAGGAGCCCTCAGATGTGGATGGGGGAAGATGGAAGAAGACGAAGATATTGGCAATTGGTTTGATTTGCCTATACCTTGGTGATTCGGTTCATGTTTTCGACAGGGGTCTTCACGTTGATGATGCTCGAGCGATCAGGAGCGATCGAGGAAGGAGCTCAGGTCAAGTGGTAGACGGGTGTCGATGTGGCAAGCGAGTGACGGTTGAAGAACCTAGTCCACAGCAAGGTGGATAAGTTAATTTGGTCACTGCTGATGTGTTCGACAAGGGTCTTCACGTTGATGAGGCTCGAGGGATCCGGAGTGATCGAGGAAGGAGCTCAGATCAAGTGGTAGACGGGTGTCGTTGTGGAATTACAAGCACTTTTAGACCGTTGGTTGATGCACGGTGCAGCTCAGGTGGTAGACGCATCTTTTGCAGGCGGTGAGTTGTGTTTGTAATTGAGGTGTGGTCGTAGTCCTTTCAAATCGACTGGGCGTATCTCGTTGCCCTGAAAACGAGGTTGTGGGGTGTATCTCGTTGCCCGGAAATCGAGGTTGGTTTAATTGAGAGAAGGTGTCGTTGAAAGAGCTACATGACTTGTTTGGTGATTGTTGGAGTGTTGATATGATTTCAAATTAAGGTGGAGCATTGTGATGGTGATTTCACATGTCCATGGAAGTCGGTTGACTTGTTGTTGATGTGATTTCATATCAAGGTGGAGTGTTATGATTTGTGACATAAAATCACATATGTTGATAGAGACGAGGCGTGGATGTGCTTGGCGGTAGAGGAGATGGTGTAGCAACAGAAAGAAGGTTAGAAGGAGCAGTTTGGCGTTTGAGCGGATTTATTGCTGGATTTTGACCCGGTATTTCTGTTACTTATCTGCAAGTATTGAGGGGATATATTCCTAATATATCTCTAAGAGGAAAATTGGATATTTTTCTTAGGCCTTCTATTCTCCTATAAAAGCAGCACATTGGGTTGGATTAATGTATGACCGAACAGAGTGGCGGCTGCGTGCCTCTAGGGCTTGGTGCCCTAGAGATGATTGGTGCCTCCAGTTAATCCAAGGCTTAGCCGTCGTTCTTCATTGTTCTCCTCCTCCAACAAGAGTTGTAGTCATCTAGATATTCTTTCCCTTTCTCAATAAGGTTATTGATTCTTGTAGTTTGTTTATTGTTGGTTGTTGAACCAGTGAGTGTAAACAAAATTTGTTTTTGAGAATCAATAAAGAGGGTGGTTGGGTGGAATATCTTGTGTTTGCGCGTGTGATTTCATATCTGTGTTTGTTTCCATAGAAATCATCTTTAAGTAATTGAGTGAATAAGATCCTGGATGCTTCCGCAAAGGCGCAGTTTGCATAACAGTTGGTATCAGAGCTAGATCATCGCAAAGCTTAGAGTGATTTTGAAGTGAAAAAAATCATTTTTTTATGTCGGATATGATGGCGCTTCCGAAGATGACTGTTTTTGATGGAAGTAATTGGGGGATCTGGAAGCCTAAGATGGAGGATGTGCTTTACCTCAATGATCTTCATGATCCAATTGATGGAGATGAAGAGGAGCCCTCAGATGTGGATGGGGGAAGATGGAAGAAGACGAAGATATTGGCAATTGGTTTGATTTGCCTATACCTTGGTGATTCGGTTCATGTTTTCGACAGGGGTCTTCACGTTGATGATGCTCGAGCGATCAGGAGTGATCGAGGAAGGAGCTCAGGTCAAGTGGTAGACGGGTGTCGATGTGGCAAGCAAGTGACGGTTGAAGAACCTAGTCCACAGCAAGGTGGATAAGTTAATTTGGTCACTGCTGATGTGTTCGACAGGGGTCTTCACGTTGATGAGGCTCGAGGGATCCGGAGTGATCGAGGAAGGAGCTCAGATCAAGTGGTAGACGGGTGTCGTTGTGGAATTACAAGCACTTTTAGACCGTTGGTTGATGCACGGTGCAGCTCAGGTGGTAGACGCATCTTTTGCAGGCGGTGAGTTGTGTTTGTAATTGAGGTGTGGTCGTAGTCCTTTCAAATCGACTGGGCGTATCTCGTTGCCCTGAAAACGAGGTTGTGGGGTGTATCTCGTTGCCCGGAAATCGAGGTTGGTTTAATTGAGAGAAGGTGTCGTTGAAAGAGCTACATGACTTGTTTGGTGATTGTTGGAGTGTTGATATGATTTCAAATTAAGGTGGAGCATTGTGATGGTGATTTCACATGTCCATGGAAGTCGGTTGACTTGTTGTTGATGTGATTTCATATCAAGGTGGAGTGTTATGATTTGTGACATAAAATCACATATGTTGATAGAGACGAGGCGTGGATGTGCTTGGCGGTAGAGGAGATGGTGTAGCAACAGAAAGAAGGTTAGAAGGAGCAGTTTGGCGTTTGAGCGGATTTATTGCTGGATTTTGACCCGGTCTTTCTGTTACTTATCTGCAAGTATTGAGGGGATATATTCCTAATATATCTCTAAGAGGAAAATTGGATATTTTTCTTAGGCCTTCTATTCTCCTATAAAAGCAGCACATTGGGTTGGATTAATGTATGACCGAACAGAGTGGCGGCTGCGTGCCTCTAGGGCTTGGTGCCCTAGAGATGATTGGTGCCTCCAGTTAATCCAAGGCTTAGCCGTCGTTCTTCATTGTTCTCCTCCTCCAACAAGAGTTGTAGTCATCTAGATATTCTTTCCCTTTCTCAATAAGGTTATTGATTCTTGTAGTTTGTTTATTGTTGGTTGTTGAACCAGTGAGTGTAAACAAAATTTGTTTTTGAGAATCAATAAAGAGGGTGGTTGGGTGGAATATCTTGTGTTTGCGCGTGTGATTTCATATCTGTGTTTGTTTCCATAGAAATCATCTTTAAGTAATTGAGTGAATAAGATCCTGGATGCTTCCGCAAAGGCGCAGTTTGCATAACAGTTGGTATCAGAGCTAGATCATCGCAAAGCTTAGAGTGATTTTGAAGTGGAAAAAATCATTTTTTTATGTCGGATATGATGGCGCTTCCGAAGATGACTGTTTTTGATGGAAGTAATTGGGGGATCTGGAAGCCTAAGATGGAGGATGTGCTTTACCTCAATGATCTTCATGATCCAATTGATGGAGATGAAGAGGAGCCCTCAGATGTGGATGGGGGAAGATGGAAGAAGACGAAGATATTGGCAATTGGTTTGATTTGCCTATACCTTGGTGATTCGGTTCATGTTTTCGACAGGGGTCTTCACGTTGATGATGCTCGAGCGATCAGGAGGGATCGAGGAAGGAGCTCAGGTCAAGTGGTAGACGGGTGTCGATGTGGCAAGCGAGTGACGGTTGAAGAACCTAGTCCACAGCAAGGTGGATAAGTTAATTTGGTCACTGCTGATGTGTTCGACAGGGGTCTTCACGTTGATGAGGCTCGAGGGATCCGGAGTGATCGAGGAAGGAGCTCAGATCAAGTGGTAGACGGGTGTCGTTGTGGAATTACAAGCACTTTTAGACCGTTGGTTGATGCACGGTGCAGCTCAGGTGGTAGACGCATCTTTTGCAGGCGGTGAGTTGTGTTTGTAATTGAGGTGTGGTCGTAGTCCTTTCAAATCGACTAGGCGTATCTCGTTGCCCTGAAAACGAGGTTGTGGGGTGTATCTCGTTGCCCGGAAATCGAGGTTGGTTTAATTGAGAGAAGGTGTCGTTGAAAGAGCTACATGACTTGTTTGGTGATTGTTGGAGTGTTGATATGATTTCAAATTAAGGTGGAGCATTGTGATGGTGATTTCACATGTCCATGGAAGTCGGTTGACTTGTTGTTGATGTGATTTCATATCAAGGTGGAGTGTTATGATTTGTGACATAAAATCACATATGTTGATAGAGACGAGGCGTGGATGTGCTTGGCGGTAGAGGAGATGGTGTAGCAACAGAAAGAAGGTTAGAAGGAGCAGTTTGGCGTTTGAGCGGATTTATTGCTGGATTTTGACCCGGTCTTTCTGTTACTTATCTGCAAGTATTGAGGGGATATATTCCTAATATATCTCTAAGAGGAAAATTGGATATTTTTCTTAGGCCTTCTATTCTCCTATAAAAGCAGCACATTGGGTTGGATTAATGTATGACCGAACAGAGTGGCGGCTGCGTGCCTCTAGGGCTTGGTGCCCTAGAGATGATTGGTGCCTCCAGTTAATCCAAGGCTTAGCCGTCGTTCTTCATTGTTCTCCTCCTCCAACAAGAGTTGTAGTCATCTAGATATTCTTTCCCTTTCTCAATAAGGTTATTGATTCTTGTAGTTTGTTTATTGTTGGTTGTTGAACCAGTGAGTGTAAACAAAATTTGTTTTTGAGAATCAATAAAGAGGGTGGTTGGGTGGAATATCTTGTGTTTGCGCGTGTGATTTCATATCTGTGTTTGTTTCCATAGAAATCATCTTTAAGTAATTGAGTGAATAAGATCCTGGATGCTTCCGCAAAGGCGCAGTTTGTATAACAGTTGGTATCAGAGCTAGATCATCGCAAAGCTTAGAGTGATTTTGAAGTGGAAAAAATCATTTTTTTATGTCGGATATGATGGCGCTTCCGAAGATGACTGTTTTTGATGGAAGTAATTGGGGGATCTGGAAGCCTAAGATGGAGGATGTGCTTTACCTCAATGATCTTCATGATCCAATTGATGGAGATGAAGAGGAGCCCTCAGATGTGGATGGGGGAAGATGGAAGAAGACGAAGATATTGGCAATTGGTTTGATTTGCCTATACCTTGGTGATTCGGTTCATGTTTTCGACAGGGGTCTTCACGTTGATGATGCTTGAGCGATCAGGAGTGATCGAGGAAGGAGCTCAGGTCAAGTGGTAGACGGGTGTCGATGTGGCAAGCGAGTGACGGTTGAAGAACCTAGTCCACAGCAAGGTGGATAAGTTAATTTGGTCACTGCTGATGTGTTCGACAGGGGTCTTCACGTTGATGAGGCTCGAGGGATCCGGAGTGATCGAGGAAGGAGCTCAGATCAAGTGGTAGACGGGTGTCGTTGTGGAATTACAAGCACTTTTAGACCGTTGGTTGATGCACGGTGCAGCTCAGGTGGTAGACGCATCTTTTGCAGGCGGTGAGTTGTGTTTGTAATTGAGGTGTGGTCGTAGTCCTTTCAAATCGACTGGGCGTATCTCGTTGCCCTGAAAACGAGGTTGTGGGGTGTATCTCGTTGCCCGGAAATCGAGGTTGGTTTAATTGAGAGAAGGTGTCGTTGAAAGAGCTACATAACTTGTTTGGTGATTGTTGGAGTGTTGATATGATTTCAAATTAAGGTGGAGCATTGTGATGGTGATTTCACATGTCCATGGAAGTCGGTTGACTTGTTGTTGATGTGATTTCATATCAAGGTGGAGTGTTATGATTTGTGACATAAAATCACATATGTTGATAGAGACGAGGCGTGGATGTGCTTGGCGGTAGAGGAGATGGTGTAGCAACAGAAAGAAGGTTAGAAGGAGCAGTTTGGCGTTTGAGCGGATTTATTGCTGGATTTTGACCCGGTCTTTCTGTTACTTATCTGCAAGTATTGAGGGGATATATTCCTAATATATCTCTAAGAGGAAAATTGGATATTTTTCTTAGGCCTTCTATTCTCCTATAAAAGCAGCACATTGGGTTGGATTAATGTATGACCGAACAGAGTGGCGGCTGCGTGCCTCTAGGGCTTGGTGCCCTAGAGATGATTGGTGCCTCCAGTTAATCCAAGGCTTAGCCGTCGTTCTTCATTGTTCTCCTCCTCCAACAAGAGTTGTAGTCATCTAGATATTCTTTCCCTTTCTCAATAAGGTTATTGATTCTTGTAGTTTGTTTATTGTTGGTTGTTGAACCAGTGAGTATAAACAAAATTTGTTTTTGAGAATCAATAAAGAGGGTGGTTGGGTGGAATATCTTGTGTTTGCGCGTGTGATTTAATATCTGTGTTTGTTTCCATAGAAATCATCTTTAAGTAATTGAGTGAATAAGATCCTGGATGCTTCCGCAAAGGCGCAGTTTTCATAACAGTTGGTATCAGAGCTAGATCATCGCAAAGCTTAGAGTGATTTTGAAGTGGAAAAAATCATTTTTTTATGTCGGATATGATGGCGCTTCCGAAGATGACTGTTTTTGATGGAAGTAATTGGGGGATCTGGAAGCCTAAGATGGAGGATGTGCTTTACCTCAATGATCTTCATGATCCAATTGATGGAGATGAAGAGGAGCCCTCAGATGTGGATGGGGGAAGATGGAAGAAGACGAAGATATTGGCAATTGGTTTGATTTGCCTATACCTTGGTGATTCGGTTCATGTTTTCGACAGGGGTCTTCACGTTGATGATGCTCGAGCGATCAGGAGTGATCGAGGAAGGAGCTCAGGTCAAGTGGTAGACGGGTGTCGATGTGGCAAGCGAGTGACGGTTGAAGAACCTAGTCCACAGCAAGGTGGATAAGTTAATTTGGTCACTGCTGATGTGTTCGACAGGGGTCTTCACGTTGATGAGGCTCGAGGGATCCGGAGTGATCGAGGAAGGAGCTCAGATCAAGTGGTAGACGGGTGTCGTTGTGGAATTACAAGCACTTTTAGACCGTTGGTTGATGCACGGTGCAGCTCAGGTGGTAGACGCATCTTTTGCAGGCGGTGAGTTGTGTTTGTAATTGAGGTGTGGTCGTAATCCTTTCAAATCGACTGGGCGTATCTCGTTGCCCTGAAAACGAGGTTGTGGGGTGTATCTCGTTGCCCGGAAATCGAGGTTGGTTTAATTGAGAGAAGGTGTCGTTGAAAGAGCTACATGACTTGTTTGGTGATTGTTGGAGTGTTGATATGATTTCAAATTAAGGTGGAGCATTGTGATGGTGATTTCACATGTCCATGGAAGTCGGTTGACTTGTTGTTGATGTGATTTCATATCAAGGTGGAGTGTTATGATTTGTGACATAAAATCACATATGTTGATAGAGACGAGGCTTGGATGTGCTTGGCGGTAGAGGAGATGGTGTAGCAACAGAAAGAAGGTTAGAAGGAGCAGTTTGGCGTTTGAGCGGATTTATTGCTGGATTTTGACCCGGTCTTTCTGTTACTTATCTGCAAGTATTGAGGGGATATATTCCTAATATATCTCTAAGAGGAAAATTGGATATTTTTCTTAGGCCTTCTATTCTCCTATAAAAGCAGCACATTGGGTTGGATTAATGTATGACCGAACAGAGTGGCGGCTGCGTGCCTCTAGGGCTTGGTGCCCTAGAGATGATTGGTGCCTCCAGTTAATCCAAGGCTTAGCCGTCGTTCTTCATTGTTCTCCTCCTCCAACAAGAGTTGTAGTCATCTAGATATTCTTTCCCTTTCTCAATAAGGTTATTGATTCTTGTAGTTTGTTTATTGTTGGTTGTTGAACCAGTGAGTGTAAACAAAATTTGTTTTTGAGAATCAATAAAGAGGGTGGTTGGGTGGAATATCTTGTGTTTGCGCGTGTGATTTCATATCTGTGTTTGTTTCCATAGAAATCATCTTTAAGTAATTGAGTGAATAAGATCCTGGATGCTTCCGCAAAGGCGCAGTTTTCATAACAGTTGGTATCAGAGCTAGATCATCGCAAAGCTTAGAGTGATTTTGAAGTGGAAAAAATCATTTTTTTATGTCGGATATGATGGCGCTTCCGAAGATGACTGTTTTTGATGGAAGTAATTGGGGGATCTGGAAGCCTAAGATGGAGGATGTGCTTTACCTTAATGATCTTCATGATCCAATTGATGGAGATGAAGAGGAGCCCTCAGATGTGGATGGGGGAAGATGGAAGAAGACGAAGATATTGGCAATTGGTTTGATTTGCCTATACCTTGGTGATTCGGTTCATGTTTTCGACAGGGGTCTTCACGTTGATGATGCTCGAGCGATCAGGAGTGATCGAGGAAGGAGCTCAGGTCAAGTGGTAGACGGGTGTCGATGTTGCAAGCGAGTGACGGTTGAAGAACCTAGTCCACAGCAAGGTGGATAAGTTAATTTGGTCACTGCTGATGTGTTCGACAGGGGTCTTCACGTTGATGAGGCTCGAGGGATCCGGAGTGATCGAGGAAGGAGCTCAGATCAAGTGGTAGACGGGTGTCGTTGTGGAATTACAAGCACTTTTAGACCGTTGGTTGATGCACGGTGCAGCTCAGGTGGTAGACGCATCTTTTGCAGGCGGTGAGTTGTGTTTGTAATTGAGGTGTGGTCGTAGTCCTTTCAAATCGACTGGGCGTATCTCGTTGCCCTGAAAACGAGGTTGTGGGGTGTATCTCGTTGCCCGGAAATCGAGGTTGGTTTAATTGAGAGAAGGTGTCGTTGAAAGAGCTACATGACTTGTTTGGTGACTGTTGGAGTGTTGATATGATTTCAAATTAAGGTGGAGCATTGTGATGGTGATTTCACATGTCCATGGAAGTCGGTTGACTTGTTGTTGATGTGATTTCATATCAAGGTGGAGTGTTATGATTTGTGACATAAAATCACATATGTTGATAGAGACGAGGCGTGGATGTGCTTGGCGGTAGAGGAGATGGTGCAGCAACAGAAAGAAGGTTAGAAGGAGCAGTTTGGCGTTTGAGCGGATTTATTGCTGGATTTTGACCCGGTCTTTCTGTTACTTATCTGCAAGTATTGAGGGGATATATTCCTAATATATCTCTAAGAGGAAAATTGGATATTTTTCTTAGGCCTTCTATTCTCCTATAAAAGCAGCACATTGGGTTGGATTAATGTATGACCGAACAGAGTGGCGGCTGCGTGCCTCTAGGGCTTGGTGCCCTAGAGATGATTGGTGCCTCCAGTTAATCCAAGGCTTAGCCGTTCTTCATTGTTCTCCTCCTCCAACAAGAGTTGTAGTCATCTAGATATTCTTTCCCTTTCTCAATAAAGTTATTGATTCTTGTAGTTTGTTTATTGTTGGTTGTTGAACCAGTGAGTGTAAACAAAATTTGTTTTTGAGAATCAATAAAGAGGGTGGTTGGGTGGAATATCTTGTGTTTGCGCGTGTGATTTCATATCTGTGTTTGTTTCCATAGAAATCATCTTTAAGTAATTGGGTGAATAAGATCCTGGACGCTTCCGCAAAGGCGCAGTTTTCATAACACATACTGCCAACATTAAGTAGAAAAATGGCATACTTCTATAGTCAGTGCTTTGATTTTATTATGCTGAGAAGCATCATGGTTATATTAGCCTTTATGGTGAAAAATGTGTATGTTTGCATTAATCTGCTCTATTGAATCTGGACCTGAATGATGGTAGAAAATGCTGTTATTGAAGTTTTCAATACTATAAATCAGATCGTACCACATGTAACTGTCATTCTGACAAGCATCTCCATAACTTGTGAAAACTTATAATTATTCATCTTGCCAGTAAATTAAAATTATACCCGCTTGAAAAACACCTCATAAGCCATTTATGTAGTCTCTATCTTAGATCATCTTTTTCCATTGATTATGCACTGATGGTTAAATAATTGCAGTGTTTCCTTTACATGTATTTCATTAACAAAATTTTGTCATTTGTCAATCTTTATAGGCAAGCAACATAACTATATATGCTTTTACAGATGGTTGAACCCGTAATTTAATATCATCCGTTAAGCCATAAATTCTTAAAAAGGAACAATAAGGTTTGACTTTTATTGCTATTCATTATGTATTTTAATTCATTTTGTCACGGTTATAGCAGAGGCAATGATATTTTTAATATAATTTATTATGTATTTTGATATTTTCATATATTTTATAGTCTTTATGGAGAGGCAATGAATGTAGTATCCTTAGATTTCATGTTTACAAAAAAATATTCTGTTGCTTTTGTGGACTGCTATAACATACGAATGAAATGACCTAAAAACTATGAAGTAAAATGTATTACCAAAGTACTATAGCCTGCTCTTGCTTCCTTTCCTTGCATGCGTGTAATGCACTTGAATATGATATGACTTCGTTTTCTATAACATTTCAATAAATAAGGTTTCACTCTTATTTAACTTTTTATATGTACATTCATACGGTCCATGATATGTTATGAATTAAACCTACCGAGTGCTTCATATACAATGAAAAATAGTGAACCCATCAGCCTTTAAAATAATTACGCTATGTTTGTAGTTACCTATGCTGTTACATTTAAGAAATAGTTGATTTCCATTCAAAATTTATTCAAACATTGACCTAAAATAAATAAACTGATTCAGGATCACCTTAAATACTTAGTACCTAGCCCATTTCATCGCTGTCCAGGTTTTAAGCTCGCTAATTGAAATGTTTTTGCAATAGCAACGTGTAACCAAGGTTTCTACTTCCACTATAGTATGTCACCGCTAAATTTTCCTTCTTGTTGCTCCTTTAGTTCAAGTGCTTAGGAAGCCATATTTCTTCATATTAAGTGGTTTGAACATGTATTTTCTTACCTAAATCCAATATGTCATTATACTTCGGCTCACATCCTCTCCCAAAACAACAATTAAAAAACATGAGCTTTGCTACAATGCCTGAAATAGTTTTAGTCAAAATGAGCGGATCGCTATTTGTGTGGTTATCATTTCACGCAATTCAGGGGGAGGATGAAATCCAACGGCACACCTTCTTGCTGCACAATCTGACATCCTGAAAACCGGGCGAACTAGCATTTTTGATAAAACATATACCAGCTTCGATGACTTAAATTTAATATCTACATCTATTTGCATAGCAGAGACAACATGCAAGCGTTATGAAACAATCAGAACAAGGATGTACGTTGGTCAAGGATATGGTATTTGTCCTTCCTGCAGTGACCTGCTCAGGCTACAAATTCAACGCTATAAATGCTTCCTCAGGCTCTACTTTTTATTATTAGTTGTTACAATCCTACAAAACTGCAATTGGTTTCTCATGCTGCTTTTTTATGTTAGTTACTAAAAATGGTCTGTACCGTATATGTTGAACAATTACCATGTGGTTATGTACGAAATATTAAGTGTGTTAACGTGCTATTGCTTTTGCTTTTATTATAATATTCATTTGCTGAGTTGGCCGTTATAATAAAATATTAGTTAGTTTACTTCGGTATAACTATGCCAAGCTTGAAATGATAACATATAACCCATTGTTTTTCATTTGTTGGACCGCAAACTGCTGTACCTTACTTCCCTTTTAAATTTATATTAGCATTTAGTACATATGCTCATACAATTTTTGCAAACCTATTCTGTTTTCAGGACCCTATGGTGTTGTTTTATCAGTAGAGGCAAAATTTCTTAAAACTATTGTGAATTTCTACTGTGTAAAACAAGAGTTCTTTACCCAACAAAGTCAGTACACGACAAAGGTAGGGTGCGTTGCATCCTTCTCAGCATTTAACCTACAAATACTTTTTTCAAAAGTCCAGTAAGCCAGTTAATACAGCATTACACAAACTGTTATGTGATTCGATTCAAGTTTTCATTTGACGTAGTTCCCATGTTTTTAATGTTTCCCATGACACCCCTTACAATGCATTTTTTATACATCTTATTCTACATTCTCCACAATTGAAAATACAATTCTGATACATTTACTCAATAATTTACAAAAATGTTTTGGTAGCCCGTGTGCAACGGACGGGTGCGCACTTGTTAGAAATAGTTATTAAATTTAGGGGGAGTATTTTTAGGAATATTACTTAGATTCTACAGTTGTTTAACTTAGGGGAAGGTCTTTAATCTTTCTTTTTGATAATGCAAAAGGGGGAGAAATTATAAAATATAGGCATAGTTTTATAGAATTATTATAGATGGGGGGAGTATAAGAGGATCATCATCAAACAGGTATATACAGGTATGATATTTTATAAACTAAGGTTGTCATCATCAAAAAGGGGAGATTGTTGGAGAATGGAGTTTTGATGACAACAACATCATTTCTATTATCATTGATTATAAAATATATACTAACATCTTTATCTAGAATATATCTTATATTATAATGCAAAACCTGTGGTCAAACGGTCAAAGTGAAGCCTTTTTGACAACTCCTAAAATGCCCTCTCTTTTGATTCCCGTGCCAAAAACAGTCAAGGACATTTGCGTCTTTTGTTTACACATGTCACCACCATTTCCCATTTTTCTACGTTCCACTTTCTTTCCTCCCAGTTCACCTCTCTCAACAGATCTCCACTTTCAAGCCCACGTCTCAGAGAACTGCTACACTTTTGTTCGTTCCTCTTTTCCACTTCTCAAAATCAATAATTCTAAACAAATCTCCATCTAAAAATATGAAAACGATGGAAAATTAGCCAGCAAACAGAAAATGGGCTTTGCGAAGGCAAGGAAATCTGATGCTCGACCTTCTCCTTTTCAAGAAGATGCGCACCAGATCTCGAAATTTGTACTTTCGGTAACCTAACCTAATATTATCAACCAGCTTTACTCTTTTCAATGTTTGATTTCGAATTTGTATCTTTATGTACTTTACATAGTCAGCCAAGGCAAGTGGTGACTTCATATTTCCTCATGAGCACAGTAGCAGCTGTGACGCTACTCTATATTTGATATGAATCAACTGAAGACAACCCCATCGCTACATAAATTCCGATGGTTAATTTCTCAGTTTCAAAGCTGATGACATTGTCTACAAGCTAACTCACGTCAGATCTCGAGACTAAGGCAAAATGTCATATCTTGAGCAATGGGTGAAGCAAGCGGCGACATCTATCTCAAACTTAGTATAGCGGGATAGTTGAAGAAACCGTGGTTTTGAACTCAGAAGCAGCGGAAGATAAGGAAACATCCGATTAGAGGAGCAAAAAGAATATGACGCGGTTAAACTTAAAGGACCATCTTATTTTTATTTTGAGCACTTGACTTTTATCTTATTTGCATACTTACTAGGGTACATTGATCATTTATTACTGTAATTTAGTTTTAAAGATACTTTCTGCAAATACACCTACATACACATTGTTCGTTTGTAATGTTTGGATTTAGATTTCTTGCAAATTGTAGTTAAAGGTTGTTACGTATATATTACAACAAGAGCACCTCTTTCAGTCATCTTTCCACGGAAATAATAAATTTCATTTAACTATTCTCACCAATGGCACCTAACAATAGTCATGCATGTAACTGTAGTATTTGAATATGCTTAAAAGCATGACTATAATGTCCGTCTGACGACAAAATGCCATTAGCTTTTTTTTCCTTCTCATTTTTTCCGGTTATTTTAATTACTTCATATTCCAATTGCTAGACATGATATTTTAATGGATTTGTGTTAAGTGTGTCAATTTCCTTTAGATCATAAACAAAATAACATTTGATTTTTTTTTAAATAATTCACCAGGATTAAAAAAAGTTATAATTAAATTTTGGCCTCCTTTTGCCCTTTACTGTTATTGTATTTTTCGATTCTAAATGCTACATTTTTACACGTGTATTGATTTATGTCCACCTAATTAGTTTTGTTGAAAATGGATATAAAAATCAATGTCTTTTTACTGTTTGGTTATTTGACATTATAAAAGCTTGGCGATATCTCATTTTATAGTTCTTCATTTTTGGCCTATCATTGTCATTTTTTGTTGTTGTGAGTGCACGATGTAGCAAGAAACATCTTGATAGTAAGTCATATGTAACCTTTAAATATATGAAAATAACAACTTTGTTCAATAATTTTGCAGTACTTTGAATCCTTCTTTAACTTATTTGTCACATGTAACTTATTTTAACATGTGAAATAGGAATCAAGCTTGGGCTTACTGGATTTGGTGTATTCTTTCCGTTTCGTGGGATTATTTTCTTTTTTGACAAAGGACTTCTAGCTATGGGTAATGTACGCATTGTCTTTCTATTAATTTACTTCTGCATATTTGAGTACTGCAAGAAAATTTATGTAGTGCATTTATCCAAAGCAATTCGCTTCCCACTTGATTATACCAATCCATCAAGCAAAGCTTTGTTCATATCAAAGTGTAACCAAAAGTTCTGAAGCTTTGTTCATATCATGTTTCGCATTACGCCGTAAAACTAGACAATTGTTAACTTTTTCACCTACCAGACATGAAAATCAGTGAGTAAAAATGAATGAGTGCAATAAATAACAAGTTATATGAATTTTTTACTGACCCATGACTTTTTTATTTTTGTTGGATTTACTTCACTTATTATTGCTCTTTGAGTTTGGTAATAAAAGCAATATGTACGCTGTTACATAATCTGATTTACTTATTGCATCTGACAATTTCCCTTATGTTCGCTTTAAAATTAGCAGAACTACTTTATACATTTAAACAAATGAAACTGTTACTAGAAGTAAAGTTGATTCTTCCTCACCCAATTCATATATGCGAAATTACTGACATATAATAACTACAACGTTGTGCATGTAATTTTGCTTGCCATTTGATACAAGTTGTTCCTTTTATGAACATGCATAATTTTTGGGCCAACCATTGGATTTGAAAATTTTATTCTAACGGCTTAGTTTATTGTCTACGGAAACTTTACACTGCATTTTGCTGTTAATGTCAAAGTGTTTTGATAACTTTTGGAATAAATATTTATTACTGTGCAATACAGTTGGAAAATTTTGTCACGGCTAATATTAGGCCTTCGAGGAAGGCATATTGAATAGAAGTTATTTCAGATATTTTCATAATCACGTTGCTTGCATAAGATTGACATTTAAGCAACACATAGCTCCATATATTGGGAGAAGAAAGGGGGAAAAAGACAAGTTGCAGTTGAAGCATTTTATTTTCATTATCCGTTAATTTTACAATCAAACTTTTTTACCGTTAGTTTTACAATCAACTTTTACTCTTCTCACTTGATAAATAATGAGATGAACATTATTTCGATCAACATGGCGGGTATATGTGTTTTTGAAATGATAGTCGTTAAACATTTTATTTTTACCCATTCGAGCTTGAGGTTTTACTTTCAAAGTTGTTCTAATAATAATGATGAATTAAAAAGATTTCCTTAATTTAAAGCATTCAACTGAGATATTCACACGCTTTCATAAGTAAATTGGTATCAATTGTTTAATATAGTTCCAAGCTTAAAGTTCAAGTCAGTTGACTCGTATAAATTATGTCGCCATAGTGTGTAGGAATCAACACGCCCTTCTGCTCAAATATCTAATGTGCATATAGTTGAATATTTAATAGTTTGCATGCAATGTATGCTTTTAATCTTTTTTTTTTAATTTACATACAGGTAAGTTCGACCTAAATTTCATCTATCTTGAGCTGTTAAGCTAGCGTCTTTGCTAAACCAACATCATAACAATAACATACACAACATTTGTCTTGGTATTTATACATTTCAAAAGTAGTCAAAAATCAACATCTTTTCTATTCATAATCAAGACTGAATATAACATGTAATTACGAGCAACTCAAACAATAGTGCATATATTACAAAATGTAGAATGTAACATGCAATCCTAAATCAATTTTCAATAGCAATATATATTTTTAAGTATTGGCGTAGGTCACTAAAGAAGGGTCGCTCAATCATATTTTCTTTTTTTTCCTCGCTAACTTTTTTCTACTTTGTTTTATACTTTCAGTCTGTGTGATATCTTTTTTATATTATAATAATATTTAGCTTTTGAAGTGTACTACAATTTAAGCTAGAATCGTATGTGTTTAGGATGAATGCTTGATGTGTTTTTTAAGCTAGAATTGTATGTGCCTAGGATTAACAATTTTATGCTAGACTTGATGTTTACTCATTATTATGGGAAGGAATGGAGAGAAATTCTTCCTAGGCTTCATCCTTCAAAAAAGAGTTGGAGACAAGATGAGTTTTATTGGCAATAAGGTGGTTAGAAGGAAGAGTGGGGCGATGGAGATGCATGATTTTCTGCACTGTTTCTAAGTTAATGTTCTCTGTTATTACGGTTCGCTGTTAATATGTTGTCTGCATGTTGTGCTTAGGGTGCATTACTGTTTCAGTCGTGGGTTTATAAACTTTGTATTCTTTACGGCTGCATTTTGTTAGTTTGACGTTTGTGTTACCATGTGACTGTTGTTTGTGATGTAATGTGTTTTTGTTTTCCTAATTTGGTGTATGAGACTGTTGTAATCTTTGTGGTTGATGTTGTTTATAGGCTATGAAAGTCTCTTTCGGTACTGGGCTAAAAAAATTAGCATGTAAAACTGTCTGCGTTGGCCAGTTTTGAACAATATTTTGAAGTTTCGTGGTGAACTATTAATGACGTATTGTGGTACAACTGTGACGATGGGGTGTTCGGAAATTCAAGTGCGGTTGAAGAGACTGATTTCATAACGGAGCAGTAAATTATTAAGAAAATACATAACTCAACAATGTACACGTATAGAAAATTAAGACAGACATGCTTTGGTTAAATACATCTATGTACACGCCCATCGGGCGTGCATGTGTACTGGTATATATATATACACATATGTAGGATTTGTATACAGAAATTAATACCGAAGACTGTACAGTTTAAGAGCTTTTAGAGATTCAGAATTCAGAATTCAGAGTAGTTTCAAGACTCATGAGTAATCAAGAGTTCAAGATTAATATAATTATAGAGTCTAGATTTTGTAAGACTCTAAATAGCACTGTAGGTTCAAATCCAAATTCAAATTCAAATTTTGATTTTTCAATTCTTTTCTCAATCCTCTTTTCTATTTTATTCTCAATCCTCTCTATTTTGTTTTTATATTTGTTTCTATTATTCTTCTTCTTTGTTTTCAAACTTAAGTTTTTATATATACTTTATTTATATTTTATATAGTTTAAAACCTTATAATTTTATAAATATATTTATATAGTTTAAAAATATGTTTTCATATGTTTTCTATCATATAATATTGATTTACAACATTATAATTTTACTCAAGAATTTTCAGAATTAATTTTATATCAAAATACTTGGAAAATGCTTTGAAAATGAAAATTCCACATGACTATGTCGACATAGAAAAATATGTATGTCAACAAACAGCTATTTTTCTAATTCTGAAGGGAAGTGACTTTTCACTATTTGAAACGCTTCAGAACATTGCAACCCTTCATACTCTTAAAAAGAGGTTAAAACCAAATTTTTTAACATCTCTTCTTCTCCATCTTCATCCTCTTTCATCCTACCATTATTCTTAATCATTTTTATGATTTTTACACTTATACTCTGCCGAATTCACATCTGATTTGATCAAACTTCTTCTTTCTACACTCTCTACTCTCTAAATCAAGTGCTTTTGAAGAGTTATAGGGCTGTTTTGTAATTGCTTGGGTTGAATAAACCCTGTTTGTAAGTCAAAGAGTAATCGGTGTATCCTTGTAGCCGTGAAATCAAGGAATAGGAGTCAATGTGCCCTTGTTGAGCCGTGAATCAAGAGATAGGAGTCGGTGTCTCCTTGTTGAGCCGTGAAATCAAGGAGGTTGTATTTAGCTATTTTAAAATAGTAATAAAACTCTGCACAATCCAGCGTTGTGCGGGACTGGACGTAGGAGTGATTCGAACCAGTATAAAATCCGGTGTGTTCTTTCCTTTTCTGCACTTTTATTTCTATTTATTTTGCATATGTGTTTGAATTTGTGTATGTGATTGTGTTTGTAGTGTTTGATTCATCCTATAGTTCACTCTAGTTTTTAGTTTTGTTTAAATTCTTACAAACACTATTCACCCCCCTCTAGTGTTTGCTTTTCCTAAACGATCCATTCCGCAGTCCCTAACAAATTCAACTCGAGAAATGGTTGATATTTTGGGCTTTAATATTGGACATCTCCCTATCAAATGCTTAGGAGTTCCATTATCCAAAAATTATATTCACTACCAAGATTTTCATGAGCTGTTACATAGAATTTAGAAGAAGCTTCAATCGTGGGATGTTAAATTCCTCAGCTTTGCAGGTCGAGATGAGCTAATTCAATCAGTCATTACCCCAACTGTATTGTATTGGTTTTTCGTTTATCATTTGCCTGAATACACCATTGATAAATTGAACATTATGTGTGAAAAAAAATTGGGAGGGGATAAGCATAAAGTAAGTTGGGATAAATTGTGTACACCAAAGCATGAGGGTGGTATTGGCCTAAGATCATTAAAGGAATTGAAGAAGGCTGCTTGCATGTTAAATTGTTATGAAGTTCCTTGTTGATTCATCGCTTTGGAGTAAGTGGATGTATGCTAAATATTGTAGGAACAAGTTGTTTTGGAATATGAATATTGACAACAATTCCTCTTGCACGTGGAAAGTTATGTTAAGATTGAAAACTAGTGCTAAGCAATTATTCAATAAAGTCCTTTATTCTGGTTCAACAACATTGTTGTGGTTCGAGCCATGGATTAATGGAAAATGGTTGTTAAGCATCGTTTGAATTTTGAAATCAAAATAAAAGTTATGTGTATATATACGCATAAAAAAGGCATTGGAAGTTTTGTATACATATAAGGAGAATATATGAAAATATAATGTTTAAATAAATTCTAGAAATTTAAACGTTCAAAAACAAAACTTCTGCGCTAAAATAGCTCACGGGACCCATAGCGAGGACGACCCAAGGGTCGACCACCCCAGATCCGGCCAGATTCAAGGTAGATTTAATTGGGATTTCGAGGTTCCAAGCTTTGGGAAGACAACATGAACTTGTTTCATTTATAATTCAGGAAGGTAGAATTAACAGCAGCTTACATCCAACTACTAGAGAAGTGTAGAATGAAACTGAACATGTGAAGTTATTTCATAGGGATCAACAGGATGGATATGAATGGTGTAATGGTAGTGTATATTCTTTTAAGCAGGCATGGGAGAATGTAAGAGAAAAGCAACCAGAGAAGCAATTTTATAAGGTGATGTGACATGCTAAGAAGTGCAGAAGGATGGCCTTTATTACTTATTTAGCTTTTTTGGATAGATTGAGCATCAAGGACAGGCTTGTTAGACATGGCGTGGTCGAAGAAAATAAGTGTATGCTCTGCGAAGTATAGGAGGAGTCTGCTAGTCATTTATTTTTTCAATGTGGTTATGCAAAATTTATATGGTGTTCTTTGAAGGAGAAGTTGGGTTTAGTTTCAAATGTAGCTGGATCTATTGAGGATGAGGCAGCCTTGTTAATGCAGAAATTTAAAGGGAATATTCAGGTAACAGGCACTGCATATGCAACTCTTACATGTGCAGTATATCACATTTGGTCGGAGAGAAATTCTAGGCAATTCAGCAGCCATTCGATAGGGAAAGTCATCAAGTTGAAGCTTATAGGAAGAGAGATATTTTTGATTATGAAAAGGAATGGAAGTAAAACTGGAAGAACAGTGGAGAATGAAGCATTTTTGAGAAGATGTGGTATAGAACTGATAGATACAGGTTGAAGGTTATACGCGAATATATATGTTTTGTTTGGAGAAGATGTAGGGTTGGTTGTTATAGCTTTTCTTTTTTTCTCGTTGTTTGAAACTAGACATGTCGTATGTAATATTGATTGAAAGTAATAAAGTAGAACCAATTTTCAAATATATATATACACACACACACACACACATACATACATACACATATATATATATATATATATATATATTCGAAAACATAAGCCACACATAGAGCATGTTCAAAATCACTCGCGAAGCGCGTGTCGTAACACTCGCATATATTATCAACTTGCCTTGAGAGGAAAGTAAGACCAAGTCCTATTTTGTTTTAGATTCCAATGATGTATACTGTATTTTCAGCATATGTTGTTATATTAATAGTTGTCATAAAAGAAAAAGTTGGAATTTTAGTATAATATTTCTCATTTCATTTTTTAGATAAATGTAAATTATAATCTTATCATGGTTATTTTACTTAATATTTATGCACTAAATAATGTTTTATTAATCTGCTAAAAAAATCATTTGTAGTTAAAGTTAAATTGAAATATTCATATAATTTTGAACAATTCTTTCATTTCAGTATAACAATGACATTTAAGTGTAAAACTTCACACAGCTTGCTCAAAATAATAAAAGTTTCTATATACATATGATTCTGAGTTTTTTGTGTTGTGAGTAATCACGAACACTAAAAAATATGACATGTGTCCACATTAATATCCTGAAAATAGATAAATGCTTGTTATGCAAAAATAATAATCTATATGTTTGGTCTTTTCCAAAATTATTATTTATATTACATGTAATTTATTATAACATATGCATTCATTGCTTTATTATACCGTATGCCATTACCACCTATTAATTGTTTAAAATTAAATATTTGCCTTTTTTTGTACTTTAAGAAACGAATTTGACATATGATATGTTATGCTTTGGATATGTTGTCCAAAATGGGCATTTTTAGGCATATGATTGCCCATGACCAAAATACCATGATATTTTCCATAAATACAATTCTTCTATAGGATTAGCCATGAGGATTTTGGGCTTTCTTTACCAATCCCGAAATTATTCTAGATATAAAGTACACAAACACCATCGAATTATATATCAAATTGTTTGTCCTGATGAGAGATGGAAACATCGAGCGTTCTTTTTGAAGATGTTGCTCAAGTTGATTCTTAACCCGCCTTTTTGTAAGGTTATTACGCATTTACTTAATCATCGCAGCAGATTGCTTGACAAGATGATTGAATGGTTCAGACTCGAGCATGGACAAGGATTTTGGAATAACGACGAGAAGAATTACTCGGATAAGACATTAGAAATTGGCTAAATATAGAAATACTCCAGGTGTAAGTTCGAACCGGAATGCGCATCAACTTCGGGTCTATATTCCCAATTGATTTCGGATCAGCATACGCTCGAGAGGCTCGGACCGCTGCATAGTGGAATGGATCAAATTGGATAAATGTGCAACACTTCAGATCGAATCGGTATGAATGAGGCAAGTACCCCAGATCGGCATGACTGGATGATGTTGGATCGGTTCCATCAAAACGAAGGGAAGGAGAAAGGGATCCATACTTTGGATCGTGTTAACCATGATTGAAACGAATAAGATTGGTACCAATCCGATTAGCCATAGATCGATACCAATCCGTATCCGTACTCCAACTTATGGACAATCTAGTTCAAACACCTAGGACCTGGTCGACTGGGCACCCTCGACTTCTCCATTGATTTTAGGACCGACATGGATTCACCTGAAGCTATAAATAAGAAACTTATGGCATTGGAAAATTGATATTTTCCTTTAAGGATGCGTAAGCTCAGTCATTTCTACACTTAATTTCATCTTCTTCGCTCTATTTTCATACAAATAAACAACTGTACTTGTAATCAATGATACAAATAAAAGATTACTACAAGTGGATGTAGGATAAAGTTTACGAACCACTATAAAAAAACTTATGTTCTCTACTTTTCTTTCATTTTCTGGTCTGGATCTGTGTTTGGATTTGAGGAACTACCTTCTTATTGCATTCCATTTACGGTGCTAACATTTTAGGCGCATCAAGAAGGGTTGACTTTAATTATATTCTTAAGATTTAGATTTGAAAGAGCTTAAAGTAATGAAAAAGAGGAAGAAGGTAGGAGCTCAGGCTGAAGGAGCTGGACGTGGAGGAAGTCAGCAAGCTTTCTCAAGTGGAAATCCTTTCATACACTTGACTAAGGAAGATACAGACAATTTGGTGGACCAATTACAAGCTAGAATGATTAGGCATGAAGACATGTTGAAGAGGCAGGAGGAGATGATGAGAACTTTCCTCCAACAATTTGGATAAGCAGGAGCCGGAATCAAAGCATTGGATTCAGACCCAATAGAGTAGATGCAGCAATCCATGGTATAAGGGAAACCTTGATCAAAAATCTCGGGTTGGTAACAATCTAGATCCCTGGATCGATACTGATCCGGTTCAGGCAAGGGCACACCCCTTGGACTTATGGAAATCAACACTAAAACAAATGGAGTTTGGAACTTAGAGGCTGAAGTGGGGAATAAAGGGAACGGATCAGGCTTGGAGCAACAAAGGACAATGTGACAATCGCCCATAACCCCTGCACTAAACAAGAGGAATAATGCATTGAGAGGTGTACCAGGTAGCTGTGGACGATCATCATAGGTAAACAACAACATCGGTACCTGTCGTATAACTCACAGCGCAAGGATAAAATGTAATATAACATATACAACAAGCAGTAATAGTAAATGATAATTGCACAAAAATTTAAACTTCCACATCATCAAGCAAATATCCACAACATCTTAGGATCTCATCAGTAAATGTCTATACAAATAGCCTTACTACAACACTCAAGAAAACATGACAACGGAAACAAAGATACTAGATAATAGTCAAGATAATACGCCAGCCTCTTGCTCGCCTTCGCACAGCAGCATCGTCCTCACTAATTACCTGTGACCTAGTCTGCCCATCCACAACCGGATGAACATCCTAAGGTAATAAGAGGGAAACATAAAACCTTGAGTCAGACAATAGTCTTAGTGAGCGATAAAACAACTAACAAACATCAACAATGAAATATATGAGAATGGATAGATAAACATACTAATCTACCTACAACACCAAAGAAGAACTCAACCCTATCTTCCCTACATCGGACAGTGATAGCCTTTACAACAACATTTCAACCATACATCCATGGAAACCAGAACACCCATTCAATCATGGAAAAGCACTCATGACATCCAAATTATATGTCTTATGTAAACCATCCTAATCGAAGTCAACATCCCTTAAGTGCAAGCCCCGGAGGCCTAAACCAATATCAGACAAGCACCCAAGGAACATCTCCTTTGACGTTGGACAATCTACATGAGATGGTTCAATCAAAGCAACCAATCATCCATGACAGACTCTAGCTATCACCTCCAATCCTGCTTCAAAACCATCGTTAATCATATAACGGCCATGTCAAGGGCTAATGGTAACCCCAGTTCTAGCATAAACTCCATATGCCTTTCAACGATACGTATGTATGTCCAACCTTGACAACTAAGCCTTTCGACGATACCCATGGCACTCGACCAACAACCTTCCAGTCTTTTGGGTATCCCCATTGTACCCCTGCTTTGAACCTGCTAGAACTTACGACAACGATAATCTATCAGCCTTCGTATATCTAGTCATCCAACCCGATGACTTTTCATAGCTCAAGCAACCTTTTCGGGCAACCATTATCCTCCAACTCATGACCTTTGAGTTGCCACCTTATTTGTTGTTCTACACCGATCAACGAACACCTTCAACACTTCGAATATTCCCAATTGAATTCCCCTCGATGTCACAATTCACTAAACCAAATAACATCGATATATGATTCAACACCATTCATAGTGTTACGTCTATTTACTATGAAATAAACCACATCGTTTATGACCCTGAGCGATCGACCCTTTGATGCGACCTTCCAGATCCTGTTCGACCCAATGAGTGCGACCAACCCGGAAGCCCCCTCCCTGACCGAACGACCCAGAAGCCCCCTCCCTGATCTACCGAGCCGACTCCTCCCTGACCGACCAGGTCCACTCACTTCAAAAGACCCCACGAACGACCCGCGCTTTGCTTGCCGACCGACCGAGCCTTCCTCCATGACCGACCCGACCCTGGGTTCCCGACCGACCACTCTTCTCCAATGTTGACGGAACTCCTGCCCCCAATATAACTGACCGATCAGGACCCTGCTCGACAGACCAGATGGGCACGACCGACCAGAAACCAGCACAGGTCCTACCCTAGTCCAATTTAGACCAAAACTCCGCCAATTGACTATCTCGGCAAAATCTATTTATCCAATTCACCAATTACAACCATAAACATGTTATGAAACCACTAACAACATGAATATGATGCTTTTTACCAAAATTATGCAAATTTCACCAAAATCATGATAAATCAACATATGAACTAAATTATGGATCTAACTTGCATAAACATATGAAATAGCATAGAAATTACCATTTAAAGTTGCTAGATTAGGTTCTATGGTGATTCATATGAAAATATAGTTACCATGATTGTACATCTAGGAGAAAACGGTTGAAAATGATGAAATTATACTCAAACAACTCATATATTTGAGTGAATTCGTGTGAGAGATGCATATCACTCACCAATTCTCCAAAATAACCCAAAATGATTGAAATCTGATTCCGGACAGCGAAGACTTTGATCTAAACTCTTCGATTCGATGATCTCTCTCTTGGAATGGCGTAGATCTACCTTCAATCGATGTAGATCTTCGATTCCCCACACTTTAGTTATGGAAAGGTGAAGAGATTGGAGGAATGGAGGACCACGAGCTCTTCCGAAATGAGAGAATGGATAAAGTAAACTATTCTCCATGCCTCCTACCCCCTATTTATAGCCTCCACCAGCCCACTAATAGGCCTCCCCAAATCAGCCCATTATGGCTTTAAAAACATGAACAACCAACTGAAAACCTTAAAAAACAGTGATTCTTCCTAAACTGCTGAACCAAATCTTTAATGTGACCACTCTACGGAAAGGGAAACATCATTTCCTTTCCAATAGCACAGGTCTCAACACCTGATTCGACCCGAGTCAAAAGTTATTCCCTGTACAAGACTGATAGAGGCAAAATGGTCACAAACAAAATTGGTAAAAATTATGGACTTGTTTCACATCCCCATAAACAACATATTAAAATATGAGAATGATCCAACCCTCAGGGAATAAAATAAAAATATGTTACGATCCTCTGATACGTAAAATGCAGGCTGTCACAGACTATCCCCATTTATGGATCTGTGTCATATTAAACTGAACCATCGAATCATTATTGATCTAAATAAAATAGTTGGAGGAGAAAGTTATGTATTGGAAGATTTCGGTATTCAAACATCAAGTGTTGATGCTGATGACCGGAAGTAATTTTGGACATGACGGCAAGCTTGTCGATATTGTTCTATGAGATATGAGAGGAGGACTTGTTAATAGAGATGTGGATAGCATGCATTAAAGTCCATTCACTCTGAATATCAAGAACACAAGATACCCACCAGACTTCAAACTTTCGGTTCAGCATGCTTAAATGAAAGAATGAATCGAACTTTCTTGGATGATGTAACAACCTACCCCAAAACAGGCCTATATTTTGACCGAGAAAAGGCATATTGCAACTTAGAACCATTCTAAGGCAAACGTTGGTTGGAAAAGTACAAAAATATCACAAAGCAATACACACACACAAAGATATATATATATATATATATTCAGAACTTATAGTAGAAGGAATAAAATATAATATCAACAAATGTACTTTTCATTCCATAATTGATAAAAATATCACATGACAACAATCGTTTATAAGAATGAAATTTCTCATAATTGTCTCAGGTTACATAATCAAAATAATAATCACGTAATAACTACCTCTAATATAATCATCTTTTGTCTCCATGCTCCATTTGCTTATCCTTTATCCTAACCCATGTTATTAAGATGAGGGGTCAGAACAACAAATCTTAGCGAATAAATTTTAAGCTTTACCATTTATGTGTACTTAAGTAACATGAATTTAAATAGAGATGTGTCTATGGCATAACAATAAGTAATAGTGGCATACTACTCAAATATGAAAAAAAGGCGGGTCATATGATCACTTAATACCAATATGGATGTAATGATCACTTAATATCCAAAAGCGGATCATCCACTTAATACCTGAATTTCCAAGTAGACATTGTAACTCATTCCCAAAACATATTCAACCAAATAATAAGAGTAGCAAGCAATAAATTATTACTTATAAGGTTGATGACATCACTCCCTTTAAGAACTTTCACGGGTGGATCCCTTTATTACTACATAGCCGACATTATGTGTTAATCTCTCAATTACTTAGTACTTCCTTTAGGATAGGCAGTCATAAGGTACCTACATGGCGGTAATTTGATACCTTACCCATAGGAGGACCCTAACCCCATCACTTACTACATAATAAGAAGCGAACCCTTTTGGAGATACCCATTAAAACCCCTTTTCGACCATCTAATTTTCATGTTGAGGAAAGGCAGGCCCAGTAATCACTTAATACAAAGGTGGATCCAACAATGACTTAATACCTAATGGTGAATATAACCACTCAGTACCTTACCTTTGAAGAAGGTCATTATGCCTCTAAATGACTTATAATTCTTTGACGCCTCACATTAATCTGGTCTTTTGTAGATGTCAGTAACCAAATTGACCGAGCAGACTTATCCAATAGAAGGGGACTAACGTTGCATCCATATGCCTTTTATTATAGGAAATTATTCCTATAACTTCGCCATTTTATTCAAAAATCTCACCAAAGCAAATAAAACATATATGCATAAAATATATTCCTTAAATGACCATTTAGTACTTATAAATTATCCTAATAGGGGCAATACATTCAAAATAAAAAAATGCTAATTAAATACATATTTGTTCGCATTAATTGTACGTCCAATACATTACATAATAAGAGATAAATATTATGCAAAAATACATGTGTTTGAATCACGTCCTAAACTGCTAGCAAGAAATGTGAATCTTTACATAATTCAGATCTATAAGCTTTTCCGACTCAAATAAAAATAAAAAAAATCAACTTTTTAAATTTTCATGGCAAAGGCCTCGGACATGCCTATCTTGCCCAATCCAATCCCTGCCCCTAATCCGTCGTCAAGCCAACCACCGTTCGTACCCCTTCCTGCTAACACGTCATCCTTACCACCAGACCTTCCTCCTCTTCCATCATCTAAAACTACCCAGACTTCTACCCTCATTGATAACCTAGGTATATCCCCTGCTTGACAACGACCATGGACTCATATATTGAAGCAGAAACCCTTGAACGCTGGTAAGTATATGCCTTTTGACCTTGTTCTGACCATTGTCGACGATGCTGTTGAGCTGATAGAAGGAGTCACGGAAGCAGGTACGACTGTATGGAATAATTTTCTCGTGGGGTTTTACCTGGATCGACCTCTTTCTTATACTGCTTTGGTAAACAAATTACTTGTAATTTGGAAGCTTAAGGGCTCTGTTCAGGTTAGATTGAATGGAGTTCTATTTATGTTTGATTTCTTTTGTGAAGAAGATAAATATAGGATCCTCTGGGAAGATCCAATTATACTTAACAACAAGCTTTTTATCATAAAGCCCTATGACCCATAAATAAGTAACCTTCGTGGCAACATAAAATTTGTAACTATCTGGGTTTGATTATATAATATACCCATTTTTGCCTGATTGAACTTTGGTATTAATTGGATAAGCTGTATGTTGGGCAAATTGCTATGCATGAATGCAATGACTGAAAGTGAATTAAGGCAAATTGCTATGCAT
Organism: Allium sativum; assembly: GCA_030737875.1. Classification (NCBI taxonomy): domain Eukaryota; kingdom Viridiplantae; phylum Streptophyta; class Magnoliopsida; order Asparagales; family Amaryllidaceae; genus Allium; species Allium sativum. The sequence goes on from CM060922.1 coordinate 750,694,954, forward strand.
GAATGCAACAAATGAAAGTGGATTAAGAATTCAACATGTTAAATGTTTGATAGAGGTAAAGCCAGATAAGGAATTGGTGAATGATTTTTTTTAGTCAAGACTCCAGAGGAGGGAGTTCAAAGGATTTGTGTTGAATATTTGTGGAAACCCGACATTTGTGTTAGTTGCAAATCCTTTGGGCATAGCTGTGGTAACTGTGATTTAGCAGAGAAGGAAGTAAATGAAGAAAAATAAGAGAAAGTGAACGAATTTGTGGATAAACCAGTACAAAGGAGAGAACAAGTCATATACAAACCCCAATTTATGGCCAAAAGTAACAATCAGAAGTGGCAAGCGGTTACAAATAAAAGAAGCAGAGATGTAGAGAACATGAATAACAAAGGAAATGCAAGTATAAGCACTAATGAGGGACATAACAATGGGAAGAAAATTGTCAATGAAATAGAAAAGAGTAACAACTTTGATGCATTAGAGGAAGGTGAAATTGAACATGAGATAGAAGTTAGTAATGAAGTGCAAGACAAAATTGATGAATTCAAGAATAAGAATAAAAAAGAAAATACAAGAACAAGCTCAGTGTGACACAAAACAGTGGGAAGAAAACTTTCAATGAAATAGAAAAAAGTAACAGCTTTGTTGCCTTATCAGAGGTAAAAAATGAAAGAGAGTTATAAGTTAGAAATGATGAACAAGAAAAAATTGATGAACTCATGAATATGGTCACAAAATGGTTAGATGAATATGTAATATCCACAGTGGATCGGTTGCTTGCTATTGATCAGTGTAATATTCTTCCAGTGGTAGGAATTGCTATTCCTATTGAGAGTGAAGTAATAGATGAAATCAGTGAGAGTAATTTTCTTATTGAGATGATCAAGGAAACTGTAAAGGAGGGGTGGAAGGCAGAAATCAATGAGTTAAATGAAAATATAATTGACATTGGAAATGAAGTGTTAGTTGAAAATGCAGTTGTTAGTAGTAGTCATGAGAGTTCATGTGAGAATGGAAATGTAATAAATGTGCAATCTGCATTTATCATACATGCACATAGTGCACAAACAACTGAACCTTCTTTAACTACCACTATGCAAATCCCCACGTCAAAATCACCACTTTTAGATCCTGACATACAAGAACAAAATCCATCTACTCCACCTGTTCCCATAATCGCACCACTATCACACTTATACTATCACTTGATTCCACCAATGGTTTCATTTCACCTCCAATAACTCCTTTATTCCTGTCTCTTATAACCAAGCCAAACACAAAAAGAAAGGAAATCCTACCTCTGTTACTCGCAAGTACATGCTAAGAAGTACGAAAGAAGATGACTCAACTGCCCCTTAGTCTGAATAATGAAGAAAGCTCTTGGTGTGTGGAATATTAGAGATTGTCACAAGGACACCAAAATAGATCAATGTAAAATACTCATCACAGAATATAAGTTACACCTACTTGTTATTCTTGAGACCAAACTCAACTTGAATCTTACCCAGAGAGCAGCTTCTTATATTAACCCATCTTGGCTCCATCTACATATTTTAGTTGAGGCTCCATATGGTAGGGTATTAATACTCTTTGATCCCACGGTTACCCAAATATCCCCTATTCACTCCTCCCCTTAAATGATTCACTGTAATGCCTTTTTAATAGCTGATCAAAACCCTTTTCACTTGACAATTGTTTATGTTGCCAACTCTTCAAATGCAAGACAAGCTTTTTTGGATGATGTTCCTTCCCTTCATCAAAGTTCTATACCATAGTTCATCATGGGTTATTTTAATTGCTGTTTTGAAGCAAATCAAAGGTTTGGAGGTAACCCCTTGCCCCTTTCCGAAATTTCACCTCTCAAAATAGCTATTGATAATGCAAATCTCGTTAATATTAAAAATACTGTATCTCCTTTCTCATGGAATAATAAAAATAGAACTGGCCTTAGGACATACTCTCTTATTGATCAAGCTTTCTATACCCAATCATCTTTTACCATTTGGCCTGCCCTATCCTGTAGCTAACCTCCTCCACTTTTATCTGACCATCCCCCCATCATCCTGAACCTCAGTGGGCTTGACATGAAAAATGCCTCCAGTTTTAAAATTTTTAATTCTTGGGTCAATGAACCTGACTTCTATGCATTGTTAAAGAAGTGTATGGGAGACCTCTTTTGGTAACCCAATGTTTGTCTTGCAGAAAAAACTGAAGAAAACAAAAAGTGCCCTGAGGGCTGAGAGAATGGACTAAAGCAAGTTTTGGTAATGGTAAGAAGCAATCAACATACTGGGGTAACAAACTTGAAGATATTCAGGTCGAAATGATGCGAGATCCCACAAACCCTATCCACTCTAGTATAGAAACATACATAGCAAGCCAATATCTAGAAGCCTTAAACAAAGAGGTAGCTATGACAAAGCAAAAATAAAGACTTAAATGGAAGCTTGAAGGAGATAAAAATAGTGCTTTCTTTCATGCCTCTCTTAAATATAAGCAATGCAGAGAGAACATGGTTTCAATTGTTGATAAAAACGGTAACATTGCGAATACTCAAGCTAATGTTGAGATTGCTTTTATTAATCACTTCTTTGATTTACTTGGCAACAGTACTGGGTTTGTAACTAACATTAATATGGTAAATCCAAACATCTTACCTAAAATATCTAGTTAGGATTATCTTGCATTGTGTACTGACGTTATAGCTGAAGAGATTAAAACTGCTACGTTTTCTCTTAAAAGCAACTCTTCTAGTGGTCCCGATGGCTTTAATGCATATTTCTATCAAATATGCTGGAATTTTATTCAACGGGATGTGTGCTCTGGTGCAAAAAGCTTTTTCAAGAGAGGCAATACGAATCTTTCCTATAATAATACCAACATTGCTCTTATACCTAAAGTGAAGCGTGCAACCAAAGTTGGTGACTATAGACCAATCTCATGCTGCAATACGATCTACAAATGTCTTTCTAACATTATTGCTTCTAGGCTGAAATCTATTCCCCCTTCAATAATTTCTCCAAATCAAGCACCGTTTCTTCCTAGTAGGAACATTCTTGACAATGTGCTTTTGTCACATGAACTGCTCAACGGTTATGCTAGTTGTCGTGTATCCCCACGAGCTATGTTTAAATTTGATATTATGAAAGCGTTCGATATGCTCCAGTGGGATAACATTATCAGATTGATGGGGTACATGAACTTTCCCCCACACATCATAACTTGGATCTACTCATGCATCTCTTCTCCAAATTTTTCATTGCTTCTTAATGGTTCAACATGGGTTTTTTCGAAAGCAAACAGGGGATAAGACAGGGTGACCCTCTTTCTGCTTATTTATTCATTCTTGTTATGGAAATGATAACTCGAGTGTTGAATAATAAAATTGACAGTGGCCTATTTCAGTTACATCCTAGATGTAAAGAACCAAAAATTTCCTCCCTCATATTCGCAAATGATCTCGTTATCTTTTGCAAACCTGACACTGGCACAATTAATACACTTAGAAGGTTTTATGAGATGATTGGATTGAAAGTTAATGTTGATAAATATGAAGTGAAAACTGCTAGACTTTCTAATTCTACCGAGCAAGAATTGTGCATTACAACTGATTTGGCAAGAAGTAATGATACAATTTCCTATTTAGGGTTGCCAATCACCACATCTAACATAACAACTAATCAGTTCATGCCCCTTTATTGTAAGATTTTATCGAGACTAAATTGTTGGACTAGCAGAACTTCAGGCCAGGCGGGTAGACTTACTTTGATTAAATCCATCGTTTTCTCCATGCAAGTTTACTAGTCGAGAACCTTTATTCTTCCCACCAAGTTGATCACTATGATCCGATCAACATTTATGAAGTTCTTATGTAAAGACAAGACAAAGGTAGATACCTGGCTCCTATTTCCTTCAAGGCAATTTAGAAGCCTATTAGCAAAGGAGGACTAGGAATTGTAAACATGTTAATGTGGAATAAAGCAGAATTTACTAAACATATTGATAGTTTGCTTAGAAGAAGTGTTGACGTTTGGGTGGAATGGTCATGGAAGCATGTTATCAAAGCTAAGAATTTCTAGACGATGCTTCAAGCACAAAAATTAAGTTGGACTTAGAGGAGTATATTTAAACTTAGAGGATTGATTCTTCCTTTCTTCAAATACAAAGTGACCAGTTGTCCTTTAATCGATTTTTACCAAGATCCCTTGTTGAAGGAAGGCTATATACTTTGTAGGGAATTAAGTAGTATCGAGATTGAAGTTACCAGTATGAGCAGGTACGCAATTGTAAACCAATACATTTATGATAATGTAATATGTATTCCTAAAACCTCTGTAGCCAGAACTAATCACTAGTGGGTAATGCACGCAAGCTTAAGGTGCATAGTGATGCTGGAATTCTCACTCAATGGGGAAAACAAGATAAGCCATTCTAGATTAAACGTATGCACTCTTCTCTCCCTGATTATGATTCAATGAGCAAATGTAAATGGTGTAGAAGAGTATTGTTTAATGATAATTGTCAAAGAGAGAATATGTTGCTTTGGAAGATCATTAGAAAAGCAATACTGACTAAAGACAAGTTGCATGACAGGAGCATGCAAAACGATTTGCTATGTGTGATGTATGGTATTCATAATGAAAGTTTGGAGCATCTGTACTAATTGCAGAAATTCTTTACAAATTTGGGAGGAGCTAATGCAAATCATTGCTTATAGACTTGTATGCCATAGCAGTGTTACTAAATGTAGCAGGTTAGAAAAGCACACTAACCGAGAAGAGAAGTAAGGGGAGATTACTAAGTTTCACAATTAAGAAATTTGTTTCAATGATTTGGAGGGAAAGAAATATTCGAATTTTCAAACTAGAGGATGCTAAAAATAACGAAAGTTCAAGAAATATATGAAATTGGTTTTGCGGGAGGGGTTGAAGCAGCTTGGCTTCACTTTTGATCTGGGCATCATGAGTTTACTGCTTTAACAATAAATGTAATTATGTGTTGTCTCTGTTGTTTTCTACATGCTTGATGCGTCATGTTTCTATGTACTCTTATATGTGTTGTATTTTTCTTCTTCTTTCTCCAGTGCATTAATAAGGTGGCAGGGGTCCACTCAACCCCGTCGTCCTTACCCAAAAAATTATAAGTTTTCTCCCTTAATTAGAATCATGCTCACCAACAATAATGATTTACAACATTTATCAAAATATTAACTTTTAACTTAAATTTCAAATCACCTTATAAATCAAATGAAATATTCGACAATTGAACTTTACATTTTTGTTCATAATTCGCCCCATTTTACTTCAAATATAGAAAATCAAATGTGGAAATAACAGATTTCGGTTATGCGCAATTTTCCATTCTCAAACTCATTATTTGTACGAAGAACTCAGGATTCAAAAAGAAATAAGAACAAAGGAGTGAAGTAAACTAAGGTTAACATAAAAATTCTGGAAACATACGGTTTCATCTGATTTATATACATAATTGAAATTCAAAACATAAGATTCACATCTCGGCAATTATAATAGAACTATAAAAGGGATTTATGGTTTTATTTTATCAATCCCGAAAATTCTTGGGCACATCCAAATCTAATAATTTAAGCCAAACAATTTACAAATAAAAGCAAACACAAGATTAATTCCACTAATGGTTTTTATTAGCCTTTGATTTATTGGATTTGTTCCAAAGTAGTCTCCTTCAAATTCCGTCTTTTATGTATATATAATGACACACACACACACATAAATATATATATGCATACTTTATCCAAAATTTATAAACTTAAAGAAAAGAAGGATAAAGTACAGTTATAACATGCAACTCTATAATTCTCTAGATCTAGTGGAAGAAAATAGCAGAATCAGAACATTTGCCCAAAAATTGTAAGGAAAAGCTTGTGCCTAGGGTTGTATATTGTTGCTTAAATTAATAAGAATCGTCGGATTTCTAAAATCAAATTTTATCCGTTAAACACTAATATTTACCCTAAAAAGTTCCTAACCACCACCACTTTTCCTAATCGAATTGGTCGACCTAAGATAGGGATCGACAGATGTGACACCCCACATCCGTTAATGTCACTCACTAAGAGAATGCATTAAGTTTCATGAAGTGTTATAGGTAAGCAGAAACAGAAACAGAAATAGAAACATTACAAGACAAGTATAAAATAGCAGCAGAATTAAAAACTTTTATTAATCATAAAGCATCGTGGTTCAAAACATCATATATCCGAAAGTACATAAAACCCAATACATCATTAAAAATTCTGCCTTGTACTTAAACGTCATAGTACAATAGTAAAAAAAGCATAATCCAAAAAAAAACATAACCATAGTAGCCAAGATAAGAACTTGAGCAATACATCTAAACAACTCCAAGAAATGCAATAGCAGAATCCTGATCAAGCTTGAGTATTCCCACCCCGAGAACCTGGGGGAGGGGGAGGGGAGTGGGGAAACAGAAGAGAAGAAGAGGAAGCAAAATAGTTCAGACATAAGGTCTGGCGTTAGCATAAAAATAAGTAAAAGTATCATGACAGACATATAAAGTGGATAAGAAAGATAACATCATAATAGGCAGGTATGACAAGGTGAACAAAATAACATGATAGAGTATACTACACTTCTCTAATGATTTTTCTGCACTCTTCACCAACACTAGTGTCTTATAATAAGATGATCCCCAACAATTACAAGATGGTAGACTTAGGCATACGTCCGGATGTACCCTAACTACTACCCTCATTGATCGGCTCCCTATTCCGTAGATACCCTGTGCTGGCCCCACAGTAGGGTGTATCACTCCCTAAATTGGCAACCATTTGTTTTCAGGATGCACAACCATATCTACAGGTGCCACAGCGTCTTATTTTCCTCTGTCCGGACCATGCACTCACATGACCCAGTCGGTACGCGCCGCCCACACCGTCCCCCATGTTTGGATCCCTACAATCAGCCCAGTAAGCGTGCCCCGACTCCGACCTAGGGCTGAGTACTCGTTCGATACCGTTATATGGGTTACTAACTGAAATGGGTCCCACACACATGACGATGCAAGCTCTCCCCTTTGTCTTGCATCCGCACTAGGATTTCCACAGGTTATGCTTACCTAACGGTGTCTTTAATTACATAACCCCAACCGGTTAAGTTTGTGGGCCTATATATATAAATATTACCCATCCAACCTAGATATATTTAACCCTCCCACTGTTTCAACCAAGTTTACTTAACCCCTATTCAAGTTCAACATATTCATACAATCCCTATGGATTCAACTGGGTTAAGTATTCAACTTTATTACCATGTCCATTTATGGTTAAAATGTGCTAGACCTCCCACATTAAGCCTACCACTTATGGATGCTGGATATGCCAGGCGGTTCCGGGCAGACTTCTTCCACAAGTCGGGCTTAACCTCGTGTCTTAGCACATCTCGTGTTTGCGCACCTAAACTCCTCATATTAGATTCACCACTTGTGGCGCTGGATATGCCGGGCAGTTCCGGGCAGACTTCCACCACAAGTACAATCTAACCTCGTGTCTAGGCACGATTACAGTTTCTAATTAATATAATCCTAGGCATTTCCATTTTTAACCAAATTTACCTATGTCATTATAGGTTTTCATGCCCCTTTTTCCAAGTTATGTTCATAATAAACTATATGCCCCAATTTAATATTATTACACTTTATTCAAGTTATGCCCAAATTCCCAATTGCAAGTTATGCCCCAATTCAATGTTTTTCCCTCGTTCCCAATCTAACGCATTCGCATATTTCAGCGGCATGTCTAGGCTGAAAGGTAGCATGACTATAAAAAGGAAAAAGAAGTAGAGAAGAGGACAGAAATGAACATAATATCAAAATTAACATACGATGGCCGAAACAGGCATAAACATATAGTGGCATGGTGACACATATGCATATAGGAACAAATTTGATGAACATGTGACAATAGAATTGATTCTAACATAATAGGGACATCATAAATAGGCATGATGAGATCTAAACAATGATTTAGATGTCCAACTAACAACAGGTTTGATTTGGTCATAAACAAATTGAACAGGCATATGGTGATCTAAACAGTGAATTAGATCTACAATCAAAAGCAGATCTAACTTGACAAAGGTTAAGATCTAAGTAATAGTCATGTTAGAATATCATAAATACACAAGTTATATCAGATCTGGTATGATTCAAGCAGTCACATGCATAGATCCAAGTTACAGTCATGTCAAGTTTTACTTTTTAATTATTTAGATATAAAATTAACATAGACTCACAGTGTTTGGATCTAGAAAAATAGAGAAGGGATTGCTAGTGTTGAATCACAGATCTCTAAGCTTGAATAACTTGATTTGTTGATGAAGAAAAAGTTTGATTCAATCTGGGCAAAAACAGCATCTAGTCCTCCATTATTTGGTGTGCAAAAACATGAAAAATGAGGCCATATTTATAAGTGACCCCGAAACTCTAATCCGTCTCCTCTACCACAAGGGGGTCGACCCCCCTTTATGGGGTCGACCCATGTGTTAACACCCCCCTTGAGGGGTCGACCCAGGGGTCGACACCCCTGAGCGGGATTTCTGCCGCCCACGGAAATTTGATTTTCGAGCTGTTTTTTAAATTTCTGAATTTAATTATATATATATATAATTCTCTTGCATGTGTACAAACTTCAAACCTTTATAACTTCTTTATACGGTGTCCATTTTATGTAAACCAGGTGTCTATTTGGACCTGAATTCTGAGACGAACGCAATGGCGTAGTCTATTTCCCCTAATTCTAAATACCGAATTAATTATTCTTTAATTTTTCCCCTTTAGTGTTGTTAAAATTACAGGGTGTTACATTCTCCCCTTACTCAAAGGATTTCTCCTCGAAATCTCCAAGTTAAGAAGAATGTATATCCCACCATCCATCACCCATCTACTCATCCACCAATCACAAGCATCCATTGTCCTTAAAATATTTCTAATGCTTAAGACGTATGCAAAGGTGTGTATGTGTCCCAATACTAATGTGAAGATCGGGCAGTCTACTGATTCAGTTGACCTCCTTAATGCAATGTATGTTAGTGTCATGAATCCAACATGTTTGCAAATAGTCCAATTATAATTTGTAAGTTCTGTATGTGTGCACACTCATCGATCCAAATGCAACATCCATATGATGACACACTCACTTTCATCCATAAAAGAAGAAAAACGCACACACATCCATGTGCAATATGAGAGTGATTGAGCCGATCTATTGCCTAATGTGTGTGTATATGCATCCATGAGCAACCACTAGCAACCACTTGCATCCATCAAACATAACATGTCTCAAATACATGTTTACAATCATGAAATTCCCTACCTAAAGGTCAAAGATTCGATAGATTGCATATACTAAAATTATAGATACAAACATAAATAAAAGTTTGGAAAGGAAGTTAAGAACATACCCTCGAAAAGAACATGGTACAAAGCATGAATCTTGTCTTCAGTCTCCCAAGTTGCATCCTTTGGGTTATCTCCCCACTGGACCTTCATCAACTTGACTTCTCGGTTATGTAACTTCTGATCCAAGAACGTAATACACCACATCCGTTAGTGTCACTCACAAAGGGAATGCACTAAGTTCTATGAAGCATTATAGGTAAAAGATGCAGACGAATTACAAGACAGACAAAATTAAAACAGCGGAAAATAGAACTTTACTTTATTGATCAAATAGTTTGTACAACAATTATTTTCCAATACCAGAATATCTGTCTTACAAAATAAAGAAGCATAAAATAACATTTATATTCCCTAATGTAGCTTGAGCCAGCCATAGCAATGGAAAAGAGAATCCAAGAAAAACTTCGACTAATCTTCAGCTTGGAAAGAAAACTGGGCTAAGTAATAATATTCCCTCCCTGCGAACCTGGGGGGGGGGGGGGGGGGAACGGAAGACAAGAAAGAGAAAGAAAACAGAGTCAGACATAAAGTCTGGTAAGTTCAGTAACTTTCAGCATGTGAACAGGTAAAAACAACATGACATGAATTTAACTGAATACAAGACAATACCACGATGAAAGGGCTAACAAGATAACGTAAGATATGCTAAGGCAAGATAAAACTGAATGTACTGATAAACTGGATCTATCGACAAGCTGAATACACTAGTAAACTGAATATGCTTCCATACTTTCTCTGCTTCGCGATTACCCTGTTATTCTGGTTTCTATATCTTTACACCACCTAACTAGTGACCCAACTAGTAATCTTTATAAAATGATAACATGCTCCCAATCCCTGTAATTGTGGTTGCCTTCAGGCATACATTTATTATTTATTACCTTGATCTAATCTAGGGTTTTTCTATCGAGTGCTTCCTAGATTCAACTAGGGTTTACGCGACTTATCTAATGCCTCTCGGATTTTAGGGTTTACGCGACCTAGGTCCAACCAGGGATTATGCTACCTATCAAACGACGCCCCTACTCTAGGACACAATACCCAGAGCGGTATATGTTCCTAGACTTTCCGCACGTATGTGTCGTGGATCGTTACCGCTGTCTAGATGCACATGTCCTCGATATGTGCGACCCGAGTCTCGTGGCAGGGCAAATTAAGAAACACGGAACTCGGTCGGGAGCTTTCAGATATCAGCCGATGCAGATGCTAAGGTCTTTTTTTCCTGTGGCTATGGTCCCACTTGACCCCTCCCTCAACTAATGAAAGACACACCTTGAAAAATGAGAACTATACGCATGCCCCCTATGCCCCACTAACCTATGGCCATCCGCAACCATAACTAGATAGCAAGTATATGGTCTGTTGGAGTTCTCCGCCTTTCCGCTTCATGTATCTCGATTGACTCAAGATGGTAGGTAGACGACGAGTTGCTATCATAGGGCTACTGGTCTCGCCGAATCACGCTGGTCCATCCTAGTCTTTAGGTTGCCTTATATTGCAACCAAGGCATACCCTTGGTTCTTCTAACGCAGACCTTAACCTATGTGAGCCCAGGCAGATCATCTGCAACCTCATAGAGGGATACCAAGAGTACCCTCACGTCCCCTCGAAACCGCGTGCTTCGTACCCCAGTTCGTTGGAGCCTTCCTTAATATCAGATGGACGTTTGCTCCTTCTCGTATTCTACTAAGGTTTACTACTTAGTTTCCTGAACCTTCGTTTTCTTAAATAAGGTTTACAACTTAGTCCTCTTAACTAAGGTTTACTACTTAGTTCTCTTTTCTCGTCAAGTTGGATTGGTTAAGTGTCATTAGTCAATTCAAGTTAACTTAACCCATTCATTTGTTATGTTAAACTGGTTAAGTGTTATCAGTAGTTCATGTTGACTTAACCCTACCACAAATCAAGTTATATTGGTTAAGTATTTCTTATTACTTAACCCCACCCCTTTATCTTGTATTGGTTAAGTGTTCCCTTAGTTAACTTAACCCTAACATCTGTTTAATTCACATGTTCCAATGGTTAAGTATTGTCCCATCATGTTTTAACTTAACCTTGTTCATTTGTCACACTATGATGGCTAAGTGTTCTAAGTTTACTTAACTCCACCTTCTAGTCTAGTTAACATGTTAAATTGGCTAAGTGTATTTTACTTAACCCCACCTTCTAGTCTAGTAAACATGTTAAATTGGCTAAGTGTATTTTACTTAACCCCACCTTCTAGTCTAGTTAACATGTTATAACTGTTATTTAACCCCTACAAGTCTTGTCTTGTTAACTTGTTAAGTTGGTTAAGTGTTCCTATGGACTTAACCCTCCCGTTCTAACTTAACTGTTTCTTAGCTTTGAAATATTCATTTAAAGCACCAACCTCTCACATTAGACATATATTGTTGCGGTTACTGGATGTGCCGGTCGGTTCCGGGCAGATTTACACTGCAACTCAGTCTAACCTCGGGTCCTTTTGGGCTCAATGCTCTAACCACCTACATTAGATAGGTACTGTTGCAGTTGCTGGATTTGCCAGGCGGTTCCGGGCAGTCTTATACCGTAACTCAATCTAACCTCGGATTAGGCATATTCGTATTTTCTACAATGTACACATTTCTCATTTAGGACAAATTCTTCATGTAAATTATTCCTAATTTACTTATGCCATAATTACTCGTCTGTTGTACATTATCAACAATTACTATTATGGCCCACTTACATGTTTATAAGATTTTACCAAATTAAGTGTCACTAACCATGATTATGCTAAACATGACAATTACATGTAATTTCAAGTTATTAACCAGAATAGGCTATAACCCACCTTCCCAAACTCGCCATAATACTCATGCCCAAAATCACTATGCCATATATTTGGCGTTCCAAATAAGTAGTTAATCCTAATCTAGACTTAATGTTCCTATTTACGTTTTTGACCCAATCTAGATTAAATATCCAATTTTACAATTCCTGCTGAAACTAGATTTAATATTCTAGTTTACAATTTATGCCAAAACTAGATCCACATGCCAACTACATGTTTTGTGGCCAACCATTTACCGTTTATGCCCAATGCATGCAAATTACTCACTATTATAGCCAATTCAGATCATGCCAACATATTTATTATGCCAAATTATATAAATTTCATATTATACCAAACTTCCAATTTTTCAATCACATTCATGTTAGTTTCAAGTTCTGCCCAAATCGTACTTCCATCGTTTGCGTATCGTGATTCAGTCTAGATTATAGGTCAATCTAGATTCGTAGATAAAAGGGAATAAACAAGAATACCATGAAAAGATAGCCTAAGAATAGGCATAAGATGATAATCCCAAATTCACGACTTACAGATCTAATAAATATACTGAATAAATTGACTAAGACATCGCAGGCATAGATCTGATAACATTATGAACATGAAAAGGTTTGAATAATAATCTAGGTTCAAGAACATGGATAGTCCTAACTTAATAGAAAAATTCCCAAAATCAAGATCCAAGGACAATTAAGAATAGGTCTAAATAGAAAATCAGGCTTAGATCCAATTTCATAGTCATAATCCTAGACAATAATCTCATAGTCATGAATCATAGGTGATTATCCACAATTGTCTTTGTCATAGTCATAGGCAATAGTCTTATGTTCTCAGTCATAGGCATAGGCATAGTCTTATGTTCACAGTCATAGGCAATAATCTTATGTTCATAGTCATAGTCTTAGGCCATTAACAATAGTTTAAACGTCATAGGTATAGGCACAGTCTCATCGGTAATTAAACACAATAGTTCTTAATTAGATCCAAAGGCATATACAAGCACAGATTCAAATGAGAGGATCAGGTATATTCTTATATCCATTTAATTACATGCCACAAATAGATAGACGTTCAAATCTAAAAAGTAACTGACTTACAACAAACGACGAACTTGAATTCTGGATTTTGAGTTCTGGAATTGAGATGCTTTCCTTTGGGTGGATAAACGTTGTTTTGATTTTTAGTTTTGAATTAGATTTGATCGTCTCTAAGCTTTCTTGAAGTGGAGGCTATTCTTGGCTTCTTTCCAGCAGCATGACGGCTCTAGCTCTATTTTATTTGTGTGAATTTAGGTTAAGTGTTGGGTTGTAGTTATAGAATTTTAGATTGATTTGAGCCGTCAGATGATCATAGAGTGAATCCAGACCATACACACCAAGAGGAGCCAATCAGAAAGTGACAAATCAGCCCTAGTGACACAGCCAAGCCCCAGAAACCGAGCCAGGACCAGACCAAGTAGGTCGACCTGTAGGTCGACCCCCAGGTCGACTACATAGTCGACTTGGGTACCCAGGTCGACACCCAGGTCGATCCCCTGGTTGACCTGGGTCCTGTGCGGGAAAATTCCTGCCCAGCCTAGTTCTGGTCCAGTTTTGAATTTTGAACTTGTTTTCGGGCTGTTTGAATTTTAAATCGAATTCTGAAACTTCCGGAGGCCATAACTCCTTCATACAGAGTCTGATTTACGCAAACTCTGACTCTATCTCAAGCATAATTCCAAGACAAACGCAATGGTGTAATCTGTTTCCCTTAATTCTTTCATTTATAATTAAGTATACTTTAATTTGTGAAACTTAATGTTACAGAATTACAGGGTGTTACATTCTCTCCCTCTTAAAAGGATTTCGTCCCCGAAATCTTCAAGTTAGGAAGAATGTATCCTACCATCCAATCACCCATCTACTCAACCATTCAATCACAGGCATTCATTGTCATTAAAAAAGATTTCTAATGCTTTCATGTTCATATGCATAGTGTGTGTATATGTCTTTATCTAATGCAAAATCAGGCGGTCTACTGATTCAGTTGACCTCCTTAATGCGAATTATGTCAGTGTCATGCGTCCAATTATGTATGCAAGCATCCCTAGTTATGTAAATACTACATGTGTGCATAGCCATTCATCCATATGCAATATCCATATGATAACATATCCAGTTAAATCCATTAAGCAAATACATATATGCTAATGCAATATGAAAGTGACTGAGTCGTTCTAGCGCCTATGGTGTGTATATGCATCCACGAGCAACCATTTGCAACCATCAGTCATAACATGTTTCAAATACATGTTTACATCCATTTGCTTCTACCTAAGGATCGATGATACGCCCTAGAGGATATACCTTAAAAGCTAGAAAGTATGCATAAAATTCCTAGAAAAAGAGATCATGGATGTACCCTTAAGAAAAAGGGTATGATGCGTGTATCTAGTATTCAGTCTTGTAAGTCGCATCTTCTTGGGCTTCATTATTCTGTACCTTATCTAATTAATCTTCACGATTGTTAAGCTTCTTGACCTTCATTTCCAAAACTGTCGTTGATCAGATAACTGGTTTTGCATTGTCAACTGGATACATGCGGAAGTCTATCCCGCGTTTTAGGGGTAAACTCCTAACCTAATCAAAAACATCTACGTACTCATGGACTACCCTAACGGATTGCAAATCGTCGATAAATGCATTAAGCGGTTCTAGCTAGCTAAGCCTAACTGATTCTTTACACGAAATCTTGAGGGTATTTCCAAGGCAAGTCAAAAGTCTAACTACCCTCCTTTCAGAATTACCCCATGCCTATAATCAACTCATAGCCCATGGAACCAAAAACATAAGCATTACGCTTAAACTCAACACTTAATATAGTTATTCTCAAATCCTTACAAACCAAAGGTAAACGGGCCGAACCACCAATTGGATTAGAGACGCTAATGGGATCTTCTACTATACAAGTACTAAGGTGCAGAGACTCAACTATGGAAGTAGATAAATGCGAAGCGCTAAGATCAAAGGAATACTAACTGGTTGATCAAAACGAAGAGCTAAACTTTTCCAACGGAGACTTTTACTATCTCTCTCTCAGGTATTCTGGTGGTGAAAGCATGCACTCGCCCTTCTGAAAATCCTGTCCCTCGTCCTTGCCCTTGTCCTTAATTATATGCCCTATTATACCATGGAAAAGATACTCCCTCTCGTCTCAGGTTTTATAATTCCTTCTTTCTTCGTGAGTCGAGTTTATATCCATGAATTTCTCATCCTTGCGTTGAGTTCCCTAGCCAAACTCCCTCATCCTCATCTTTACCGTCCCTGTGTAATCATATTGACAAGTTTCTCAAAAGCTGCCTGCATCGCATGGAAAATCCTCCAAAGCTTGAAAGAAAATTAGCTGCAGGTGAAACTACTATGGCTATAGATGGAAGTCGGGCACTACTTTGCCCTTCGATAGGTATCATAGTCTTATCAAGCCTATGGAACCGTGCCGCGATGAGGTTACCTCCCAGAAAGCCATGAGCCCCGAAGACTCAAGAAAGAAGGGGACAAGAATTCAAACGGAGGATCAGAAGATAGTGCGTATGGCTTTTGGGGAATATGCCTTTAAAAAAAACTTTTCTTTTGAAAACGCTTCTTTTAAAACCGTTGAAAATAATTTTTCGAATCTTTTATCTGATCCGGTAACCTTCAGCTCTGATACCAAGTGTAACACACCACATCCGGTAGTGTCACTCACAAAGGGAATGCACTAAGTTCTGTGAAGCATTATAGGTAAAAGATGCAGATAAATTACAAGACAGACAAAATTAAAACAGCAAAAAATAGAACTTTACTTTGTTGATCAAATAGTTTGTACAACAATTATTTTCCAATACCAGAATATCTGTCTTACAAAATAAAGAAGAATAAAATAACATTTATATTCCCCAATGTAGCATGAGCCAGCCATAGCAATGGAAAAGAGAATCCAAGCAAAACTTCGACTAATCTTCAGCTTGGAAAGAAAACTGGGGGCTAAGTAGTAATATTACCTCCCTGCGAACCGGGGGGGGGAGGGGGGAACGGAAGACAAGAAAGCAAAAGAAAACAGAGTCAGACAAAAAGTCTGGTAAGTTCAGTAACTTTCAGCATGTGAACAGGTAAAAACAACATGACATGAATTTAACTGAATACAAGACAATACCATGATGATAGGGCTAACAAGATAACGCAAGATAGGCTAAGGCAAGATAAAACTGAATGTACTGATAAACTGGATCTACCGACAAGCTGAATACACTAGTAAACTGAATATGCTTCCATATTTTCTCTGCTTCGCGATTACCATGTTATTCTGGTTTCTATATCTCTGCACCACCTAACTAGTGACCCAACTAGTAATCTTTATAAAATGATAATGTGCTCCCAATCCCTGTAATTGTGGTTACCTTCAGGCGTACATTTATTATTTATTACCTAGATCTAATCTATGGTTTTTCTATCGAGTGCTTCCTAGATTCAACTAGGGTTTACGCGACTTATCTAATGCCTCTCGGATTTTAGGGTTTACGCGACCTAGGTCCAAATAGGGATTATGCGACCTATCGAACGATGCCCCTACTCTAGAACACAATACCCAGAGCGGTATATGTTCCTAGACTTTCCCCACGTATGTGTCGAGGATCGTTACCGCTATCTATATGCACATGTCCTCGATATGTGCGACCCGAGTCTCGTGGCAGGGCAAATTAAGAAACACGGAACTCGGTCAGGAGCTTTCAGATATCTGCCGATGCAGATGCTAAGGTCTGTTTTTTTTCCAGTGGCTATGGTATCACCTGACCCCTACCTCAACTAATGAAAGGCACACCTTGAAAAATGAGAACTATACGCAAGCCCCCCTATGCCCCACTAACCTATGGCCATCCGCAACCATAACTAGATAGCAAGTATATGGTCTATTGGAGTTCTCCACCTTTCCGCTTCATGTATCTCGATTGACTCAAGATGGTAGGTAGACGACGAGTTGCTATCACAGGGCTACTGGTCTCGCTGAATCACGCTGGTCCATCCTAGTCTTTAGGTTGCCTTATATTACAACCAAGGCATACCCTTGGTTCTTCTAACGCAGAACTTAACCTCTGTGAGCCCAGGCGGATCATCTGCAGCCTCACAGAGGGATACCAAGAGTACCCTCACGTCCCCTCGAAACCGCATGCTTCGTACCCCAGTTCGTTGGAGCCTTCCTTAAAATTAGATGTACGTTCGCTCCTTCTCATATTCTACTATGGTTTACTACTTAGTTTCCTGAACCGTCGTTTTCTTAACTAAGGTTTACAACTTAGTCCTCTTAACTAAGGTTTACTACTTAGTTCTCTTTTTTCGTCAAGTTGGATTAGTTAAGTGTCATTAGTCAATTCAAGTTAACTTAACCCATTCATTTGTTATGTTAAACTGGTTAAGTGTTATCAGTAGTTCATGTTGACTTAACCCTACCACAAATCAAGTTATATTGGTTAAGTATTTCTTATTACTTAACCCCACCCCTTTATCTTGTATTGGTTAAGTGTTCCCTAAGTTAACTTAACCCTAACATCTGTTTAATTCACATGTTCTAATGGTTAAGTATTGTCCCTTCATGTTTTAACTTAACCTTGTTCATTTGTCACACTATGATGGCTAAGTGTTCTAAGTTTACTTAACTCCACCTTCTAGTCTAGTTAACATGTTAAATTGGCTAAGTGTATTTTATTTAACCCCACCTTCTAGTCTAGTTAACATGTTAAATTGGCTAAGTGTATTTTACTTAACCCCACCTTCTAGTCTAGTTAACATGTTATAACTGTTATTTAACCCCTACAAGTCTTGTCTTGTTAACATGTTAAGTTGGTTAAGTGTTCCTATGGACTTAACCCTCCCATTCTAGCTTAACTGTTTCTTAGCTTTGAATTATTCATTTAAAGCACCAACCACTCACATTCGACAGATATTGTTGTGGTTACTGGATGTGCCAGTCGGTTCCGGGCAGATTTACATGGCAACTCAGTCTAACCTCGGGTCCAATTGGGCTCAATGCTATAACCACCCACATTAGATAGGTATTGTTGCGGTTGCTGGATTTGCCGGGCGGTTCCGGGCAGTCTTATACCGTAACTCAATCTAACCTCGGGTCAGGCATATTCGTATTTTCTACAATGTACACATTTCTCATTTAGGACAAATTCTTCATGTAAATTATTCCTAATTTACTTATGCTATAATTACTCTTCTATTGTACATTATCAACAATTACTATTATGGCCCACTTACAAGTTTATAAGATTTTACCAAATTAAGTGTCACTAACCATGATTATGCTAACCATGACAATTACATGTAATTTCAAGTTATTAATCAGAATAGGCTATAACCCACCTTCCCAAACTCGCCATAATAGTCATGCCCAAAATCACTATGCTATATATTTGGCGTTCCAAATAAATAGTTAAGCCTAATCTAGACTTAATGTTCCTATTTACGTTTTTGACCTAATCTAGATTAAATATCCCATTTCACAATTCTTGCCGAAACTAGATTTAATATTCTAGTTTACAATTTATGCCAAAACTAGATCCACATACCAACTACATGTTTTGTGGCCAACAATTTACCGTTTACTCCCAATGCATGCAAATTACTCACTATTATAACCAATTCAGATCATGCCAACATATTTATTATGCCAAATTATATAAATTTCATGTTATACCAAACTTCCAAATTTTCAATCACATTCAGGTTAGTTTCATGTTCTGCCCAAATCGTATTTCCATCATTTGCGTATCGTGATTCAGTGTAGATTATAGGTCAATCTAGATTCGTAGATAAAAGGGAATAAACAAGAATACCATGAAAAGATAGGCATAAGAATAGGCATAAGATGATAATCCCAAATTCACGACTTACAGATCTAATAAATATACTGAATAAATTGACTAAGACATCGCAGGCATAGATCTGATAACATTATGAACATGAAAAGGTTTGAATAATAATCTAGGTTCAAGAACATGGATAGTCCTAACTTAATAGAAAAATTCCCAAAATCAAGATCCAAGGACAATTAAGAATAGGTCTAAACAGAAAATCAAGCTTAGATCCAATTTCATAGTCATAATCCTAGACAATAATCTCATAGTCATGAATCATAGGTGATTAGCCACAATGGTCCTTGTCATAGTCATAGGCAATAGTTTTATGTTCTCAGTCATAGGCATAAGCATAGTCTTACGTTCACAGTCATAGGCAATCATCTTATGTTCATAGTCATAGCCTTAGGCCATTAACAATAGTTTCAACGTCATAGGTATAGGCACAGTCTCATCGGTAATTAATCACAATAGTTCTTAATTAGATTCAAAGGCATATACAAGCACAGATTCAAATGAGAGGATCAGGCATATTCTTATATCCATTTAATTACATGCCGCAAATATATAGACGTTCAAATCTAAAAAGTATCTGACTTACAACAAACGACGAACTTGAATTCTGGATTCTGAGTTCTGGAATTGAGATGCTTCCTTTTGGTAGATAAACGTTGTTTTGATTTTTAGTTTTGAATTAAATTTGATTGTCTCTAAGCTTTCTTCAAGTGGAGGCTATTCTTGGCTTCCTTCCAGCAGAATGACGGCTCTAGCTCTATTTTATTTGTGTGAATTTAGGTTGAGTGTTGGGTTGTATTTATAGAATTTCAGATTGATTTGAGCCGTTAAATGATCATAGAGTGAATCCAGACCATACACACCAAGAGGAGCCAATCAGAAAGTGACAAATCAACCCTAGTGACACAGCCAAGCCCCAGAAACCGAGCCAGGACCAGACCAAGCAGGTCAGGTCGACCAAGCAGGTCAGGTCAACCAAGCAGGTCGACTTGTAGGTCGACCCCCAGGTCGACTACATAGTTGACCTGGGTACCCAGGTCGACACCCAGGTCGACCTGGGTCCTGGGCGGGAAAATTCCCGCCCAGCCCAGTTCTGGTCTAGTTTTGTATTTTGAACTTGTTTTCGGGCTGTTTGAATTTTAAATCGAATTCTGAAACTTCCGGAGGCCATAACTCCTTCATACGGAGTCTGATTTACGCAAACTCGGACCCTATCTCAAGCAGAATTCCGAGACGAACGCAATGGCGTAACCCGTTTCCCTTAATTCTTTCATTTAGAATTAACTATACTTTAATTTGTGAAACTTAATGTTATAGAATTACGGGGTGTTACAAAGAATACGGGTAGGAACTCACCTAACTGTCGCTTCCCGTTCTACTTCTATTTCTACTTCCTCCAACATACTCGGCTCAACAACTTCTACGGTATCATGCAAGCATTTCAGTAAA
This sequence comes from Allium sativum, assembly GCA_030737875.1. Taxonomy (NCBI): domain Eukaryota; kingdom Viridiplantae; phylum Streptophyta; class Magnoliopsida; order Asparagales; family Amaryllidaceae; genus Allium; species Allium sativum. Next base: position 750,715,551 of record CM060922.1, read on the forward strand.
TGAGAAACATGGAAAACATCATGAACACCCAACAGTCTCTCTAGTACCTTTACTCTATTGGCCATTTGGCCAATCCTTTCTGCTATGGGAAATGGCCCTACAAATCTTGGCGCCAACTTCCCTACAGATCCGAAGTGAACCACATTCCTGAAAGGTGACACCTTAATAAAAACCATGTCTCCTACTTCAAATTCAGTGTCGGTCCTTCTCTTGTCTACGTAGGATTTCTGCTTATCTTGCGCGGTCTTCATTCGCCGTCTAATAGGGTCAATCTTCTTGGATGTTTCTCTAACCATATCTGGTTCAAGTAGTAGTCTTTTTGTAGTCTCCCAACAATAAGTTGGTGATCTATAGGGTCGTACGTACAATGCTTCAAAGGGTGCCATGCCAACACTAGCTTGATAACTATTGTTGTAGGCGAACTCTACTAAAGGAAGATGCTCTTCCTAAGTCTCTCTAAAGTCTAGAATACATAGCCTTAAAAGATCCACAAGAACTTTGTTCACCCTCTCCGTCTGTCCATCGGTCTGAGGATGATAAGCGGTGCTCAAACAGAACTGTGTACCTAATGCTGCTTGCAAGCTCCTCCAAAATTCACTGGTGAAAATGGGGTCAGGATCACTTGCGATGCTTGAAGGTGCTTCATGAAGACGGACTATCGCATGAACATAAACTACTGCCAACCAGGCTGCCGTCCTTTTACTCTTAACCAGAATGAAATGAGCGCTCTTAGTAAGTCCGTCTACTATAATCCAAATACTGGTGTTGCCATTCTTCGATCTAGGCAAACCATCTATAAAATCGATAGAGACGCTCCCCCACTTCCACTGCTAAACCTCCAAAGGATGAAGTAAACCACCGGGCTTATTTTGCTCAGGTTTGACTTGCTAACAAACCAAACATTGAGAAATGAATTCTGCCACATCTTTCTTCCTCCCAGGCCAAAAGAAAACCCTCTTCATATCCTTATACATCTTATCACCGCCTGGATGAATTGTCATCTTAGAATGGTGGACTTCTTCTAGGACTGTCTTCAAAAGACTCCCAATTTGGGGAGCACAAAACCTCCCATCTCATCGCAACCACCCTTTATCGTCTATGGAATATCTAATGAGGTGACTAGAAGTCTCCCCTTTACCGAGCTTATTCAAGATGTCTAAAGTCTGCGGATCCTCCCGCTGCGAAGCTCCTATCTGATCCATAAGAGTAAGTCGCACTTCCAATGATGCAAATAAGCCAGATAACAACTCGATGGAGGGTCTAAAGTCAAAAGTTGATATGAATTCCAAGCTTTTCCTCTCCACAAACATAGGACTTAAGGCCATCCTCTGCCTACTTAGCGCGTCTGCCACCACATTACCTTTGCTGGGGGTATAAACAATCTCGAAGTCATAAGATGATAGGAACTCCATCCACCTTTGTTGCCTTAAATTAAGATCCTTCTGCGAGAACAAGTACTTGAGAGATTTGTGATCGGTGTACAACTCGAACTTCTCTCCAAGCAAATAATGGCGCCACGTCTTAAGCTCGAATACTATGGCAGCTAACTCTAAGTCATGGGTAGGGTAATTCTTCTCATGAACTCTTAGTTGTCTACCCCTATAACATACTACCTTTCCCTCTTGCATCAGAACTGCACCAAGCCCTGTACCACATGCATCTGTGTATAATCTAAACACTTTGCTTCCATCGGGCAAGGTCAAGACTGGGGCTGTTGTCGGAGCCCTCTTCAATCGTTGGAAAGAAATACCACAGTCCATATCCCATGAAAACGTCAAATTCTTCTTCAACAGCCTAGTAAGTGGGGTTGATATCTTCGCGAAGTCCTTAATGAACTTCCTATAATAGCCTGCCAATCCAAGAAAGCTTCTCACTTTCGTTGCATTCTTAGGAATTTGCCAATCTTGAACTGCAACTAGCTTTGCAGGATCTATTGCTATCCCATCTTTAGAGACCACATGCCCTAGAAATCTCACCTCCTTTCTCCAAAAATGGTATTTGGAGAACTTTGCCTTTAGGTGATGCGCACGTAGAGTTTTCAAAACCTCCCTTATATGTAAGGCATGCTCTTCCTCGCTCTTCGAGAAAAACAAAGACTACAACAAATTTATTTAGAAACTCCCGAACCACCCTACTCATCAGATCAACAAAATAGGTGGGTGCATTCGTCAACCCAAAATGCATAACGAGCCATTTAAAGAAACCAACCAGAGTCCTAAAAGCAGTTTTATCTATACTGTCCTCGGCCACCCTTAATTGATGAAACCCCGTGGCCAAATCTAACTGAGAGAATACTGATGCACCAACGAGCTGGTCAAACAAATCATCTATCCTCGGGAGTGGATGCATGTTCTTTTTTGTGAGTTTGTTTAACTCTCTATAGTCTACACATAAGCAAAGCGAACCATCCACCTTAGTTGCGAATACCACTGGAGCACCCCATTCAGATATGCTTCACCTAATAAACCCTTTTTCAAGTAGCTCCCCTACTTTCTTACTCAGCTCCCTCCTTTCCCTTGGAGCCATGTGGCGCACGGGCAATGCAACTGGCTTTGCATTGTCCACCAAGTATATACAAAAATCTATCTCGCGCCTCGGAGGTAAGCCCTGAACCTCCTCAAAAACTTCAGAATACTCATGGACTACTAATACAAATTGCAGATCATCGATAGATGCATCTAGAGATTCTAGGAAACTAAGCATGACAGACCCCTTAGGGTCACAAGAAATCTCAAGGGTCCTCCCATGGCAAGTCAAAAGTCTAACGACCCTCCTCTCACAATCTAGGATGACATCATACCTGGCTAGCCAATACATCCCTAGAATCAAACCATGTCCCATAAAACTGAGCACATATGCGTTGCACTCAAACTCGACGCCTAACATAGATATTCTCAAACCCCGACAAATCATGGACAAATGAGCCAAACCACCAATGGGGTTTGAGACAATAATGGGATCCACTACCATACTAGTATTAAGGTATAAAGACTCAACTACAGAATCAGATATAAATGAATGCGAAGCGCCATAATCAAAAAGAGTTATAATAGGTTAATTGGAAAGGGAAATCAAACCTTCCATGAAAACTTTCCTAACTTGATCTGGAGTACTGATCGCGAGAGCATGCACTTGCCCTCCAGAAGTTCCTGCCCTTTGACCTTGTCCTTGCTTCTTCGGGCCCTCCTCAGAAAAGTGTTCGACTTCCCCACAACTGAAGCAAGCATTCTTCCTTCTTTTGCAGTCCTTGATCAAATGACCCTCACATCCACAATTGTGGCACTTCCTCTTATCCCTAGCCTTGTCATTCTTTCCGCCTTTCTTTTATTGTTGTTGTCCCTTCTTTGGCCAAACTTTCTTGTTTTGTGTTTCTTCAACCTTAACTTCTTTCTTGTCAGATTTATCTTCTTCATGCATCAAGGCATATCAACGAGCCTTTCAAAAGTTGATCCCATTGGAATATGAGACATAGCTAACCCACAAAGGAGTTCATTCAGTCCTCTAGCAACAAAGCCTTCTTATGCGGAGTATCCACTAGCTCCAACCCAAATCTTGCTAGTAGGTTGAATTTGTCAACATACTCTTTGACAGTCATGCCTCCTTGCTTGAGCGCCAAGAACCTTTCCATTTTCATGCTTTTCTCAGCTTAAGAAAGAAACTTCGTTTCAAACCTCTATTTAAAATCATCCCAAGTGTCCACTTGATGCCCTGGTTGTGTCACTTCCCACTAGAACGAAGCTTCATCTTTCAGTAGCCAGGCGGCTAACTGAATCTTCCTACGATCATCAACTTCGAAAATTCCAAACAAATCCTCCGTTTCTTTGAGCCAATTTCTTGCCTTTACAAACATCTTAGTTCCATTAAACGTCTTTCTGCCCATAGCACAGAAGTCTTTGCAGATCTTAGAGAAATTATCTGCTCGTGGAGGAGGAATGACGGGTGCAGCTAGGGGAGGAAAGTCTGCTTGATCACCGGCAGGCGCCGTGGCCTCTAGATACCGACAGAACCAGCCTAGTGTCGTAACGCCCTGAGGAATATTAGGTTCCCCAAACATGCTGAAAAGAAAAGGAAAGGGATTCAGATAAAAGATCGAAAGATTTTACATATGCCTTTGGGGAATATGTTTTTCAAAATAGACTTTTCTTTTGAAAATGCTTCCTTTTAAAACCTTTTTGAAAATAATTTTCAAAAACATTATCCGATCTGGTAACCTTCAGCTCTAATACCAAGTGTGACACCCCACGTCCGTTAACGTCACTCATTAAGAGAATGCATTAAGTTTCATGAAGCATTATAGGTAAACAAAAACATTACAAGACAGATATAAAATAGCAGTGGAATTAAAAACTTTTATTAATCATAAAGCATTGTGGTTCAAAACATCATATGTCTGAAAGTACATAAAACCCAATACATCATTAAAAATTCTGTCTTGTACTTTAAACATCAGAGTACAATAATAAAAGAAACATAATCCTCAAAAGAAACATAGCCATAGTAGCCAAGATAAGATCTTAAGCAATATATCTAAACAACTCCAAGCAAGGTAATAGCAGAATCCAAATCAAGCTTGAGTATTCCCACCCTAAGAACCTTGGGGTGGGGGGACGGAAGAGAAGAAGAGGAAACAAAATAGGTCAGACATAAAGTCTGGCGAGTCCAGTTACTTTTAGAATAAAAATAAGTAAAGGTATCATGACAGACATATAAAGCGGATAAGAAAGATAACATCATAATAGGCAGATATGACAAGGTGAATAGGATAACATGATAAAGTATGCTACACTTCTCTAATGATTTCTCTGCACTCTGCACCAACACTAGTGTCTTATAACAAGATGATCCCCAATAATTACAAGAAGGTAGACTTAGGCATACATCCAAATGTACCCTAACTACTACCCTCATCGATCGACTCCCTATTCCGTAGATACTCTGTGCTGGCCCCACAGTAGGATATATCACTCCCTAAAGTGGCAACCCTTAGTTTTCAGGACACACAACCATATCTACAGGTGTCACATCTTCTTATTTTCCTCTGTCCGGATCATGCACGCACATGACCCGGTCGGTACGCGTCGCCCACACCGTCCTCCACGTTTGGATCTCTTACAATCAGCCTAGTAAGCGTGCCCTAACTCCGACCTAGGGTAGAGTACTCGTTTGATTCCATTATATGGGTTACTGACTAAAACGGGTCCCATACACAAGATGATGCAAGCTTTCCTCTTTGTCTTGCATCCCCACTAGGATTTCCGCAGGTCATGCTTACCTAACGGTGTCTTTAGTTACATAAACCCAACCGGTTAAGTTTGTAGGCCTATATATATAAATATTACCCACCCAACCCAGATATACTTAACCCTCCTACCGTTTCAACCAAGTTTACTTAACCCCTATTCAAGTTCAACATGTTCATACATTCCCTATGGATTCAACTGGGTTAAGTATTCAACTTTATTACCATGTCCATTTATGGTTATAATGTGCTAGACCTCCCACATTAAGCCTACCACTTGTTGATGCTAGATATGCCGGGCGGTTCCGGGCAGACTTCTTCCACAAGTTGGGCATAACCTCGTGTCTTAGCACGTCTCGTGTTTGTGCACCTAGACCCCTCACATTAGATTCACCACTTGTGGTCGCTGGATATGCCGGGCAGTTTCGGGCAGACTTCCACCACAAGTGTAATCTAACCTCGTGTCTAGGCACAGTTACAGTTTCTAATTACTGTAATCCTAGGCATTTCCATTATTAACCAAATTCACCTATGTCGTTATAGGTTTTCATGCCCCTTTTTCCAAGTTATGTTCATAATAAACTATATGCCCCAATTTAATATTATTACACTTTATTTAAGCTATGCCCAAATTTCCAATTACAAGTTATGCCCTAATTCAACGTTTTCCCTTCGTTCCCAATCTAACGCATTCGCATATTTCAGCGGCATGCCTAGGCTCAAAGGTAGTCTGGTTATAAAAAGGAAAAAGGAGGGAAGAGAGCAGAAATAAACATAATATCAAAATTGTAATGTCTCGGATTTTTACCTATTTAATATTGAATATTTAAATTTATTTTAAATATTGATTGGAATAATAATTGGAATTTTTATTTAATTTATTTAATAATCGATATAAAGTTTAATTTTTGAGTATCAGATTATAGTAATTCGAAAATTATAATAATTGAATTCGGAATTTAAAACTGAATCGAAATAATTCAGTTGATTAATATAAATTATATATTGAATTAGAACTATAATAATTATTTATTATCGTTAAATTTAATTGTTTTGAAATCAATTTATATTTTTATTTATTAAATTTAATTATAGTCGTCAGTTTAAATCAATATCTCCTGTAGGCAGTCAAATAAATTTTTAGAACCTATTTCATTTTGTCTAGAATAATGTTATAATCTGGTAACGCCATTACATTAAAATAGCGGTTAAGAGATTTCGAAAAAGAGACCGAGGGATATTTTAATTATTTAATTAAATTAAATCAAAATCAAAATTAAATACACATCAAGTTCAGTCACCCTATTCTATATACAAGCCGACATTACTTATTTAATCACGCAACTCAGTTTTTCATCTCGAGCAGAAAAATTGTATCCCCACGTCGAAATCTAAGAAGCATAATTTTAATGGCCTGTGTACTCCTTATCTCCTCTTGCAACTATAAATTTAGGCAATCATCCTTCCAAACTCCTCACACTGAATCCAACGAAAATCATTCCATTTAATTTCACTTTTCTTCCTCCAGTCACGAAAACAAAATCCGATTCCTCATATCAAACTAAAAAAAGGGGGTTCGAACCAAAATCGAATCGCAATCTGAAGGTAAATTTTTTACGAATCTTGATAATTGATGAATTCGCGATCAAAAACCATAACCGCGACCGATATTTTCAAAGCTTGAAACCAGGATTGGGTGCTCGCAATTTAAGGTAATTCGAAATGGATTTTTGATCATCGCAACTCTCTTCTTCCTCTTAAAAACAAAATCGAAATTGATCTGCATATAAAAAAGAAGTGTAATCAGTAATCGCGATTAAATCGCAAAACATTCGGAAGCTCGACTTCGACGCTACATTAGGATATTGCAATTGTAAAAGATAGGATGTCATTGGTTACGAGAAGTTGCAGAGGGGGAGATTCCGACTTGGGTTGAGGCGTTGGCCTTTGAGCCGTGAACTGCTAATTTTGTGGAGATGTGTTTGTCGATATTGATTTTGGGGATGATGCGGTGTTAAGCGAATTGAGGGATTGCGATGGAGACAACTGGGGCTACGATGGTTGAAGGATGGAAAGGAGGAGCATCGACTGCAGCCATTTGAGGGGGTTCGATCATCATTTGGGGATGGTGCATTGTGTGAATGACAGACTGTGCTTGATAGTAGACGTGAGGAAGTCAGTCTGGTATTTATGGGAATGGTGAGGCTTAGGCATGTAGTGGTGCTACAGAATTTTGGTTCTAGAGATGAGAAAATGGTATTTGTGGTTGAAGGTATTGGTGTGGCATGAGGTACTGTGATGGTGGCCAGTGAAGAAGGTAAACGCTGAACATGACAAGGTGTTATGGCGGAGGACGAAACTGCGGGGTATGGATGCGATAGTGGGAAGGTTGTGAAGTCAAATGGATTGTGTCGAACTGGGTGGAATGTAAGGTTCTAATCTTGTGATAGATAGGAAGATAGAGTTGTCAGCATAGTGTTTGATAAATTGCCAAAATGGTAAAGGTCAAATTTTGGGGCTATATGCAGTAAAGGTGGATTCATGATTGATCGAGTCAACTGCAAAATTGTCGGGCAGTAAGGTATACGTTCTTATAAATTTTAAAATACATAGATGAATTTATTTACTTTAGTTGTTGATTTAAATAAATAGTTAATCGTTAAATATAAATAAATAATCGTCTAATTGTTAAATAAAATTAATAATCATAGGTCCAGGCAATTCGAGTAGATCCATTGACGCAACGGTATGAAATTAAGTGCAGATTTAGCGCAAATAAACCAAGTGAGTAAATCTCACTATTTATATTTAAATTTATTTGTTTAGAAATAAATTGTTGGCTGTTTGAATGCATTGCTGTGATTAAAATTATGGTTATTATATATATTAGTTAAATTAGGCTTGGTGGTTATGGCTATTAATATATATATATATTGGATTTCCCGCAGTACCATTAGCGGATGCCCGCAATATCATTAGCGGATGACCCTATCACCCCACGATATATGAGTGGATGACCTTCTATACCGCGATATCCTGCCTTGAAGCAGGATTGGTATTATTATTGTTGTCTAACATCTGTGAATGCAGGAAAAAACAGGTTGGAGGGATCCAACTAGATTCCTCAAAATTTATTTATCTTTATTTATATATTTATATATGTGTGATATGTTGGATTGCAATGATGTTTGTGTGTTTGAAAGTTTGAATATCACTGGCCCTAGAGGTTAATATTTAAAAATATCATAAAAAGGGATTTTTAGATCTGAAAGGGAAATTTTATTTTTTGAAATAAAATTTGAATTTCGAATAGGCTAAGAAAATTATAACTTGTTTTAATAATAAAACACGTATTGAATCTATAAGCAATATTTATAAATGAAAGAAATATTATTTTGAATTTTAAATTCAAGTATGAATTTAAAAAGGGACAATTTATTCTTCGAAAATGAAATTGGATTTCGATGAGATTTGAAATAGAAGGGGTTTTAATATTTAAAACAAGAAGAGGGATTTATAAATAAAGAAAATAACTATCATTGGATAAATTAAAATTTGAATTCAAGTATGTATATAAAAAGTGAATTTGGAACCGTTTCAAAAGTAAACGATGAAATTTATTCCGATATTTGGAATGTAAATTGAACTAGAATAAATCCATAAGGATTTATTATTTGGAATTCGACTATGTTAAATTTATAAAAATAAAATATTTTCAGAAGGAATATTGTAACCGTATCAATTACAAACTATAATCCAAATTAAATATAAAATAAATTCTATGTTTCTACATATATAAGTTGTAATTATAAAATATCTTCGAGGGTATAATGGAAAGGGAAATTTACTTTTCGCAAAGGAGAATTTGGATTTCAAATGAAATTTGAAATGGAAAGCTTGTTTTAATTTATAAAACAAGGAAGAGAATTTATAGTCGATATTTATTATCATTGGATAATTTGGAAGTTAGTTTCAAATGGAGTTTAAACATGGGAGTTTGTTGAATATAAAATAAGGAAGTGATTGATAAACCATGTTTATAAGTGAAATGAAGTAATTTTCATTGGATAAACTGGAATAGATTTTTCTAAATATAAGAACTGGCATTTAAAAATCATATTTTTCAATGAGATAAAAGAGGGGATTTTTTTGATAAGTAATGGCGGTTTTGTATTACAAACTTTTGTCTGTCTTAAGGTAAGAACGTTGTTGGTCAAGGTTTGAGAGGTAATAAAGTATCCCAACTTGAATGACTTCACTATTATCAAGGGATGATATTAGTTTGTAATGGTAAAGGATGTTGAATTAATTGATTATTCCCGTAAAAAGGAATTTATAATTGAAATTTGATTGTATTGAATTTTATAATTAATTTAAGCAACTGGAATTGAATATAGGAGTTGAGTTTGATTAAATCCATAATTGAGTTATGAATGTGGCATAAAGAAATCGACGAGTTGAATAATCCGAATCGTGAAGTTAGATTTGGGTTAACGAGCTTAGTTTATTTTTAATTTATTGAAAATGGAGTTGAATTATTTTAAAAACGAAGATTTTCAACGTTTATGTTTAATTTAATTAAAATGAACCCCCACAGCACGCTAGTTCGTAATTTGGTGTTTCGAAATTCAATCGAGTATATAGAACTCAATATAAGTCGGAATTCGATGAAACAAGAAACTCCCAGAGATATTGAATGATAGTTTTCTAATGGAAGAGGAAAATCTTGATTTCGTCATATATATTTTGAGTTATGTCAAATCGAATTTTCTGAAAAGCAGCGCCATAATCCTTTTTAAACCATAACAGTTTATTTAATAAATTTAAAGGATTTTGAGTGAATAAAATCTGAATCTTTTTAGAAAAATCCGGATTTGAGTTATCAAATAAATATGAACTCAAGCAGAGTAAATGAAGTGGTTTTTGTAATAGAAATCAGATTTTTGGATGGCAGTATAGTATTAACTAATTTGAAAAGAAATTAGTTAATGGAGTTTCGAATCAAACTTAACCTTTGTTAAGTAAATCAGATTTATGAATTCAATTTTGAAATTAAATATGGAACTCGAGTTATAAATGGATTCAACATGTGTATAAGCGAATTAAATTATATTTGACTATGATATATTTAAATCGGAAGTGTATTAGGCAAAAGAGCTAGTTAGCGAATTAATTAGCGAGTTGAGTTGAAAAAAATTAAATTGATTGAAATAAATTGGGAATTGGCATATGCATGTTAAACAGGTATGGGATGATGATTATAAAGAGAATGAAGATTATATTTTTATGTCCCGACAAAAGGTACATGTTTAAATTTTCATATGAGATTTTATGAGCCTGTTGGGCAAGCCGCTTGGCTTTTTATTTTCTTTTTGAATGTAAAGGGCCTAAAGAGGCGAGTTTGGGTTTGAACTATTGACCAGTAAAAAGAAGGTGCTGGCGAAATTTTTCGGAAAATTTAAGGAGTTAGAATATTTTTAAGAAATTTGGATAACTAAAAATAATTATATCGATATATAAAGAATTCGATAAGGAATTTGGAAAATAGTTCATGAATGAATATTAATTAAAAGGGCCAGTGATTGTTTGATTTTCTGATGGATGTTTATTTTCCTTTAATAGTTAAATCACCGGCTATCAAAGATTTTTGACCATCGTTGTCAATACGGAGAGACCGGTTGGATTTAATATCTGAAAACCACTCCGTATTGGCATAGGCATTGCGAATTAGATTATGCTGAAGATAAATTGAAGACGGAGTAAAATGCAAAGGCTTTCTGTTTGTCCAGTCCTAGGACAACTTGCATGGACGAATGTCATATAGAGTATTCCTAACAGATCACATAAGACGATCTTTTCAAGGTATTACGTCTGGTGGCGGAGAAATTCGTTTCTCTTAGCTTTTATACCCATAATATTTTTGGGAAGATCAACTAGTGATTTGACGGGTTTGACGATGTGGCATTCATAGTGTATGGTGGCCACATGTTCTAAAAGATAGACGTGGCCTCAAGCCTCACAACCGGGAAATGACAAAAATCGGGCAGGCATCATGGCTAGTTGGGTCATTCCTAAGTAAGGTATATTTGTCACCGATCTAGATAAAATTCAATTATTTGTTCTTCTTTTTGATTCTGTATCTTACGGATTATGGTTGGACGGTCGATAACCGTGGGTGACAATATATTCGCTACACTCAAGCAAAATGAGTGGACGGTCATGTGTGGCCGGGTTACAAGACGGTCTTGCTGAACCCCAGTGTATCCCCTCTAGAGTACACTGATCGGGAGGTGGTCCCATACCTTGTCATAGTTGGAATCCAATCTCCAATAAGCACCCTGCGTTTTTTGATTTTATACTATATATGTAGAGAGTGAGATGCAAGCGTTCTACTATTTGGTTATTTATTTGATTAGACATTATTATAATATCACTGGATTTTGATATCAAGATTGTTTTGGTTATAGTAAGGTAAAAACCGTCCATGTTTATGTGTGGACTGGCCTTACTATTACCCTTTCTTCTAAAGAAAATTCCAAAGTTAAACAATATAGTTGGAGTTTACTCATATTGGTCCCATGACTGACCTAGAGTTTTAATTTGTTTGTTTTTCCCAAACTCTTGGGTACCTAAATTTGTACAGGCAGTCAAGTGTTTCAGGCTTTTACAGATACACTTGGAGGATCTTGAAGCAGGAGGCCTCACCGTTAGATATTTAGAAATTATTTTCCGCTGTGTTGTATCTATGTTGATCTCTGATAATCGTATGTATATATGATACAAAATTTTGTATTTCAAAAGTTATGTTATATAATATATTTTATTCGTTCTGCTATGAGATTCTGTTTTGTTATTTATGTTCTATCTTCTATCTGTTTCTATTTCTTTAACCCTAATGACTCGTATTTCTATATCATTTGAGTTGGACGTGTGTTGTATCAGTCAACTCAGATAGTATGGAATTGCGGGCCACTAAATTTGGTATCAGAGCATACAAACAGCTAGGCTTTGGTGGGGGGTTTACTCATTAGAGATAGGGTCAGAAGTACCCTAGAATGAGTTGAGTGTATATATATGAGAGAGAGAATTTGTGATTTGTATAAAAATTGTTTTATATTGTGTTGATTCATCTATTGAGTGGTATATAAATTTCACATCGACGCGTTTAGCTGACGTGGCCGATATGGATTTATAAACGCTTGAACAGAATAATTTGACACAGTATTGTTTTAAAAGTTGGGTAAATGAAATAATTTTACCCAAAATTATATTTTTATATAAAAAGAATATTTTTTCGAAATTATTATAATATGTGGTTGCGTAGGATGTTATTATTATAATCAAATTATATTATAAAATTGAAATGGTTATATATAATCAAATAGGACTTGTACCTGAATAATATATACAAATGAGATGAATTAAAATAGGATTGAAATCACAATTTAGAATTTAAGTCCCGGATAGTTGGAAAATATTTTTTTGAAGTCTATTAAAATAATATAGCTTTGTTTAGAAGGATTTTTGAATAGAAATCATTTTAAATGGATTTTTGAAAATGATAAAGCATTGAATTCACTTCGGACACTGGAAAATAATTCTGATGATGATGCGCGCCATCGTCGGTGTTCATTTTCGAGTTTCTAAGTGATGGATTGCTACCTTAGAAAATGTTATGATGGAAATTTGTTTGAAAGAAATCAAATTGGTTCGAAAGTTCTAAAATTTTGAATTGGAGATAGGAATAAATATATTTATGTGTATTTATATGATTTTAAAAAGGATTTGAAATAAAAACCCAGGAATTTTAATTCTGAAATCTAAATTTAACTTAAGCAAGTTAAATAAATCGAAATGATGGAAACTAGTTGAACGAATTGAAATTGAATATTTCCATGAAAACCTAAAATTTGTATGATGCTTGAGTTATAGAATATGAAATGCCGAGTTATAACTAAGTGGGTTTTTGAAAAGTTAACGGGTCTACAACATTTCTTCTGCCTTAGTAATTTCAGGGATGAAATTCTTTTAATGGGGAAGGAATGTAATGTCCCAGATTTTTACCTATTTAATATTGAATATTTAAATTTATTTTAAATATTGATTGGAATAATAAATGGAATTTTAATTTAATTTATTTAATAATTGATATACAATTTAATTTTTGAGTATGTCAGATTATAGTAATTCGGAAATGATAATAATTGAATTCGGAATTTAAAACTGAATCGAAATAATTTAGTTGATTAATATAAATTATATATTGAATCGGAACTATAATAATTATTTATTATCGTTAAATTTAATTGTTTTGAAATCAATTTATATTTTTATTAATTGAATTTAATTATAGTCGTCAATTTAAATCAATAAATCCTTCAGACAGTCAAATAAAATTTTAGAACCCATTCCATTTAGTCTAGAATAGTGTTATAATCTGGTAACGACATTGTGTTAAAATAGCGGTTCAAGGATTTTGAGAAAGAGACCGCGGGATATTTTAATTATTTAATTAAAATTAAATCAAAATCGAAATACACATCAAGTTTAGTCACCCTATTCTATATACAAGCCGACATTACTTATTTAATCACGTAGTTCAGTTTTTCATCTCGAGCAGAAAAATTGCCTCCACACTTTGAAATCTAAGAAGCAGAATTTTAATGACCTGTGTACTCCTTGTCTCCTCTCACAGCTATAAATTTAGGCCATCACCCTTCCAAACTCCTTGTAACATCCCGTATTTTACGGTATTATACATAATTTGTTTAATTATTTAAATAATGGTTTGGTAATTTAAAATAGCCAGAATTAAAAAATATTGAATGTTTAATTAATATAAATAATAGAATAATATATTTAATTCTAAAATAGTCGGAAATAGCTGAATTCACAATATTGTGTGAATTGGATTATTTGTAAGATTTAATTCAGTTTAGAATTGAATTATAATAACGAATATATTATTTCATCGAAGTTTGAATGTATAATTATACTATAATTTTAATCGACCTCGAAATGGCACGGCAGTTCGTAATTTGGCGATTCGAACTTTAAACGAATATAAAGAATCCGTATTAAGCCGGATTTCTGTGAAACAAGAAACGTTCGGAGCTGGTGAGGTATATTTTTCTAATGAAAGAGAAAATTCGAGATTTCGTTGTGTATATTGTGAGTTATGTCCAAATCAAATTTTCAAAAAGTCGCTATGGAATTCCTTTTTAATTTATAACGACTTATTTAAATAATAAAAGAATTTAAATATAATACGAATATTGATATAATTGGGAATTTTGAAATATCGAGTTATAAATCCTGATATATTTATTTTGGAGTTATATCATATTGTATGGGAATATATATACGATAATATTAATTTATTGATATTAATTTAATTTTTTTAAATATATTAATATTTACAAGGGTTAATTTAGAGCTTTAAAAATAGCCAGTTTTACAAACGACCTTCCTTTTTGACGAAACTAATTTTGTTAGATCCGGAATATTAAATTATTCTTATATTTCAATTTTCGTGATTTTTTGAGCCAGTATGCGGCCGTGATGAATTTTAATGTGAAAAAAAGTCGATAATTTGACTTTAAAAATACGCTGTGTGAGCAAACGGAGTCGGAATTCGACGAAACAAGTTTCGTTGGGTTTGTAATGTCGAACTGTAGCTGCATGCCCATTTTCATTATTTTTGGGTATCGTATGCAATCACACAGATTTTTAGAAGACAAATACAAACAGCGATTGATTTTAATTGAATTAAATAATCAACTACAAATAAAATAAAATATTTCCTTATTTCTATAAATACCCCTTAACCCTTTTAACCCTAAACATAAATTCCTCTGGTCAAAAATTTGATAGCCACCTCCAAAGAAATTCATACAGTAAAAT
This sequence comes from Allium sativum, assembly GCA_030737875.1. NCBI lineage: Eukaryota > Viridiplantae > Streptophyta > Magnoliopsida > Asparagales > Amaryllidaceae > Allium > Allium sativum. The sequence continues at coordinate 750,730,693 of CM060922.1, forward strand.
TGGAGACTTTGAAAATCAAAACAAATACAAATAAATTCTTATAAATTCCCAATCTCATGTATTTGCAATCTCTTTGACCTCCTCTTCGATTCTATATTCTTTTAGTGAATCACGATTCACGTTTTGGGTGTTGTGTGTTTTCCATCGGCAACTAGGGTTCTTCGATTTGGGAAACAGAGGCAGCTATTGTCGAAACTATTATCGTATTGGAGATTAGCAGGAATTGTAACACCTTGCAGGCGATTTTGGGTGAGTTCAGAGGGTATTGGGGATGCAGTGTCACAAGACAGTGACGAGAAAGGAAGACGTCGGATTTTCTTGAGATGGTGCGAGTGGTACATTGTGAGTATAAGGTTGTGGAGATTTTGAAGTGGAGGATGATGGTAGCCATGGATTATTGAATGGTGAAGTATGGAGGAGGATGAGATGACTTAAAGATGTGGCAATGTCTATGTAAGACAAGAAGCAGCGGGGTATGTTTCTTTGGATTAGGAAGAAGGATTAAAGCAGTGGGTGTTTGTACTGTGTAGTCATGGAGCGGTGTTGAGTTTCAAAGTCTTCTGTAATTGGAAACCTGGGAGGAACAGTTAATTCAAGTAATTTAATTGAAGTAATTAATAGCCTAATGGTATTGGGGGTTAAATTCATGAAGAAAGCGGAAGGTTTGAGGTCAAGGCCTGGGAGGATGGTCATTTGGAATATACAACAATAGTGTAATTTGCAAGGAGTTTACTGTGAGATAGTGAGTGGATGATGAAGTTCGTTTGTTTGAGATGGTGGATGGTTGATGAAGTTTGTTTGTATGAGGTGATGTAACAACAGTATGTGGAGTGAGTGGGTTGACAATGTTGGCTTGGTTTCAGCTGAGTGAAGAAGGGGGGAGTGAGTGAGATAAGTTCGGTCCAGGCCATAGAATCATTGTAGTGAGAAACAGATGATGCCGGTGGAAGAGAGCAAGCTACAAACCCGGATTTTTGATAACTAAGTAATTAAGTTTCAATTTTTTTTAATTAAACTAATTACAGTTAAATCGTTAAAATCTTGTATAATCAATAGCTTATGCATACCTAAATAGAATTGAACCACATCAATCACGTTGGAATCATAGCGATGAAAGCTACACAACGGAACCGACTGGGAGTGAATTGGAGTTCGTTATAATTTATAGCGAAATAAATTGTCTGTCTGAATCAACCGACAGTTATCATTATTTAACGAACCGTCCAGTGTGAGTAAATCTCACTAACTCTGTACAGTTTATATTTTTGTAAATATAATATAGTATTGATAAATGAAGATTGATTGCTGTGTGTTGATTGTTTGGTTGAATGGCTAATTTGTTTGTTGAAATTGTAGATAACGATATATATATATATATATATATATATATATATATTGTTAATCAAATATTGATTCCGTTTATCAAAATATTTCATATTGAAATAAATTTGATGTTAATTATACTGTTTGACATTGTGGATGCAAGGAAACAGGTTCGAGGGATCCAACTGGATTCATCAATATTTATAATATTGTTGTTTTTCATATATTGTGATAAATGATGTGATATATAATCTGTGATTGATTATGATGAAATTGGTCTTGTTATTTGGTATTTTAAATACCATAAGAAATACTAGAATGTAAAAATGGATTTTTCAACGTGTATTTTGAAAATGAAATACTTGTGGAAAATAAATATAATTTTACAAGGAATATTTATTTGGAAAATAAATATAATTATAAAAGGAATATTTATTTGGAAAGTAAATAGAATTATAAAAGGAAATATTTGGAAAATGAATATAATTTTATAAAAAAGAGAATTTTACATTAGGAAGGTTTATACCCGTGCTTTGCACACGAGTGTAACATGATATTGATTTAAAGTAAATATTTTGTAAATAAAATATAATAAAAGAATTTGGGGTTTTAATTAGAAATATAAATGGAATTACTGAAATTAGAAACTGATTGGAAATTAGTGAGTTAAATGGCTTTCTGGGTATCGATCCGATGTTGGTTTCGGCCTTCGGGGTTTATACTTGGGAAGTTGTTCTCTTACTAGTTTACAGTTAGAGACTGATAGAGGTGGGAAGATATTGATGCGTGGATTAGAAATGGAAACGTTTTCCAAAGTTAATAACGTATATTTCCTAATTTATTAAATAAGGAACTTATGAATACATGGAAATGATAAATGGGAAATTAGGAAATAAAATGAAGATTAATCGGTAAGATTTCCATTTGGAAATACGACCGTTGTTTATACACATGTTTTTCTTTAATAGTTAAATCACCGATTATCAAAGATTTTGACCATTTCCGTTGTTAATACGGGGAGACCAGGATCAGATATATTATCTGAAAACCACTCCGTATGGCATTGACGTTGCAAATCAAATATTATGAAGAAAATTGAAGACAGAGTTAAGCAAGGGCAGTTTAGTAAATCCTAGGTAGAAATTGCATAAGATGGATTTACATAATAGAACCTTCGGTCTGTCCAGTCCCACAACGATCTGTATGGAAGAATGTCTGACAGAGTATATTTAATTGATCGCGTAAGTTGATCTCTTCAAACGTATTTGCGTTGGTGGCGGAGGAGTTTGTTTCTCTTAGCTGTATACCCGTAGTATTTTTGGGGAAATCAATTTGTGATTTGGCGGGTATGACGATATGACATTCAAAGTAAATAAAGTGTGATCTATACATTATGGCCTCTAGACTCACAACAAGGAAATGGTATAAAATCGGGTAGATCGCATAGCTAAGTGGTTAGCTACTAATTTGGGTGTATTGTCATCTGATCTAGAGAAATTCCATTTACTTCTATAATTTATTTCGATGCTGTCCCTTTTGGGAAACGATTACTGATCCCAACCTTTGGTGATAATACATTCGGTACACTCATGCGAAATGAGTGACCGGTCATGTTTAGCCTGGGTTACAAGATGTTCTTATTGAACCCGGTGTATTCCTCTCTAGAGATACACTGTCGGAAGGTGGTCCCATACCTTGCCAGTTGGAATCCATTACACAATAAGCGCCCATGGTTTTTGATTTTATATTATGTATGTGGAACGTGAGATGAAAGCGTTCTGCTAGATGATTATTATATTGTGGTTGATAGACACTATTATAATATCAAAAAGATTTTGATATAAAGATTATCATTTCTTTCGAAAGGATTTTGAATGTTGAATCAAGTGTTTTTGGATTCTCATAAGGGAAAAACTCATTCCGTGTTATACGGCGTGGTCTTATGAGATATCGTTTATTTTCTCAAACTGATTTAAATTTGTTTACTCACACCAGTCCCATGATTGACCCAAGGTTTATTTCGTTTTGTTTTCCCTAAACTCCTGGATGCCCAAATTTGTATGGCCAGTCAAGTAATCAGGATTTTACAGATATATTTAGAGTACTTGGAGCAGGAGGCTTCCAGATTATATAGCAATTATTTATTTCCGCTGTGTTGTAAGTACTGTACTTTGATAATGATATGTATAATCAAGTACATATTTTTATTTTAAAGTTATGTTATATTTTATTCGTTCCGCTGTGATATTTGTGTTACTCTGATATTATATGTTCTACTTCTTCTTCTATTCTAGTTTTATATCTTATCTATTCTCACCCTCTAACTTCTTACATTAACTATACGGTATTTCCGATGCTTGAATAGTCGACATTTAGTTTATGTCGATTACCAAGGTCGCAAATTCCCCGGGTCGTTACAGTGGTATCAGAGATAAAGGTTAAGTGATTACCTTGGCTCTGTGGTGTGACTAAGTAGAGATGGGGTTAGTAATGCCCTAGATTGAGTTTGAGTGTATATATACGAGAGAGCATATTTGTAGATTTTATAAAAATGGTTTTATATTGTGGAGATTTATTGGTTGAGTTGTTTATGGGTTCTGATCGATCAGATTGATCCACTATATTGGTAGGGGTTTATAAACACTTGAATAATATGGACCGACACAGTATGGTTTGAAAAGAGGGTAAATGAAATAATTTTACCCAAAATATATTTTGATATAAACAAAGTATTGATATTTTAAATACTATTGTATATTAGATGTGTTGGTTGTGATTATAATCGGATAAGATTATAATTGAAGCGGTTATGTAAATAACCAATTAAAATTCGTATAAGTATTATAAAATGAATTAAAACTGAATTTGAACCAAAATTGAAATTTAAAACTCTGGAGATTTGGAAAGGTGTTTGTAAATGTATTTGGAATTAATATATGAGAATTTTAAAATCCTGGGAGATTTTTAATTGTTTTACAAGCATTGTGAATGGTTTTTTGAATTTTAATTTCAAAATAGAAGTGTTTAGAAATGGTTTCGAAAGTGATATAGTATTGAACTCACTTCGGTCGCTGGGAAATAATTCCGATGATTATCCGGACATCATCGGTATTCATTTTTGAGTTTCTAAATGATAGATTACTACCAAAGTTATTGATTTCGAATTGTTTTTCCAAAACAAGTTATTTTGAATCCTAAAAGGAAAGTTTGATTTTTTATATGGTAAACTGTTTAAAACCCCCAGGATTGTTTGATTTGAAAGCAAATCGAAAAATAAAATATAGAAAAAATTGGATAGTGAGATAGGAATCTGGAATTTTGTTGAATTGGTATGTAAGAGTTTGAAATTGAGAATGTAACTCGAATTTGAAATGGAATTTGACTTGGGTATAAGTGAATGATTGGGTTTGAGGACAAAAACTGATTTGGAGATTGATTGGGACGGTATTTATATATGTTGAATGGGTAGCAGATGGAAAGAATATAATGATATGCCAGACAAAAAGGTACAAGTTTATTTTTATATGAGTTTGGTGATTTATGAGCTGATTAGGCAAGCTGCTTGGTTGTTTGATTTTCTTTTGGATTGGAGGAAGCCTAGAGAGGTGAGTTGTAGTTGTACCGATTGACCAGTACAAAGGAGGTGCTGGCGAAATTTTTCAAAAATTTAAGGTGTTAGAAAGTTTTTGGAATATTAGAAAATTTTCATTGATAAGAATAAATCAATATTTTAGTTAAAATAAATTGGTTTAGTGAAATTGGAGTTAAGAAGTAAATAAATAAATTTTTACCTAGTTAATAGGGTTTGTTTTCTACCTTAGCAATTTTGAGGACGAAATTATTTTAAGGGGGAAAGAATGTAACGGCCCGTATTTTTACGGTGTTATAAACAATTTATTTAATTATTTAAATAATGGTTTGGTAATTTAAAAAGACCAAAATTAAACAATATTTAATTAATATAAATAATAGAATAATATATTTAATTCCGAAATAGTCGGAAATAGCTGAATTCACAATATTGTGTGAATTGGATTATTTGTAAGATTTAATTCAGTTTAGAATTGAATTATAATAAAGAATATATTATTTCGTTGAAGTTTGAACGTATAATTATATTATAATTATAATCAAGCTCGAAATGGCGCAGCAGTTCGTAATTTGACGATTCGAACTTTAAACGGATATACAGAATCCTTTTTAAGCTGGATTTCTGTGAAACAAGAAACGTTCAGAGCCGGTGAAGTATATTTTTCTAATGAAATAGAAAAATCGAGATTTCGCTGGGTAGACTGTGTGTTATGCCCAAATCAAATTTGCGAAAAGTCGCTATGGAATTTCTTTATAATTTTTAACGATTTATTTACATAATAAAAGGATTTAAATATAAATCGAAAATCGATATAACTGGGAATTTTGAAATATCGAGTTGTAAATCCTGATATATTTATTTTGGAGTTATATGACATTGTATCGGAATATATACACGATAATATTAAATTAAATTATTTTTAAATATATTGATATTTAAAAGGGTTTATTTAGAGCTTTAAAATTAGCCAGTTTTACAAACGACCTCCATTTTTTACGAAACTAATTTTGTTGGACCCAGAATATTAAATTATTTTCAGATTTCAATTTTCGTGATTTTCTGAGTCAATATGTGGCCGTGGTGGTGAATTTTAATGTGAAAAGCAATCAATAATTTGACTTTAAAAATACATTGTGTGAGGAAACAGAGTAGGAATTCAACAAAACAAGTTTCTTTGGGTCTGTAATGTCGAACTGTAGCTGCATGCCCATTTTCATGATTTTTGGGTATCGTATGTAATCACATAGATTTTTAGAAGACAAATACAAACAATGATTGATTTTAATTGAATTAAATAATCAATTAAAAATAAAATAAAATATTTCCTTATTTCTATAAATTCCCCTTAACCCTTCTAACCCTAAACATAAATTCCACTGGTCAAAAATTCGATAGCTTCCTCTAAAGAAATTCATACAGTAAAATTGGAAACTTTGAAAATCAAAACAAATACAAATAAATTCTTATAAATTCCCAAACTCATGTATTTGCAATCTCTTTGACCTCCTCTTCGATTATATATGCTTTTAGTGAATCGCGATTCACGTTTTGGGTGATGTGTGTTTTCCATCGGCAACTAGGGTTCTTCGATTTAGGAAACGGAGGTATCTATTGTCGAAACTATTATCTTATTGGAGATTAGCAGGAAGTTTAACACCTTGCAGATGATTTTGGGTGAAATCGGAGGGTATTGTTGACGCAGTGTCACAGGACAGTGACGAGAAAGGAAGACGTCGATTTTCTTGGGATGATGCGAGTGGTACATTGCAGGTATAAGGTTATGGAGATTTTGAAGAGTAGGAAGACGGTAGCCTTGGATTATTGAATGGTGAAGTATGGAGGAGGATGAGATGACTTAAAGATGCAGCAATGTCTGTGTAAGGCAAGGAGCAGCGGGGTATGTTTCTTTGGATTAGGAAGAAGGATTAAAGCAGTGGGTGTTTGTACTATGTAGTCATGGAGCAGTGTTGAGTTTCGAAGGCTTCTGTAAATGGAAACCTAGGAGGAATAGTTAATTCAAGCAATTTAATCGAAGTAATTAATGGCCTAATGGCGTTAGGGGTTAAATTCATGAGGAAAGTGGAAGGTTTGAGGTCAAGGCCTGGGAGGATGGTCATTGGGAATATGCAACAGTAGTGTAATTTGTAAGGAGTTTACTGTGAGAATGTGAGTGGTTGATGAAGTTTGTTTGTTTGAGATGGTGAATGGTTGATGAAGTTCGTTTGTATGAGGTGATTTAACAACAATATGTGGAGTGAGTGGGTTGACAATGTTGGCTTGGTTTCAGCTGAGTGAAGAAGGGGGGAGTGAGTGAGATAAGTTCGGTCAAGGCCATAGAATCACTGTAGCGAGAATAAGATGATGTCGGGGGAAGAGAGCAAGCTGCAGACCCAGATTTTTGATAACTAAGTTATTAAGTTTCAATTTTTTTAATTAAACTAATTATAATTAAATTGTTAAAAGCATGCATAATCAATAGCTCATGCACACGTGAACAGAATTGAACCACATCAGTCACGTTGGAATCATAGCGATGAAAGCTACACAATGGAACCCACTGGAAGTGAATTGGAGTTCATTACAATTTATAGCGAAATAAATTGTCTGTCTGAATCAACCGACAGTTATCGTTACTTAACGATGACTGTCCAATGTGAGTAAATCTCACTAACTCTGTACAGTTTATATTTTTATAAATATAATCTAGTATTGATAAGTGATGATTGATTGTTGTGTGTTGATTGTTTGGTTGAATTGCTGATTTATTTGTCAAAATTATAGATGATGATATATACATAAATCGTTAATCACATATTGATTTCTTTTATCAGAATATTTCATATTGAAATAATTTTTATGTTAATTATATTGTTTAACATTGTGGATGGAGGGAAACAGGTTGGAGGGATCCAACTGGATTCCTCAATATTTATAATACGGTTGTTTTTCATATATTGTGATATATGCTTTGATATATAATCTATGATTTATTATGATGACACTGGTCTTGTTATTTGGTATTTTAAATACCATAAGAAATACTGGAATGTAAAAAAGGGAATTTTCAAAGTGTATTTTGAAAATGAAATATTTATGGAAAACAAATATAATTATACAAGGAATATTTATTTGGAAAATAAATATAATTATAAAAGGAATATTTATTTGGAAAGTAAGTAGAATTATAAAAGGAAATATTTGGAAAATGAATAGAACTTTATAAAAAAGAGAATTTTACATTAGGAAGGTTTAGATCCGTGCTTCGCACACGGGTGTAACATGATATTTATTTAAAGTATATATTTTGTAAATAAATTATAATAAAAGAATTTGGGGGTTTAACTAGAAATTTAAATGGGATTACTGAAATTAGAAACTGATTGGAAATTAGTGAGTTGAATGGCTTTCTGGGTATCGATCCGATGTTGGTTTCGGCCTTCGGGGTTTATACTTGGGAAGTTGTTCTCTTACTAGTTTTCAATTAGAGACTGATAGAGGTGGGAAGATATTGATGCCTGGATCAGGAAATAGAAACATTTTCCAAAGTTAATAACGTATATTTCCTAATTTTAGAAAATAAGGAATTTATGAATATATGGAAATGATAAATGGGAAATTGGGAAATGAAATGATGATTGATCGGTAAGATTTCCAATTGGAAATACGGCCGTTGTTTGTACACATGTTTTCGTTTGATAGTTAAATCACCGTTTATCAATGATTTTGACCATTTCCGTTGTCAATACAGGGATAGAGGGATCATATATTTTATCTGAAAACCACTCTGTATGGCATTAGCATTGCTAATCAAATATTATGAAGAAAATTAAAGACGGAGTTATGCAAGGTCTGTTCAGTAAACCCTAGGTAGAAATTACCTAAGAGGGATTTACAGAATAGTACCTTCGGTCTGTCCAGTCCCAAAACGACCTGTATGGAAGAATGTGTGGCAGAGTATAATTAATAGATCGCGTAAGTTGATCTCTTTAAACGCGTTTACGTTGGTGGCGGAGGAATTCATTACTCTTAGCTGTATACCCGTAGTATTTTTGGGGAAATCAACCTATGATTTGGCGGGTATGACGATGTGACATTCAAAGTAAATAAAGGTGTGATCTATACGTTATGGCCTCTAGCCTCAAAGCAAGTAAATGGTATAAAATCAGGTAGGTCGCATGGCTAAGTGGTTGGCTGCCAAGTAAGGTGTATTGTCACCTGATCTAGAGAAATTCCATTTACTTCTATAATCTATTTCGATGTTGTCCCTTTCGGGAAACGGTTACGGATCCCAACCGTTGGTGATAATACATTCAGTACACTCAAGCGAAATGAGTGACTGGTCATGTTTAGCTTAGGTTACAAGATGTTCTTGTTGAACCCGGTGTATTCCTCTCTAGAGATACACTGTCATAAGGTGGTCCATACCTTGCCAGTTGGAATCCATAACCCAATAAGCGCCCGTGGTTTTTGATTTTATATTATGTATGTGGAACATGAGATGAAAGCGTTCTGCTAGATGATTATTATATTGTGGTTGATAGACACTATTATAGTATCAAAAGGATTTTGATATAAAGATTATCATTTCTTTCAAAAAGATTTTTGAATGTTGAATCAAGTGTTTTGGATTCTCATAAGGGAAAACCCCGTTCCGTGTTATACGGCGTGGTCTTATGAGATATCATTTATTTTCTCAAACTGTTTTAAATTTTACTCATACCAGTCCCATGACTGACCCGGAGTTATTTTGTTTTGTTTTCCCTAAACTCCTGAGTGCCTAAATTTGTACGGGCAACCAAGTAGCCAGGATTTTACAGATATATTTGGAGAGCTTGGAGCAGGAGGCTTCAGGATTATAAAGCAATTGTTTATTTCCGCTGTGTTGTAAGTGCTGTACTTTGATAATGATATGTATATTCAAGTACAGATTTTTATTTTAAAGTTATGTTATATTTTATTCGTTCCGCTGTGAGATTCGTATTACTCTGATTCTGATATTGTATGTTCTTCTTCTGCTTCTATTCTAATTTTCTATCTTATCTATTCTCACCCTCTAACTTCTTTCATTAACTATCCGGTGTTTCCGATGCTTGAATAGTCGACATTTAGTTTATGTCGATTACCAAGGTTGCAAATTCTCCGAGTCGTTACACTCCTCATACAGAATCCAATGAAAAACCATTCCACTTAATTTCACTTTTCTTTCTCTAGTCATGAAAACAGAATCCAATTCCTCATATCAAACTAAAAAAAAAGGGATTCGAACCAAAATCGAATCGCAATCTGAAGGTGAAAATTTTCTAAATCTCGACAGTTGAAGAATTCGCGATCAAAAACAATAACCACGACTGATATTTTCAAAGCTTGAAACTAGGATTGGGTGCTCGCGATTTAGGGTAATTCGAAATGGATTTATGACCACCACAACTCTCTTCTTCCTCTTATCAACAAAATCGAAATCGATCTGCATAAAAAGAAGATGTGAAATCAGTAATCGCGATTAAATCGCAAGACAATCAGAAGCTCGACTTCAACGCTACATTAGGATGTTACAATTGTAGAAGATAGGATGTCATTGGTTACGAGAAGTTGCAGAGGGGGAGATTTCGACCTGGGTTGAAGCGTTGGCCTTTGAATCGTGAACTGCTAATTTTGTGGAGATGTGTTTATCGATATTGACTTTTGGGATGATGCGGTGTTAAGCGAATTGAGGGGTTGTGATGGAGACAACTAGGGCTACGATGGTTGAAGGATGGCAAGGAGGAGCGTCGATTGCAGCCATTTGAGGGGGTTCGATCATCATTTGGGGATGGTGCGTTGTGTGAATGACAGTGTGACGCCCCGCCCCACACCAGCCTGCATTTCCTCCGAAAGTGCGTTGTACACATGCCCGACTAGCACAGGACGGTCGTCAGAAGAAAGGAAAGAAGGGAATTAACTAACGAGGAACCTGTAGAGTGTCTCACAGCGCATGGAATAAAATATAATAATAACATACTTGACATAAAACAGGTGAGACAGTGCATAAGCTGATAACTAAACTCAACACCAACATCAGAGCAGCGGAAATCCAAGTACAGCTTATTACAACTTTTCCAAATTTACTGTCTCTAAAACAAAGAAAACTTAAAGTAGAAGATGCACTACTAATGCCCAAGCAGTGGTCTTCAACAACACAGGGAGAATACTATATATACATTACGTGGAAGCCTCCTGCTCGTCTCCGGATCATCTACCCGTGCATCACCAGCTAACCTGTCTCTAGTCTGCTCGTGTGAGCACCCAGAGTAATAAGAGGAGACATAAAACTCTGGGTCAGACATAAAGCCTGGTATGAGCAATAAGCAACAAAACATAACAATAATAGGTATAATCCAATCATACCTGAACCTGCAACCAAAGAGTTAGCACTACATACCGTACAATACTCTAAGGTGCCACTAACATACTGTGTAAGAGATACAGGGGTGGGGTGTGCATGTCATAGTGGTGTCAAACAATCAAGCATAGCAATCATCCTCGCATCCCTCACTCAGTGCGTAAAGCATACGATATCCACTACTTTGGTCACCTAATACTTTGGGCCATGACGGAATCCAATCCCGTGTAACTATCACTACAAGTCCACCATCCATCCCTCAGTGGTGAACCAAAGTTATGAATACCGACAACCCCTTTGCACACGTCCCGCAGTAAAGCCCAACCATGAAGTGAACTCATTGGTTCCCAACTAGATCCTGAGCTCTAACTTCCATTTGGAGTACCTTTGCATCTCGGGTTATTGGTCAATACTGGGTCGGGTCGGATTCCCCTTCAAGTCACCGGTTCAGGTCGGGTCCTCTATTTTGAATTGGTTCGGTTCGTAGTCTTCCCCTGTAGCGGTTCGGTTCGGGTCCACAGCGTTGTATCGGTTCGGGTCCACAGCGTTGCATCGGTTCGGGTGTCCAACTTCGGGTCGGGTCGGGTGTCTCACTTCGGGTCGGGTTGGGTGCCATCTCCCATCCAGCTCATGCTTCCGCTCCGATCAGCTCCCTCGCCCTTCATTTGTTCCGATCCGATCCTCCTCCTTTAGCCGATCCGATCCCCCTCCTTTATCCGATCCAATCCTAATATTGCTAGCATGGCCTTCCTTTCTGCCAGGTTTCTCAAGTGTCAAGTTCTGATCCGATCGAATCCCTTGCCCAGTTCACTTATCCGATCCGATCCGAAAACCTGCACAACTTTCTGCAACTTTTTCCAGCAACTTGTTTACGCCATTCGACGACGTTTTCGACAAATCTAACTATACAAATCATCCCAAACAGTCATAGCAACATAACAAACTAACCATAAACACCAAAACAATGAATTTACATGTCAAAATGGATCAAATATACCCAAAACCCCATATTTTCCCTTAAGCATGTTTAAGCAAAACTAATCATAGGATTAACAAAACTTAACCAAAATAAACCAAATTTCTACCAGAGGCATAAAATATTATTTTCGAATTTATAGATATTTTTCGAGAATTTATTAGTGTATAAATTCGCTAATCTTCACTAATTAACTGTAATTAGTGTCAAAACAATGTTAATCACTCACCTTAGCCACAAATAAAATACCAAATCTGAAATGAATCTCTGTTTGGCGTGAATACTGATGTCTAACAGCAGCTCTAACCTTGCCTTGGTGCTACGCTCCCTTGATTTGATGTAGTTTTGCTTAATCTTCGATTAGAAAGTGATTAGAGACGATTTGGGATGAAATTAGAAGGTGGAGGCCATTACTAGGGTTTCAAGAAGGAAAGTGGCGGCTCAAAACTGAAATGAAAATGATTCTCTAACTCATTTCAGCCTCCCCATAACCCTAATCCCGAAATGGGTTATGGGCCTATCCACTAATCACCCTATTTGGCCCGGTTAAGCAGTTTTTCACCTTCCAAACCTTATTTCAGCCATATCTCCCAAACGGTAAGTCCGTTTGGCTATTATGACCACTCTACGGAAAAGTAAACCATCAAACGAATCTAATGGAAGTGGTTTCAGGTCAAAATTCCTTTCCAGTCAAAAGTTATGGTCAAAACATTATCAACTAGGGGTAAAATGGTCATTTAAAAATCGACAAAAATCATGAACATGGGAAATGACCCGAATAGTCGTCTCCCAAAGTTACATGACCATACGACTTCATATGTGAAAGAAATAAATATTCCACGATCCTGTGATGCGTAGAATGCGGGTCGTTACACTCTCCGCCCCTTAAGAAATTTCGCCCCCGAAATTCCCTAACCAAAACACACAAAAGGTTCTGCATGCCTATCAACCATAAAACAACAATCAACATGCAAAACAAGTCTATCCTAGCATGCGGTTTACTAACAAGGGAAGAAACTATCAGTACCAAAACCTTACTAGGCAAAGAGTTCTGGATACTTCTTCCTTATATCCTCCTCTGTTTCCCAAGTACAGTCTTTTTCATTCTCACCCCATTGGACTTTGACTAGTTTCACCGCCTTCCTTCGAAGCTGCTTCGTATCATTCCCAACAATACGCATAGACTTGCGGTTTCCAACCGCCTCGAGTTCAACTTCGATGTCATCCAACTGATCAGGTGAAATAGCCACACTAGGGTCGTGCGTGAATTTCCTTAACTGGGAAACATGAAATACATTGTGAACTCCCGCCATCTTCTCTGGTAAGTCAGTTCTATATGCCAAATTCCCGACTAGTTCAAGAACAGGGAATGGGCCAACAAATCTTGGTGCTAACTTACCTCTCCAACCCATCCGAATCACATTCTCAATGGAGAGATCTTGACGAACACCAAGTCGTTAACGAAGAATTCCAAATCTCTTCGTCTCTTATCGAGATAAGTCTCCTGCCTATCTTGGGTAGCCTTCATTCTCTAATATACAATTCACTCAAATACCATCATGACCTGACCTAGTCCTTGGTAAACCATCAATGAAATCCATTGAGACTTGTTTCCAATGGTTGTGACAAACCACTAGGCTTCTTTTTGCTCAGCTTTAACTAACTGGCAATTTATGCATTTGGACATAAACTTCCCAACGTCTTTCTTTATCCTTTCCCAGTAGTAGGTCTAATCCATGTCTCAATACATTTTGTTACCACCGGGATTCATAGTCAATTTCGAGCAATGATATGCTCTAAGCATTTCATCTCTCAGTCCATCTACGTTGGGTACAACTAATCCATTATTCTTTCGAAGCCACCCTTCTCGATCAAATCCTTACTTGATCGTTCTCTTTCCATCGATACCCATCTCTACCCTAGAGATGGTTTCCAATAGATTAGGATCGTCCTTCTAACTAGAAACAATCCACTCAATCAAAATCGATCTAATCGTCAGGCTTACTAGTGTTTCTGAATCCAATTCACTCTTGGGCCCGAAATCATATCCTGTGATATACTTTAGTTGCTTCCATCCTAGAAACAAAACCCCTAAACTGGCATGTTTCCTACTTAATGCAACTATCACCGCACCCAAATCCTTTACTATGATCACTCTGCCCCATGGAGTGATGGCGACTCCACTGCACAGATCCATAGCCACTAGTCCTTTGCTATGTCCACTCTTCCCCATGAAGTCATAACAACTCCACTGCACTAGCTCATAGCCTTACTAATCATTTACTATGTCCACTTGCCCCATGGAGTTATTCACCCCATCTGCGCTGGCTCATAGTCCTACTACAATCACTTTGTTCCCCATCGTTGGAACCCTACAGGTGATAGTCTACTCAAGAGAAGAAAGATAGGAACAAACATAGCAACCATAACATCCATCAAACAAATCCTATCTATCACCTGCTAAAGTCATAAACACATCAACACCAACATGACTGGTCTAACCAATCCCAGTATGTCGATTCTAGTATGTCTGGTCCAACCACATCAATAACTAATGGAAGCCCAGCCTCCATACATACACCGATGCCTACTTGACTGGTCCAACCAATCCCAGGCCAATGGAAGCCCCGCCTCCCTACGGACTACCGTACGTCCAACGTACATTTATCCTCCAAGGATAATTAAACTAATGGAAGCCCAGCCTCCAATCGGACTACCGTACGTCCAATGTACGTTTATCCTCCAAGGATAACTAGATCACGTCCAACGGATCCAAGGTAACGGGCGTCCCCAGATACCCCTGCTTTTAGTCCTCATAAAATACTTGAGTCCAACCCAAGTCTATCCATTATCTTGCTGCCCTCTCGAGTCCAACTCGAGCTGAATCCAATTCCTTGCAGCCTTCTCGAGTCCAACTCGAGTCGATCTATAACTCAGACCCAGTCTTGAGTATCCATTAGTGACAAACTCTAGTCCAACGTGAGTCGTCTCCCTATTCGTTGCATCTCCAAGATCAACGAACACCCATTTTCTTTTACGAGTTCAAGTCCAACTTGAATCGCCCTAATCTTCGTTGTATCTTCCATGATCAACGAACACATCCTATTCCTTCAAAGTTCTACTATCCAATAGAGAACATCAACATAGGGTCCTAAACAATCCATTACTTTGCATCTTTCTCGAGTCCCACTCGAGCAATCTCATAACCCTATCGAGTCTAACTCTGGGCAATCTATACCATTGAACAGTCTTATCATGTTCCGTCTGCCCATCACTCCTCGAGTAAACCAAGATATCATCCAATGAAAAATCACAACAACTATTTACCCCTCACGCAAACCATCCTAGTCGAAATCGACATTCCCCAAGCACAAGCCCCAAATGCCTAAACCAATATCAGACAAGCACCCAAGGAACATCTCCTCCGAGTTCAGACAATCCACATGAGGTGATACTAGCAAAACAATCTAACATTGGAGTACTCATTTGCCTCCCAGAGACAACTAGAACTTATTACAACGATAACCTCTTAGCTTCCTTAACTCCAGCTACTATCTCCATCATTAGGTAGGTACCTAATACCACCCTATTCCTTTGGGGTAGATCGACTCCCCAAACTAATGCTAAACCCAGTAAAGCCCAAAACAAAGCAATCACAAGGAAACATACATCCATGACTCGATAAGACCACATTAACAAATCATGCCAAAACTAGTCGAACCACCAATCAGGTTCGTCTCTACTAAAGGTCTATCGACTAACTCTGGTTTGTCAAACAAAACCCGATCAAAACATCTTAAATAGAAAGCATACCTCGAATAACGACACCTTTTTCCTTCTGCGCCGCAGTTGGGGCATTTGACGAAGAAGGAACAGCGTTGATAGCATACGCTTTCACAATCTGCTTCTCCCTAGGAGGTTGTGGGCAATCATCCTTGTGATGTCCCGCCTGGCCGCAGTTAAAGCACTTCCTTTCCCCAGGCTTTTCTCGACAATCTCTGGCATAATGGCCCTTCTTGCCACAACTAAAGCATTCGCCATCTTTCTTATTTTTCTTATCCTGACCATCCTTGGTCGGGTTCTGCTTCCTCTTGCTCTGAGAATTCTTCTTGCCTTCACCGATTGCTTGCGGCTTTGGCTCCTCTGTAGATGCAATAGCAACTTCGGTCTTCGACTTAGGGAAAAGGCTCTCTGACCTTAATGCCTTTCCTACAATAGACTCGAACGTCTCATCAATATGGTTTATAAGTCTTTCCCCCAAGTACCCATCCAAGCCAGTTATGAACTTCTCGTTCTTCTTTTCGACTGTATCGATAAGGGACCATCCATATTTCGATAGAGTGTCGAATTCAGCGATATACTCCGAGACTGCTCTACCATTCTGCTTAAGCTCCAAGAACTTCCTGAACAGTTCTGATTTATGAGCAGCTGGAATAAAATTATCACAAAAGCGAGTCTTAAACTGATTCCAAGTAACTTGATCTTATGGAGTAGCTGTTCTAATGGCATTCCAACAATTCATCGCTCGCCCTTGCAGCTGACGAGACGCTAGCCTTCTCCTCGTCGCATCCTCAATACCCAAGTCGTCGAAGATACGATCACAGCTATCCAACCAATCCTGAACATCTGGGGCCGACTCCGTTCCGTGGAATGGCTTCCCACCAAGGTTAGTGTAATCCTTGCACAACTTGGCGAAATCGACCCTAGGCGCCTGCACTACTGGACCACCACCATTTCCGGGATTGGGAACTGCCCCTTGAACATCCCTAAGCATCTCCCTCATGAAGTTGGTGAACATTGTCCTCATGTCAGGAGCATTCCCATGGTTGGTCCCTCTACCTGCAACCCTGGTGTCTCTACTCATCGTTCAATCTGTAAAGAGAAAACGATTAACGACCCCATAGTGGTGCTAGTGCAATACGATTCCATCCTTAGCTATACTAATAATAGTATATATATATAGCTTTTGAAAACCAAAGTAATCACAAATAAGCGCTCTCATATACGTAATATATCTCCCTAGTGTCTTTCCCTAGGTTAACTACACAACCTAGAGCTCTGATACCAAATGTGACGGCCCGCCCCGCACCAGCCTGCATTTCCGCCAAAAGTGCGTTGTACACATGCCCGACTAGCACGGGACGGTCGTCAGAAGAAAGGAAAGAAGGGAATTAACTAACGAGGAACTTGTAGAATGTCTCACAGCGCATGGAATAAAATATAATAATAACATACTTGACATAAAACAGGTGAGACAATGCATAAGCTGATAACTAAAATCAACATCAACATCAGAGCAGCGGAAATCCAAGTACAGCTTATTACAACTTTTCCAAATTTACTGTCTCTAAAACAAAGAAAGCTTAAAGTAGAAGATGCACTACTAATGCCCAAGCAGTGATCTTCAACAACACAGGGAGAATACTATATATACATTACGTGGAAGCCTCCTGCTCGTCTCCGGATCATCTACCCGTGCATCACCAGCTAACCTGTCTCTAGTCTGCTCGTGTGAGCACCCAGAGTAATAAGAGGAGACATAAAACTCTGGGTCAGACATAAAGCCTGGTATGAGCGATAAGCAACAAAACATAACAATAGCAGGTATAATCCAATCATACCTGAACCTGGACCTGCAACCAAAGAGTTAGCACTACATACCGTACAATACTCTAAGGTGCCACTAACATACTGTGTAAGAGATACGGGGGTGGGGTGTGCATGTCATAGTGGTGTCAAACAATCAAGCATAGCAATCATCCTCACATCCCTCACTCAGTGCGTAAAGCATACGATATCCACTACTTTGGTCACCTAATACTTTGGGCCATGACGGAATCCAATCCCGTGTAACTATCACTACAAGCCCACCATCCATCTCTCAGTGGTGAACCAAAGTTATGAATACCGACAACCCCTTTGCACACGTCCCGCAGCAAAGCCCAACCATGAAGTGAACTCATTGGTTCCCAACTGGATCCTGAGCTCTAAATTCCATTTGGACTACCTTTAAATCTCAGGTTATTGGTCAATACTGGGTCGGGTCGGATTCCCCTTCAAGTCATCGGTTCGGGTCGGGTCCTCTATTTTGAATTGGTTCGGTTCGTAGTCTTCCCCTGTAGCGGTTCGGTTCGGGTCCACAGCGTTGTATCGGTTCGGGTCCACAGCGTTGCATCGGTTCGGGCCGGGTGTCCCACTACGGGTCGGGTCGGGTGTCTCACTTCGGGTTGGGTCGGGTGCCATCTCCCATCCAGCTCATGCTTCCGCTCCGATCAGCTCCCTCGCCCTTCATTTGTTCTGATCCGATCCTCCTCCTTTAGTCGATCCGATCCCCCTCCTTTATCCGATCCAATCCCAATATTGCTAGCATGGCCCTCCTTTATGCCAGGTTTCTCAAGTGTCAAGTTCCGATCCGATCGAATCCCTTGCCCAGTTCACTTATCCGATCCGAGCCCCCATATCCGATCCGATCCGAAAACCTGCACAACTTTCTGTAACTTTTTCCAGCAACTTGTTTACGCCATTCGACGATGTTTTAAACAAATCTAACTATACTAATCAATCACAAATCACCCCAAACAGTCATAGCAACATAACAAACTAACCATAAACACCAAAACAATGAATTTACATGTCAAAA